>JARGCV010000016.1:8627500-9827500 GCA_034064705.1 Bothrops alternatus
CATCAGCACTTTCCTTTCAAGGTATACTCCTACCCATGTTCTGCCATTGTTATTCTTTTTCAGACTTCTCCCGTTTTAGTTGTTCTTTATATTTGTTATATTGGCTAAACATTGTACAAATGTTTAGGGTAGATATAGTACCTAACTGCCTGGCTTTTTGTCACCAAAATTATAAAGTTAAATGGGAAGCTGTAGGAAGTGTTACCCATGTTAAACAATCATGAACAATACATGGATCTGTGTTTCAAGAAACCAGTAAAATTTTCCTTGAAGATGCTAATTAGTAATGTCGCATAGTTCTAAATCATGATTGTTAGGATTAGAATGCATTCAAAATAAGCAAGATAATAAGAGAATGCACTGTCATTATAAGGGCATAAATTACTTTACATACAGTTGGGTATGTATTTCTTTGTATATTCTTTTTAACTAGTTAACTACTTTATAGTAGTTATAACTAAACTAGTAGTTTTTGCTGGTCAAAACCAATTGATCTTTTGATGCTCATTAAAAATAGTTTCCTTATAAACGGAATGTATGGTTTTGTTGTTGCTGTTGTTAGTTGCGAAGTCATGTCCAACCCATCGCGACCCCATCGACAATGTTCCTCCAGGTCTTCCTGTTGTCTACCCTACCATCTTCTGAAGTCCATTTAAGCTCACTCCTACTGCTTCAGTGACTCCATCCAGCCACTTCATTCTCTATCATCCCCTTCTTCTATTATTCCATCTCAAAATCCAACAAAGCAGGGTTTGTTCTCACTAGTGAAGATAAAAACATTTCTGGGTATCTTTAGTAAATTCAAAATAAGAAATCAGACAAAGTGCATTACAGGTAGTTCTAGATTTATGATTGTAATTGAGCCCACAATATGACTAAAGACAGTCATAAAGCGGGTCACCATGTGACCCGCTTTATGACTGATTATATGATTTTATGACCTTTTTTGCCACAATAGTTAAAATGAATACTACAGCCATTAAATGAGCCCATTATTCATTATGGACAGTTTTTGCCAGAAACTAGAAGTAAATCATAGTCAGGTGACCATGAGGAGTCAGACGTCAGAACTTCAGTCCCATTTTGGGGTCTTATAATTTCAACAGTAGATACAACTATATACAAGTATAGATACAACTATATACAAACACTACTTGCATCAACATTGTATACTTGTATCAAGCAGTACTTATATCTATTGTTCCCTCATTTCCTCCCTGGCCAGCATATGTGCTTCTTTCTAGTTGATCTATCTGCAGCACAGTTGTTATGTTATCTTTGATTTAACATGTGACCTCTTAATAGGGATTGCTCTTCACAGCTTTGGTAGTTGTTCAAGAGCAAAAAATCTTGTTCTTTCAAGCTGGTCCCAAATATCTCTTCTTCATCCCACTTCTTACTTTCTTGTCCCTGCCAGTCAATCCAATACCATTTACTAATTGCAGTGCCTTTTAAGCATTATTTGCTGATTCTTTTCTTTCACTATTATGTGAAATTCTGACTTTGTCTGCTTAATTTTATTTCTTTTCTTTATTTCCTTCCACACATTCTTTTTTTCTTTTAGAGTTCTGAGAAATTTTAAATATTTGAATGCATGTTCTTATTAAATAGTAACATCAAAGAGAAAAGATTCTGATCCATCTCATACAGCATCACAATAGTGTGCATTTTCTATTTCAAATATTATATATGCAGCATGTCTGACCAGTTTTCCAAACTGAAGCACACTGAGAAACCCAGAAAGTGTAATTGCCGTTGTAGAACCATGAACTAGTTCAAGCTCAATGAAGCGGAATGGTATGTTAGCTTTAGCAAGTTTTCTTCTGAATCTTTTGTACTATTCTACATCTTTCCCCTTGAGGGGAGAAAAAAATCACTGCCGAGGCCTCAAATAGGTAATGAAATCAATAGAAGAAAATATATGTAGCTTAGAGTTGAACTGTGGAGTCTCTATGCTTGGTTGTTTGGCTGCAGTCATTTCACTACCTGACTAAGTAACATCATTAGTACAAGTGAATATGGGGTTTACCCATTTATATACAGCAGCTTGCCCTGCCAGTGTTGGTGGAGATGTGTAGGCTGTTGGAGAGGATGCGTTTTGGTCTTATTGTTTCCTTTTTAAATATTTTTATTGTCTCTTTAAAATGGTGTCTAAATGTATTTTATCTCTATGTGTTGATTGATGGTTGATTTGTCCAAATGCCAGACTTCCAGGAATTCCTTAGCGTTTTTGGATTTAGCTTGGTCTAGGATGCTCACAGTTTCAATTATGGTTGAGTCCTTCTATGTGTCGTGAGCTTAAAGAGTTTTCATCATGTCTTCTGACTGCTAGTGGGTGTTCATGAATGTGTTCTGCTAGTCTTCTGCCTGTCAGTCCTATATAGGGCTGTTATAGTCTTTACACTGTATGTTATAGATGACACCTGTTTTTTCTTCTTGGGCTGCTGGGTCTTTTGATTTACTTAAGATGTTTTGGGATGCTTTTGTTGGTTGGTATGCTACTGCAATGCCATATGGATGTATTAGTCTGTTAATTGTTTCTGAGATGTTTTTAATGTATGGCAGTGTTATTCTTTTCAGAGCTTGTGTTGGTTGTGTTGTAGTGGGCTGAGTGGTCAGGCACTTTTTGATAAAATTATATGGGTATCCATTTTGTTGGAAGAACATATAGGCATCTGTTTGTTGTTCTGGGTTGTAGTAGTATGTTTCTATTTGTCTGACTAATGTTCTTACACAATTCCTCTTGTGAGAGGTTGGGTTGTTACTTTGGTAATGGAGCACTTAGTAGTGTGGGTTGTTTTTTGATAATTTTATTTTTAACGTGCTGTTGTTTCATCTGCTGATGAGGATATCCAGGAAGGGTAGTGTGTTGTTATTTTCTTTTCTTTATTCCTTTAAAAAGGTAGTTGGTTGTTTCATATGCCTCAAGTTTTTTCATTTTTATTATAATGAAGATGGCATCTACATACCAGATCCATACTTTTGGTTGTAGGTATGGGAGTGCTATGGTTTCTAGACACTGTATTACAGTCTGTGCTATGAGTCCTGAAATGGTGATTTTCTGGGTGTTCTTCTGATTTGCTGGATTATTTGTCCATCAAACTACTGTAATCAGGAAAATGATGTGAAGTGGGTTGTTCCTGGAATTTTGCTAATAATTATTGGACTTTGGAGACATTTAGACAATTTGTTGATTTTTTAAAAAAAATCTGTATATTTTGATCCAAGATTAAAAGAAAAATTCAAAAGAAATAAACTCCAAATATTTTACAAATACAAAAAAATGCAAAAACCTCCACTGAGATTGGACTTTAAGATCTTCATGCTTTCGATGTATTCATTTCTAACATTTTTCTTGATGTTTTCAGCTTGAGGGATGCCCAGATATTTGTAGTGATTGACTTTTTATGTTATTTCCATAGCACATCTTAATTCCTTCAGTTTCCTCCTCTTCCTCCTCTCCTCCTTCTTCTATGTGCAGATCAAACTTTAGACTGCCAAAAAGAAACCAATTTCTTGGCTTTGTTGTTTCCCACTATTTTTCCCCATTTGATGGTGGGCATGGCACATTTATCCAATCTAAACTCCATTGCAATATCTTGGCTATATACTGTATATGGTGTTGAATAGCAATTCTATTTTACATGTAGCTTCAAATCCTATGTTCCTATGCTGTTTGGGCGGTTTCCTTTCTTCTCAAGTAGAAAGAGCTTGTTTTCAACTAGATGCTGTTGGACTGCATCAGATATCACATTAGTTAGTAATTTGAAAGTTGTTGATAAATAAGCAATTGGCTAGTAGTTGCCTGGTGCTACCCATTTGCTGGCTCATTCATTATCAGGTAGGTTTTGTCAGTTGTTAGCCATCTTTCTATTTGACCTCCTTGCAGTATGTTGTTAAACTGCTTAGCAATGAGTGGGTGTAGATCAGTCAGACGTTTCAACCAAAAACCATGCAGTTCATCTTCACCTAGTGCTCACCAATTCTTGATCTTCCTTGATCTTCTCCACTTCTGTTGTTATTGTTAAGTTCTTTCATTTCAGCTTTTATTTTTATCCACTTTCTTTAAATAAGCTGCGTCCTTGTTGTATTCATCAGGTGTAGGCTGATTCATTGCATACTTTGTTGTTATTGTTGTTTGTATCCCACCTTTGAGCCCTGGTGGCACAGTGGTTAGAATGCTGTATTGCAGTCTAGCTCTGCCCAATCTACAGTTCGATCCTGATGGGGCTTGAGGTTGACTCCGCCTTCTATCCTTCCAGGGTTGGTAAAATGAGGACCCAAATTGTTGGGGCAATATGTTGACATTGTAAACTGCTCAGAGAGTGCTGTAAAGCACTATGGAACAGTATATAAATCTAAGGGCTATTGCCATTTTACAAATAACTCAAGGCAGTGAACATATTCACACTTTCCTCCTCTTATTTTCCTAACAACCACCCTGTCAGGTGAGCTGTATTGATAGAGAGTGGCCCAAAGTCATCTAATTGTTTTTCATGATTAAGATGGGACTTGAATTCATGGACTCCCATTTTCTAGCTGGCTCAGGAATTCTGGGAGTTGAAGTCCACGAGTCATAAAAGAGCCCAGGTTGCCTACCCCTGCACTAGACCAAATTGGCTCTCCATAATGTCTTTATGGTAGGTTGGCTTTGGAGATGGGTCCAGCACTTTAACTGACCCAGAATGTGGTTGCATGATTCTTGCCCAAAATCAGATTTGTAACAGTACTCACTTTGTACAAGTTTCATGTTGGCTGTCACCTTTAAACCCTAAGTGCATCAAAGCTTGGGATTGCCTGTTACCAGAAGAGCCATCGTTTAGTCAACTGACACCTTTGTTCTTAATCATGCTAAGCAGTTCCTTCCAATGCCAGTTGAAAATCTGCCTGCTTAAGACTCCCAAAGAAGAAATCTCATTGCAAATAAAATTTGTGAGTATGACCATCATCATGATTAAGAACTATGTAAGAAGACATTTTGGTCCTTGATTTTTTTTCAGGAACCAGTTTCTTGGACTATTGTTTCTGTTCTGCCTTTGATTTCCCACTTGCAATTCAATCTCAAGTAGCAAACCACACCATAAGAGATAGGATGCAAATACAACAAAAAGTCATTGCTGTTGTTAGGGTTGATGTATGTCTTTACTTAAGGTTGTAACTTTGTGGGGGTTGCCTTTATGTTTATGTTGCCTTTATGGGGGTTTCAATTTTTAAGAGAAGCTTCCCATAGAGCAGAATTACTGCTATAACTAATTATATGCAGCATACACAGATGTAGAATTGCTTTTGCTGCAGTGCTTGGAACTTAGGCTGGTTAGAACATTAGATTCACACAACACAGTTAGTAAAACAAATCACATTATGGTTTATGGTACTAAATGTGTGAATCCAGGCTTGCCCTGTGAGAGAATGGGAACGTAATTCCCAACTTGAGATCTTTTTACACACTCATTTTCTAATATCTATTCCTACTTTTTACTCTAGAAAAAATGTTTTTACATGGTTTTCTTCCTAACTTTTCTTCCACAAATTCAGGACCCAGCATTTTTTAAATATAAACAAAGTTGATCTATTGGTTGTGACAGGAATTAAACAACCAGCTTCCGCCCCAAGTCTAACATTGTGGGCTGACAGAAAATGATTAGCCAAAAGGCACAGCCTGGCTTTCATGTGGTAAGACAGGACTAGAACTCAGTCTCCTGGTTTCTAGTTTGCATCTTTAACTAGTTTTCTCCTTTCACATATTATTTTTAAGATACATTATAGATGCTCACAAACCTTAGATTTAGATATGTTCAACAATAAGCCATACTTATTGTTTACGTAGCAAACATTATTCTAGTGAATTTCCTACGTTTAATTATTTTCACTTTATTTAGCATCCTGTTCCCAAAATCAGAAATCAGCTTTAGTTTTTCGTGGATTAGTCTTTTTACTAGAATCTCCCTGGCCTAGTTACATTTTAAATATATAAATTAGGGTGCATAGTTTAAGTCTTTTGAATTAAAGCAGAAGTAATCATGATTATGAAGCATGCCTTTACTTCATTAAAGTTTGTCAAAAATCTAGATAACAGATCCTGGTCTAAAAATGATCTCAAATGCACTTCTATGCTGGCCTTCTTCCCTGAGGGCTTCACCATGAATCTGTGAACCAGTTTACTCTTACAAACATTGGGGCTGGCCAAGGGGGAATTTATTAAATCAGATTATTTTATTCATTTTTTATTTATTCCATTTTTATAGTTGCCAAACTCAACCAAGTGACTCTGGTTTATTTATTTTAAGGGTGCCCTCTTGATTTCAAGAAGGAAGCTGTTGTAGGAAGTGGTACCAAGCATGATGCAAACTCAGACCGTGATCTGGTGTAGAAAAAATGGAAAACTATTTTCTTTGAATTGAGTTTGGTAACATGGCTTGGCCTGATCGGACTTTTAAGAAGGCAAAAACTGAATTCAGAAATATTATTGATGTTGTAATGCAATCATCAGTGGCCATGGAGCTGTAAGATGCACTTATGATGACATAATACACCACTGCTGCACAATTTGAATCAAGTGCATCAGGAAAGATTCAGATGGTTCCAGACTGATGGCTCCTAGAACTTCCAATCACTGTACTGGTATTCTGTCTTTTCCTTCTTAGTTGATTTCTGCAGTAAGGAAAGGGGAAAGAATCAGCAGGAAAACATGGAAAAATAACACATAGACAGTGATCTCAACTGGGCCTCCATGAAAGTATACAAAGGACATGGGACAACTGTCTAATAAGGCTTCATTCTGAAATTCTCTGTATGGTTCTGGATCTCTAGATTTCAGGGGGATCCAGAGTCTGCAAAATGCAAAACCTTTCTTAGTACCGTTTTCAGAGACTTGCTATGTTTTTTTAAAAAAACGTATCTGTGGAGTAAAAGCATCTCTGTACATTTGGGAACTAACTCTGCAATTTCCGCTGGCCTGAGAATGGTTATGCCGACAGTTGGGAGACTGAGGGACATAGACACTCTTGCAAATATTTGTAGGACGTGTCACTGGCTGTGTGGAAGTTGGCTTGAAAAACGCCTCTCGGTGTAGGAATTGGGTCAGAAAGGTACCACCGGGACGGGGCAGGAGGCAGGAGGCTGGTGCCGCTTGACTGACGGACCGACGGGTGGGGGAACTCGTCCGGCCCTGGGAACGCTGGGCTCGCGGCGGCGGCGGGGGGGGGCGGGCATGTCCCCGACGTGGAGAGAGAGACTCCAGGTCTGTGAATAATCGCGCTCTGACTTGTTGGGGAGAATCAGCAGCGGCTGGTAACCATTCTGCTCGGAAAAGACGGAGGGAGCGAGGTCTGTCGAAAGGAGCATCTTGCTGGCTAAGCGGGTTGCGGGGTTGCAGGGCGAAGAGGGTGGCGAAGGCGCGCGAAGCGGACAAAAAAAATCATCAGTCGTCCTGGGTGGTGCGGGCGATGGAGTCCAGTCCGCAGTTTCCGTCTCTCCTCAGTAGTCTTCGTCTCTGGCAGCGGCGGAGGGCGGAGAGACAAGCGCACGGAACAGCCAGTTGTTTAAAATCCTTCTAGAACCGTTTCTAATTCCCCCTTGCGCCGGGGAAGGGAGAGCGGGAGGGGGAGGAGGAGCCGGAGGCTGGTGGGGGGAGGCAGCCAGCGGAGAGGAGGAGAGAGAGCAGCCTGTCCTGGTCTCTGCGTGTCAATCACAGGGCGGAGGTGTGTCCGAGCTCGCAGCGGGCCAATGGCGTGTGTGTGTGGCAGCGTCTCCATGGTGACTGGGCTGTTCCTGGGGAGGCTGTGATGGGTTGACAGGTGCGTGACAGTCGGAGCTCTCTGCAGGCATGTACGGCAAAGGCAAGAGCAACAGCAGCGTCCCGTCCGACAGCCAGGCCAGAGAGAAGTGAGTACAGCCCGCTGGACCGCACAGCCTGACTGGGCGGGGAGGTGGGCGCGCGTACGCCCCGCACAAAGTAACTTTACCGCTTATGAGAAAGGGGCCTCGCTCGAAACCGGGGAGCTTCACCCCGGCGCGGGAAAGAAGAGGAGATCGAAGAGGCGGAGGGGGGCAATCTACAAGTCGGGGTGTAGAGTGGAGGGTATGCGCGACGCTTCCGAGCCTGGGGAAGAGAAGTGCGCCGGACCTGGTTCGGAGGCGGGGGAGTGGGTCTCGGACGCTCTTTCCCGCGTGGGCTGGGAGCAGGACAAGACGGGACGCGTCTACTGCGCTTTCCTTGTGCTGCAGATGGCGAGGAAAGACTATAGCTGGGTCTGAGGGGAGAAAGTGATTCCGACAGACGGCGTGGTGCCTGGCTCCGCGCGAGGGCAGGGTCGGATTAGCGCGGAGGCTCAGGGTCCTCTCCCAGTGTTTTGGTTTTGTTTCTCCCTGCCTTCGCCTCCGTGGTTTATGGTGTCACTTTGGGGGAGGGGGAAGAAAATGGTGTTGGAGTAACTTTGGTAACAAAAGAGTCTGCCGTGTGCTCGTGTGAAGCTTCCGCTGGAGGAAAGAAACAAAACCCTCAACTCCGCGATATTCAACTCTCTTCTCCCGCTCTCCCCACCCCCTACCGAAGATCCAGGGTCTTTTTCACTCCTTACCTTTTTGCACAGATCTGCAGCTCTTCCTTTGGGTCTATAGGGATAGGTGCTGCATGCATTTCAAAAATACGACGAAGTAGTTTGTAGTTTCTATCTTTCAAGGGCCTGGTATACAGGAAGGGCTGTTGTTGAAATCGCGATTGTTGAGAGAAAATGTGAAATCGAACTGTAAAGTGAAAGAAGATTTTTTTAAATAAGTAGTTGAGTCTGGGCTTGGAGAGGATTTGGAGATAATCCTGGGGTGGTAGACGTGTTGATGACAGTAGTGAATTGGAAGTCCTTTAGAATATTGATAAAGATCCATTCTCCATTTACAGAAAAGTACTTAATTTCAATGCAATAATTATTTCCTCAGTTACCAAAAAATCTGCCATCAAAACTTTTTGACTAAGCATGAAATCTTATGGAAAACATGAAAAAATAGATAATATTTGCTAATAATAATTTGCTATTTGCTATTTTGACTATTAACAAGAAAAAGTACAGCCATTGATTAGATTAGAAAGTAGTGATAACACATTACTAGTAAGCAACTATAAAAGACTGTTTTTGAATATTGTTTGTGAATTAAAAAGTCCTGTTAAAGTTTCAGTTTTCACAGTTGTCAGTTGTAGTTACAACTTTCATTTTCTTCACTGAAAATAGTAGAACACAGAACAGAGTTGATTATGAAAGTTTTTTTTCTTTCTCTTTTTTCTTTTTTCTTTTTGTTAGCATATGCCCAGCAGAATCAGAAATTATTTACTGCATATTTTCTTTTCTTCTGAACAGACTTTAGTAAAGTAATGTATTAGATGCAGGGTAAAGTGTTTTGAGTTATGGACGTCTCTTCAGAAATGGTTTTGATATCTGTGACTTTTTAAAATGTCATTGTTTGTAACTTTGGAACTTTTACACAACATGAAAATGAATGTGCAAAGTAAAATTGAGCAGTTTCTCTTGAGGCACTTTGCATTGAATCTTCACCTAAAGATTTTCTCCCTTATAGCATTCTGAAAAGGATAGTTACTTCCTGATTCTAAAAACAAAGAGGTACGCCAAGTGATTTGTTTAATATTTTATACTGGCACAGAAAGAATTCAAAGATAGGGACTGAAAACTAAATTTGAAACAGAAATTAATGGATGTTTAAAATTTGAAACAATGAATCACATAAAGCTAAATACGTTTACAATACTGTATAAGTAATAAACTTGTATCTCTTGGGATAAAACTATGTAGCCGTACTCCTGATTGTTATGTGTTTTTGACAATTGATACATTTGCATTAACTCTAATGAAAGCCTGATTGAAAACAAATATAAAATTACCATTTTGGGTAAATCTTTGTATAGAACTTTTATTGTATTGGCATTCTTTAAAAGTCTACATGTCTGAAATATTGTAGGACATAGTCAGTATATACCGTAGGATATGTTGAGCTACTACCGGTATCAAGTAAGGAATACCCTTTAGTGTGAAGTTAGGGGAACTGCTAGATGGTGCTGTTTGATCTAAATACATTCTTCGCCCCATTATTTACAGTTTGCTATACTGTCTTGTAGGGCTTTTTCTCCTGAATGTATACAATATTTTAAAATGATAAATCAGAAATACTCTGATATAAGCAACTTAGAATTGGAGAGCATGCTTGAGTCTGTCAAATTGAATAATATAAACAGTAAAGTACATTGTTATTAAATCATTTATATAAAGCTATTGTTTTATTATCACATTTTTTCATTATGTCTGTAGCATAAAGTCTTTCCTACCCTCTTAGGGCTAAAGTTCTTTCTTCAGAATTTGTGGAGTTCAGAGGAAGGAAAATAATATAATTCTAATCTTTTTATAAATGCATGACCTGAGTATTTCCAATACTTTAGATATAATTAAGCTTTGAAAAATGTACATTAAAAAAATGTTAGAAAAAATGCTGTGACTTCATATTTCTGGAAAAAAATTTTTATGTAAATAGGCACAGGCTATGTATAATGGTGACAACTAGTCTGTTTAAGGATTAACATCCATATGTCTACAGAGGTTATATTTAAGCAGATCCATTATTAAAAAGGGTTATTATAAAATTTTAAGCATGTTCATGAGAAATAAATCTCAGTTTTAATATATCTTGTGCATACATAATTATTTTTGGGATTCTAGCATGGCTGTTTAGATGCTAAAGAATTTATGTTAAAAAGTAATAGACATTTTCTTTATCAGTGCGAATACATTTTGGCTAGTCCAGCTTTGGTAAACTAATACATAACAGTAACAATTATATAGACAAGGACAGTTCTACAGTGTGAATCTGTGATCTAAGACTATATGCTCATATTGTAAACCTGTTGATGATGAAGACTTATCTGTTTATGGTTAAGATTGTATGTTTAGAGGCTAAATTAAAGATGCAGTCTTTAATTTATGTCTGATTTCTTGCTAAAATTCATACTAGTACCGTAGCATTGTTCTGGCAATGTAAATTGATTCAGTGAAGTGTGTTGGAGGACACTAAGCAGAGGAGTCATCTAACCTCAAGAGAGTAACCCAAAAAGATCCATAGAATTTAAGTAACTCCTCTCCTCCTGGGAATACCTGTAGAAGTTGTAAAATTAAGATAAAAATTTTCACAAATGTCTATACTTCATTACAATAGTTGCAATGAACTTGTCCATTATTTCAGAGAGCAGTCAGAAGAAATTTGATCTGCTGTATCCAAGGTTGGCTAAATGGGGGTCTATTAAATTGAGGGTTTGCTGTAATTTGTGTCTTTCACAAAAATTTAAGATTGCTGCCAAATTTCTATAAAAATGTTTTAAAAGATCTGTTTCATTTTAATAAAGATTAGGTTTTGTGCAGGAGGCCTGTGGAAAGGACTCTGACTGCTAATCAAATAAATGAAAATCCTGCCACAGGGAACATAGTTTAAGAAATGCAGAAGCATTGTGTCTATATGCTCTATGCTCATGCGAGCTGTTTTTGTCTTTTTATTTCACCATGCTCATATTAAGTAAATATGACTTCAATTAATCATTGGTCCTTATTCAAAGCCAGACATTTTCAGTACTAGGACTAAAACAAGCAAATTCAGGTTTGTAATTAATGTAAAATATTTTCTTGTTTAGATTGTCATAACTATAATTCCCTGTTTTATAGAAACAGTAGTTAAATCAAGGTTTATGAGGTAATTGTGGTCGTTCTAAGGGACAATGACAGAGAAAGCACTTGCTTATTAGATATATTTCTCATCTTTGATTCAGGAGTTCAACATGATATACATAGTGTTCATTGCTCCTTGTTTTTTTCCATAACAACAACCTTGTGAGCAGAGAGACACTGAGAGATCCAGAGACATCCAGTGGTCTTCTTTGGCTCAGGTTGGTCTAGAATAGGGGTTCCCAACCAGGGGTGCCAGACGACATTCCAGGGGGTGTGAAAACTTGGATTTTCAGAATTTATAGTATATATGCATAATTTGTTACCGTTATTTCGAACTTTTGTAAGGGTGCAAGAATATATCAGAAGCGTTCTAGAGGTGCGGGGCATAGAAAAGGTTGGGAGCTGCTGGTCTAGAACCTAAGTCCCAGTGCTCCTATCTTAACCACTACATTACATGGCCTTTCTGAAGATAAACATAAACATCTCATGATCAGTTAGAGGTGCATAAAAATGCCACAGAGAATGGCTTAACATTCAAGTGTCAGTTTTAACATTTTGGGATTTTGGAAACTTTATTTAGTTTAATTATGGTTCTAGCAGCTTTAATTTTGATTATTTTAAACAAAATATGCCAACTCTGAAAAGAAAAAGTAAATATATTTTTAAAATATAAAATTAAGTCAGAAAGTACAAATACTATTTTTCTTTAAATTGTTAAGTGATGTATCATGAAATGAAGACAGTGTCTTGTGGAAGTACACCATTATGGGATTTAACTTTCATTTCCAAAATTCCATTGACTTGGAAATGCCTTTTCTTCCAAAACAGAGGAAAATGCTTTTCTAGCTGCTTAAAATAAGAAAAAAAATTATTACGGATAAAATGTGGGGGGACAACATATTTATTTGTATCACTAAACATTCATTTTGACATGGTGCAGACTTCTGTTCAGAGAATTTAAAATAGGCAGCACATTACCTTGCCTGAGCAGGGAAGTTAAGCGGGATCAGATCTAGTTAGTACTTGGATACAAATGTAGGCTGAAAGCTACACTTAGTTGTAAAAAAATCCAGGAACAGGAACAGCAAACTGGTTCTGAATTGCTGTCAAGAAAAGGGTATTGACATGTCAGGAAGTCTCTAGAACTTGAAAGCAACATTGCTTGCTATTGATAAGGAAGAAGAACCATTATTTGTATTTAGCTTTAGTGACTTTTCTCTCTCTTTTATTGACTGTAGCGTTAAGGATTTGATGCATTCTAAATGTTTTCATTTGAGAACACAGAAAAGCTTGAAGGTTGTATGAGAAAGAACAAGATTCAGAGTGAAATAAGAAAGTAAACTTATGTTCCTAGGTTATTTAAATTGTACCAGAAATTCAGGTTTCTTCTAAATACCAAATCAAATGTTCAGTATTCTTAGTGAGATGAGGAATAAGCATTTGTAATGAAAGCCAGTTAAGACTATTTTGTCCTCTGTATATTTCTGAAAATATGTTTTACAGTTAATTCAATAAAATGTTATTATATCTCTATTAAATACAAATATATTTTTACGAACAAGTTTAGGGAGCTTAATAGTTGAGAATGCAGTGTGCTCATATGAAAAATTCCAAAATTCATTCTCTGAAATGTTCTCTTTTTTCTTCCATAACTTTCTGATCTGTCTGTTCTGAAGGTGGATCATTTTTTTTAGAAGTGGTTCTTCTAGAACAGGAGATGATTCATTGTATTGCAAACATGGCCAGATGCCAAGAAAGGTCCAATTTAGTCTGGGCACATCTTAATTTTTGCAAAACATGTTCTGTTCCAAAACAGCTGTGAAAAAGGACAAGCTCTTTCCATAATGACCAGATTAATGGATTTTAGGAGATAATCAGAATATGTTTTGCCCAGAAATGTTCTGTAATGGACCTCAAACTTTTGACCAGAAGATGCTTAAAATGTGTAACTGAGTCATGTATGTAATGGCTCCTTTCTCCAGCATGAAGACGTATAATCCACTCGTGGGTTACTTTAGCCAATCAGCTTGAGACTAGGACATCTAATTTCCAAATTCTTGCTCCGCCTCTTCCGGTGTTACTTCCTGTTTCCCAGTTTTGTCCTAGTCTCCAGCTTGAGAGCATCGTTTTTTAGGTAGCTCCTTGGCTGAAGCTACCCTTGGACAGAAATTGACAGAAAAGCTTAGTTTTTAGTGCTAACTAATTGGATATTCGAAAGTTAGCTTCCTTTTATTTTCACTTTAAGTTTTTTTGTTTTATTTTGCTGAAGACTGCGAAGGGGAGGAGGCGGAGGGGAGAGGGCTTAGACAAGCCTCGTGGCTGGGGCCACTGGAACTTAAAGGGGAGATTCCCCGAGCTTCCAGTTGCAAACAAACCATCCGGAGCGGTTGATTCCCCTGCGGATCCCTCCAGCGAACTCCCAAGCAGAGCAACCTCCCTGGACGACATCGGAGACCAACAAATCGCAAGTTTGGGGGAGCGGCTTGGGGGGGGAAGTGACCCGGTGAATGAGGAGCCTCATTCGGATCGCGACAGTGGGGGCGACGGTGTGAGGGCGCATAGCCGAGACCGTCTCTGAGGGCCGCATGCCGGGGTGTTAGTTTCGGCGCGAATCGCCATTTTTTGGGGGGAGGCGCCTGGACCGCGTGGCTCACGGTGGCCATTTTGGGAAGGGCAGCCGGTCCTCCCAGAAAGAACGATCGCCATTTTGGGCGGGGCGTCTTCTTGCAGGGGCAGCGGCCATTTTAAGTGTGGCTTGGGCCTACCCTTGTAAGGGCGGCGGCCATCTTAAGTGTGGTTTGGGCCTTCCAGAAGGAGCCGGAGGCCATTTTGGGGGAAGTGAGGCCTAGCCTTACACCGTAAGCAGCCCTGGTCTCCGTAAGCAGCCTTTGGTCGTAGGTACCTAGGCAACTCTTATCACAGGCAACCAATCGACAGGAGCGCACGGAGGCATCCGGATTATTACCGGCAACCGATCGCAGGGAGTGCTCGAGGAACGGGCCGGTCTCGCGATCGCGGAATTAAGACGGTCGGAGGGGACGACCGTAGCTCCTGTGCGGGAAAAGGAGGTGAACTCCTTAACTGCCTGTGAGTTGAGCCCTTGGGAGACTTGTCTTCCCAAGGCCTGGGATACCCCGATTGGGGCTTATGCGGCAGCGATGGCAGAGAATACCTCACCTCAAGGATATCAAGGCCCAGGGGCCCTTCCCCCCCACCTTCCTCGCATAAGTGCAGGCCGGTCGATGCGGATCCGGGGGGAGGCAAAAAGAAGGCCAAAACGAAGCACCTGGAAAGGGAACCTACGAAGGCTGCTGAAAGGCAGGCCTCGAGGAGGCATCAAGTTCTCGAAAGGGAATTTGCCAAGGCCCAGAGGATCAGGACCAGTGAGACAGAAGGGGCAATGCTCAGCCCACGCGAATCCCCCAGCCCATTCGAGCCTCCTATGGATTCTGGGCAGCGTCCTCAACAGTGGCCTTCTTCAGAGGAGACAGAACAGGTTAGTTCTCCCCATTCCAGTGTATCCTCGCCTGAACAACTGGCTTCTGCAGCCAGTCAGGCCAAGGCGGGGCCTAGCTCCAAGGATCAACCAGGTCAGTTGCCTGAGCAAATCTTCTCCTTGGTAAAGCAGGCCCTGGAACACTACTTACCCCCTTCCAGGGATTTTTCTCACCACCCTCCAGGTTCATCACCGGAAGCGGCATTACCACCACGGTGGGAGAGAGCAACAACCCTGGCTTCAGGGGCCTTGGAGACTTCTTTGCAGGCAGATGAGGAGGATCCAGAGGACCCGGAGGCCACTGGGTACCCGATGTCAGAGGATGAGGAGGCGGCACCCAAACAGCCATCTTCCAAAGGTTTATTCGACGCAGCTTCGTATCATTCCATCCTGCTCAAGGCCTGCTCTGCCTTAAACCGGTCGGCAAAGGCTAAGGTAGTCAAGTCCGACTCCTCAGACGAGGAGGAGGACTCTAACCCAGTTCTTGGTTCTCCTGTGTCGGAGGAGGTGCGGATTCCATGCCCCAAATCTTTCCGCACCATGGTGCAGTCCCAGTGGGCATCTCTGGCAACTGTTCCTTCTCCAAACAATTTGGAGAAAACTCTGTTCAATGTTGATTCAGCCTTCACCTCGCTCTTGGAGGCTCCGCCTGTGGATGAACCTCTGATCTCTCTGTTCTCCAACTCTGCCATACCAGGGGACATGGCTGAGGCCATGAAGGCGGAGGACAAGAAATTTGAGTTCTCTTTCAGGCGGACTCATCAGGCTTCGGCCTGGGCCATTAGAGCGGTGTCCTCAGCTTCTTTTTTCACCAGGGCCGGCATTGTGTGGCTCCGGGAACTGCAGGCGAGTGTGCCTTCAGACCAGGTACATATTCAACAGACCATATCAAAACTGCTGGCAGCTTCAGAGTTCGTGGCCGATTCTACCTTGTCCGCAACGCGATATTCGGCCAGGGCGATTGGCGCCACCGTAGCCTCTCGAAGACTTCTGTGGCTCAAGCAGTGGAGGACGGACCTGAAAGCTAAGTGGCGACTGGCCACCTCCAAGTACGAAAGTAAGAAGTTGTTTAGTCCAATTCTAGACCCTTATGTCATAGAGGACAAGAACAAGAGGAAGGTTCTGATTCGCCCTTCCAAAAAGCCGGAGGGTCGGCCTCAGAAACAGGGGACCCGACAGGGTGGCTCCTGGGAGATGAGGCAGCCCTTTCGAGGGGGGCAGTCCTGGGATTGGCCCAGAAGCGCACATCCCACTCACTCCAGGCAGGAGCGCTTCCAGGACTGCCCCCCTCCAACAGGGGTCAGTTCACCTCAAAACGTCCTTATAGAGGGTCGGGGGGCCGTCCCTTCAGAAGGTCAAAGTGACATCAGGGACAGTCCCATAGGCGGTCGGTTGGCATTGTTCAGTAGTGCGTGGCAGGAGACCACAACCGACGCCTGGGTCAGAGAGACGGTAGCCCACGGGCTATCGCTAGAGTTCTACTCCACCCCACCAAGTCAGTTCATAAGGTGCCCCATCTCGCGCTGCGCATCCAAAGCACAGCTGATCAGGCAAGCCATAGACCACCTCGTAGAGATAAGAGCCATAGAATCGGTCCCCCCTGGCCAGGAGGGACAGGGGTTTTACTCCATCCTGTTTGTGGTTCCCAAGACATCGGGAGGTTGGAGAGCAATCCTCGACTTCAAACGTCTCAACCACTTCATAGTATACAGGAGGTTCAAAATGCAGTCCCTCAGATCCATTCTGGCCAGCATTCGAAAAGGGGACCTGCTCTCATCAATAGACCTGACAGAGGCCTACCTGCACATCCCTATCAGGCAGGAGGATCGAAGGTTCCTACGGTTCTGCCACGCAGGGCGGCATTTCCAGTACAGAGCACTCCCGTTTGGCCTGTCATCGGCACCACGGGTATTCACAAAGGTACTGGCAGTACTAGGGGCACACCTTCGCACGGTACCAGTACGCGTCCAGTTTTATCTGGACGACATCTTGATACTGTCAAACTCCCGTCAGTCCGCACAAGCAGACCTAGAGGTAACACTACACACTCTTCAGACGCATGGGTTCTCAGTGAACCACAAAAGAGCCACCTGATCCCCTCACCAAGGCTTTTACACCTAGGAGCAATCATAGACTCAGACAAGGGCATGGTCTATCTTTCCCAGGAGCGGCGATGGAGCATTCAAAAGCTCACACGTCTAATTCAAAGACAGAGATTGGCCACGCTGGCTCAACTATCCCAGCTCCTGGGGAAGATGGTTTCGTGCATGGGGATCGTTCCCTGGGCCAGGCTCCATTCAAGGGACCTCCAATGGTTCCTCCTCCCGTTCCAAAGGCTCAACCAGAGTGCTTCGCTAAGGAAGGTCAAGGTACCGCAGCAGGTACTAGCCTCCCTACGGTGGTGGGCATCGCCCGCAATGGCCAGGGGAACACTCTTCAGGGAGCCAGACAGACTCACGGTGACCACCGACGCCAGCCAGTTCGGCTGGGGGGCACACCTCCAAACACATCTAGCCCAGGGCAGGTGGTCCACACGGGACCTGGCCCACAACATAAATTGGGTCAAACTCAGGGCCATCCACCTAGCCCTTCTTCACTTCACTCCTCAACTGTCTGGACGGCACGTGCTGGTCCTGACAGACAACGTCACAGCAAAGGCACATGTGAACAAGCAGGGAGGAACCAGATCAAGGGCCCTCATGCAGGAGGCAAGGGCCCTGGGGCTGTGGGCAGAGTCTCACCTAGGGTCCATCGTGGCGGAACACATTTCAGGGGAGGCGAACCGCCAGGCGGATTCACTCAGCAGAGCCATGGTGGACCACGGGGAGTGGCGCCTAAGCCCGGACCTATTCAGAGAGATATCGGACAGATTCGGCCGCCCTCTCCTAGACCTGTTCGCGTCCCAGACAAACGCCCAACTTCCCCTGTTCTTCTCCAGGTTCCCTACGGAAGGAGCGGAGGGGACGGACGCTCTCAGGAGCAGATGGTCACAGGGCCTGCTGTATGCCTTCCCCCCACTCCTGCTTCTGCAAGCAACGATCCGCAAGCAGATCAGGGAAGAGGCGGAGGTGATCTTAATTGCTCCCTTCTGGCCAAGGCGTCCATGGTTTGCAGACCTCGTGGACCTGTCGCTCTCGCCAGCCTGGAGGTTCCCTCCGCATCGGGTGTCACTCAGTCAGGGACACCTCCAACATCCAGATCCGCAGTGGCTACAACGTGCCGCTTGGCACTTGAGCGGGAGGGGTTAAGTAGGCAGGACTTCTCGGACGGAGTAATTGCTATCATGCAGGCCTCTCGCCGCCCGTCCACCAATAGGATATACGATGCCACGTGGAAGAATTTTTCAACGTGGTGCAGAAGGCACAGATTAGACCCCCTTTCGGTCACTATTCCAAAGATACTAGAGTACCTATTGGAAGGCATGAATAAGGGCCTTGCTCTCAGTACTATCCGTAGACAGGTGGCAGCTCTGCAGACTGTCCTATCCTGCGAGAACCTGGTCCCCTTATCACAACACCCAGCTGTGGGAACCTTCCTGAAGGGAGCGGCCTCAGTTAGGCCTCCGGTCGTTCACTGCTTCCCATCCTGGGACCTTCCCAAGGTGCTGCAGGCGTTAACCATCTCACCATTTGAACCTATCAAGTCCTGTGATCTGCGACACTTCTCACTGAAGGTAGCCTTCTTGGTGGCAATTACATCTGCGAGACGAATCTCGGAGCTGGCAGCTCTTTCGGTTCGAAAGGACCTCATTACCTTCTCTAACGATAGGGTCACTCTGCGTTTGGATCCATCCTTTGTGCCTAAGGTGGACTCTCATTTTCACAGGTCGCAGGAGCTGGTGCTACCAGATTTCTGCCCGCGACCTTCACACCGTCTGGAGAGACGTTGGCACACCTTAGATGTTCGCAGAGCACTACTGCATTATGTCAAGCGGACTTCGGCTACCCGTAAATCTGAGGCGTTGTTCGTCTCTTTCCAGCCGTCGTCCATGGGTCAGAAGGTGTCTTCTACAACAATTGGCAGATGGATTAGGGCATGCATAGCAAGGGCTTATGATTCCTTGTCGCTGCCGGTGCCGCCACATATTACAGCCCACTCCACTCGGAGTACGGCTACCTCGGCGGCCTGGTTCACTCAGGCATCGGCGGAAGAAATATGTAGGGCGGCGACCTGGTCCTCTCCTTCTTCCTTCATCAGACACTACAAGATTGACAGGTTTGCTGCATCAGAGGCTTCCTTCGGTAGGAGGGTACTGCAGCAGGTTGTTGATACTACAGAATCACTAGCCTAGACTCCCACCCGTAGGGACATGAGGGCTTTGGTATGTCTCACGAGTGGATTATACGTCTTTCATGCTGGAGAAGGGGCGTTGGTCTTACCTGAACGCCTTTTCTCAGCATGAAGACGTATAATCCACACCCTCCTCTATCTAGTCTAGGCAGAATCATGTGCAGGAAAAATAATGGTTGTTGTTTGAATTAAGCCGGAATTTATTCATGAAAGCTTTCACCTCGATCAAAACTGGGAAACAGGAAGTAACACCGGAAGAGGCGGAGCAAGAATTTGGAAATTAGATGTCCTAGTCTCAAGCTGATTGGCTAAAATAACCCACGAATGGATTATACGTCTTCATGCTGAGAAAAGGCGCTCAGGTAAGACCAACGCCCCTTTTGGACAGAATTTTTTTTCTGAAAAACTAGTATTTGAAGATTTTTGTTTTGTAAACAATATAATAGTAGTTTATAAATAAACAAGGCAGCAGATGTAATTGATACTGTGTACTTTTTTAATGATAAATATGATACAGAAAGGTTAAAAGAACACACTTTTTCCATCACAGAAAAATAGAGCTGGAATATGTCCACCCCTGCTCAATGCAGGATCTGCTAGCGCATGGGTGTCAAACTTGCCGCATCACGTGACATGTCGTGAGTATTGTGACTTTTTTCACATTGCTGGAACTGGGGTGGATGCGACCTCCGTATGATGTAACCGGCCTGTGGGCTGGCAGTTTGACACCCCTGTGCTAGAGCATCTCAGAATGTGATCATGTAGCCACTGTTTGAAGGTCTCCAGCAGTAGAGAAGTCATTCCTTCATGTGGCTGAATGCATATGGTGTTGGCTGAAGCTCATGTAGTCATGAAGTTTCTTATGACATTGTCCTGAACCTACTTACTTAAAGTAGGTTCTGATTCTGTCAATTATATAACTGTAAAGACTATATCACTTTCTGTATTTGAACAAGCATTTAATTCTAGAACAGTGGTTCTCAACCCTTTTCAGGTTGAGACCCCACTTGCCCCGCCCATGCGCGGTGCGACCCCGGCGCGCGTTGGGCTGATCCGCGCATGTGTGGTGTGCGCGTGACAAAAAAACAAACAAAACAAAATGGCGGACTGTGACGGGCCGATCTGCGCATGCGCAGCGCGCGCGACGGCCTGAACCGCGCATGCGTGGCGCGCGCGCAACAAATCAAACAAACAAACAAAAATGGCGGACCGCAACGGGCCGATCCGCGCATGCGCGGCACACGCGATGGCCCAAACCGCGCATGCACGGCACGCGCGACAAAAAAGGCAGACCGCGACGGCCCGATCTGCGCATGCTCGGCGCGCACGCGATGGCCCGAACCGTGCATGCGCAGCGCGGTCGTTCGACCCCAAATGGGGTCGCGACCCATAGGTTGAGAACCGCTGTTCTAGAAGTTCTAGAAGATTGTTTAAGAATTTAAGTTTTAACCCTACTTCAAGTACTTACTCGTTTTTAAATTAAGTACAATTATTGTATAGCATGACACATGTCTTGAATAGTTAAAGCCTTGGTTTCATTCTTATTTAATGAGCATTTGTCCTGTTTTTGTAGTTTAACACAAAAGGAATTGGGGAAGATGTGTAGTTCACTAACAAACAAGGTAGTAACTGGATTCATGCATCATTCTAGGTCAGGGATTGGCAACTTTTCTTTAACACGAATATAACTTGCTCAGCTGAACTGTGCAGGATGCATTCTGATAATAGAATAGTTTTTGTTTTTTCCTCAGAATTTTTTTTTTTGGCCCATTAAGGATGGAAATGAGAGCAGGACTTTTCTGGGAAGCAAATTGTTTGGCAGTTTCTAGGAACTGAACTTTTCATAATAGAAGAAAGTTTGGTATGGTCCAGCAGGGAACAGAATTTCGGGAGTTCTCTCAACTATTCCATGTGAACTTTGCACATCCCTATAAAACCACAAAATAAATTGAATTTTTTCCTATGGGAAATTTAATGTATAAAATCTTGGAATACTGAATTGTATTAACAATTATATTAACTCCTTCACATTTATTAATAGGTTTCCCTCAGACCAATTTTGGTGTAGAACGCTTGCAGTGCAGGACACTACTCTGATCACATTCCATTATGGCAGACTTGTAAACACCTTTAATACTAAGAAAATTGGTGACTGCCTGTTCTATGATTTTAGTCCTATATATCAGGTTCAAAACTTGCATTTCTCTCCTTTTTTATCTTGATGGATTGAGAGTTGCTTGTTTCTCATGATGAAAACTGGTTGACATCTGTGCAGTTGTAACTAATTTGCTGTGAGGCCCCTGACTTCTGACTATGTCAGCTGCAGGCCTCACATATTATGAATCTGTACACAAAATTGGGAATTAAAAGGCTGTTGGGATTAGATTATATTAATGTGAAATACTTTTCTTGGAAATGTTATTTAATTATTGTTATTTAATTAGAATCAAATATGAGCACCTTAAAAAGGCTGGCACAGGCTATGCGTGAGTTGGGGAGAGGCACCGTGCAGGTGAAAAAATATTGGTGGATGAATGGCATAGCATGGGTTGAGCACAGGAAGGCTAGGGGGATTTAACAGAGCAACTTACCCATTGATTTTGCTTGTAGTAAACCAGGAGGGAAGATTACAAATGGCAATAATGTAATTGTGAGATATGGCAACTATTGTACATATGAGCTGGTTGCCAAATTATGAGGGGCTGCAATGACCAGAACTTTGAGGAACAGTCATAAGTACCAGTCATTCAGCACCATCAGAATTTCAGTTACTGAACAGGAGGTCACTAGATGAGAACTATCTGTATACTTTACAAGTAGTCCTGGACTTTTGACCAGTCTCCTAGCAACTGTTCAATGGACCTCCACAGAGCTACTTAAAACCCCAGATTCGAAGTTATATGCCCCCCCCATGGTCACATGATTGTATTTTGCACACTCAGCAACTGGCCCACATTTAGAGCTGTTTGAAGCATCCCATGATCATGTGAATACAATTTACAATGGCTTTTTTTTTTTTTTGCCAGAAACCAGAGTTTACTTCCGGTAAAATACACCTTTTGCAGACAATGGATTTGCTTAATGACCATGGTATTCATTTTACAACCACCATATTGCTTTAAGACCGCTGCAGAAAACGTAGTAAAACCAGGTGCTGTCATGTGGCGACCCTCTTAATGACATGCACAATTTATAACTGTAATTCTGGCTTAGTCTTGGTGCTAAATTGAGGATTACATGTAATGTTAATGGAATTCCAGCCTTACAATTAGTGATGTAGTTTCTGTGTTCCTGTAATTAACTATAAATACTACAGTCATAAAAAATGAATATATTAGTTTTCCAGAGTCAAATATGTTCATATCTTTGAATGAGGGGTCCTTGATGTTCTCTGAGCTTGCTTGTTTTCATGCAGACGTTTCATTACCCTAACTAGGTAACATCATCAGTGTTAGTAAGGAGTAATGTTTGCTGTCGGTTTATTGGTGTCTTGCCTGTCTGTGTGGGTGGGGGCGGTCTTAGGGATTCTTGGTTGTCCTGTTTGCTAATGGCTCTTTGGCAGTTTCTTGATTGGGGTATTGCTTACTTGATTGTTGGTCTGAAGTTGACCTTGGAGTTAATCTATGCTGATCTGAGTGCTGATTACTAGTGGAGAGATGCTGGAGTTTTTTTTCTCTTTTGGGGTGATTGTCTCTTTTGCATAGTCTGTAGATGTTGTTTATATCTATGTGTCTATTGATGGCTGATTTGTCAGAGTGCCAGGTTTCTAGAAATTCCCTGGCATTTTTTGGATTTGGCCTGGTCTAGGATTGTCACATTTTCCCAATTGAAACTATGGTTAAATCTGTGTATATATTGTGAAATTAAAGAATTTTCGTCATGCCTTTTGACTGCCAGCTGGTGTTCATGGATGCATTCTGCCTGTTTATCCTACATAGTGGTTGTTGCACTTCTTACACTGTGTGTTGTAGATGACTCCTGTTTTTTCATCTGGGGTGCCGGGTCTTTTGGTTTGTTTAGGATATTTTGAAGGGCTTTAGTTGTGTGCTACGTTAATTCTATTTGCGGTTTCTGAGATATTCTTGATGTATGACACTGTAATTCTTTTTAAGGTTTGTTTGTGCTGTATTGGGTTGAGTGGTCAGGGACTTTTTGATGAAGTTGCATTTGGTATTCATTTTGTTGGAATGTGTTGTATAGATCAGAGGTCCCCAACCTTTTGGGCACAAGGGACCGGTTCTGTAAAGAGAGGTTTTTCTGCAGACTGGAGGGTGCGTGGTTTTGTGTGCTGCCTGCATCTCGCGGATGGGGCTTTGCTTGTTCGTGTGGCCCAGTTGCTGGCATGCCATGGCCCGGTACTGGATTGGGGGTTGGGGACCCCTGCTATGGATGCGCCATTTCCTTTTTCTGCTGTTCTGGGTTGCTGCAGTGTGTTTGGACTTGTTTAAATAAAGTCCTTACACAGCTTCTCTTGTGGGAGGTTGGGTTGTTGCTTTGGTAGTGGAACTCCTGGTTAGTATGGGTGGTTTTTCTGTAGACTTGTGTTTCTAGTTTACATATCTTAGAAATATGTATTTTAAAAATATATTTAAACTAAATAGTTGATGCCAATCATATAACAATGAAAACAAAGCACAATTTTTCTATTTTGCACATACTTTTTAAATGTTCTGTCATATCATCTGTAGCGTGATCTACAATTTGTGTATTTATTCCAAGTAGCATAGTCATTCAGATTTTGTTTGCAATCCATATGTCATTTTGACCAGTTCAAGAAAATTCATACCACTATGAATTGCAAGTTCTCTGTTCTTTGCTTGTCCCAGAGGTGCTTTTTCAAGAGGCAACTGGACTTTTCTTGTTTTTCAATAAAGACGTTTGGCTTCTTATCTAAGAAGCTTCTTTAGCTCTGACTGGATAGTGAGGAATGGAAGATTTATATTCCTTGCAGACAGCTAGTCATTTGCATTCTTTTAGATATTCGTTGAGGCCACTTGGAGGTTTTTCTGTGTCCCCAAGGTCACCTGAGTAGTGCAAATGGGTGTGGAGCTTTCTTGGAACTGGTAAAAAGACTGTGTTGTGGAGCTGTACTTTCTGCAGGATGTTTTCTGCCCTGTATCCCTTCACAGTTGAACATAGATGCAGGCTGTTGGGGATGAGTCTGTGTGGTATGCATCTCAAAGTGAAGCACAAATAGTTTATGTAGTCTGCAGTTTTTCTGGAAATCCATTTATACTCCCGCACTATTCGAAGGGTGTTCATCCCAAAGTGCATACTAAATGTCAGTGGAGATTCTCGGTCATCCAGGACATGGTTGTCCCAAAGGTGCTTTTTCCAAGTGCAAGGTGCAGTTCCAAGAAGGCTCCACATCCTTTTGCACTAGTCAGGTGACCCTGAGGACACAGACAAACCTCCAAGTGGCCTCAACAACTCTCTAAAAGAATGCAAATCCTTCCATTCCCACCATCCAGTCAGAGCTGAAGAAGCTTCTTGGATAAGAAGTGAAACATCTTCAAAGAAAAACAAGAAAGTTCAGTTGCCTCTTGAAAAAGCAGCTATGGGACAACCGTGACCTGGAAGACTGAGAATCTCCACTGATATATTCTTTGCTTGCTATGCTCATTATATATACTTTATGCAGCATGTCAGTAATTTTTCCCTTAAGATTACATTCATTGTGACAAGGAGAACACCATTAAATTTTCTGAGTTGGTTTCAGCTTAAGTCACAAACTAACCACAACTCAGGTTCACAGGGGAATGTATAGATAATTAGTAAAGCCTTCTTTAAATTTTAGTAAAATAATCTTAGTAGTAATCATTTTTTATAAAACCTTTTGTGTAAAAGCATTTGTATTTACAAGAATATGGAATACTGAAATGTAGTTATATGAATGGAATAAAAAATTTAAAAAATGATATTAAATGTATCCTACATATGTTTGTGTGTCAGTTTTTAAGAAGTATTTAAAACCCATTGCTAACAATTACATTCTGCTTATTCAAAGTCCAACTTTCATTTCCATAGAGTATCGTACGGAATACTATGTGCACAATTTTGATCTTTGTACTATGTACACATCATAATATTTGAATATCTTTTCCAAGATTTCCTTCATGGCTGCTCTACTAAATACTAGTCTGTAGCATATTTCTTGACTACTTGTTCCTTTATAGTTGATGACTGATCTTAAAAGGCAGAAGCTACCCATGACTTTAATATCTTCCTTGCCAATTCTGTGGCTGGTTGTTCTCCAGCATGGTGGATGTAGAATCCACTGGATTGGGTTATTTCAGCCCTCCTGCTCAGAGAGACTAGGAAAAAAGCCTTCCCTTGGGCGTGTCTCCCAGTTTTTTCCTAGTCTCGAGCTCAGAGCAGACACCCTTTTGGTTGGCTCCGTAGTTTTAGACTTAATCTCAAATTTGACCAAGCAAACTCCAAAAATATTTCAAATTTAGGTTTTTTAAGATCTTAGATCAATCCCAGGATTAGCAATCCGGTCCTGATTTTCGAGCCAGCTGGCTCCAGCACGGACCAATCCCCACCGGCAGGAAGCCGGCGGGGAAGCCAGCAGCCGCCTCGAGCCTCTCCGGGGTCCCTCCAGACCACTGGGCTCGCTGCAGCAAAACCGGCAAGGAGGCACAGTGGATGCCGGCGGACGCCTGATCCGGACACGGAGCTCCATTGTCGAGGATCGCGAACCGGGCTTCTTCTCCAGAAACGCAAGTGAACCGGTGGGGGGGAAGAGCGGTGAGAGCGAGGCTTCGCTCCGCGCCAGGCCCTTCACCCCGGGCCCGCTGTTTTTCCGGGGGGGGGGGGGGAAATCGCCTCTCCATAGCTTAGGAGCTTGGAAACAGGCGGCCGCCATATTAGGACCGCATGGTCTCAGTTTTCCCGCCACTCCAAGTACCCGGGCGGCAGCGGCCATCTTTGATCTCAGGCCTGCAAGGCCCAGTCCGCAGAACCCCTTGTCTTGACCTAAAGCGTCAGGCCCGACCAGGGACAGCCTCCAACGCGAACCACCGGCGTCCGAAGGCCATCGGCGGCCGCCCTCCGTCAGCGCAGGAACGCCCGGCCGGTCATACCTTTCTGTAGGCTCCCTACCCCCTCCTTCCCCAAGGTACAGCAGGGGTCATAAAACACAACCATTCAAGGGCTGCTGGAGGAGGCAGTACCCCGTGGGCCCTGGCTACCTAGGCCCTGGCAGGAGTGAGGGTTTTCGCAGGCCGCCTGTTTACTATAGCCGTGGCCTTTAGCCACACGGCCTATAGGACAGGCCTACAACCTGTCCGGCTGATCTGCCTCGCCTCATCTGGATTCAGAGTGAAGGGCGGCTGTGTCTCTTCCCTGAACATTGTTCTGCGGCCTTAGGTTCCAATTCCCTCCCACTAGTCACCCTTCTGCAGGCTTGACTAGCGGTAATGGCAGACAGTCCCTCGCCAATGACTACACCGGTCTCAGGTGCCCCCACCGCGCAACCAAAGCGCAGGGCAACTGATTTAAATACAGGAGGTAAGAAGAAGGCCAAGACCAAGCATCTTACCTCCAAGGAGACCTCTAAGTCAGCGGAGCGAGTGGCCTCTAGGAGGCACCAAGCATTGGAGAGGGAATTCTCCAAAGCACAGCGGCTCCTATCCAGTGGGGCCGATCCGGTTCCCCCTGCCCCACTGGATACCAATACTCTGGAGCCTCCCCAGCCAAATGCTGCCTGGACTACCACTCCTCTGGGGGAAACCGAACGGGCTGGTCCCTCTCACTCCTCCCCTCCTCCTCAGCAGGGCCCCCAAGTGGCTATTGCCCCAGCGTTGGTAGGGGCAACCCTTGGGGCCCAGGGGCCCACATGGTCACATGCCCAATTCCAGGCCTTCATGCAGCATGCCTTCACACAATTCATGACTCCACCAAGGATCCCACAGGTCCCCCTTCAGGTCCCCTCTCCTCCCACTGTTCCTCCCCCTCAGCAGGACTACTCTCCAGCTCCGGAATCTGTTATCTCGGAGGCTTCATCCCAGATGGGGAAGGGGGAGTCCGAGGACTCAGACGTCGCAGATACCCCCATGTCAGACGAGGAGGAGGCAGAACCCGATCAGGCCTCTGCCTCCTGCCTCCTCGATCACTCCATCTTTACTTCCTTACTATCAAAGGCATGCTCCACTGCCTCTTTAACCTTTGTGCAGGAGGAGAAACCCTCCACCTCAGCAGACAAGGAGTCAAATCCGTTGTTCAAGGTGAAGGTAGTGGAACACAAACAGATTCCCTGTCCCTTCGTGTTCCAGGACGCAGTGGGTCCCGTCAGAAGATTCTCTGCTAACTTCCTTGTTCTCAAATTCTGCTGCCTCAGGAGACATGACAGAGTTCCTCACTGCGGATGACAAGAAGTTCGAGGCCAACTACAGAAGGACACACCTGACCTCCGGTCAGGCCATTAAGGCTGCTACAGGTACCTCCTTCTTCGCCAGGACATCCATCATGTGGCTCCGGGAACTTCAGGCCACAATCCCGCCGGAGCAGGTCAGGGTGCACCAGACACTCGTTAAACTGATAGGAGCCTCACAGTATATGGCCGACGCCTCTCTCCACTCGGCCCAGTGTTCAGCCCGCTCAATAGGGGCCACAGTGGCCTCCCGCAGGCTCCTGTGGCTGAAACACTGGAGGGTGGACTTACGGGCAAAGTGCCGCCTCTCCTCGGCCAAGTACACAGGCAAGGACCTGTTTGGCTCCATCCTTGACCCACATGTGGTCGAGGGTAGGGACAAACGTAAAGTCATTGCCCACCCTTCCAGAAAGGCCAATAGACGGCAGCAGCCGGACTCCCGCAGACAGGCCTCACGCCCCGCAGGTCCTTGGGAGTGGCGGCAACTCTTTTGGACAGGGCAGTCCTGGGATGGGCCCAGAGGTTCACGTTCCTTCCCCCAGAGGCAGGACCGTCAGCAGGACCACCAAAATACAGGACCCAGGGGCCAGCCTCAGGCTAAACGCCCCTTCAGGGGGTTGGGAAGCCGCCCTTTCCAGCGAACCAAGTGACTCCCTCGGGGAGACCCCAATAGGGGGGCGCCTAGAGCGATTTTATCAGGTCTGGGAGCAGACCACCTCTGACTCCTGGGTCAGGGACACAGTCAGGCGAGGCCTAGCACTCGAATTTGAGGCGATCCCACACGATCGTTTCCTCCAGTGCCCGGTGTCGCGAAACCCCTCCAAGGCACGGTTGGTATCCTCTGCCATCAAATACCTCCTGGACATCAGGGCCATAGAGCCCATACCGGGGGACCAGACTGGGACAGGTTTCTACTCCATCCTGTTCGTGGTCCCCAAGGCATCAGGAGGGTGGAGGGTGATTCTGGACCTAAAGGGCCTGAACCGGTTCCTAGTGTACCGACGGTTCAAAATGCAGACCCTAAGGTCCATACTGGCTGGCATCAGGAAGGGGGATCTCCTCTCCTCCATAGACCTCACAGAGGCCTATCTTCTTCCTGCGCTTCTGCTACGCGCGCCGGCATTACCAGTACCAGGCCCTCCCGTTCGGGCTCTCCTCAGCCCCAAGGGTCTTCACGAAGGTGCTAGCGGTCCTGGCCGCCCATCTCCGGATGATGTCGGTGCGCGTGCAGTGCTACCTGGACGACATCCTCGTCCAGTCCAGATCCATTCGGTCGGCGCAAGCAGACCTGAGGACCACCATCCAGGTACTCCAGTCCCACGGGTTCTCAGTGAACTTCGGGAAGAGCCACACTTCCCCCTCAAAGCGACTCCTCCACCTGGGGGCACTGATAGACTCAGAACGGTGCAGGTTCTACCTGTCCCAGGAGCGACAGCTGAGCATCCGAAAATTGATATCCCAGATCCGGGGCACAAAAAGCGTTCCCCTGGTGCAGCTGTCCGAGCTCCTGGGAAAGATGGTATCCTGCATGGGGATAGTCCCGTGGGCGAGGCTCTACTCGAGGACCCTCCAGTGGTTCCTCCTCCCCTTTCAGAAACAGAACCTCAGCGGCTCTCCCCAGAAGGTCCAGGTGCCACACCACGTCCTCGCGTCCCTCCAGTGGTGGGTTTCCGCAGCCATGTCCAAGGGGACCGTATTCAAGGAACCCTCCAGGGTAGTTCTGACCACAGACGCCAGTCTGTTTGGCTGGGGTGCTCACCTCCAAACCCAGCTGGCAGAGGGGCATTGGTCCAGGGCGGACCTGAAGCAGAACATAAACTGGCTAGAGCTAAGGACCATCCACCTGGCCCTCCTCCACTTCCTCCCCTAGTATCAGGCAAGCATGTCCTAGTCCTGACGGACAACGTGGCGGCCAAGGCCCATGTCAACAAGCAGGGGGGCACACATTCCTGGGCCCTCCTCCAGGAGGCCAAGGAACTGGGGCTGTGGGCAGAGACCCACCTGAGGTCGATAAAGGCGGAACACATCTCGGGGGAGGCAAACCGGCAGGCAGACTCGCTGAGCAGGGTAACCATGGACCACGCAGAGTGGCGACTGGACACCAGAGTATTCGACATGATAGGGTCCAGGTTCGGCGAGCCATGCCTAGAACTCTTTGCCTCCCCGGTCAATGCCCAACTCCCCAGGTTCTTCACCAGGTTCCCGACCAGAGGGGCCGAGGGGACAGACGCCCTACGAGGGGCTGTTGTACGCCTTCCCTCCCCTCCCCCTGATCCAGGCCACCATCCGCAAGCTATTACTGGAGCAAGCAGAAGTAATCTTGATTGCGCCATATTGGCCTCGGCGCCTGTGGTTTGCAGATCTAGTGGATCTGTCCCTGTCCCCCCTGTGGAGGCTTCCGCCGAACAAAGTGGCCCTCTCTCAGGGGGAGCTCCGCCACCCAGACCCTCAGTGGTTGCAATTAGCCGCTTGGCACTTGAGCGGGAGTGCCTAACTAAGCAGGCCTACTCCCCAGAGGCAATCGCTATGATTCAAGCCTCTAGACGCCCCTCAACAAACAGGATTTACGATGCAACCTGGCAAAACTTCTGCCAGTGGTGCTCCCCACGGGGGTTGGATCCCCTCTCAGTAGTCGTCCCAAACATCTTAGACTACCTGCTAGACAGCATCTCCAAAGGACTGTCCTCCAACACCATCCGCAGACAGGTGGCGGCCTTATCCACGGTCCTCACCTGTGACAATTGGGGTCCCCTCTCTCACCATCCAGCGATCTCGGCCTTCCTCAAGGGGGCGACAAACTCCGGTCCACCCCCGGTGCATACATACCCTTCCTGGGACCTACCCACAGTATTACGGGCCCTAACGGAGGCTCCCTTCAAGCCCCTGCAATCATGTTCTCTACACTTCCTCTCCTTGAAGGTGGCCTTCCTAATAGCCATCACCTCAGCCAGAAGGATCTCGGAACTGGCCGCTCTGTCAGTTCGGGAGGACCTGTGTATCTTCCATCAAGACAGAGTGGTCCTTAGACTAGACCCCTCATTCATTCCCAAGGTGAACACTAGTTTTCACAGGTCATTGGACCTCGTACTACCCAGCTTCTGTCCTACCCCGACCCATAGACTAGAACGCCAGTGGCACAAACTGGACGTGCGCAGGGCCCTGCGCATTTACATAGAACGCACTGGGTCCTTCCGCAAGTCGGAGGCCTTGTTTGTCTCCTTCCAGCCATCAGGCATGGGCCGCAAGATATCTTCCGCCACCATTGGCAGGTGGATCAGGGCTTGCATTGCTAGAGCGTACGTCTCGCAGTCGCTTCCTGTCCCATCACGTATTACGGCTCATTCCACACGTAGCGCAGCAACTTCTGCGGCCGGGACCAACCAGGCCTCCGTAGAGGAAATTTGTAGGGCGGCGTCCTGGTCGTCTCCGTCCTCATTACCCATTACAAGATTGACAGGTTTGCCGCGGCGGATGCCGCGTTCGGCAGATGGGTCCTTCAACAGGTGGTTGCCTCCAGAGAGACGCCAGCCTAGACCTCCCACCCTGGGGGCATGGGGGGGCTTTGGTATGTCCCAATCCAGTGGATTCTACATCCACCATGCTGGAGAAGGGGCGTCTTACCTGAACGCCTTTTCTCAGCATGGTGGTGTAGAATCCACTCCCTCCCTTAAACAACGGGCTAGGCTTGCGTGGAGGGCACCCCTCTTCTGTTACTCTCTTACCTTTTTTTGGAGCCACGGTGTCAGAACTTAGCTACCTCGCCTCGTAAAAAACTGGGAGACACGCCCAGGGGAAGGCGTGGCTAAGGCTTTTTTCCTAGTCTCTCTGAGCAGGAGGGCTGAAATAACCCAATCCAGTGGATTCTACACCACCATGCTGAGAAAAGGCGTTCAGGTAAGACAACGCCCCTTCTACCTATTGTTATTAGTTTGGTCTTCCCTATATTTAATTTTAATCTCATTTTTTCACTGTGTTCTTTGCTTTAGGGCTAATGTTTTATATTTTCAGCTATCAGGATATCTTCAGCATGGTACAGGTTATTGAAGTTTCTTTCTCTAGTTTTGTGGCAATTGTTAAATGAACTCCTGAATCATTAAGCAAAAATGCCACAGTTGTTAAGCAAACCCATGGTTTGCTGTGAGTTGGTTTTCGGCCAAACCCATTATAAAATGTAGTCACATGACCCAGGTCCACTTTAAATGGTTATAAATATTGCCAAGAATCTGAAGTACAGTCATGGGACCATGGCGGGGGCCTGATCATCAGAACTTTGAATCTGGGCCATACATAGCCCCCCAAGTGGTACTTATGTTCGTCTGTTGGAACGTCAGTCGATAAGCAACCAGTCATAAGTCTAGGACAGTGGTTCTCAACCTTTTTCAGGTTGAGACCCCACTTGCACCGCCCATGCGAGGCGTGACCCCGGCGTGCGTGCATGCGATGGGCCGGTCCACGTATGCGCGCGCGATGGGCCGATCCGCACATGTGCAGCGTGCGCGCGACAGGCCGATCCGTGCATGCGCATGTGACAGGCCAATCCGCACATGCGCGGCGCGCGCGCAATGGCCCAAACTGTGCATGCGCGGTGTGCGCGACAAAAAAACAAAAAACAAAATGGCGGACCGCGGCGCGCGCGCGATGGCCCAAACCGCGCATGCGCAGCACACGCACGATGGGAGAAAAAAACCAGAAAAACAAAATGGCGGACCACGGTGTCCGGCGACCCCCGCGAAACGGTCATTCGACCCCAAATGGGGTCGCGACCCATAGGTTGAGAACCACTGGTCTAGGAGTACCTGTAATAAAATTAACTAAATTGCATAGTGGGGCAAAAAATTCTGAAAACTTTTTAAAATTAGGTTATTGTGAATAAGTGATACAATTTGCTTTCCATTTTAAATATTTTCAAGGCAATATTTTTATAATTCATTTGACTTGGGTCTCTCTCCTCTACTAGAAAATTTATATGTATATTGTTTACATAATTTATAAACAACATACACATTGTTTGCTGCTCCTATAGAATGCGTTTCGTTTAGATGATATTTTTTTTATTTAGGTGAGATATGTTCATGACTGATGCTCCATATTAATGTACTAGTATATTTGTAAACGTGACTATATTTTGGAAGAAAAATATATAAAAAATCCTATCACTTTTTCTCAGCTTCAGTGGAATTGTCTTGGATTGTTTGTGAAGATCATAATGAAAAATTGCATTTTTATAAGAGGATGTAATTAAGCATTGAACCATATTTTAATGCAAAGGGGGGAAAATGGCTTCTCGAGTACTGAAGTAAATATAACACAAGGTTCTTTAATGCCATGCTACAGTTATATACGGTCAGTGTTAAATAAAATAGTTATTGTACAAAATGATTGCTAAGTTACTGTACTTAGCATAGTCAGTTATAAGCTATTTCTCCATCACGTTGTCCCGAACTGAAATTTAAGTTACCAACCCTAAATGTCAGCAATAGTCAAATCAACCTCCAGAAATATTAAGCCTGAATAACCAATGGTTGAATGTGGGAACCAGACTATATTGAAGGCTGGAGCAACAGGAAGTTTCTAAGTCTGGAGGGAAAAATGTAAAGGTTAGCATATACAGAGGAGCCTGCAAAAAGAGAGAATGACTATTGAAAGTTATGGATGGGTGATTGTGGACAGTGGTGAAGATTAAAGGAAAAGCCCAAAAGCTGGTGGTGACCACAAGGATAAGGGACAAGGCAAGACATGGTTGCTTAGACTAGAAGTGACAACTTAATATTGTCAAATTTTCCTATATAATCTGGGAGGCACGTAAAACCTTATGTCACAGGTACTTAAAAAAAGAGGATTTCTCATTAGATTCCCTATTCTAATCCTATCCTGATACGTTAGTGCTAACTTTAAAAATGTATTCTGTAAATCTTCTTTTATTGATTGTTATTAACAGTCTAGGGAGAATTTGATGGAGAACTTAATGAGCCCAACAATCCAGCTATTATTATTTAGAGAGCCAGACCCAATAAAATAATTTGTCTCTTTCTCTACCATCTTTGAAGATTTTTTAAAAAGAAAATATATATTTGTATGGGTGTGTGTACATATGCACAGAGGTAGCAAACAAAAAAGTTGTAATTTGCTGTTAGAAATGTTGGAACCTGCCAAAAACACTTCAGTCTGGCTTTAGAAATTCTAAATTCCTTCGTATCATTTAATGTGGAAAAGCAAACTTTCAGAATATAAACAGGAAGAGTAGTATAATGCTAATAGTAATGTTTCTCCATAACCAGCAATGGAATATCTTATTCAGCAGTGATCAAAAATACTTACATTGTTTTATGGTTTTACTTGATTCCTGGGTGCCTTTTTTCAATAATTCTTTTAAAACATCATCAAAATAAAATAAAAATAATTATTTTTTTTCTTATGGATTGGAATATTTGCGGTTTTTTAATTTAAAAAGAAAAGAATGAAAATAGCTTAAATTTGCATCCTTATATACATAAATTATACAAACTACACAGTATCTTTTGAAGCAAAACACATATCTAACATAGTTTTTAAAAAATGTTACATGAGACCTCTTTTGGAAACGGTTGCCTTGGATTCTATATAATTGGGGTGAAACTTTATTGACAAGCTTGAAAAATGATGGCGTTTCTGATCCAGCCTAAGATTGTGTTGATTTTTATTAGTTGTGGAAGAGATAATAGGAAAGTAAGAGAGGAATTGAGGAAAATGGCTTCATAACTGTCATACATTGAGAGAATACAAAGCCCTTTTACATTATGCTAATTGGAGGAGTTACTCTGGCATACTACATTTGGACTCAGTTAAGATGCAAAGAAGAAAGGGTCATAGGTGAACTTCTCTCCCATAGCTAATTGCATCCCATTAGGGAGTTCTGCCTCATGACTGAAAAAACTAGTTCTTGATATACTTAGTTTAATATAGTATTATGAAGCTGGTTTTCTGTGTCTTTAGAACATTAACCATAAATACGGCTAATATGGAAGACTCAAAATCCATACCATTAATTATTTGTACAAATTGAAATTTTATAATGGGATGTGTATTTTGGTGGTTACTCTTAGAATCTTAAATATATGTTGGTGCTTGAACTATCAATTAACGTTCTCCCTTTTCTAATTATATTTCTTCTATATAGTGTCTGTCTCCCTCAACTTTTAATCCGGAAAAACGTATATAAATGAATTAATTTCAGTGTAGTAATGTAACTTAATCAGAATAGGAAAATAATTTTAATATACAGTAGAACAGGGTTTATACTCTTCTGTAAAATATTCACTATCTCTGTCCCTTTAGGGAATAATTGGTCTTGCTTACTGAAGTCTCATTAAATTTCTAGCAACAGGTCACAGGAATAAATATATTACAAGCCCTGCTGAAGGATGTCAGCTCTCTGTGTCTGCTTAGATTTTGCCAATAAACTTCCACCAACATAGGGCATTCTTGGAGTTACAGTATATGAATTCCAAATTGAGGAAGTATACTGAAATAAGCATAATTCCAATAAATAAACTTTATTTGTGGGCAATTATACATAATAGGTTCTTAAATGACGGAACGCAATTCCCTACATGAGAGTGTATTTTTAAATTAAATTAATTTGAAAAATTAAATTAAAAATATTTAATGGTGAACTTTTAAAATATTTGCATAACTATGTTACAAAATGTTTACATGTATTAAAATACATAGTGAGAAAAAAGTTAATAAATTTTTGTGATTTGTTTTGATGAAAGTATAATGCATTTTATGGATTGGGGTTTAGTTGGATTTAAATGGATGAATAACATTGGTTTATATAGAATACAACCTGTACCTGATGATCATATGATAAACTACTATTGGATATTAGCAGTGCAAGAGCAAGACCATAACTGGATTTGCTGCTAGTATGGCATACATGGTTCTGCATATTCTTGCTTTTTTTTAAGATATATATATAGACATAAATTTTGCATTTATTTCTTTGTACATATTTTATGTACTTCCAGGTAGTTCTTGAATTACCACTATTCTATTATCAATCATTTGAAGTTATAACAGGGCTGAAAAAGCTGATCCTCACACATTCTATTTAGTATAATTGTATAATTAAACCACTATTTTATTTCATATACATATTATTAACACTGTATAATATATTTATAACATTTCTTACCTAACACAAATGGTAGATCACATTGATTTATTTATTACTTTAGGTTGACTTGGTATTGAAAAGTTTGAGAATTTCTGATGCCATATTGCAGTGATTTTCTTAAATTTAATTGTGAGATTTTAGTAGTGCCTTGCTTGCTAGTGTTGATACGCCTGGAATGAAATTGACAACTACAGAGGCTGTCATTATAAGCTCCTACACTTGATCCCTAAATTGCTGTTTATAGTTTGATTTTCTAGCAGATCTTCCAGGAGAGCACAGTATTACATTAGATTTGTTGTTATGAAAATTTCTTTTCCTGTATATTTAAATTTGGAATTAACAAAAAAAAAAAACAGGCATATAACAATTGGCTTGGCTGTTTTAGGTTTCTTGTCTTTATATAGAACAAAATGGGATTATTTTCTAGGCCAGGGATGTCAAAACTGCCGTCCCACGGGCTGGTTTCATCATACTGAAGCCACACCCACCACATTGCCGGCAATGCAAAAAGAGTTGCAATATGTTGCGACATGTCATGTGATGTGGTGAGTTTGACACCCGTGCTCTAGGCCAGGGCTTTTCAACCTTTTCACCAATTGTACCACTTTTAGGATATGGTAATATTCGAGTACCACCTAGCAAGGTGTCAAAAACTTGATGACCAAAAAAAAAACCTGCTTAAAGTTGCAATTACACTGAAATGACTTATGACCATTTTTCACACTTATGACCATTGCAGCATGCCCAGGGTCATGTGATTTATATTTGGATGCTTGGCAACTGATTCATATTTATGATGGTCACAGTGTCCCAGGATCATGTGATCCCCTTTTGCAATCTTTTGACAAGCAAAGTCAATGGCAGGGCTGCTGGTGGCCAAGTGCTAAAGCGGGACTTCCCTGCCTTCCTCTTTCTCATGCCCACCTCCTTCTGAAAGAAGAATTTGAACCCCCTCCCCATATTTTTTCTCTTCCATATATTCATCAAACAAGGAAAAGCCTCCAGAGACAGAAAAGATAAACTGCTGAGTGAACTAGCTTAAAAAGGCACATTCTCCTTTAAGAATTAGCTACTGGTTAGAAAGGAAATTTAAGGAGCGCAGCCGGCACTTAAGGAAGAAAAAAAATGTAGTAAGTATTGGCTGCCGGCTAAGGCAGCCTCCCCAAATGGCTCCATTCATAAGTAAAGGAATGCTACAGACGAATACTGCCCAAAATGGAATGAAGGGTCTGCATTTTGAACTTGTGATACACAAGATATGAATTTAGGGTCTTGAGATCGAATATCGCCCTCCAACCCCCCGAGGCTTTCGGAACCACGAAGAGGATGGAGTAGAACCCCTGTCCCCATTGATCCGGTGGTACCTGCTCTATGGCCTCTATGTTTAGCAGATGCTGAATGGCCTCCTTCATGAGACCTTGCTTTACGGGATTTCGCGATAGGGGGCAGCCGATGAAATGCCAAGGAGGGGAGGTCAAGAACTCCAGAGACAGACCGTCTCTGATGGTGGTGAGAACCCAGGTGTCCGTGGTAGTGTCTTCCCATTTGTGGAAGTAATATGTCAATCTGCCGCCAATAGGGGTCCGCTTCGAGTCATTTTGACTTACGGAAGGGACGACCTCCCCTGCCACAAAAAGGCTGCTTAGCCTTTGAAATTGTGGTTTTGGCCTGTCTCTGTAGCCAGACCTGTCTGAGGAACAGTCCGGCCCCGCTTGAAAGGGCTGAGAACCGCTCCCTGAGGCCAGGTCTGAGCCTGTCCGAAACGACAGGCGGTGATTATATGGAGTAAAACGTCTGCCCATCCTTTTGGAGAGGTGACAGAGAACTCTCTTCTTCTCTCTATTTTCAATCAGGTAAGGAGTGAGGGCCTCACCAAAGAGGCTACCACTCTGGTACGGTGCAGCAGCCACCCTCCATTTGTGTCTGGTGTCGGCCCGCCAATTCTTAAGCCAGAACAACCGACGTGCAGCGACGTTGGATGCTATGGCTTGGACCAAAAACCTGGCCAATTGCAGGGACACGTCCGCCATGTATTCTAGTGCAGCTCTCAACTTTGTGACATCCTGGTGCACCCTTACCTCATCTGGGGAGAAGGAGTTTGATGTTGAGGCTCTTATTGCCCATGCCAAGGCCTAGTGCATTCTGCAGCAAGAAATCTCAGATTTCTTGTCCTCAGCCTTCAGAGCCTCCGTCATATCCCCTGGAATCTTAGAGTCTGACAATATGGGAGAAAGAGACTCGTCTACTCCCGGGACCTCCAGTACATAATTGAGGAAGAGACCATGTCCAAGAGTTTACGGTCTATTCCTCCAAGGGCCGAGAAGGCACCAAGGGATCCCCATTGATCCTGAATGGATTTCAAAAACATGGGAGGGCAAGGGATCTGTTGGTTTTTTGTAACCGGTTCCGAGAACAGTGGGACACAACTCTGACCAGAGTCCTGATCGGCTGTTTGGGGTTTCACCGGTTCAATCTTTCCGGTGATGCAGGCCTTGCGCAAGAGGGAAGAAAAGGAATTAGGGTTAAACACACCGACCAGGGGAGTGGCTTCCGTGTGAGTGTCCTCATCATCTGACCACAGGCCCTCTTCTAGGGCCTGTTCAGAATATTCCAATACCTCGCTCCCCCCAGATTGTGGTGGTGAGGCTGGATCTGGGAGCTCATAATCTCTGGGATATGTAGTCCCTGTAGATGTAGTGGGGTTTGACTGTCCTGGAATCAGAAGGGCCCTCACAGAAGAGGCCATGGTTTGAGCCATCGCCTGCGAAATCATGGCCTGGACATGGACGGTGAATGAAGGGGGTCAGAGGCCCGCCGCCATCAAAGTGAAAGACGCTGATGGGATCTGAGGAGGATCCGCCACAGAAAACCTGCCCGAGGTTCCACATGCTACTGAGGATGGAGCGAGGTCTATGGCCGGAATCGGATCTTGGACCTGCATCCTCAGATCCTGATCAAAGAGAGACAGATGGTCCCGACTGTATCCAAGTAAGGGACCCTGTTCAAGGGTCTGCTCGGGGAACCAAGCCCATGCAAAGGGAGAGGGATGTGGGCCCCCTGATGTAGATGCTAGGGAAGGGGAAGTGGAGACAGGTTGGACCTCCACTGCCCGTTGTTGGGCCTTGGAGAATTGTCGTTCCAATGCCCTATGTCTGCTATCTGCCTGTTTCTCGGCTGCCTTAGAGACCCGTTTGGTCTTGGCCTTGATCTTTGCGGTCGCATCTTGGTTGGGTGACTTCCATTTCATATTTCCACTAGAAGTGGAAGCCTGTGGAACGGTGTTATCCGCCATGTTGAGCAAGAAACAGGAGTTTTCCAGTAGATCCCTGGAGCTGTCCTGGTCTGCAGGAGACGAGGCTATGGCCCACCTAGGTGGTACAGGCCTACACGAGGGTCTCTGAAGTCCGGCCCGCCGTTAAGCGCGGAGTCACACTGCGTGATATAAGCTGCGCGTCACCCAGGGAGCTGTCCTGTCCCCTTTCAATCGTTCGGACCCCTGATTGTGGGTACTGAGAACAATTGAGTTAATATTGTAATCTATGCCAATTATTATTGACTATTATTATTAAAATTAATAATTTTTTAAAATGGGGGACCCTCGTGTCTCACTTAGTGGCAGCTAGGACAGCAACTGCCAGTCCACTAGATGCAGACCGCGGAACAGGCAATGCAAGAAACAACCCAATTTATTGTCACTGGATGTTGCAATCCAACAGGCAGGAATGTGAGGTGCTTAACACTATATATTTTTAAAAGAGAAAATAATAATGAATATAATAGAAGATATTGTAATATAATATGCTATAATATAAAATAATGAAGACAAAGTGATAATGAATATAATATAATATAATATAATATAATATAATATAATATAATATAATATAATATAATATAATATAATATAATATAATATAATATAATATAATATAATATAATATAATAATATAATGAAGCTGCACACTGTAGATGTTAGTTAGAAAGAAATACCAGAGGATTGATTCAGAGAATTTTCCCTTGCCAGCCACATGGTTGCCTAAGATGGCGGCCGCCAGGAGAGGGAGAAGAAAAGCCTGTGAAGAAGTAACTGGCAAAGGGAAGGAAAGATATTCTTAAAAGATCACGATCGCACGGAGAGGCTCAAACAAACAAGTAAATGAACCCAGGGAAAGTAATTACGGAGCTTCCCTGCGCAAGGGGAACCCTGAAGGTGGGTTTGCCGAATTCAAGAGAAAAGGGGCTGGGAAGCTGTGACCTAGGGGAGGGGGGTGATCTCAGCGATGATCGGCTGGCTATCAGCAGGAGGCTAGAAAGGCATGCTGAAATCAGGAAAGCTAGAAGGCTTGCCTGGGAAGGAAATTGATGTTGAAAATGGAAACACTCCCCCCAAAAGGAACGAAGAATCCACGAATGGATAATTACTACCTGTCCTTCTAAGCTATAATTGGGAACCAAATTTCCATGTCTCTTCAGGGCTGAGACCAAAAGAAACTGGGGCATGGTCAGACCCTGCAGGGGCGTGGCAACTTTGATTGATTGGTCTAAATGGGCTAGACGACTTCTAAAACCCATTAGTTGATTCTACATTCCTCTACATGCTGGAGAAAGGCACATTCCCCTTTAAGAATTAGCTATTGGCTAGAAAGGAAATTTAAGAAGCGTAGCCGGCACTTAAGAAAGAAAAAAAAGGTAGTAAGTATTGGCTGCTGCTAAGGCAGCCTCCACAAATGGCTCCATTCATAAGTAAAGGAATGCCACAGGCAACATCCATTCAGGAGAAAAATACTTCAAAATCCCTTGCAGCAAAACTTACAGCTAACAATAGCAAAGCAATAGAAGCTAATACGAGACATCAGCCATCAGCCAAATAGAAATTGTCAAACATTCCTTAAGAACACAAAGCCCACATTGCACAAATCCCAGAACTTCAAAGTCACAAAAGTACATAAGAATCCTTCCACTCTCCATCTCCCTTCCTCCTCTGTGCCTCACCTCCAGCCATTGCTGCCTTTTTTCATTCCTCTTGGAGGGCAACCCCTCCCCTACTGCATTTCTTGCCCCTTTGCTGCTGCCAGCACAGGTGGCTGCCACAGCAGATGGCCAGCCTGCTTGATCTCCTCTCCCCCACCCTCCTCCTCCTCCTTTCCCTTTGGTTCAGCTAGAGCTGACTCCACCTCCCCCCAAGGCTGCTGCTGCTTTTTTCTCTTTCCCTCTTCTGCCCAAACTGCCTCCTTTTATAGTCTCTCCTGTCTCCGCTCCTCTCCTCCTTTCTCATGGGGGAGGGTGAGCCAGAAGTGATCCTGGGGCCTTTGCCTCGCCCCAGCCACTCTGCAGCTCCAGAGGACTCACACAGTAAGTCCTTGCCTACGCTGGCTCTTTCCCTCCCCTACACTTGGCTAGGCAGGGCTGCGTACCACCTGCCACTCATTAATCTACCACAAGTGGTAACCGTACCACCGGTCGAAAAGCCCTGCTCTAGGCAGAAGTGGACATTGGTAGAGGCTAAGAAAAGAGAGGGAAGGCACTGGGAAAATTGGGGCCAGAAAGTCAAGTCAGTGTGATAGTCCAAGCTAAAACATCAGTTATGGCTGACAAAGTGGGGTGGAGTAGGGTAGGGCAGGTACCAGGCAGAAATAGTGATGATATTAATAATAGCCAAATGGAAGGGAAAGTGCTGAGGGGTCAGGGCTGGGTAAATGCTGTGAAACAGAGAAAAGGGACAACATGAAGTAATCTTGCCATATCTTGATTTTATTTCAACCCAACCCTGGAACAAGCAAACTGTCTCAGTCTTCAGTTCACTTTGGCAGACGTCACCGAATGTAATGGTTTGTTTTGATTCAAAGTAAAACTTTTTCCCAACTTTGTTCTCAATTCTATTTCTGATACTGAAAATAAAATATTATACAAAAAGAATATGACTTTATAAACCCTAACATCAGAGATTTTATTTGGAATCTTTTAAATAGTCTGATAAAATATTTTTAAAAATGCAGGAAAAAACATTATGTACAAAATATTTGCTTTCTAAAACACGTTCTAATATTTGTGATAATTCTGCAGATTATTTGCTAAAATGCTATATATTGCTATATTTTACTTTGTTTATTTGGATAATTGCAAACTTTAAGGTTAGACAAGATAACACATGATCAAAATTATCTGAGTAAAATGCTAATCCATGATTGGAATTGATACAGAATTAGTGTTGCTATTAGTTGATAAGTTAAAAAAAACACAGTTCTACAAACATGTCTTTTCTGTTTTAGAGGGTGTGTGTGCTTTTCCAACAAGTTCATGTGAGTTTATATTTTGAAAAGTCTGAAGTGTAAAACAGGCTTTGATTCAATAGGGCTATTACACAAGATAATTTTAAAGAATTAACTATGTAAAAAACATAATAGTCAAAATAGTCAATAACAGCAGTTAGCAAAATAGGATGGTAGAGAGACAATGTCATTAGAAATACATAAGGCAGACATGTCAAACACAAGGCCCGGGGGCCGGATGCGGCCCACGAAGTGGTTTCATGTGGCCCGCGAAGCCATCCTGGAAACAGTAAGGGAACGGCCCCCATTGCCTTGGCCCTGGCCCAGGCTGGCCGGGAGTCAATGTACAATTCTGTGGTGGCCATCTATGCTGAAAGGCATTCAGTCTTACTCCACAAGGCCGTCTGGAAACAGCAAGGAACCAGCCCCTGCTGCGTTGGCCCCGCCCGCTGGGTGCATGCTGGGGAGGTAACACCTCCCCAGCTGCGTTTCTTGCCTGTTTTTCTCCCTCCCTCATCTCAAATATTTTCCCACCACTCTGTACTTAAGAAAGAAGGAGAGGGAGGGTCTGAGAGAAGTCCTACCTTAGTCCTGCCCTTTCACCATCCCCTTGCCCCCTCCTCCTGGCCTATCCTGAGGGTCTCTTATCCTATTGCTAAGGAAGCTTTGGATACAAAGCCGGGTCTCCTCCCATGGAGAGGGAATGGGCCTCCCTCTGATTTTGCCCTTGTACCCATCATGAGCAACCTGGCTAAGGAGAGCAAGCACAGCAACAGCAGCCTTGAGGAGGAGGTAAGTGCAGCTGGGCATCCCCTTGGGGAAGTGGGGCTGGGCTTGGTGCCGCGGGTGCTCGAGGGCCAGGCGGGCATTTGACCTCTGCTGCCTAGGGCTCTGGGCAGCTCGCACCACCATCCAGCCCCCTCCCCCGCATAGCCTGAGAGGAACAGCGAGGCTCCACTAGTGGATCATGCCTTGGCACTTGCCCTGGTCCCACCCCCTTCTGCCAGAGATCCTCAGATCTGTCCCACTCCTGCCCAGGCCACCACAGGCACCCTTGACGCAAACGATGTAGATCTGGCCATGCCCACCCAGTAGGCCACACCCACTTCATCCACCCCACACCCATCCTGGTCACACCCACCCGGCCCCCTGAGGGCAACCGCAATGCTGATGCAGCCCTCAATGAAATTGAGTTTGACACCCCTGACATAAGGTGTTTTTTTTAAGTGGTGTTAGATTGTAAATTAACACATGAGAATAGGTATATTAGATAGAATACAGTATGGTATGATTTAATTTCTAAATTTTAATTGCAAGTGCTCTTGATTACTTCAAAAACAATTTTTTCTGTTGGTAACTGTAATTTGTCATATTTTAAGCTTTGAAAAGTGATAACCCAGAGAAAATGGTAAGAACTATGCAATGTTAATAAATTTAGCAGGAAAAAGGCATAACTGGAAAATATCCTGGCATTATGAATGGATTGCTGAAATGATTAAAACAGAGTAGAAGGTAACGTGTATCTTCACTCATATTACTGGTTGTAATAGCAGAGCTTACTTTTTAGGCCTTTCAAAATATTCCCCAAAGGCACTTATAAGACAGTTAATTATTTAAAGGTTTTAAAAAATACATTTTGAAAAATACATTTTGAACTTTCATGCTTGAAAGTCTTGAGTTCTCCACACATTCCTATTTTATAGAAAGCAAACAGCTTGGGTTCAATCCTCAATTTGATGTAAAGCATAGCATTGTATGATGTTAATTGATAATCAGTAGCCTACCTTACTTACTTGGGACCTGCAAATCCTTAATGTTCCAGTGATTTGAAATAATGTGGTTTATATGAGCTTCACACAGATAGCAGCATATTCCCCAATTAGAAGTTAATATGAAAGGCCAGTGACAGTTGAAATAGAAGGTCTTCTTCCACTCCCACGCCCGTTATTCATTTCCTATTTAAAAATATATTTGAAATGCTTTCACACTGCTGCAAATCACTTAGATCCATTTAATGTCAGTGTTGGATTATTGCTATTTACATTTCTAATGCAACCAATAACAGTAATCCTCAGGGAGGATTACTAAACAAATATCATTTTCTTAGGACTAAGTGCCTCATTTGCACAACACAGAGTATCAGAACTGCTCAGAATATTGTCTTGGAGGGGAATAATCCAGTGTGTTGATGTGTGCTATTCAGTACTCCCATTTGGCTCCATCTGACACTTGGAATGGATCTTTTCCAAATCATGATACAGCTGAAAGCTCTATTTTATTCTTTTTCTTATGTATTGTTATATACACAAAAGGAAGAGTACAGACGGTGCATGTGAGAGCATATGATTTGTATATCCTTCCATTTAAATAGTTAAGGCATAGTAGTTTGAACAGAGGAAATGTGTTGTAATATTATAGGCTTTGTATGGTTGGGGCAAGAATAAAATCTTGAAGTTTATTGTGCTTTTTCCTCCTAATTCTTCTCTATTTGGGGATTATTTTCAATGGTGGATGTGTGAACTAATGATTGTATAAATAAATGCAATATCAGGCTGCTTCCCCCCCCTGACTTTTCTCCTTCATCTTTTTACCCTGAGGATTGAACATACAGTTTAACTTTGATAGAATTAAATTACCATGTGCGACAATTGAGAAACTATTTTCAACTCACAACAATTCTCCATTTTTTATGAAGTCAACAGTACTAAAATTAAATGTATGGCATTGATCAGGAAGATATTTTTCAGGTACCATTGAAAGTAAAAAATTGTTTACTGAAAAAAAACCACATAATTACAGTAAAATTAGGTTTAATATAATCTATGAAAGCAGGTATACTGTTGCTTGAGTAAACAATGAAATAAACTGCAAATATAAACAGTTTAAACAGTACATATTCTTCAATGTTATGATATGTTGCTTTAAGTTTAATGGACCCATTGAACTTTATTTTTATTTTGGTTCTATTACTGTATTAACCCATTCTATAACCCATTTCTAAAGTATAACCTAATAGCCAACATTGCCTTCTACAATTAGATTAATAAATTATTTTATTACTTATTTCATAAATTTGTTATATAATTCTACTTTAATGGTGATAACCAATTTAAATTTTCAGGACATCAACCTTTTGGAAATAATTTTCATAACATATATGAAAATGCACAAACCTGGATTGATGCTGGAATGACGTGTGATATTTGCATAGCAGAATTGAACATAATTTGGATAGCTTTTTATTAAAGTGTGGAATAATTAGCTGAATTAGATATTCAGGTGTGAAGTCATATATTTTAGCTCACATGTACGCGTACACATAACACATATGTTATGAAAGTGAAAATAGTTTGGCTCATATTCCCGTCCACTATAGCAGAGGTCCCCAACCTTTTGGGCACCAGGAACCGGTTATGTGGAGAGAAGTTTTTCTGCGGACCAGAGGGGGCGTGGTTTTGTGTGCTGCCTGCAACCCGCAGATGGGGCTTTGCTTGTTTGTGCAGCCCAGTTGCTGGCATGCCATGGCCCAATACTGGTCCACGGCCCGGGGATTGGGGACCTCTGCACTGTAGCTTACCCCAGCAATAATTAAAAATGAGGATAGTCAGCTGAATAAGGTAAAAAAAGATAAAGGTAAAGTACTATTTAAATTGCAGAGTACTGTGAAGATTTCTGCATATTGGACATGGAAATTGATTGTGGGAAGATAGCACAGGCCTTTAAAATTATTCATAACTCTTCTTATGTTTGGAATGGTATAGTTTGAGATGCTTCCAAATTATTCACCAGTCCTGTAGTACATTAATTTAAAAATTTAGAAAGCATTAATCTGTCATGTTACTGTCATGTTACTTTCCACCCTTTTTTGGGTCAGATTTTATAATGTGGTTATGCTTTAATTTCCTTGGATATGTGTGTGCATGTGTGTGTAGGTGTAGGTAGTTGCAAGCTGTCTGTCTTTCAGTCATCAGTGTAGCAGGGTTGGTTACTGGACAGCATAGAACATTTTATGACAGGGTTCCCCAATCCCCGGTCCGTGGACCAGTACTGGGCTGCAGCATGCCACAACCGGGCCGCGCAAACAAGCAAAGCCCCATCCACAAGATGCAGGTAGCACACAAAACCACACACTCTCCGGTCTGTGGAAAAACCTTTCTCCACAGAACCAGTCTCTGGTGCCCCAAAGGTTGGGGACTTCTGTTTTATGATATCTAACTTCTTTTTCCTTTCCAACCATCATTTTCTGAAAGTAGTCTTAGGCTGTTATAATGAGGGATTTGATATTAGCTAAAAATATCTATTATAAAAAATAGAACACATGGTGATTTTGTTAAAATATGAACAACTATGACAATTCAAAAACTCAAAATAAAACAATACTTAATTGTATGTCATATTCACTAAAATTAACATTTTACATGTTTTCATGAAGCTGGAGGTTTTTAAATTACATCTGTCTTTTATCTTTGCAAAATACAAATACTTTTAGGAAAACACTCCATTAATTATGCCAATTGGAAAACCACTGCAGATTTTGTAACCTGATGAGCTTTCCATTTAACCTTTAAAATTAAATTAATGAAATGTATCTGCAAATGCCTGAAATATGCAATAATTGCTATTGCTCCATGGTTTACATTAAAATTGTAAATATCAAAAAGGCTTCAAATGCTATACCACTCGGATCTAAAAGAACAAGACTAATATAGAGAGTACACCCAGAGATGCTTCATTTTACATGGTTTTATGCCCTGTTTTTTCTCCAAGAGGTTACTCTGTAGAGACACCCAGGTTACTTCATGAGTTTTGTAACTCAGTATGGCTTTTTATTAGGTAATCCACATCCAACTCCAATATATCTATTATATATACTTCCTTTTTCCTAAATGACCTTACTGCTAAAGAGAGATGACAAATTGCATCATCAGCTCTAAATTTGTATAGTGGATTAGGTATTTAGGATTGACAGTAATTGAAATAAAATAAAATTGATTATGCTGACTCATTTAAAGTGGATGCATTGTATTGGGCGATACTTTCACATGTGCTTTTTAAGAATGAGAAGGGCAAAGCCATAATATATATGATTGTAGCTTTTGGTAATACAATAATGTGTATTGTAATGTATGCTTTATTATTTATTTCATATTCCATGATACAAATACTACAACAGTCTTAAGAATATTTTTGACAACACAATCATTTCATTATTTTAACACATTCACATCATCTGTGGATAAGCAAGGGGCAGCTGGCTTACACTAAAAGAGACCATTGGTCTGTCAATCAATTTGCTTGCCCCCTTACTTATTGGCAACAGTTCTTAAACATTTCAGACTGGAGTTGGAAAGACAGTGTTTTATAAGTAGTATGAAAAGCCACAAAGGAGTTTGGAGAATATCTTTTGCAGTAAGACTGGGAAAAGATGCATATGTTTGGCCAGAGTTTAGAACTCTCTTTATTTTCCTATTCCAAAACCTTTTTTTAAAAAAATATAAGTTTTTGCATTTTTTACTATAGACATACTTTTGAACTTTCATGCTTGTTCTTGCTACTATAGGTGTAGAAGTATTGGCAAGGGGCAAATATGATGAAAAGATGAAAAGAGGAATCAGCCTACAATCACTACATAGCCATATACAAATTAGTCAAGCCCCCTTTGTCTATCATTGACCCTTATCTAACTCTAACCAAGTGCTGACCCTTAGTTGAGAAGATTCCCGTGTATAGGAATCTTTTGTGCCTGGCAGTTGCACATGTAATGATGATTACAGTAACAACAATAAGAAGAACCTGCTTGTGTGAGAACATTAGGCCTGACCTTGAATTTTCCTTCCCTCCCCTCATATCACAGGTTTAGAATTTTTTTTAAAAAAAACACACACAAATGATGTCGCAGTAGCGACTGCTGCCTGTGAATGGCTCTAGATTGAGCTGATACAGGCAAAAGATTTCTTCCTCCCATATTTGGGCTGACAGGGTGCATCAAAAAACACTCAAGGTAATTCTCCTCCACTCTCTCTCCCCCCCCCCACAGCTGACAAAGTGAGAAAGAGCCTGTGCCCTAGAGGTTAACACAGCTGCCTAATGTGCAAGCAGTCCAGGTTGGAATCTCAGAAGGGTATGTCTGGCTGATGAGAACTAATTAGCTCGAAATAGCTATTCCAGTCTCCCTTAATTCTTTGTTCCACCCATGACTGTAATTCTCAAAGGCTAAACAGTTTCTGATATTAAGAACGGTGAAGAAAAATTAATCTTTAATATAAATGAGAAACAATGTTTCTAAATGGTCAAAGGACAAATGAGGGAGTTATTGAAAGCTGCTCTTACAAAACGAAGATATAAGTACAATAAATTAAGAAATATTTTCCCCAATATTTTGTCTTGGTTAGGAATCTTCAAAATAGAATACAAAAATAGATTAGAATTCACAATATAATAATTTATAGAACATAAAAATTCTACTTTTTAGCATTAAAACCCACACAAGACTAGAATATCCTTATGTTTCGCATAAAGGACTAGTCCAAGAGAAAGAGAGAGAAAAATACCCCACCATGAAGATATATCCTTGTAACCATTGTAAATCACTACGGAATATTTCAGGCCTTGATAATTGTAGTGAGAATACTATGTTCTCCACCCCAACTATATTTCCTTAAAAAACACACTTGATTCAGTAACACAGCCTTGATTGCATACAGGTGTCTTCTATGGGCAAAACAAGTAAAGGTCACTTTCAGGTGCAATGTTATTCATAATCTTTTAGTCACAGTTTTGCTGTGGAGCGGGCGGGGGGGGGAGACAAGAGGGAGAGAGTTCTATATTGACAATATAAAACAAAAATTATTTAGAATGTTACAAACCCCTGCCTTCCCATCTTTTGTTTTTGGAAAGATGAATGTGAGATCGTGTTTCTGAAGTTTGGAATACCAAGGATCAAATAGGGGTCAAATAGAATGGCAGTTTCCACTAGCAGCTTCCCTGCATCAGTTACCTGACTCAGTGGCCAGACTTGTTGCACTAGGAGACATCAACTTCAGAGCATAAATTTGACTCGGTGATCATACTTACTGCACTGAAAGACTTCAACTTTACTTTTCTGGGTACCCAGCAATTTGGAAGTGTATCATCATCATCATCATCATCATCATCATCATCATCATCATCATCATCATCATCATCATCATCATGATTATTTTTCCTTGAGATTCTCCTGCATAGTAAATCCAGGCTGAAGCCATAGTTGCCATCTGGAATGCGAAAGGTGGATTGGATTGTGCATACGTACTGTGTTTCCCCGAAAATAAGACCTGGTCTTATATATTTTTGGGGGGGACCAAAAGACACATTAGGTCTTATTTTATGGTTGTCCGCCCACTCCATCCCACTGTCTGGTTGCTTGGGGCCACAACGGGGCAGGAGAGTGCGTTGCACCATGGTTGCCATCACGAGGCGAGGTGGGGATGGAGCTTACCTATGTGCCCCACCCCATGCACCTCAGGGCCCCCATAGCCATACCATCCCTGCTTGGCAACCTCCCCCCCACTTGTCCAATGACCTGCCTGCCTGCCTCTTCCCTCATGAGCTGGACTGCCATGTTACGGAGGATGGGCGGGGGAGGTTTGGTTGCCTTACCTGATCCCCCTCTGCCATTTTGGAGCCAGGGGGAGTAACTGTAAAAGGCCTCCATCGCCACTGTGCATCAGCTGCATCCACCGCTGTAGGGGCTTTCTTCAGTCCTCACTGCCCCACCCTGCAGATCACCTGCCAACGCCAGCAGCCGCCTCCGCCTGCCGCTTTGGTCCTGCATTGCGCTGCCTGCTTCCTGTTCACCACCTGTATTGTATGGTTTTAATGGCAGCAGCTCTGGAGGCCGGTGGTAGGCTCTCTGCATCGTCCCTACCAAGAAAGAGTTGGCTGGAGTCATGGCAGCACGGTCTTCACAGCGCTCCTGCCACCAGCCCTGGTATACAGTAACTCTCCTGTGGCTATGAGAGAGAAAGAGCCTACCATAGTAGTCTGCCACTGTTTGTGGATCCTAGAAAGGTCATCTTCTTTACACAGGAATTCCAGGAAGTGAAGCAGCAGAACGGTATCTTTAGAGGAAAACAGCAAATCTAACTGAAGATTTTATAAGGATTGTCTTATAAAGATACAGCAAAATGTATTATTTTTCCACTCCTATTGCGTGTATAGATTGTGGCTGATAGCTCTGATAGAGCTAATAGCTCTTATGTTTGACAGATAATCATTCAGATCTGCGCTGAGGTGGAATCTGGTCATGTAGAATCTGTAATTGAAACATTGTTTGGGAGAAGTTTGAATCTGTTGGTCAAGGCAAATAAGCGAATGGAATCCTTTGGGCTGTTAGTACAGGTACTTAGATCCATGGCACTGTGGTTGATCAAAGCTTTCCAAAAGATATGTGATTGGGTCCAGGCAGTGTAAATCCATCACTGAATAGAAGATTTTTTATCCTGTCTTCAACCTTCCCTTCCTAGTTCTAATCTAGCATTGATCACACTTACATGTTACCTTTGACAGAATTGGGCTAATGTTGGTGCATCCCTTCTAGTTCTCCTTGATCTCTCAGTGGGCTTTGAAATCATTAATCATGTATCCTTCCAGACTTCCAGCCCTAGCAAGACCTGGCTGTGATTTTGTGCCCTTGGCCTCTGCTCTGAATTTCTATCACTGGTTCTAGATGGGAATAATACTTCCCCAGCTTGACTGTCCTACTAAATGTGACAGCCATTGTTAGGAGGCCTTTGCAAAAATCCATCTTGTGTGCCAAATTGCATGCATTTCTGGAGAAGTCCTTGCTCAGGATCACCCCTAATCTCAGTTGCTGCAATCCATTTTCAAGACTATCCTTGAAAACAGCTCAGAAGCTACAGCTCATCTGAAATGCAGAGATGTTCGTAACTATGGGTGCAAGTCAAGAAAATCTTCAATTTTTAAGAGTCCACAAAAAGATAAAAACAAGAAAGATATTGATAGTACACCAGATTCAGAAAATTGAGAAATTATCATGTCCATTGGTCACTGTAGAAATTAGTTTAGAAAGAGGAAACTTAATTATTAGCCCCTTCCTATTTTGTGGCAAAGTTACTTGCCCAATTTTTGCTTAATTTTAATGTATCATACATTTAAATGTATCTAGTATGATAAACCTATAATAAAAATCTTTATTTGTTTATTGCATACTAATTTATATGCCTCCTCTTGCTAGGACTACATGTAATATATTTTGCTTTCCTAAAGTAACTCGGTTATGCTTTAGTTATTTTATTTCATTACATCTTTTCTTCATGCTTGTAAACTACCCTGGGAAAATAATCAAAAGGCAATATTAAAAAGAATCTTAAACTAAACAGCAGGGTAAATTATAAGTCCACAAACAGTAGCCTTCATGTTATCATCTTTCTTCTTAATTTATTAGGACGTAATGACAAGAAGTTCTTATTCTAGTGTCTTCTGGAATATCCCTATTACTACGTGACAAAGCTCCTGGGAAATAAAAGCTTCTCAAGGCATCCCAATGCTTTGTATGGTGTAAGGGTACCATGGAAACTGTATTCCTCAGAGCTGTTATGGATGCTGCATAGCAGTGTTCCAAGAATCTCGAGGGAAGAGAAAAAAAAAAAATCTGAGATCTTCTGATTTTTCTTGTGAGCCTAGGTGGACATAATCAGAACTGAAGCTGAAATCTGAGCAAGAGAAGATCTAGTGGGATTGCAATACAGCACTAATTCCAAATAAAGGTAAATATGGTTAGCTATCAGTTTGGTAGTTATTAACTTAAGTAGATCTTGATGTGGCAAATATAAATTCAGTTCTTTTTTTTCTTATTAACTGGGTGTGGCTGACAATTTGGAATAATTAGTTCTGACCAAGGACTTTTTTGTAAATTAAGAACTTTTTCCATAGTGAAAATCTACAAAGAAAAGAAAAGAAAGGAAGTGCTATTATTATTTTCATGTTAACTTTATACGTAAAAAAAACTTGCTCAAAGAGAGTTCTGTTATTAGGAATGCTATTGTCCCATTGTTTAATTTTAATGTGTTCTTGTTCTGGAGTAAAATTAGTATTGTTTGGCGTGTTATGAACAATACGGCAGTGGAATTGTCACTAGAATCGAGAATTAAATGCCTATACAGATAAAATATACATATGCATCTACAAATACTGGAAAATAAACTTTTCTTTTCTACATTAGTTTTCATCTCTGTCCATTATTATATAGGGATATGTTATGAGTGTTAGAGTATTTATTTATTTATTTCCCATCTTTATTATTGTGACAAATAAGGCAGTGAACATATATCCACCACACCTTCCTCCTCCTGTTTTCCCCACAACAACCCTGTGAGGTGGGTTGGGCTGAGAGAAAATGACTGGCCCAAAGCCACCCAGTTGGTTTTCATGGCTAAGATGGTATTTGAACTCATGATCTGCTTTTTAGCCTGGTGTCTTAACCACTAAATGAAACTGGCACTACATACATTTACATTAACAAAATATATTTGTTAGCTTGTTTATACAATATACTATGTTGTGTAATTTTTTTTAATTGAGGAAATTTACAGACAGTAACAAATCTGTATATGTTTAAACTGAAGTGCTACTAACCACTTCCTGTTCCAAGATACATGTTACAGATTACATTATTTCTCTACACTGCTTAACATTTCTTGTGTTGGCTATATAATATGTGTCATTTCCGGTTGTTTATAATAAATTTTGATTATATTATACAGGAGGAAAGTCAGATTTTTTAAATTACTCTAGTAACTTCTTGTGGTTCCAGGAATGCAGAGAATACAATTACAAAGTTTCATTTTGTCTTAAGAAAAGAAAATATTGAATAACAATTGGCGTGTTCTGTACTTTAAAATATTTCTAATGAAAACTTTAAAAACCTCTAAGGTTATTCAATTCACAGAGAGTATCTTATATTCAAAACATTAGTTCCTCCTCCATCTATCTTCAAAACCCAGCAACCATAAACAATAATTTACCCAATGATGTTCATGTATCAGTACTGAACTGTAACTCCCATATCCCCAGGCAACATAGAAAGAGACAAAGAAAATCATATGATTTGGTGGCTTACTAGAATCTAGATTGTAATGGTACTTTTACTCCATATTCATTTTACTTTATTCTTCCAATATCCATTCCATATTCCATATAAAACCAGCGTGGTCTTCATACATACATACATACATACATACATACATACATACATACATGAATGTATCATCTACAGACACTTAAATTTGTAAAGTAGCAAATAGCCTGTGTTTTTAGGCTGAACTCTTGAGGAAGCAATGCAGTCAAATAGTTCTGAAAGGGTTATGGGCAACAGGGCAAGAAATTTAAGCAATGTCCAACCTGCCCTTAAACATTCATCTCTGTGAGATCTGGTGAGACAATCTGGCCTCCTCCACTAAGCACATAAGCTTTCTATGGTAACTGAGCACTCTTGGGAACATATTATTTGGTTTAAATGGTTACTGACTAATGCTATATGCATACACATTCACACTCCAAAGCACCCTTCTAATCTGAAGTGCTCAATACAATTGCATATATAATAGCATTGTTTACTGGGGCTTTTCATGTATAAAGAAGATTTAATTTAGTATTCTTTCTATCTGATTTTTCAAAAGTTCATAGTTAGGCATATTGACATAAGCAGTTAATCTTTAAAGAAAAACTGATGGTAGGGCTGTGAAACACTTTCAATTGAGAAGGGTGAAGGAGGAAAGGGGACCAATCTCTAGAATCTCTAGAACCCAAAACCAATCACAAATCCCAAGAAAACAAATCAAACAATGAAATGATAAAAAAAAGAAAAACTCAAACAACAATTGGGATGCAGGAAACATACCCATGGACAGGCATAAAAGTCTTAAATGCTTATATACAAATGCTCAAAGCATGGGGAACAAAAAGGGCAAACTAGAAGCAATAGTACATGAGGGAGGGTATGACATAGTTGGCATAACAGAAACCTGGTGGGACAGAATCTATGACTGGAATGGACTGATGGATGGATACAAATTGTTCAAAAGAAACAGGTCTACAAAAAAGAGGGGGAGTTGCACTATATGTAAGTGAACACTACATATCTGCAGAAACGCACATGATCAAAGATAAAATCTCTCCAAATGTATATGGGTCAATATAAAAGAGAAAAAAAGTGACATTACCATAGGTGTATATTACAGGCCACCCAACCAGTCAGAAGAAATAAATGAACTCTTTGCCAACAGTTAACAAATGCATGTATGAAGCATACTACAATAGTAATGGGAGAATTCAACTATCCAGATATCAACTGGGAGACAAACTCTGCAGCAAGCAGGAGATCAAACAAATTCATAACCGACTTTTAGCCGACACCCAAAAGTTGGAGGAGGGAACTAGACATACTGGACTTAATACTTATAAATAGAGAAGAAGTGATAGAGGGAATTGAAATTGCTGTAACCTTGGGTGAAAGTGACCACGTCATACTGGAATTTAATATAATGCAAACACTAGCAACAGAAAACAATCCAAGCAATATCTTCAAAAGAGCTGACTTTAACAAACTCAGAGAGAACCTAGGAAAGATCCCATGGATGAAAATCCTAAAGGGGAAAACAACCCAAGAAGCATGGAAAACCCTGAAAAATGTAGCCACAAAAGCCTATACCAGCACCATACCATTGAGAAAGAAAAATAAGAAATCCAAGAAGAAACCAGCATGACTGCTCAAAGATCTCTCTAACAAACAAAGACAAAAAGGACAAATACAAAAAATGGAAAGGGGGGCACATTATTATTATTATTATTTATTAAATTTCTATGCCGCCCTATTCCGGGAACTCAGGGCGGCTTACAGCATAAATAGAAATCTAATACAAACTAAATAGTACATTTATAAAAATAAATATATAAAAAGAAGAACCCCTAAATTAAGAACCATTCATTCAGCAAACATACACACAGACATACACTGGCTAGGGGCAAGATTTCAACCGCCCCAGGCCTGCCGGCAGAGATGGGTCTTTAGTAGTTTACGAAAGGCGGAGAGGGTGGGGGCGATACGGATCTCCGGGGGGAGTTGATTCCAGAGGGCCGGGGCCGCAACAGAAAAGGCCCTTCCCCTAGGCCCCGCCAGGCGACACTGTCTAGCCGACGGGACCTGGAGAAGGCCGACTCTGTGGGCCCTAACCGGTCGCTGGGTTTCGTGAGGCAGCAGGCGGTCTCGTAAGTAACCTGGTCCGATGCCATGTAGGGCTTTATAGGTCATAACCAACATAACTAAGGCCAATTATCAGCAGACAGCCAGAACATGAAAAGGTGAAGTTAGGAAAGCAAAGGCTCAGAACGAACAAAGACTTGCAACAGAAATCAAGGACAATAAAAAAAGTTTCTTCCAACGTATTAACAACAAGAAAAAAGGAAACTGTAAGCCCACTAAAGAGAGAAGATGGTAAAGAAATAACAGGCAACAGGGAGAAAGTAGAGCTGCTTAACTCATACTTTGCATCAGTCTTCACACAAAAAGAAACTATAGCCCAACATACCAAAAAAAACCACTGCAAAAGACATACTAGAAACAAAAAGTAAGCAAGAAAATGTAAGAGAACACCTATCCGTCCTTGACGAATATAAATCACCGGGACCCGATAGCTTACATCCCAGAGTTCTGAAAGAGCTGGCAGATGTTCTCAGAACCATTGCACCACATCTTTCATAAATCCTGGAACACTGGGGAAGTACCTGAGGATTGGGAAAGGGCTAATGTGGTTCCCATCTTCAAGAAAGAAAGAAAAAAATGGACCCAGGAAACTACAGACCAATCAGTTTAACATCAGTACCTGGGAAGATCCTAGAAAAGATAATAAAAAACAGATCTGTGAACAACTAGAAGCAAACAAAGTCATAACCAGTAGCCAGCACGGGTTTGTTAAAAACAGATCATGCCAAACCAATCTTATTTCATTCTTTGATAAAGTGACTAAACTAGTAGACCAGCGAAATGCTGTGATGTAGTATACTTAGATTTCAGTAAGGCATTTGATAAGGTAGATTACAACCTATTCATTGGTAAGCTAGAAAAAGGTGGAATAGACAACATCACCACCAGATGGATCTGTAGTTAGCTGACAAACTCTACTCAACGAATAGTCCTCAATGGCGCTACATCCACATGGAGAGAAGTAAGCAGCGGGGTACCACGAGGTTCCGTCTTAGGCCCAGTACTCTTCAACATCTTCATAGATAAGGGAATTGAAGGGGAACTCATCAAATTTGCAGATGACGGCAAACTGACAGGAATAGCCAACAGAAGACAAACTCAGGATCCCAAAAGATCTAGACAAATGTGAACAATGAGCCCTATCCAACAAAATGAGTTTCAATTTGGAGAAAAGCAAAGTTTTACATTTAGGCAGGAAAAATCAAAGGTACAAGTACAGATTGGGCGAGACCTGGCTTAAAAACAGTAACTGTGACAGGGACATTGGAGTCCTAGTAGACGATCAGTTGACTATGAGCCAGAAGTGTACAGCAGCAGCCAAAAAAGCTAATACAATCCTGGGTTGTATAAACAGAGGCATAGAATCAAGATCACGTGAAGTATTAGTACCGCTTTATAAAACCCTAGTAAGACCACACCTGGAATACTGCAGCCAATTTTGGTCATCATATCACAAAAAAGATGTTGAGAGTTTGGAAAAAATTCATAGAAGAGTAACTAAGATGATCCAAGGCCTGGAGACTAAAACATACTAAGAACAGCTGCGGGACTTGTGTTTGACTAGTCTAAAGAAAAGAAGAAATAAGGGAGACATGATGGCAGTATTCCAGTATCTGAGGGGCTGTCACAAGGACGAGGGGTCACGTTCACCAGAGCACCAAAGGGAAGGACGAGAAACAATGGTTGGAAACTGATCAAAGATAGAAGCAACCTGGAATTAAGGAGAAATTTCCTGACAATGAGGACAATCAACCAGTAGTACAGCTTGCTCCAGAAATCATGAGCGCTCCATCACTGGAGATTTTTAAGAAGAGACTAGACAATCACCTGTCAGAGTTGGTATAGGTTCTCCTGCTTAAGCAGGGGATTGGACTAGAAGACTTACAAGGTCCCTTCCAGTTCTATTCTATTCTATTCTATTCTATTCTATTCTATTCTATTCTATTCTATTCTATTCTATTCTATTCTATTCTATTCTATTCTATTCTATATGAGAAGGGAAAATATGCTTTAGAATGTACAGAGAATGTTAATGTTGCACTTGTGGGTAATTCTTTATAGGTATTATACATTTTCCTAGGATTTGCACAGATGACATACCAAGAAAATATATATTTCTTTTGAGGAAGTCCTGACAGGTGCAATGTGCCCAATCTGATACATTTCTTTTGAATCTAAAGCACTGTGCAACTCTAAAATGTAGATACAGTAGTGGCCAAAATTGTGGAAATCTTTTGGGAAAAGTACAGTAGAAATGCCACCTTTGGTTAAGTTTCCACCAATTTTTCTTCTAATTTCTTTATAACTGTAGCCTTGTTCACTTAATAATACTATTTTACATCGCTTTCTGGGCAACCAGTCAACTCTTTGCACCATTACTTTAATTTTATTATGTTTTATAAGCTCACTAAATGAAAGAGAAAAAAGAACCCCAACCAACTTGATAGCGATCACATAACACACTGACAAATGTCTTCCTCTCCGCTTCAATACATCACATCAATAACTGAATCCTACTGTGATCCGATTGGCTCATTGCCAAAACAAGATGACACCTGATTGGCTCTCTAAACACTCATGCTCATTGGCTACAATCAGATGAAGGAAAGCTATAGTACCTGATATCAGTCTAAGCAAGTTGTGCTTCCTTTTTCTGGTTATTTGGCTATAACTTTTCATAGAATACAGTACAAATAATTGAACAAACTTTGTTGCATTACATTCTTGATTAAATTATCTTTCCATTGATACATAATTTTATGGTACTCCTCCAAAAAAAGTGGTGTTATTAGCCATCAAACCTCAAAAATATACTTTTCCCAAAAGGTTTCCACAATTTGGGCCACTACTGTAACCATTGACAAATAGTTTTTTTTAGTGATAATATTTAAGCATTACCTGTAATATATATAAAATGCACTGCATTTAACTCCAGCTCTATAGCATAATTTGAAGTCTGAAAAATGTAATAGTTATGTATGGTGATTTGTGTTCACATAGTATGCCAAATGGGGATACCACCTTTGAGAAAAAAAATCCAGCAGAATTTAATGAATTCTGACAAATGTAGGAGACCTACATTTGGATTCCACCAATAATTATTTTCACTGATAAAAATACTTTGCATGCATAATTATTTGTTTTTAGTTATTTATGCTTCCTTTGAAGACATCTCAAATGGTACAAGTGAAATATTTGTACCGAATAGCTGAACATTTTCTTCTCCAGCACTAGGAGATGAAGAATCCACCAATGGGTTATGACTGTATTCCTGCCCAATCAGATCAAGTCAGCCAAAGCTGCCACGCCCCTTCCTGGACCCTAGATCCCAGTTTTTGACTTGATCTGGCCCAGGACGGACATGAAACGTGGCTCCTAGGCAGATAGAGTCACCGATTGGTGGATTCTTCATTAGTTAAGAGCAGGATTAGGAATTTTTACTCAGGATTAAGCAGGGGCTGGGAGCTTGTCTCCTAGCCTCCCCTAAAAGAGGCAAGCGGGGGGAAGGGGCTCCTTCTCCCATCCTCCCCACTTGGGCCTCTCCTCCCTCCCCTCCCCCCCACCCACACCACTCATTAGCGAGATCGAGTGGTCGCCAGCTGAAGGGCTCATCAGAACTGTAAGTAATCCTTCGGTTGGCGCGGGGGAGGGTGGAAGGAAGGGGGGCGAAGGGGAGGGGGGTCCCCTCACCCTTCGCCATTCACGCATTCCCCCCCTCTGTCCAGGGACCGCGGGGATCGCGGGGAAACCCCAATCGCGGCGCCAATCAGCTGATCGGTGCTCCAAGGTCCGTGTGGCCTCGCGGTTCGAGTTTTCTCTCCCCGTTTTTCAGGGCTGCGAAAAATTTTTAAAACACGGCGCCAATCAGCTGATCGGCGGTCCACGTGGCCTTGCGGTTCCTCAACAGGAACCGCGGGGTTTTTGAATAAGGAAACCAGCGCCGATCAGCTGATCGGCGCCGGATCGCTCCGCGAAAAATTTTAAACAAAAAGCGGCGCCAATCAGCTGATCGGCGGCCGATCGCGGGGCCCTACATAGGCCTCGCCGGATCGGGGCCTTCCCAATAAAGGAATCGGCGCCGATCAGCTGATCGGAGGCCGATCGCAGAGTCACAGAACTTGCTGGATCGCTAGCAAAGGGAAGCGGGGAAGCGGTGGAGGCCACAGCGGCCGCCATTTTGGCCACGCGGCGCGACCTACCACAGAGGGTGAGCAAGCCCCCCCAGGCATTAAGCCTCCAGTAGGACGGCAGGCCCAGCCGTGCCAGTAGCCAGGCCTATTTAGGCCGTTTCATACATCCTCAAACCCCCTTCCCAAGCTCGGTGTCTCCCATTGCCTGATTGTTAGCTCTTTTGGCTCCATTCGGATTCCAGTCACCCCCATTAGTGTGTCTGTCCTTATCTGAGCAATCTATACGTGGATTCCAGGCGCCCCCCCACAGTGGGCCTGTCCTTATCCACCGTATTTCTAGCTGGATTCCAGGCGCCCCCTGTAGTGCGGCTGTCCTTATCCACACATAGACTGTCCCTGGGTTCCAGACGTCCCCTGTCGCACGCCTGTCCTTACCCAGTGGGTTATAGTCTCTAGATACCCGGGGGCCTCTGTCGTGTCCCGGCGATATCGGAGAATGGAAGAGGCCACCCCGGCCTCTTCAGGAGCCCCTCCATCTTGATCAGGTCAACCTGGTCTGGACGGCACCAACAGGTCGGCAGCCAAATCTAGGGTTAGATCTGCCACCATGACCTCTAAGAGAGCAGACAGACAGGACAAGAGGAGACACCAGGCCTTGGAAAAGGAATTCTCCAAACCGCAGAAAAGAGCCAGACTAGCGCCGGAACTACCCCTGGGGCCATCTACAGACGACCTTCAGCCCATGGACCGAGTCCCAGTCACAAGGGTCCCTCAAGGGTCCTCCGAGGCCACGTTCACACCCATGGCGGCGGGCCTCTGCCCAAGCGAGCAAGCGACCCTCCCCAATGAGGACCGCCTAGCTCTACTCATCGCACAGGCAGTGGACCGAGCCCTGGAGGTCAGAGCGCAGGTAACCACTGCCCGCAAACACAGCCCACACCGGGAGACGAGGGCATACGATAGCCCCACATCTTCCTCAGCATCCCAGGCATCGGAGGACTCTTACCTAGAGGAGCCAATGGCAGATCAGGGGGTACCAATGTCCGAGGAGGAGGAGGATCCACCGGAGGCCCCCGCCTCCGGAGGACTATTCAACTCCTCCTCCTTCATTACCTTGCTATGCAAGGCTGCATCTACCGCACACCTGGGACCCGAAATCCCAGCGGCAACCCCCCTGATCCACAAGATACGGAGGCAGAGGCAGACCCTAACTTCATGGAACCAGTCACGACTCAGCATCACATCCCTTGCCCCTCCATGTTCCTGAAAGCAATCAGGAGACAGTGGACATCACCGGCCTCTCTTCCTGTTCCGGGTAGCATGGACAAGAAATTGTACAGTGTGGCCACGAAATTGGAAGAGACACTGGAAGTACCTACCGTGGATGAACCCCTAGCGCCCCTAGTGTCTTCCACCACCATCTCAGGAGACCTCGCGGAGGCCCTCAAAGCTGAGGACTGCAAGAGCGAGGCCACGTTCCGTAGGACGCACCAAGCAACCGCTTGGGCGACCAGAGCCTCTACCTCCGCCTCATTCTTCATTAGGGCCGCCCATCGTTGGCTCCGGCAGCTTCAAGAAAAGATCACAGCGGAGGATCTCCGCACGCAACAAGATCTCAGCAAGATAGTGGCAGCCGCAGAGTACGCAGCAGACGCAACTCTCCAGGCCGCCAGGTTTTCGTCCAGAGCTATGGCTTCCAGCATCACTGGCAGGTGTTTGCTCTGGCTGAAACATTGGCAAGCTGATACTAGGTCCAAGGGGGCAAGTTGTTCGGGGACGCCTTGAACCCCTACACAACAGAAAACAAGGACAAACGTAGGGTCCTTAACCACGTGTTTAGGAGGCAGGACAGGCGCGCCGGATCCTACCCACGGCAACAGCCCTTTCAGGCCGGAGCCAGGTACAGCCATTCCCAGACATCCCAATCCTTTCCGACCAGGCAGGACAGACAGGAGAGACAGGCTGACAGGCAAGCCCCCAGACCCAGGCAACAACCTCAGGGCAAGCGTCCCTTTCGAGGCACCAACAGGCCTTTCCAGCGCTCCAAATGACACCACATCAGTACCTCCCATCGGGGGCAGGCTCTCCCTGTTTGCCCACCAGTGGGAGGTCACCACCACGGACGCATGGGTGCTCAACACCATCCGCCACAGCCTCTCCTTGGAATTTGTCTCCATTCCCCCAAATCGGTTCCTCCGTTGTCCAAACCCTCGCAACCGAACAAGGATGAGGTTGATGGACGAGGCAGTACACCATTTACTTCACATACGGGCCATAGAACCGGTTCCGCTGGACCAGAGAGGCCAGGGATTCTACTCCATCCTCTTCGTAGTCCCAAAGGCATCAGGGGGATGGAGAGCCATCCTAGACCTCAAAGGGCTAAATTATCACCTGGCATACCACAAATTGAAAATGCAAACGCTCGGGTCCATCTTGGGAAGCGTAAGAAAGGGGGACCTCCTGACATCTATCGATCTCATGGAGGCGTACCTCCATATCCCAATCTCTCTGGTCCACCGACGGTTTCTACGGTTCGCCTACAAGGGGTGCCACTTTTAGTACGGGGCGCTCCCATTCAGCCTATCCTCCGCTCCAAGGGTCTTCACCAAGATCCTGGCAGCTCTAGCAGCCAGCCTAAGGATGGTGCCGGTCAGAGTCCAGTGCTACCTGGACGACATTTTAATCCAGTCTGCGTCACCCCAGGCTGCCGGGTCGGACCTACAAGTGGTGGTAGGGCTATTTCAAAGTCACGGGTTCTCGATAAATTTTCCCAAAAGTCACCTAGTCCCCTCAACAAGGTTACTCCACCTCGGTGCCATCATAGACACCGTGGAGTGCCGGGTTTACCTATCCCAAGAGCGCCGGGACAGCATAAGACGTTCGAACCTCCAGATCTGCAGGAGTCGATCCGTAACATTGGCCAGCTTATCCCAGTTGCTAGGAAAGATGATTTCGGCTATTGCAATCATGCCTTGGTCCAGGCTCCACTCCAGGGAGCTGCAATGGTTCCTTTTGCCCTTCCAGAGGCAAAACCTCAGCGCCTCCCCTCAAAGAGTTCACCTCCCACCACAGGTACTACAATCCCTCAGATGGTGGCTATCACCAGCCATAAGCAGAGGGTTAGACTTCAGGGAGCCGGACCGGATAATACTCACCACAAATGCCAGCCTCTTCGGCTGGGGAGCGCACCTTCATTCACAGTGGGCACAGGGCTGGTGGTCCAGGGCGGACCTTCATCACAGCATCAATTGGCTCGAGTTACAGGCCATCCACCTCGCCCTCCGTCACTTCCAGGACCGAGTGGTGCGCCAACACGTCCTGGTCCTCACCGACAACGTGACAGCCAAGGGTCATGTAAACCGTCAGGGGGGCACTCGGTCCCGAAGCCTTATGGCAGAGGCCCTCCTGGGAACCTGGGCAGAACACAACCTAGCTTCCATCAGGGCCGATCACATATCAGGGGAAGCGAACACTCAGGCCGACTTCCTGAGCAGAACAATAGTGGACCACTCGGAGTGGCGCCTTCACCCGAGGATCTTCAAAGAAATCTGCCACTGCTTCGGCTTGCCACAGGTGGACCTCTTTACTTCCCCACACAACGCTCAGCTGCCCCGGTTCTTTTCCCGCTTTCCAGCCAGGGAGGCGGAACAGACGGACGCCCTCCGGAGTCCGTGGCCGCAGGGCCTCCTTTACACCTTTCCCCCCCTGCCCCTCCTCCCGGCAGTGATATGCAAGCTCATCAGGGAATGAGCAAAGGTACTCCTAGTGGCCCCCCACTGGCCAAGGAGACCTTGGTTCACCGACCTGATGAGCCTCTCCCTTGTGGAACCCTGGAGGATTCCCCCGGAGTGGATATCGCTCAGTCAGGGAGACATCCACCACCCAGATCCTCAGTGGCTCCAGTTAGCCGCCTGGCACTTGAGCGCTCGATCTTAGCAGGGGAACTCTGCTACCCGGGGGTCATCACCATAATCCAGGCCTCCCGCTGCCCTTCCACCAACCGCATCTATGATGCCTCGTGGAAAAACTTCCAATTGTGGTGCTCCAGACGGCGGCTGCCGCTCACGGACCTCACAATTGCCCATATTCTGGACTACTTGCTAGCCGGACTCGACAGGGGCCTGGCCCCAAACACACTGCGCAGACAGGTTGCAGCGCTGGCAACGGTGCTCACATGCGACTCAGCAGGGACCCTGAGTCGCCATCCCCTCATCCGGTCCTTCCTAAATGGGGCCTCCAACTCCAGACCCCCTACTGTGCACAGATACCCCTCGTGGGAGTTACCACGGGTCCTCCGGTCTCTCACTCAGCGGCCCTTCGAACCCCTAGCGACATGCGATGTGCGTTACCTGTCCCACAAGGTGGCGTTCCTAGTGGCAATCACGTCCGCACAGCGCATCTCCGAATTGGCAGCGCTCTCAGTCAGGGAAGACTTGTGCGTGTTCCATCAAGATAGGGTGACCCTGCACCTCGATCCCACCTTCACCCTGAAGGTGAATTCCCTATTCCATAGGTCGCAGGACATAGTGCTACCAGATTTTTGCCCCAATCCGTCACATGACAGGGAGCGACAATGGCAGAGCCTGGACGTCCGTAGGGCGCTGAAGTGCTACATTGCACGTACAGCAGAATTCCGTAGGTCCGAAGCCCTGTTCATATCGTTCCATCCTTCCTACAAAGGTCGGAAGGCATCCTCCTCCACGATTGGCAGGTGGATCAGAGCGTGTATCGCCGGGGCGTATCAGGCGGAGACCTTGCCAGTCCAAAGAGGGATCATGGCCCACTCCACACGAAGTGCAGCTACCTCCACGGCCTGGTCCACACAGGCATCCATCGAGGAGGTATGCAGGGCAGCCACATGGGCTACACCATCCCCTTTCATTAGGCACTACAAGATTGATAGGTTTGCCTCGGCCGAGGCTGCCTTTGGCCGGAGAGTTCTCCAACAGGTCATTCGCCAAAGTGCCACACCGGACCAGTCTGCTGCCCACCCTCAGGGACAGTAGGCTTTGGTATGTCCCATTGGTGGATTCTCCATCTCCTAGTGGTGGAGAAGGGGTGTTGTCTTACCTGAACGCCTTTTCTCAGCACGGAGATGGAGAATCCACTCCCACCCTGGTAGGTCATTTAGGCCTAGGATTAGCATTAGTGTAAGGAGCCACGATGTCACACAGTCAAGGGCTACGCTCGCATCAAACCTGGGATCTAGGGTCCAGGAAGGGGCGTGGCAGCTTTGGCTGACTTGATCTGATTGGGCAGGAATACAGTCATAACCCATTGGTGGATTCTCCATCTCCGTGCTGAGAAAAGGCGTTCAGGTAAGACAACGCCCCTTTAATTGTATATGAAGAACACTCAGATTAAGTTATATTGATCATGATCTAAAAGATAAAGTGTGTACACCAGAGTACAGGTAGATTGCAGAAATTCACAAAATAATTTTATATATTTACTGCAATAGAGATTTGTTTTTACTCCATATGTTCTTGTCAGAAGAACACATGTGGTATAAAGAACTGTACAGAAAGAAGGGAAATAGTAAAATCTTTACTGGATTTTAAAGTGCTGCCAAAGAAATAAATAGTTCATCTGCAGCTAACTACCTGGCACATAGAGCTGTATTAGCTTATGTTTATCCTTGAGAATTTATTTCCATAGCCATGTCTCTTTAAATTTTAAAATTGATGCTGTAAGCCTCTTTCAACCAGGAATATTTAAAATGTGTATCACTGTTACAAACATTAAGATATATAATTTCCTATAATATATATTACATTTACAAGAGTATAAACGGGAAGTAATGATAAGGAAAAGAAGTGTTTGTCCTTGGCTAGCAAAAATCTAATGTAGGGGTGATTCTTCTCCATGTGTACAATTGTAGCACTGTATTCCCAATACTTTCAAAATGTCAGTTGCAGTCCAATGATTAATTCACACTGACTGTGTGAATTTGTAGTTGAGTTTAGTTTGTTGTTTACATCTTTTATCTCATGCTGGATTATCAGTTCATAACTAAGAACATTTGATACATTTGGCATCATGGTAAGTTGTTGTAATTCTTAAAAGAACTAATTTCTGCCAAACACAAAGGTAGTCCTTGACTTATGATCACAGTTGGGACAGTAATCTTGATAATTGAGCAAAGCAGTCATTAAATGAGGCTTCCCCCATGTGACCATTTTCCTCAACAACTATAAATTCTGGCTGTCCCAGTTTCAGTGGTTAAGCAAACAGAGTTGCCTATTGAAGGAAGGAAGGCAGTTAACCACCATGCACAGAAGGTGACTCCTGCGCTAGTTTAAAGAAACAAAGTGGGAATTACGTTCTCCTGATGCAGGAAGTGGCTTTGCCCAATGGGAAACAGCTGAGGTTTAGCTCAGAGATCTATATGTAGGAGAAGAAACCTACATCATTAAGAATATCAGGTGCAATTTGGAGACCCATTGCAGAGTGGCAGGTGTGCCTAGTTCTTACCATGTTGTGGAAGACCTCAGAATCTTTTCAAAGACTTTCTGAATGGCAGGTGCACATTGTTTCCATAGTGCCTTGAAAGATGGGAGAATCTTCCCAAAGGCTTTCTGAAGGTGTGGGAATAGGGTGCATTACTTAGGAGTGATTTGGAGAAATAAATGAACAACCTTGGAAAGAAGAGCTTGCTTGACTGCAGCTGCCTTACATAAGTCAGGCCGGGTGTGCCTCATCATTAGCAAGAAGAACATGGTGAAAGTCAGCTGGGTGTGGTAGAGCCTGTGGGGTACAGCACGGTTGGGGATTTGCACTTCAAGTGGCACCCAATAGTGGTGCCATTTGTGCTGGGATTGAAGTACAGTAGAGGATAATGACAGCTGGCTGAGATTATTGAAAGGGCCTGGGCCACTAATTCAGCCTTAGAGCTGCCACCACCATTGAGGAATGCTACTGTGCAGTATGGCCAAGGGCAGAAATGGGGGGAGGAGAATACTCAGGTGAAGGGAATTAAAAACAGTCCTTTACCATTGAGGTTCAGGACTGGGGAGAGGTTGGGGTAGGTCCTCAGCTAATGACTGGTAAAATTTGCTTAACAACAGCAAAGCATTTCAGTTGCTAAGTGATGCATTTAAATGACATCCAGCTTTATGACCACATTGTTTAGCAATGGAAATTCTGCTCCCAATTGTGGTAAGTAGAGAACTGTGGCTCTAGTAAATGCATACAGACAACAAGATAACCGCATATATTACAGAAATTCTAAGGGTGAGATTGCATTCGGTACTTGGATGTAAATTCAAGGAGCCTCTAAGCCAGTGTTTCTCAACCTTGACCATTTTAAGGCATGTGGACTTCAACTCCCAGAATTCCACAGCCAGCATTGCTGGCTGTGGAATTCTGGGAGTTGAAGTCCACATGCCTTAAAATGGTCAAGGTTGAGAAACACTGCTCTAAGCCAAGATGGGAGAGTTAATAGGCTTCTCAATTTTAGAAGAAAATATCCAATATTATAACAGTATGGAACTATGGTTAGTTTATTAAATATGCTCTATACAAGAGATGAAGAAAAGTACACTGGAAGTGGAGTTGTCCTGTACAGCAGTCAGTGAGGGTACTAGGCTCCATAAAGCGAATTACAGATGGAACAAATTCTCCCACTGCGTTGATGTGAATGTCAATATGTCCCCACAAGTAAGTAAGTATTAAAAACATACTTTTATTCCCTTGACCAAAAAGCTCAAGTGTACCCTTTGGGAACCCTCCAGATCTCTCCCCCTCCCCAACACACCAATTTGGCCTTTCCCATAGCATTTGCATGGCCTCAGTATACTAGGTACTAAGTGTAAGCTAAAGGCTGTTGTCTGCTTTTTCCTTGCTTCTAGAGGCCTGTAGATTCTGTCGGATTTATCTTAGTGGCTAAGACTTTTTCGGGACTCCTTCCTGTCCATTTCTTCGCTTACCAATGCTTGGCCTGTGCAGTCAACTTCTAGAACATCCTTTTTTCTGATGGAGTGGACCACTGCCATAATGTGGCTTCAGCTGTCAGCTGGCTTTCCCCCCCCCTTTTTATTTTGGTTTAATATTGCTCACCAATTCTCCAGGGCTGAGGAAAACTATTGTTCAGCTCTATTTCCTATTTTCCTTTTGCTGTCTCTGAAGTTTTTGTGGGACTTCTTTCCATTAGTCTGCTTGCTTGCCTTTCCTTAGGTGAACTGAGGCTCCAATGGCTGTTTCTTCTACCTCCAGCATTTGGTGCATGCTGACTTCCTGACACTAGGGAAAACAACCAAGAAGAAGAGGAAAGAGGGAGGATGGGGCTTGCTATCAACCCAGAGGTTTTTTTTCTTTCCACATGTCAAAGACCTTCAGGTCAGATAGCAAAAAATACTCAGATATATTTAGCATAGAAAACCAACTGGGTTTTTACATGACAGGTGCATTAGTAAAGGAGAATAGGGAAATATCGGAGAAACTGAATAATTTGTTATATCTTTATTGCAGAGGTGATAGTATTGAGGCCTATGCCCGATCTGGCTTTTTAAGAAGAAAAACTGGACAAAGTACCTGTTCTGAACCAAATTGCAGCACAGTTTAATATTATAACCCCTTAACAATTAATCATACTCCTAAAATTCGTACTGGTTTCTGATGTTACTAAAACAAAGATATCATGATCAAGCTAAGTTTTCAAACTTTATTCCAAAATAAGAACTATGTTGTGAGAAATTACTTTGTTATTAAAGAGATAAGCTGTCATACATTGAATGTCTTTTTATAATGACTCTATTGTTATGTATTTAAATATGTATATAATTAATAAACATTTACACAGAATCATATAGAGTAATTTATACATTTCTTAAATAATACATTTATTTAGGCATCATCCTATGCATAATGTTGATTACTATAATAGAACCATATCATCAGGTCCAACAGGAGGGACATGTAGCAATCCCATTTACTAAAGAGCAATATCTGACAAACCCAGGAAGTGAGCTTTCTCTGCCATGGCATCTACCTTTTGGAACATCATCTCCCCTCCCCAGGTGAGATTAGCCCTTACTCTACTGTCTTTTTGAAAATCCTTTAAAATTCAGTTTTGTCAGCAGGCTTGGGGATCTCATGGAAATAGAGAGCCTATAAAATGTCTACACTGTAGGTGAAATCTTGAACATATTCTATTTTCCTGAGTTTTTCTTTTACATTATTTATGTTTTAATGGTTTTTAATGCTCTGCTTTTAATTGTTTTGTTTCAGTTGTATATCACTCAGTCACATTTATGAGATCAGCAATTAGATTAGATAGGTGGGTGGGTGGGTGGGTGGGTGGGTGGGTGGATGGATGGATGGATGCCAAATTGGGAAACTAAAAATAATTCTCCAGGTCCTGGTGTAATCCATTGAAGTGTTCTTAACATACCTAAAAATGAAAGTGCTGATATTTTCACAGAGAATGCAATATCTGTTGAGCATTGGCATCAATTTAACGTAGGACATTAGCTAGTGTGAATCTAGGTTTTAAGGAGAAATTGATGGGCAGTGAAGGAAATTATGGACCATAAACATTCCATATTTCGCCTATCCATTAACAGACTGAAACTGACAGTAATTGACAGGAAAGAGATTCTGAAGTCATGGTAGAGAGCTTGACAAAAATGTCAACTCAGAAGTAAGAGCTATTTAAAAAGAAATAGCACCTTGGAATCATTAGGAAGGGAATTGAATATAAAACTGGTTATAGAGTAATACCTTTTTCAAAACTACGGTGAGAACTTTCTTGATGCATTGTGTACTGTTTAGTCAATGCTCCTTTAGATAGGCATAAATTACTGGATTCCTGTATTGAGTAGTATTTGATTTTCTGAATACATTTGTGTCTCCTAAAGGTAATAAAGCTTTTATCTAACCAACTTCTTGAAGGTCCTCTAGTTACCTAAATACTACAGTAGCTGAGAGGAAAGAGTAATGAATCAAGCCATGATGCATGAAGCCTGAAACCTAATATTGGTGAATTTTTAAAATCTCCTGAACCATAGATAGAATGCCTTAAATATTTGTTACTGAGAAGCAACGGTAGAAGGGACAATTGCCTTCCAGTCTACATTTAGGTCAGTTTACATTCCAATTCCAAAGAAAGGCAATGCCAAAGAATGTTCAAACTATCGCTCCGTTGCACTCATTTCACATGGAAGTAAAATTATGCTTAAAATCCTACAAGCTAGACTCCAGCAGTATGTGGATCAAGAACTTCCAGAAGTACAGGCAGGATTTCAAAGAGGCAGAGGAAGTAGAGATCAAATTGCCAACATACGCTGGATCATGGAGAAAGCTAGGGAGTTCCAGAAAAACATCTACTTCTGCTTCATTGACTTTGCTAAAGCCTTTGATTGTGTGGATCACAACAAATTGTGGCAAGTTCTTAAGGAGATGGGAGTACCAGACAATCTTATTTGTCTCTTAAGAAACCTATATGTGGGTCAAGAAGCAACAGTGAGAACTGGACAGGGAACCACTGATTGGTTCAAAATTGGGAAAGGAGTCCGGCAATGCTGTATTCTATCGCCCTGCCTATTTAACTTATATGCAGAGCACATCATGAGAAAGGCAGGGCTAGATGAATCAAAAGTTGGAATTAAGATTGCCGGGAGAAATATCAACAATCTAAGATATGCAGATGATACCACTCTAATGGCAGAAAGTGAAGAGGAACTAAAGAGCCTCTTGATGCAGGTGAAGAAGGAGAGTGCAAAAGTTGGCTTCAAATTTAACATTAAGAAAACCAAGATCATGGCATCTGGCCCTCTCAATTCCTGGCAAATATATGGGGAAGAAATGGAGGTAGTGACAGATTTTATCTTCCTGGGCTCCAAGATCACCACAGATGGGGACTGCAGCCAAGAAATTAAAAGACGCTTGCTCCTGGGGAGGAAAGCTATGGCAAATCTAGACAGCATACTCAAAAGCAGAGACATCACCCTGCCAACAAAAGTACTTATAGTCAAGGCCATGGTTTTCCCAGTTGCAATGTATGGCTGTGAAAGTTGGACCATAAGAAAGGCTGAGTGCAAAAGAATTGAGGCCTTTGAACTATGGTTCTGGAGAAGACTCCTGCGAGTCCCCTGGACTGCAAGGCGATCAAACTGGTCAGTCCTAGAGGAGATAAACCCTGACTGCTCTTTAGAAGGCCAGATCCTGAAGTTGAAACTCAAGTACTTTGGAAACCTAATGAGAAGGAAGGACTCACTAGAGAAGAGCCTAATGCTGGGAAAGATTGAGGGCAATAGAAGAAAGGGATGACAGAGAATGAGGTGGCTGGATGGAGTCATTGAAGCAGTAGGTGTGAGCTTAAATGAACTCCAGAAGATGGTAGAGGACAGGAAGGCCTGGAGGAACATTGTCCATAGGGTCGCGATGGGTCGGAAATGACTTCGCAACTAACAACTACATTTAGGAAATTTCTGTATGCAACCAGCTGGGCATTGTATAATACAGAATTAGATTAGCCAATGGCCTGCTATGGATATCCTTAAAGTAATCATCAATCTATTAATAAAGTTATCCAGTCAAAAAAATGAATTAAGGTTAGTCTGTCAAGAAATTTTCTTTGTTGTTTTCTAGTAAATACTATATTGGTTCCAAAGTGATAATGGGGCAATCTTGTTATGAACTGCTCCCTACAGAGAGCAGGTATAGATATTGCACTGGTTAAATCTGTAGTTCCCTGGATCTTAGTCTCCAGGATGTATTCAACCAGATCACCAGTCAATTCTTTTGAATAGTGTAACCCACACTTCATCAGACCTTGGGAATTTAAACTTATTCACAGTAATTAGATTTTCTCTGTCCATGTTTCTGTCTGTCTTAAACTTCAATACTGCCTCTTCAGAATTTTATGGTGGGGCACATCCTTGTTGTTGCTGTTGTTATTAACTGAATAAATTTAGGAAACTTTACCTTTTTTGTTCCAGTTAGTTGTTTAACACATTAATTAAAATGGTGGTATCATGGTTTTTTCTTTTTAATTAAACATATTTAAATATTTTTGATACTCTTAGCCATCTTTTCTAACTCATCCATTTCAAACATTTTCTGTAGAATTCTGACTTACTTGTCATTCTTCTCCTTAGTAACTTGTTCTTTTTATCTCCTGTATGTGTTCTTATTGTTTTCAAAGATGTGCAGATAATTCTTTGTCTGCAAAAATCTAGCTAGATTGTTTCATATGTAAAGTGATATAAGCAATTTCCCCCCTTTTCTATTCCAAGAGCTGATGATAGTTCTAGTAACAGCTAATTTATAATATACCAATAAAGCTACTTCAAATTGTCAATCTCTTGTTTGGGAAAAAAAAACATACGTATTGTACTGAGGAATCACTTGTAAGTTTAACAAAAGATTAAAATACTACATTTTAATTTAATAGTCAACACTATGAAATATATTTAGTAGCTGATAGAAGATATGTAGTAATGATCAGTAGTTTATAATATGTATTTGAACTTTTATGAAGTACTTAACATATTAGTAAGTTGAAAAACCTCTAAATATTTATTTCAGCTTTGGAAATCAGATTACTTGGTTCAGAGTCTTGAAGTCTCAAAATTATTACACTCTATTATTAATATCTTTCATGGCATGACTTACCTGTTCAGTAATGAATGCTGCAGCTTCAAACTGTCACATCAAATTTGAATTGCACATTTGTCAGCTAAATAGAAAGATAGTGAGTAGCATGTGATCTGTTGCAAGTAATGTCAAAAGAATGCTATGTATAACAGCATGCATCACCCACTTTGTTATATAGAAGAAACATAAAAGTAAATTAAGTGCAGTTGGAATGGGTTATTTATGTGTTTAGTAAAACTAGAAAAGAGAGAATCAAGCATGTATGAATGGTTTTCTTTTCATTGCCACTTTTGAGATTACTATATCTTTTTGACAGATTGATTCCTAAGAGCAGTTTCTTTGATACAGTAATCTCAAAACAGGCCATTGTATATCAAACTGTATTTCACAACCTACAACTAATATAGAACATGATGGGAATTTATTTATTTAGAGTTGTAGACTACATCAACTTATTCTAAAAAAAGTTGAAAAGAATGGTAATGAAGAGTCCTTGGTATTCTCTGAACTTGGTTGTTTTCTTGCAGGCATCATCAGTGCACTGACCATACAACCAGCCATAAAAATTTATTACACTTGTATGCCAACTGTCTCTCAATGACTCAGATCAAGGCTGCTAAGAACAATCAAAGAAATTACAGTAAAATCAATAAAACATAAAGATAAAAGATGGCAAATGTGATAAAGTGAGGCATCTCACCTCCCCTTGCCAAAAGGCTTGTGTGAAGAGCCATGTCTTAAGCACTTTTCTAAACAACTGTTGCCACACATCTATTTAATAAAAACAGCAGTGTATGAGCAGTGTGCTGTTTTATATATTGTTCCTTAAGATTTGACAACAAATGGAACAGATCTTTGCAAAACCATATAAATTGTTGATTCTGGTATATGTCTTAATTTAGCAATTTCCTTTATTACAAAGAATAGTAACAGCAAGTGAAAATTACCATTGCCATACCTTTTCTTTTCCTGTTCTTTCTACTTTGTTACAGTTACTAATCTGCTTAAATCATCTATTAAATCATCTATTAAATCATCTGCTATACAATTTGATCATATAAAAATAGATTCTCATTTGTGCTACAAATTCTAATCTAAGTTTTTCCTTTTAAATGGAGCAGTACAAGATCCCTATAAATAGTTGTACATTGGGAGAAAAGCTATGATAAAGATGTAAGCCCTCTTCCAAATCTTTGGAATCTTCCCCATCTTATTGAAACATCTTAATAGGAGATCAACAATACCACTGCCCTCAAGAACCCCACAGTATTTATCAATTTGCCAATTTCAGTGCCTCCTTGCAATATTAATATTTTGCAGATGACTTGCAGGAATACAGGAAAAAATGCAAGAATACAAGTATATTAACTGCTCCCTTCTCTTCCCTGAAGTGAGATTGGCTCCTACCTGCCTGATGTTTTGAAAGAGCCTTTAAGACCTGGCTCTAACAAATGGCTTGGGAACCCAGTGGGGGACCTTCATACCCTATCTCAGTGGTGGCGAACCTATGGCACGCGTGCCAGAGGCGGCACTCAGAGCCCTCTCTGTGGGCATGCACGATGTTGCCCCAGCCCCGCCTCCCCCTGTGGCCCCCTCCTCACCAGCAGCCCCCCCCAGAGGAGAGTCGCAGAGCATTGCAGCCAAGGACATGGCAGTCGGGCAGCAGAGATAAGACTCCACCCTTGCACCCCATCATGTGCAGATGATGCGGGGTGCGGACAGAGGGCGTGGCCAGCATGGCGCTGCTGGGGTGCCTGAACGATCTGCTGTGGCGGGCCATGGAGGCAGTGGGTGGCCTTGCAGGTGGGACAGGGATGGGTTTTGGGCACTCAGTCTCCAAAAGGTTTGCCATAACTGCCCTATCTCCTTCCCCTTTTCACCAATTTTCTAATTGTTGGTCTTTTTTTCTAGTTATTAAATATTTTATTAAACAATGTTAATATATTCATTTAAATAATGATATTTCTTTTAATGAAAATGTATATGTGCATCTTATAACCAATCATTCTCAATCTATCATAGACTGCAAACATCTTAGATGGTATCACAGATATATTTTTAAAATCTGATTCAGCTTGTGTAGACAAAACTGAAGCATTTGAGCATATTCTGTCTTTTCCTGTATAAGTAAACTGGGAATGTTATTAAAACTCACTCTCAGTCTTATTCCTTGTTATATGTGCACAAACTCCCAATGTGTGGTTTTAGTATTAAAAAGTTTGGAACCCCTCATGATGAGTAGTTGAAGATTTGATTATTAAAAGTAAGTTGTACATTTGTTTCTAGAGTAACCTCTAAACTTAAAGAAATTTATTCAAAAGAATAGTAATATCACAAATATTCATATAACGGAGGTGTATAATACCTCAAATTATTTTAACTTGCTACAAATAATAACATATTTGGCTTTACAAGTATATAGAGTCTGAAAGTTCTGCATGGGGAGAGCTATTTTAACCTTCAGTAGCCAAAGATCTGGAAGAGTCTTACAGCATCTTTTCAGACTCACATATTTTATTAATACAGTATTAATATAGGTAGTCCTTATAGACACAGTTGGATCAGAATTTCTGTTATAAGTCAAGTAAGTCATTGTAATTGTAACTAAAATCATTATATGGCCAAACCGATTTTATATGGTTTCGCCATGATTGTAAGTCAAGTCACCATAGTCATAAATTGAGCCACATAGTTGTAAGTCAAATCACATGATCATAAGTGAATATCCAGCTTAATTAATGGTATTTGTTGCCTGAAACCATAATACTGTAACACTTTTTGAAGTTAGTTCTTTCTTAAGTTTTCCAGGCTATGTATTTATGTGGTCCTATGGAAAAACCTTAATTGGCCTGTGAACAGAAAGCTACTAAATAAATAATAATAATAACTAAGGATCCTACCTTATTAGTTTAGCTATTTTTCATCTCTGTAAAGGAAATTTTTATAGCTGAAGCCTTGTGCAAGTTTCAGTTTTTCAGAACATATTCTGAGAATGACTGAGGAGCCAAGATCTTGCTTTCTTTGAGTCCATTTTAGTATGGAGAGAAAAACAAACCTTGCAATTCTTCTATTAATTGTGGAGCTTGTTATTTTTTGAGTGTGCTTAAGTGTTGGGTTTTTCACTGGCACCATATAGTTGGCCAGGGTGGTTTTTTTTTACTTGATTTTTTTTTCTAATTTCCCACATGGTTGCTTTCCTCATAATAAATTATATTGGGATTTTAGAATTATTGACTGCCTTGGTTATTCTTAAGAGTACAATTTCTGCTTTGGCTAAGGAAGTTTATTTCTGTGAAGATGTTTACTATTCCTTTCTTACTCATTTTCTCACAGAGATATGACCCTCCAGTGCAATTCTTCAACTTCTGACTAAAAAGATAACGGCAGTATGAAAATAAAACTTTTTTTAAAACATTTATCATATTTATTTTTTCCTCATGTTGACTTTGGGATATTAAGAGGAAGTTGCTTAAGCAATCATAATCACAACTTTTCCTTAATAATGGGTCTATTTCAAAATATAGCAAAATTGATTGCCATGATGTTATATTTTTGTCTACTTTAATCCTTTCTCACTTCTCCCATGTTTTAAAGTGTTATTTAACATAATTATTACCACTGCGTAACTTTTTTAGAACTACTGTTAATTTTGCTTGTATCAGTTGGAAACCTGTAACATAAGCCAGCCAGAACTTTTCTGTGGTCTCCCTCTTGCCATTCATTCTACTTGATTTCTGAAATATTGGGGTGTTGCTGTTTCTCAGACAAGAGTTCCATCTGGGTAGTTATCTTAAAAGTAAAGATGTCCTTTCAGGAGATGCACATCTTCCCCCTCCAAAAAAAATCCTGTGAAGCTAAATGGGGCAGAACAGGGTTATGCCCCCATATACCTCCATAGAAATACATTTTTAAATAAATAGCTTTCCTTTCCTTTTCAACCAGATCTGCTAAGCCTAAGTGATTTTGGGGTGTGGTACTAGTAAATACCCAACAGTGGAGTAATCAAGAACTACATATTTTTATTCTAGCAAATGCAGCAAAATAATTACTTGGGGAATACATTGGCCCAGAAGTCACCAACTGGTTTGATTTGGCGGCCCAGAAATGGAGGCATGCACCACTACATGCACGTGCGCAAATGAGCCACATGTACATGCAAAAATGAGCCCCTTGCACGTGTGTACAAATGGGCTGCATGTGAGCATATGCACACACACAAACGGCTGCATGTGAGCACATGCAAACGGGGCTGCGCAGTTGCAAGTGCTGCAAATGGGGCAGCACTAGCGCTGGCAGGAAGCTATGGGCGGCACTAGTGCTGGTGGGACACACTGGAGTGAGGTGGCACTAGGACCGGCGGGATGCTCGGGGGCGGCGCTAGCGCCAGCGGGATGCTCGGGGTGGCGCTAGTACCGCTGGGACATTTGGGGTAGCGCTAGTGCTGACGGGATGCTCGAAGCGGCGCTAGCACAAGTGGGGTAAATGCATGCACTGGCCCTCCATAAAATCTGGTGGCCAAGTGACCATGGCTCGGTAGTGGGCCATGGCCCACAGGTTGGGGACCCCTGCCTTAGCTGCTCCAAGTTATAGGAATGGGGATATAGGCATCCCAGAGCTAGCAATGATTATCAATAAGCAAAACAAAATAAGAAGCAGAGGGTCAGAAAAGGGGAATCTACATACAACTATCCAATTGAAGAAAGCAGCACCAATAAAAAAGTAAAACATCCCGATGCTTCTGCGTATACTTTTCTTGCCAGCTTACTTTAATTATTTCAATTCTCCCAGGGCCATTGGACAGAGAGCCTGAATTCCAGGCAAACTAAGGAAATCTTTCTACAGTTCTTTGCAGCTTTCAGGACCTGCAGCTTGATCAGAAGGGGAGGGGAGAGGAGGGGAAAGGGTCTTCAAACTGCTTTTCTCCAGTACAGGAGATGGAGAATCCACCAATGGGTTTTCTCTGTCTGCCTGCTCTTGAGACCAAGTAGCCAAACTTGACACGCCCCCTCTTGCTAGGAGACCCAGTCTTGACTTGGTCTCAAGGTCTTGAAGACGTATCAAGGTTGGCTCTCAGGTTTAGAGATCTTCAATTCATTTAGCAGGTCAGATACCCATTGTTGGATTCTCCTTGTTTTAAATTTGACATTTGTATATTCCCTAATTAGTGATTCTCTTTTAAAAAAAGTTAATTTCCTCAAAATTTTCCCCCCCCAAGACACTGGAATCAGCACAGCCTCTAATCGGCTGATTTGAGGCTTCTGGGTGTGTGTGTGTGTGTGGGGGAAAGTACTTCTCCGTTCATTTCCCCAGGGCTCTGGGGGGGGGGAGGAAAATCATTTATCAATTCCCCCATTGGCTTTTCTGCCATGCAACATCTCTATCCCAGATATCTTAGACTACCTAGTGGAAAGCCTGGATAGGGGGTTAGCACCCAACACAATTCGTAGACAGTGGCTGCCCTATCAACCATTCTTACCTACGGCAACTCTGAAACTTTAGCCAGACACCCAATGGTGAGATCCTTTGTAAAGGGTGCATCTAACAGCAGGCCACCTGTGGTGCACAGATACCCTTCCTGGGATCTATCTAAGGTCCTACAGGCCATAACCTTACCTCCATTTGAGCCTGCCAGGACCTGTGACCTACAGTACCTGACCCTTAAGGTCGCCTTCTTAGTCGCTGTTACCTCAGCAAGAGGCATCTCAGAACTAGCAGCCCTGTCAGTGAGGGAGGACCTTTGTACCTTCCACACAGATAGGGTGGTGTTACATTTGGACCCCTCCTTCATTCCAAAGGTCAATTCCCTATTCCACAGAGCACAGGAGGTGGTGCTACCAAACTTTTGCCCCGAACCGTCCCATGAACTGGAGCGCAAGTGGCACACCTTAGACGTTCACAGAATTTTAAAGCAGTACATCAAGCGAACGGCACCCTTCCGTAGATCGGAAGCACTGTTTGTCTCCTTCCACTCTCACACAAGAGGTCAGAGGGTCACTGCATCCACAATCGGTAGATGGATTAAAAGGTGTATAGCGGAGGCATACAGGGGACAGTCCTTGACGATCCCCAGACAAATCACTGCATATTCCACGCGCAGTGCTGCAACCTCAGCAGCATGGGCAACTCAGGCTTTGATTGAAAAAATATGTAGAGCGGCGACGTGGACGTCACCTTCCCCTTTTATAAGACACTACAAATTAGACAGATTGGCATCTGCGGAGGCCTCCTTTGGCAGGAGAGTACTCCAGTGCATAGTATCAGAGAGTGGGACACAGGCCCAGATGGCATCCCACCCACAAGGACAGTGAGACTTTGGTATGTCCCATTGGTGGATTCTCCACTCGTCACGCTGGAGAAGGGGCGTTGGTCTTACCTGAACACCTTTTCTCAGCGTGACGATGGAGAATCTACTCCCCCCTTGAGGCCAGTCAGATCCTGTGAGGGGAGAGGATGGAGTTAACGCAAGAAAACATAACCAACTAGCTTTCACCTCATCAAGACTGGGTCAGGAAGGTCCCAGGAGGAGAGGTGGAGCAAAATTGATGTCCTGGCGAAAAAGGACGTAGTGATGCCTGCCTTGATTGCCAACGCCGAGGCCTGGGCCCCTGTATTTTATCCAATTGGAATGAAATGTGATTGGCTGATATTATGTATACTGACATGTGTGTCTTTATGATTGGTTATTGCCTGCCTATATAAAGAAGTGCTAACTGACTAGTGTGTGGCACATCTGAACGCAGCTGCCAGTATTTTAGATAGTGTTCTACCTAGCAACTTCACTTGGCCAAATAAAGTTCTGTTTCTCTTGGAAGCCTCCGCTTGAGTCTCCTGATTTGCCCTCTTGGAACCTCAAGTTCTTTGGGTAGCTGCTGACCCTTACATATTTACTGGTGCCCGAACAGGGACTCAGAGTCCTGAGTTTCCTTCGAACTGACCTTTGGCACAGCATCCAGGAAAACTGGTGCAGACTGGTGATGAAGTCAAGAGTGCTCCTGGCCCTTCTAGTCCAGTGACCTTGGCCCAGCTAGCACCTGGAAGACCTGTGATTGCTTGAACCCAAACGTTAATAGGAGGCTTCCCACCACTCAAGTCTGCTGTAAGGATATCAGAAGAAGGACTGTGTAAGTAAGTAGAATTGTTCTGGAACTGAGAAGATTTGGGAATAGGACTTGAGAAAGATTTGGAAATAGGAATTGAGGAAGGTTTGGGGATTGTAGTGTGAATGTGTGTGCTTAGTGTTTAGGAAGATTTCTGAAGTGATTGAACCAGAGTGCCTGCTTGTTGAGAATCCCCTGTAAAGTAGTCCCTGTAATTAGGCCCATAAAAGAAAGGGTTTTTGACCAAACTCCAAACTGGTAGTCCTATATAAGAGGGTTTTGGTCAACCCCAAACCAGTAGTCTCCAGGGTAGATAGAGATAGGGCCAATAAATCTTTTGGGATGCATGGGGAACAGGAAAAGTAGTTTGCACCAAGTAAATGAACCTGAGTTTAGGAAGGTTAGACTGTGCACTCCTCTGGGCTGCATTTTAGCTCACTGGAAAGTACTGAGACCGGTTCTAGCAGCAAAAATAACCTTTAAGAAAGAAAAGCTTAAAATTTTGTGCACTTCCGTTTGGCCAACCTATTTTCTTGGATCTCATCAACCCCCATGGACTGCCATGGGAACGGTGAATCCTGAAATTTTTCAAAATCTTCTAACTGTGTTGGCAATGAAAGGAAAAACCAAATAAGAACTTTATGTAGGCTTTTTCTCTAATTTGGCCCTTTGGACTGACATTCAAAAGACTTATGGCCTCAGGGCCGAAACTCCAAAAGTCTGTCCAGTCATAAATTTAAACCCCAATCTCGGAAAATCAAAGTTGAAGAAGAGGAAGAATTTCCTCCACCTTACCATCACATTCTTCCTCCTTGGGCTTCTCCAAGTGCCCCCATGGCTCTGAGTCCCCTGGATGTGATGCCCACTCCGGTTCCTTTGCCTGCACGGGATGAGGAAGGGGCAGTTGGAGTTATTGAAGAGTTAGAGGTCCCTTTGTTGAGTCCTCCTCATACCCGAGCAGGACAACCCTATGGACCAGACAAACGACGAGGTCCATCAGTCTTGGCACCACTTCATCAAGTTCCGATGGGAAACCAGTTAGCTTACATACACACCCCTTTTTCAACAAGTGATCTTTTTAATTGATGGAAAGGGCTTCCCTTTTACCAGGAAACACCTCAATAATACGTTGAATTAGTCCAAAGGATTGTTACTACTCACAAACCCATGTTCTAAGACCTCCTCACTCTTCTGTCAGCATTGTTGGGAGCAGCAGACAGATGCCAAGTTCTTAAGGCGGCTGTTGCTTACTACGTGGCTGCTAGAACCAAAGGGATAGTAGATAGGGATTCAGCTGAGTTATGGCCAGATCCTGCCATAATTCTTGCCCCCATCTTCGAAACTGACCCAAATACAAATGACGGGTTTACAATCATTCGTCACACCCAAGAGACCATGGCTTACAAAAAGGTGTGCCTAAAGCTGTGAATTTCCATAGAGTTCACCAAATTCTCCAGGAAGCTAAAGAGTCCCCAACCGGTTTTTAAAAATCATCTCAAAGATAGCTTCAGGAGATTCATGGATCTTGATCCAGAGCTCCCTGTGAATGAAGTCATATTAAAAATAACCTTTGTGGGACAGAGTGCCCCAGATATTAGGAAGAAATTGCAAAAATTACCAGCCCCTACCACCCAAGATCCTGAAACTCTGATTCAAACTGTCTTCACGATATTTGCACAGAGAGAAGAGGAGGAAGAAAAGAAAGAGGACAGAAAGATGCGAAAACAGGCATCTCTTCTGGTCATTGCCCTGCAGGCCCCTAACCCCGGCAAAAGACAACCCTATCAGTCCAGTCAGGGCTCCCTGCAGTGGACTCATTTGCTAGGTGTAAGGGGTTTGGCCAGTGGAGGAACGAATCTCCCCAGGGCAGTGACCCACGAGGAAACTTCATCAGAAGCTTCCGAGGAAGAGGCTTGCTCATATTGGGGATTAGGAAGGGAGGCTTCCTCATGCTCACTGAGGGGCCCTCAGCACCTAATGTCAGTCTCTGCTCCAGAGTTCTATCCTGAGATTTATTGAGGGACCTCCAGAAGGTGATTTGTTTCCCCTAACCCCCTGGTGGAAAAAATAGGGGGGAGGGGGAATGCCATATTCCTTTTTGGTAGACACTGGTGCCACCTACTAGTATTGAAATTCCTTGTTTGTCATCAGAAACCACCCCTATTGTTGGAATGACTGGAAGGGAGGAGGCTGCTCCCCACAGCCTTCCCCTCTCTGTTCAGGTCAACAAAGGACCCCAAATCAAACATTCTTTTTGGTCCTTCCTCAGTATCCTTTGAATTTGCTGGGGTGGGACCTCCTTGGAAAATTAGGAGCTACCATCAAATGTTCCCTTGCTAGAGTGAGTTTGGACACCCCACCAGCCCGAGCTTACATGTGCTGTTTAAATGATCTCTTGAGTCAAAGGATCCCCAATTATTTGAAAATTAACCCCAATGTGTGGTACCTAGGAACACTGGTGTTTGCCAAATTTGCCTCTCCACACCGAGCCCTCCTGATTCCCCAGGCCTACCCTATCGTAATTTGCCAGTATCCAATTAAAATGGAGGACCGTGTTGGCTTGAAACCCCAAATTGATATATTTCTCAAAAATGTACCTTTTGTGAAGGACCCAGTCCCCATGGTCCACTCTGATCTTTCCTGTTCCAAAACCTGATGGGACTTGGAGATTTATTCACGATTTAAGGGAGGTTAATTCCAGGATCCAGCCCCTCCATCCTATAGTTTGGTACACTGTGATTGACCTGAAGGATGCCTTCTTTTGTATCCCATTGGCCCAAGAGAGACAATCCTATTTCGCATTTGAGTGGGAAGACCCCGAAAATGGCTTCCAGTGTCAACTAACCTGGACTAGGTAAACTACTGCAATAGCCCCACTGCTTTTGTGGCTACTCTGGCCCAAGACTTGAGAGACTTCTCACCTTGAGAAACCACTCTCCTCCATTACGTTGATGACCTTATAGCAGGAAAAGACCAAAAGATGAGTTGGTCTTTTGACCTCCTCAATCACCTTGCAGACAAGGGATATACAGTATCCCGGAAGAGGGTGTAATGGGTGTCTCCTGAGGTCCAATACTTGGGATACATCCTCAAACAGGGGAAAAAATCACCTCCAATCATCCCGCCTTCAGGCCATAGCCACTCTCAAAGTCCCCAGCAATGAGAAGCAACTAAGAACCTTTCCGGGCATCACAGGCTTTGCTAGACTTTGGATCCCCTTGTACTCTCTGTTAGCCAGACCACTTTATCAACTGACTCAGAAAAACATGGTCTGGGAATGGACAAGGGAACACCAGAAGTCATGGCAAGCCCTAAAGGATGCTCTCACAAGAGCATCAGCTCTCACCTTACCTGACCAAAGTTGAGGATTTGAACTTTTCCTCACAGAACAGAAAGGTTGCTCCAAAAATTGGGCCCCGAGAAAATTCCAGTAGCATATTTATCAAAAGGCCTGGATAATATAGTGAAGAGATGGCCTAGTTGTTTGTGAGTGGTGGCTCAATACATTGGGTTTTTTTTCTGCCTCTGTTAATTGAACAAGATAAAGTTTGGTACAGTAAGAGAAGCTGATTGAGGAAAGCTCAGGTTTAAAAATTATTTGGGTATAGCTGGGGGTTGCATGAAAAATATTCTTTAAAAGAATCCCCTAATATATCTATGGAAGATATAATTGAGCAGCACTCTTCTAACTATTCTTAAGGCCTTCTTGATCACATAACCACAAGTGGGTGTATTTTGCCCCTCCCATTATTCCTACTGTGCTTAAGCATAAGAGGAGAGCAGATGTATGTATTGTTACACAGAAGAAAATAGAGATATGTTCCATGGCCATTGGAAAAAGCCATAGTTTGCATTTGGAAAGCTGAGGAGATGAGTACAAATAAGAACTTTGTGTATAGGAAAGCCACTTCCACAAATTCTAATTATTTCCGTGCAAAGAAAAATAACCATATTGTTACAACACTACCATTCCTAACAAGAGGTTGTGACAAGAGTTTAATACCAGTGGTTCTCAACCTTTTTCAGGTTGAGACCCCACTTGCCCCGCCCATGCGCGCCGCGACCCCGACCCAGGCGCGCGTGTGATGGGCGGATCCGCACGCCAAAAAAAAAAAAAATTTTTTTAAAAAGCACAAAAAAATAAAAAAAACACAAAATGGCGGACCGCGGTGTCCGGCGACCCCCGCGAAATGGTCGTTCGACCCCAAATGGGGTCGCGACCCATAGGTTGAGAACCACTGCCTTAATACAGTTCCTCATGTTGTGGTGACCCCCAACCATAAAATTATTTTCGTTGCTACTTCATAACCGTAATTTTGCTACTGTTTTGAATCGTAATGTAAATATCTGATATGCAGGGTGTATTTTTATTGTTACAAATTGAACATAATTAAAGCATAGTGATTAATTACAAAAACAATATAGCAATGCTCACTGGAGAAGATTACTCTTCCTTGCTCAAAAATGTTGGGAGGGAGGGAAGGAGGGAAGATTGAAGGGGAAAGGAAGGAGATGGAGAAGGAAGGAGATTGAAGGGGGAAGGAAGGAAGGAAGGAAGATTGAAGGGGAAAGGAAGGAGATGGAGAAGGAAGGAGATTGAAGGGGGAAGGAAAGAAGGAAAGAAGGAGAGAGATTGAAGGGGAAGAGATGGAGATGAGATGGAAGGAAGGAAGGAAGGAGAGATTGAAGGGGAAGGGATGGAGATGGAAGGAAGGAAGGAAGATTGAAGGGGAAAGGAAGGAGATGGAGAAGGAAGGAGATTGAAGGAGGAAGGAAGGAAGGAGAGGGAGATTGAAGGTGAAGGGATGGAGATGGAGATGAAAGGAAGGAAGGAAGAAAGGAAGGAAGGAAGGAAGGAGAGATTGAAGGGGAAGGGAAGGAGATGGATGGAAGGAAGGAAGGAAGGAAGAGAGGATTGATTTCTGGAGAATCATGTTTTCCCAAATGGTGATGAACTGCAACTCCCAGCATTCCCCACTCTTCCACAGTGCTTTTTAGGGCTGCTGGGGATGGTAGTCTGGAGCCCCCCATCCTCATCATGGTACCTCTTGCCCTCTCCCAGCCGCCCCCCTGGGACTTGCCCGCCACTCCAACCTCCTGAGCGCCATCGCAGCGGCGGGATCATGGGAGCCCCTTTCCACGCTGCGCAGCCCTTCACTGCCAAACCCTTCCCCGACTCGTCACATGTGAGAGGGGCGTGGCCGGAGCGCCAGCTCCTGCTTGGACGGTGCCGCTTCTCCCCTCCCGGCCCGTCCGGCTGGCCTCCGACGCACATGTGGGCATAATTTAAGTCTTACCTTGTTTTTATCTTTTTGTGTTTCTTCCTTGGTTTACAAAGCCTCAACTTCTTTTGTGTATCCAGTAAAAAGTCCCTATCAGGGTCATTCTCTTGGCTGCATTCAAATGTAGTAAAAACTACTTGGACCCTCAAGTTGAGAATTAAAAAAAACAAGCAGGTTGAAATCTGATGGGCCTTTAGATCCAAACTTACATTCATCTTGTTTATAACATGCCTGATATAACAGATATTGCTGTTGGTTAAGCAACTAGGGCCAGTACAGTAGTTCCAGCAGGTCTACAGTAAAAAAAAGTTATTTGCCCATTGCAAAAGTGCAAAAAATGAAAACATCCCATGATGATGTCTTTAACACGAACAACAATATCCATGGGAAGCCCTTGATAGATGGATAAAAACACCAAATCCAGTTTAAATATCTGGCTGGCTGTGCAACCAACCATAATAATGTGATAAGAATTGAAAAGGCATCATGGTTAAGAATTTATTTATCAATGTTCTGTGCTGCTGTAATTACAGATATGGTATATTGTTTACTGTAAGCATAGCTTGTGTGGATAAATATAGATTAATAGTAATTGAACATTTCTCCATTTGGGCATATGTCCAAGATAATAAAATATTGACAGACTGCTTTTTGCATAAAAGCTTTTTAAGCTCTGCTAGGAGTTTTGAACATATTTAATATTTTGGATGTAAAATAACATCTTTACTACATGTTTCTCTATTTAATATATCTTACAATATTCATTTTGGAATTATTAAATAATTAGAATTTTAATAGGTTTTCTTCTGTTTCCAGGTTAGCACTATATGTATATGAATATCTTCTCCATGTAGGAGCACAGAAGTCTGCACAAACGTTTTTATCAGAGGTATGTTTTCTATAGTCTTTTCTTAATTTTGGATTAATAGTATTAGTCAACTTTTTTATATTAAAAATTATCAGTGACTCTATAGAGAATCATGGTTCTCTGTCATATATAAATACATTTAAATACAAAACATTTAAATGAAAAATTTATAAAAAGCCATTTTTATAATTATTGGTTGTGATAATTTTTAAGGCCTTAAAAATTGTAGCAATGTTATTGATCATATTACATATCAGGTAAGAAGCACTGGGCCTAAAGCATTGCTTATCACTGTCAGAACAGACTATTTTAAGCCCAAATGAAAAAGAAAAAAAATGCACTTTCAGGCAGTGTAAAACAGTTGCCATAGCTAGCAGGTAAGGAAAAAAAAAAGAATCAATAGTTTGTTGCTGGTTGGTGGACTGAGTGTGTATTTTGCTCTGCACATATTTAGTCTCTTTTTCTGTTACTCTGACACACAGAGCTATGCCTATACACTCAAACTTACCTACTCCCTCAGATACAGAAGACAACACATATTCAGACAACACATATTCAGACAACAGTTGAAACAGCGTTTTAAAATTGATCTGTGTTGATTTTAAAAGATCCATCTTTGAATTCATTTTAGCTAAATGCTATCATTGTTTTCATGTGAATCTATTTTGCCTAAATAAATAATCATTATTTGCACTGGTTTTAGATAAGATGGGAAAAAAACATCACATTGGGCGAACCCCCAGGATTCTTGCACTCTTGGTGGTGGTAAGTGTTTCAGTTTACAAAGATTGTGTTGGTTGTTAAAATATTATACTTGTACAAAATCTGATTTTTATCAAAGATAACAAGAAATTTTGCTAATTAATTGGACAATTAGTGTCAACTTCATATAATATTGAACTATCATTTCATTTGCTGGAAAAGATAAAATTAATTATGCAATTATTTCAGTTTAACCATGCTCATTTTAATTTCAGCAGGATTGATACTCATTTTCCAGATCTATGTTTTGCCCCCTTTAGATGTTCCCATAGAACTACAAACATACACCTAAATTAGTTTGATGTGACAACTGCTTGCTAAGATTCTGCAGAAATGCCAGCACATATATATATGTAAATTGTTATTGTTAGAGACAAAGTAGGTTTCTGGCTTCAGAGCTCTTTAATATTTGGGAGCATCTGGAGTGCCAATCACTGGCTTCAAAATGATCAATGTGAACAGGTGATTAAACCTAATTTATATGCATATATTGTGCATAACTCTAGGTTTGAAAAAGGACAGGGGCTTTGATTGCCCAGTTATTCCCACCATTTTGAAGCCAGTGAATGTTGCTGTCAATTCCTCTATATGTGTACAGAGAAGAATTCTGTATACAGGAGCAACAGTATTAATTTTAGGACAAGAGGAGATTATACATGCACACCTTCTATGTGGCACCTGCCACTGACACAAATGAGAAAATCCTTTAATAGGGCTGTGCATGTATCAGAAATGATTTAGAGGATGTTATCATGTAAGTACAATCCTTATATGGTATTCATTAAAACAATTTCTTTAATTTTCATGCTTCCATCTCAGTGTAACAAATGGTATGGCTGCTTTAAGAAAAATTTTAACTTCAATGATTGGCCTCTTTCAAGCAGTTGCATTTTTTTCAGATTCATGAAAAAAGAGAATGCTTTAATGAGTAGCACAGTGGTGGTTTGCTCACACTTGTACACCTTTAAAATTGCTGCTAATCATTTGTGAAACATGCATGGAAAAGACTTTGCTTTGGAACTGCTCCTGCCCAGCCCTAATAAGATTAGCCACCTTTTAAATGCTAGATTTCAGAGCAAATACTAATTTGCCATTATCTGGATTTCCCAGGGTTGTAGTCTAGATTAGAAAGTTTAAAAAAAACTTAGAAGAAAGCAATGTTGTATTGTTGTAAAAAAATCTGCAGAGAAAATGTCTGAAATTTCCAGAAGCAGATCTCAAGACAAAAATACCAGGGTACTTTTACAAATTAGTGCAAAAGAAAAGCTAGAAATAAGAGCTTAGGTTAGATACTCATTTTTAAATAGATATGTATTATAATAGTATTTATAATTAATACATATTTTAATCTAAGAGACTTTTACCTACCATCTGTCTTCAGTGTTCTCTTTTCCCTTTCAATCCCTTATATATATAAAAAATCTATCCTGGAGCTTCAGAATGTAAAATTGTTTATGACTTTGCATGATGTTCTAATGATATAATGATAACAAAAATCAGCAATTTTCAAATGTTTTTAGACAAGAATTGCCCATCTCAACTGTTAAACAGCTCTGGAGTAAATATTGCTGTTTAAAAAAGACAGACTTTATTTGGTACTTAGATGCTTATCAGTTGCTTGATCCTTAAATGTTTTAATTTTAACACAAATTAAATTATAGTATTAGGATATTTATCTGCATAGCAGTCAATTAGGCTATCACTGTAATTATTCTTAAGTATGTGTAGTCCCAACAGAATGTGAATGCTGCATACATTTTGCTTTCACAGTATGAAGAGGGTAATAAAGTAGTAATTACTATAATATATGTGTATAGATGGGATATACGTGAAAAAAATGTAAGTTGCAAATTGAGCATTCTTTTTTATTTTTAGTGTGTTTTGGGATCTCTATTGTGCAGCTCCAGAAAGACGTGAAACATGTGAACACTCAAGTGAAGCTAAAGCCTTTCATGATTATGTAAGTTTTATGCTCATTGTTTATGTTTTGTCTGAGCTTTGTTTGGAAATGATAACAGCTATGAATTTAGTAATTTTCAATGTGCAGGAAAAGCTAATGCTTCCAAATTTTTGTATTCTCTTGAAACTAATATTAACCTTGTATGCAGCACAAGAGTCTGTTTTATGTAGGTTAGCAAAGGTTCATCCTTAAGAGACTTCAAGATAACAACCCTGTAGATAAAGTCAAAGAAGTCAAATTTTCAGTTAAATATGGGTAGTTTTGGTAAGGAAGAATAAAAAGAGGATGTATAAGTAAGATGATATTAACTGCAACATATTGAAGACTAAAAAGTATTATCCAATTATACTGTTCGCCACATAATTAATGCGGAAAATCATTTAAGGAAAAATGAAGCTGAAGAAACAAAATTATCTAGTAATCAGATGGTTTGGTTTTGTAAATGTTTAGAAGTGGACTGGAAGTGGACAACTAGCAGATATTTTAACACAAATTCATATGAAATCAGTGGAAAGGCCTTGCATCTATTCCTTACAGTATAAAAAATCTTCAGTATGAGAAATTTCTCATGAATAACATTGCTTTTGGTTTTAACATGAGATTATTGAAATACAACTTTTTGCTTTTCTTGGTAGTATTCTAAAGTAGATCACTGAAAGCAAAAATTACCAGGGCCTATGTATTAGGTGTGATTGTAAGCAAGTATGTTTTGAGCTAACATTTATTCCTGAAAATAGCACTTACAATGTCAGTTTAGTGGCAATTGTGTGTAAAAATTCTAAATATGACTAGGCTTACATTAAGATGTTCAATTGTATCAGAAGTCAGTAATGTTTTGAGCCAATTGCATCCTTATAAATTGGAAATCATATTAGGAAGTTTTAGCTATTTAACAGTTATCATGGTAAATATGAAAAGTCACAACAAAAACAAACTGATGATTCTGTTCCCTGTCATCCGACCATTGGATTTTTTCTTCTTTCACTTCCAAAGTCAGGGCTACTAGCACCCATTATTTTTATTTTTTAACAATGACAAGGTCAAATATGGCATCCAGAGGCATTCCTAGAAATAAAGATAGTGTGAAAATAAATTTGATCATCATATTGTTTATTTTTGAGTTATAGCTTCCTAAATAGAAAGTGCCTGTCTTAATTACAGATTCATAATCAGATGATTTGTTTAGTAAAAGAACTGGTTAAATGTATAACAGCAGGACTAGCTCACCTAAATAATGTTGTCAAGTCTTACATTCCCTGTGGTTCTTTTCCTGATTCCCATCCTGGTTCTAGCTATACAGTATTATTATGAAAGAATATATTGCGCAGTTGGACCTCTATGTTTAAGAAAGCAAGGGTGTTCAATATCAGTTTGCTGAAGAAACGATCCTTTTCTAAGACCTGGTAGCATGTTGAGTAGCTTAATATTTTGATCGAATATTCTGAAACATAGTAATAATAGCATCTGAAAAGGTCATTGTAACAGCAGGACATCACAAGAAAAGGGTACATAATAAAGGCCCTAATACATTTAGATATGGGCTAAAAGATCTTGGAATGCATTTTAATTATAAATAATTAGGGCTCTACAGTGCTTCAGATTCAAAAGCACAAATACCAGGAGCACAAATATAGGACCTGGCTGCAGCTACTTAAAGCAGACATTTCTGGGATTGTTTTGATATGCATCCAGAATGTTGCACCCCATAAATCTTTATGGGCACCACCAATCAGTATATAGAAATGTCCTCTAACCATTTTGATCCAGCTTTTAGAAAGTTTCCATGTATGTATAAATGGGAACATTCTTTGTTGCACCTTTTCTAGTAGTGGAATGTTGAAGAAACAGGTTTCTTAAAGAGATTTGGAGTGTTCTATGGTGTTTTGTTCAATATCTATTTATATAATACAGCCTGAGACAGAATTGTGAGCTATAGAAACATGCATACAAGCAGTTGAAACCTTCTGTTCAATCGTGTCCGATTTTCAGGAACTGTCTGGACTTGCAGTTTTCCTGGCCAGGTTTTTCAGAAGTGTTTTGCCATTGCCTGCTTCCTAGGCCTGAAAGAAAGTGACTGACTCAAGGTCACCCAGATGGCTGCGTGCCCAAGATGGGACTAGAACTCACAATTTCCCGGTTTCTAGCCTGATGCCTTAACTACTACACAAAACTGACTCCCAGCAATTGAATAGCTATAGCAAATAAACCTTTTAAAAAAACCATGGTAAAATCTAAATTGCTTCTATTAAAGTACTCTGTTTCCCTTTTAATCTAGGCTGGGTGAATAATTTCATGTAGGTTGCAGATGTAGATGGCTGTGATTCCTTTGTAATTTTTGACATTCCAATTATGCGTTAAACTGCTTTATCCTGACTGATTATCTGATTACATATATGCCAAAAGAGATACGTTACAGAAATAATACCATGGATATAGCAGTGTCACGTATTCTAACAAGCTAACAACTATGTAATTTTAGGTGATCCTTTGAATATTGAGCATATTGTTAACATTGTGCATATGTATTTTAAAAGAAGCCATCATATTGCCTATGGAACAGGCTCATTGTGCCATAATTTGACCCTTTAATGATATAAATAAAAAATGGAAAAGGAGTTCATCAAAATCTTATTTCATCAATGGATAGGATTGTTAGTAAGATGAATAAAATTCCCTTTATAGTTATTGCTTGATTAGTTTTCCAAATTTTGAGTTATACATTTATGTAGAATTTGTTTGAATTAGTTGTTAAATCAGTTAAGCCAATCTCAACTACTGATTAATTGGTTAAATCAGTCTTAATTATTACCTAGTGCTATTTTAAAACTTGAACTAAAAGTTTGCAACTTAAACAAACCAACCCTCCCCGTTTTTGGAATTGTGATACCAAGAGACATAGATTTTAAAGTCTATAGAAGTTCAAGGTCATTGGTCAACCTCTGCAACCAAAAATATGTGAAATCAAATTGTTTGTTTCTGCATTTGTGGCCAGGACATATAAGAATACTGTTAGGTTGGCAACAGCTATAAAAACTCTGTAGTGACAGAGAAGTTAAAATGTTCTAACCCAGGGGCCTGATGAATCCAATGACTTCTAGAATGCACACAAGGAATTTCTCACCTCATTTCTTCATGATAATGCTGAAATCTTGGCTAATCAAAGAACATGGAGACTGCCTATGTGGCTGACATTATCCATTCTATGTCTTGTTCCCTTGAACAGAGCTAAATTGTCACTTTGGTTTATTAGACATTTGAGAGCAATGAAGCAGATACATAGAAGATTGAAGTAGAATGAGTTCTTGTGATGAGTTAGACCAAACAGAATGGTGTGTATTTTAAAGCCCATCTAAAATCTTACTCTGTGGTAGTAGATGCAGTAAAGAGGGATTACTTCTCTGCCTCCATTGCATCTGCACAGAACAAACCAGCAATGCTTCTCCGTACTGTATGGCATCTCCTCCATCTAGATGTTAGGTCGGAGAGCCTGAACAGTCGGAGGCTCGCTGTGAGCAGTTTTCATTGTTCTTTGCAGACAAAGTCGATCGGAGTTGCCTTGACTTGGACTCCAGTGTTTGGACAGGTCATAGGAGGTAAGGTTGGTAATGGTTCATATGGATTCTTTTCATCTTGTAAGATCTTGGGGATATGAACAGGATATATGGAGAGATAAGAGCCAATATTTGCTTAGTCAGTCCTTAAGCTTTCCTTCTAGTAGCTACATTAACCAAGTTGGATTGCCCTTTGGTTAAGGGAGGTTAGCACTGATCTTTGGGGCACAGGATGTATTTCCATCTGCTTAAAGGAACAGTAATAAAATCTTTACTTAAATTAGCCATCTATTATTTTGGAGAATCTATGCAACTATAGGCTAGTCTGAAATATTTTATTTTGAGCCAAAGTTATTGATAATATGGTGGTCTCACAGCTCCTAATGTTTTTTTGATAATTTGAATCCCTTTCAATGGGTACTTCATCTGGGATATGATACTTAAATTACTTTGATTGCTGAAGTGATGTCTTGGGCCAGAAAACAACTGTCTAGCCCAAGGGTAGGCAACCTTGGCTCTTTTATGACTCGTGGACTTCAACTCCCAGAATTCTAGAAGTTGAAGTCCACGAGTCATAAAAGAGCCAAGATTGCCTACCCTGGTCTATCTAGCTCTCTGATTCAGTTGTTGTATTTGAAATTAATCACATGAAGTACTTAAGAACCAAGTTCTATTTCAGTGCCAAATAAAACAATTGGGCAGCTTTGACAGGAATTCACAATATATATATAGGTAGCTCTAGCTGTCATGCTATAACTCTTGTTTTTTTTCTAGCCAATTCAAATTTATCTTAATATTTTTCACCTCATAGTCTTAAAGGCTATAGAATCTCTGTATTCATCACCATAAAAGTAGACAAATCATGGTATCTTTCAATGTAGTCTGACGGAATTTGGCCTTGATAGTACCATTTTGTAATACATGCAGTCCTTTATATTGTAATGTTGTAATACTAGGTGGCTTCTGTTCAACATATACATTATTATCTACACTGAATGCTGATTAGGGCCTGAATATTTCAGAGGCTGTTTCTCTCACTATGAACTTAGTTAGTCTGACCAGTGGGGGAGGGGGGAATTGTTCCCCTTTTCCAGAAGTTCATGTATTTAGTATATGGGAGAAATCCTTCTCCTGGTTGGCCGACAGGCTATAGAAAGTTTATCCCCGGGTTGTGTATTTGGCACGCATTTTATTAATATTTAGAAAAATGACAAAAGGCATATTTATTTAGCAAAACTTTTGGCACTATTAATTTGTTTTAACTGTATCAGTTTGACTTTGTATTCTATTTTGTATTTTGCCTTATAATTGTAAGCCTCCATAAGTGCTTATTATGGCCCAAAGTATTGAACTTTACCATGAAATAAATTAAAACTGACATAAGTAAATGGCATCCACCTTTTTCTATTCCAAAGTCCATAGTGTGAACACTTTCCTTTTAATGTATGATTTCTGGTAAATAAGAAAACAAATAAAAATAGCATGGGCATAATTATTGGTACCTTAATTTAATATTTCATAACATACCCTCTTGTGGCAATCAAGTGCTTCTTGTAGCCTTGAATGAAACCTCTATACTTCTTAACTGGTAATTTGTCCCACTTTTCTTGAACAAAGAAAACACTTAGTATTTTCCAAGGGAAAAAATACTATAGCAGTGGATGAGTACAATTATCGTAATTAGATTAAATAACTAGAAGAGGAAGGAAAGAGGAAGAAAACCAGAAAAATACAAATTTTCCCAGCCCCTAAAATCATTCCAGGAGGATACCATGGTCAATGATATCAAAGGTCACCAAGGGGTCAAGTAGAGCAAGGAATGATGCATTCCCCCCATCATACTCCTATCAGAGGTCATGAAAAGTGAGATCGATATTGCTTCCATGTGAACAAAATGGGAAAAGGGTCCAGATAATCTACTTCATTGAGGATCCTCTTTTCAACCACATTCCTTAAAAAGGGAAAGTTGCATACTGATTTAGATTTTCTAGACCTAATAAGTATGACCAAAGTACACAATGAAATTTCCAGAAGAGTATGCTGTAGCAAAATAATAAAGAAAACTTTGACTTTAATGCAGCTTTCTTCAACTTGGACCTTCTTAGGTGTGTGGATGTCAGTTTCTGGAATGCCATGTTGCCCAAGTTAGGAAAAGAATATGATATATAACTTGAGGTAGCTATCATGGCATTGTTCATTTTTTATACATAGCTTGATGTTTTGGGATATGTGTCAAGCCAGTTGAATAATAACTGCAGTGATAATTAGCATGAAACTGGACAGCTGCAAAAGTTCCAGTGCAGCCACTTTGGTAAAAACATTATTTTACCAAAAAGAACATTGTAAAGGAAATTCAGAGGAACTAGATCTTTCCAGAATAGCTTGGATTGTTTTAAATGACAATTATACTCTCAAAGTCAAAATAAATAAACACATTATGGTTTAATGTTACGGCAAGCATTGCTAGATGTTGGCTGGGCTAATGCAATATGGTAAGCCAAGATGTATCTTATAATTTTCTGGTTCAGTCCATTGATTTTGTCTAATTATTGGATGCTGTTATTTACAGTTTAGTATATTGTGTCAGTCCAGATATTTGATGATGTTCTTCACAGATAAATCCACTTTTTTATTACTAGAACAGTCATTTTTAATGTTTCATGAATCAAATATAAGGAAGTATTCTGCAAAGTTAATTAATTAACAGCTGGCTAACATTGCCTGGACCTGGAAGCTTAAGTAGGTTTGTTCCTGATTATGTAATAGATAGCGAACACAGTAATGCTGGGGCTATAGATTTCACAAGGATGTTGAAAGAGAAAATCAAATAGGAAAAGTGATTTCCATGCTGTTTTCAAGCAAACTGCATGGATCTTTCCTAATTCACTGAGAGTTAAGTTTGAGTGAAAAGAGACTTTATTTTTATATGTAATTTATATTAGTCTCTGATCAACAGAATTCTAATGATATAATTTGATTTCACTAGGAGTTTTCTAGTATCAAATACAGTGAATTGTGAATGCCTTAGAAAAATAACAGCCTTTGTATTTTGTAACCTATAACTAAAATCTGTATTATTTTTATTGAAGATATTGAACAGTTTGTGCTGTAGAAAATAGCTTCATTTTGTGACACTAAAGAACCAGTACTTTAATAAGTTGAGAGGCATTCAAAGCCAATACCTGTAAGTGTACTAGAATCAACATATTATTGCATATGTTTGATGAACCATGGAATTACTTCAGCGTTCATTTTTACTTACTTGGTTTCTAAGTGTATACTGTTGGGATCTAAATTTGTGGTCAGTATTCTTTGTTCTAGTTGCCCAACGGTTTCTATTTAATATTGTTCAGAGGTTTTTCGAATTGCAACAGCTGCTTTCATTATGGGAACCAGAAAAAGGTCCCATATTAGAAAAATATTTTCTTATTTTATTTGAGCATAATATATTGTTATTATATTTTTGGATGCTTTGACTTGTTCTTTTGAATTTAAGGTGAGCTTATTTTCAGTGGTGTTCATAAAATTATCCTATTTCTGGAAATCATCTAAATGTTTTTGTATAATAAATAGGGTTGTGCGTGAGTGCATGAGAATGAACCTATTACTAAATGAGTTTGTGGCTTTAGCAGTTTTTAAAATAAATAAACAGAAAACAATAATGCTGATTAAGAATGTGTCATCTCAGGACAGTGATACATTGATTAAAAAGTCAGGTTTTAAGGTTGAGAAAAAGGTGAAATATTTAAGGGTTATGTTGACAAACACAAATATAAAATTGTTTTGAAATAACTATGTGCCTTTTTGGAATGATATTAAAAAGAACTTACAAAGATGGGACAAACTGCATTTATCATTACTGGGTAGAATCTTTGTAATTAAGATGAATGTTCTACCAAAGATGCTCTTTCTGTTTCAGACATTATCAATACTTGCAACTGATATTTCATTTAAACAATGGCAGAGGGATATTTCCAAGTTCATATAGCAAGGGGAAAAAAACCAAGAATTAGATATAAACTATTGCAATATGCTAAGGAAAGAGGAGCTTTGGGTTTATCAGATTTGAAATTGTACTTTGATGCATGCTGTCTGGCCTGGCTAAAAGAATGGGTGAACCTCCAGAACAAGAGGCTACTTGATTTAGAGGATCATGAATTAAGGTTTGGATGGCACGGTTATTTATGGTATGATAAAGTTAAAGTGAATGTTGATTTTAAAAATCATTTTGTTAGACATGCCATAGTAAAAGCTTGGAATAAATGTAAAACAAGGTTCTCCACAAAGTTGCCTCTTTGGGTGCCCTCCTCCCCCCCAGGAAGCTTTCTTTAGAAAAGAAATGGTGGCGAAGCCGGACTGGTGGATTTATGGTAAAATAATACTTTTCATCTCTGGTGACTCTACCTTTAAGTCGAGGGAAGAGTTAGAATCAGAGGGGTATGTTTGCTGTTAGTTTACATATCGACAACTGAAAGAAAGATTCAAACTAATTAAAAAGAGTTATGGGTTTGACTTTGTTAAAAATAAATTGGAAATCTTATTGCGTGGTAGTAATGAACATATTATCACTAAGATTTATAAAATGTTATTGAAACTGAATTTGGAAAGTGAATGTGTAAAACATTGTATGATTCAGTGGGCAAGGTTCTTTGGATATAATGTGATGCTTGAACAATAATATGTGGATGAAAGGCTTAAAATTCAGCTAAATTATAATTTAAAAGATTTTTTTATAAGTTGATTTACCACTGGTATTTAATGCCAGATAAGTTATGTAGAATGTATCAAAGTATTTCAAATGAATGTTGGAAATGTAAGTGTAAAGAAGGGACCTCTTATCACTTATGGTGGACATGCAATAAAGCAAAGAAATATTGGAGCAGGATACATATCCTAATACATAAAATTCTTAAAGCAAAGATAAAGATGAAACCAAAAACTTTTCTTTGGGGCTTAATGGAAAAAGACTTGGAAAAAGAATTGGAACTTTGATCTTATATATCAGTGGTGGCGAATCTATGGCAAGCGTGCCAGAGGCGGCACTCAGAGCCCTCCGTGCCCGGGAGATGGCGAGGGACTGGCCCCCACCACCCTGGCCCCACCCACCCAGTCTGCCATGACCACTGCGGTCACGGCCACCCGGCGATAAATAAGTTGGTTTTGGGTTGCATTTGGGCACTGGGTCTCTAAAAGGTTCGCCATCTATATAGTGAGCATTACATGTTGATGGTAGCAAGACTATTGTATGCACAAAAATGGAAGGACATTTTGATTCCCACTATGGAGAAATGACTACAAAAGCTGTTGCAGTTCGCAGAGATGGCTAAATTGACCATTTTGATTAAAGAAAAGAATATAAGTACTTTTGTTTCTACTTGGAGACTGCTTCTGGGTTTTGTGCTTGAGATGGAAAAAAATGAAACTTTGATTTTGGGTTTTACTGATTAGATTAATTTGTTGTTATATGTAAATGGCTAGTTTATACTATTATGGAAAAGTAAAAAGTTAAGGTTCAATGTTAATGCTTTATTCTACTGCAACAAAGGAAGTCGGAAGTCAATGTCTTGTCTTTTCTTTTCTTCCCCCCCCTCACTTTTCCCTCTCCACTGTGACCTATTATTTGCTTTTGTATTTTTGTATTTTACTCTATAATCTAATAAAATGTTTTTTTAAAAAGAGAATGAACCTATTAGCAGTTTAGAAGTCAGAGTAAATTTAACCAAGATATGGATAATATCTGAATAACAGAACCAATTTAGGCTTTTAGTAACAAACTGGAATTGCTATCTTTATGTTACTATTATGTAAGTTACGTCTTGTATGATAGTTTATAATTGTCTCTGTGTTAGCTATTATAGGCTGAGATTGAATTGGCAAGCAAACTTGTAATTAGAGTTGACAGGTAGTTTTTGCTAATGGTTCTGAAACAAATATTCAGAATTCAGTTACTATATTTGTATTCTGCAATGCTTACCCCTAAATAAGAGCTGTGCTCTTATAAAACACAGAGATAGATAGGATGCTCAAGAATTGTAGGGGAAAAAAAATAAGGAATGGGTTAGGATTAGGGTTCTTTCTGCACATGCTCTCTGCTTGTGTTTATTAAATAATAATTAATACAGCTAGATAAATGGAATTGTTTTACTGTTGATCAGGAAAGAAATCTGAGTGATAATCTGAAGACTTTCTTGGTAGATAAAAGGATGCTGTATAAGAATAAAGGCAGGACTTTGCTCAGAAAGCATGATATGCATTGAAAATCTTCAGCAAAGATGAGCACTCTTGAGTTAGTATTTTTATTTAATCTGCATTTTATAGTCATGTTTATGCTTGTGTTACTCTCTGTTATAGTTCTAAAATATTATAGTTCACAATATAAATACAGAAGTATCATTTCATTTTTAATGATATTTAAATGGAGAAAAAAAGGGACCTGTGTATTTGATTCCCAGTTGCTGCTACATAACAACTCGGTTCACCTAATACGTAATATGTAATTGAAGTTTCAAAGTCATTGAATTACAAATAGCATATTTTACAAAACAAATATCCATAGGTAAGACTGGCCAAGTTTTATATATTATAGAAATGAAAGTTTTTCATGTTTGATGTTATGTTATGTTATGTATTCTGCGAGTACAGGCAGCCTCCTGCAGTAACTGAGACTTGGCCTTACTTTGATTAGTTTTGCATTTAAATTGTGAAAATCAAACAATATTGGCTCTCAAAAATAATGCTATTCAGTTAATTTTTAATTTTAATTTTAAATGTAATTGCACAAACAGCACTATGGGGCTGTTGAAAGCAGTTAGCTGATTAATGTTCAGGTCTATTACTCTTCAAGCAGAGACTGGACGGCCATCTGTCTGGGATGGTCTAGGGAATCCTGCCTCGAGCAGGGGGTTGGACTCGATGACCCGGGAGGTCCCCTCCAACTGTACGATTCTATGATTCTGAATGAAATTGAAATTCCGTAATTCATAAAATATAATTTTTACTTATTAAGTATCTAAAAGCATTTATTTTCTTATATTGTAAGTAAAAATATATTTATGGTTACAAAATGGTTTACAAAAGTTGTGTATCAATTATATATGTGTGTATGTATCAACATTTTTTTAAAAAAATTATGTTTATGAAGAAAAGGGTAAAAGGGTCAAAATGGACAAGAACTTAGGATACCAGTTTAAGAGTAATCTAAAATCAGCAAAACAAACAATCTAGACTAAGTATTGATTACTACCTTTGTTATTTATTATTTACAATATACTTTCTAAGAATTTAACATACCATTTTCCATTAGTTTCCAAGCAAAAGGAGGCCTAAAAGACTCAGGATAGTTTTCTAATGATGGGAATTCTCTATGCCTCTAATCAAAAATATGGTATATTTGTATACCCATGTTTCCCCCTCTATACTGCTGCCTCCAGCCTCAATTATAACTAGCAAATTGTAATACAAGTGGTCTTCGACTTACAACAGTTCATTCAGTGACTGATCAAAGTTATAACAGCACTGAAAAAAGTGATTTAGGACCATTTTTCACACTTACAATCATTGCAGCATCCCCATGGTCATGTGATCAGATGGTTGGCAACTGATTCACGTTTATGACGGTTGCAGTGTCTCAGGCTCATGTGATCACCTTTTGTGACTTTCTGACAAGCAAAGTCAATGGGGAAACCAGATTCATTTAACAATCTTGTTACTAACTTAACAACTGCACTGATTCACTTAACAACTGTGGCAAGAAAGGTTGTAAAATGGGGCAAAATTCACTTAACAAATGTCTCACTTAGGAGCAGAAATTTGGGGCTCAATTATGGTCGTAAGCCAAGGACAACCTGTATGGTGTTTTAAGTGTTTATGCTTAGGATTCTGAAAACTTTTCATGATACAGCAAAAGTTTACTTAAATCATAAAGCAAATTATTTGAGCCCTCATAATTATAATTTAAAAAACATATACTAAATTCTAGGCACAGATCTCAAAAAAGAACGATAAGAGTAGTCCATAATAATGATCTCAGAATAGCAAAAGGTCTCCCAAAATAAAATTTAAAAACTCCTTGGATTTAAGAGAAAATTTATTTGAATTATATCTCAATAAGGGATGTCTTTGGTAATCTTAAACTTATTTCCCATATGTAAATATTATTGTGCTGCAATCTGGCTTTTATTTAACATTTCTCAACATGGGATATGTATTATAAAACATGCCTCAAACAAATAGTTGGTGATGTATTTTTAAATTCTTTGTATGAGTTTTTCAATCCTCTTCTGTTTTCTTTGAGAAATAACTATTTGGTATTATTCCATAGAGGTCTTGTCCTTTAAAGAAAATATACTGAAAAAATATTAAACGTAAGTTCAGATATGTTTTCTCCAAAATTATTGAAACTGAGAGTAATTAGAATCTATATTAAGCAGCGATAACTGAGCCAAACATCAGTTATAAGTTATATTTTCAATATCACTCTCCCCTAAACAACTTCGTAACATTTAGGTTAATGTACATATTATTGGGTTTGTCTCATGTGAAATAATTGTTAATCATATTTGTAAGACCTTAAAGCTCATAGAGAGGGTAAATATTCTACAAACATACATTGAGAATATTTCAGTCTTACAAACTTTATATATAGAGCACCAATTTCATTTCTATAAAAGCTGTGCTAATGAGAAGACTGCATGAAACAAACTTAAACCTTGTTTGTTTATATTCATTATTCAGTTTTGTTCTAATGTTATAGTATTAACATTAAACATGTTGCTTTTATTAACTTGAAAAACTTCAAATAATTTCAGATCTTATATTTTTGAGTACCAAATTTGATTAAACTCAGACCTATTAGATTAGAAGCCAATCAAAATAAGGTTAATTATTTTTTCATATACTCATGCCCAAGCTCTGCCAATTTATATCAGGTATGTGTTAAAAAAAGAAAGATTTCAAACTAAGCCAGTACTCCAGGCTTGCTGTTACGAAGATTATATAGCTAACTCCCAATTTAATTATTAAATTTATATGCCGCCCATCTCTCTGATAAGGCAACTTTACAGATCATAAAAAGATAAATGGAAAAATAATTAAACGTTTAAAACTATGCAAAACAACAGAACCAAGGAGAGATGGCACAGGATGACATTTGTTGACCTTATATTCATTTGTGATGTAAAAATTTCCTCATAAGATAGCTAATTTATGATTACAGAAGATGGCTGAATCATATTGCCCATATCTCCTGATGGCTGAGTTCAAACAACATGTAAATCATGCATTTGCTAAATTTGTGCAGACCTGACCATTCTTTTTTGCAAACTGATTATAAATCATGGTTTCCAATTTATGATTACGCGAGTCCAATAATTGTGGTGAAACTATGGTTTAATCTGATATATAAACCATGCCACAAATAGTACTTTTAGCAGTCTTTTAAATTGTATGAGCTGGTTATTTGATGGTTATGACAGCTGATTCTAAAGGAAGCCTTTCACTTAACATGGGAAATGTATTTTTCTGATAAAGATGTGATGCTATTTTAAATTTAGGACAATAGTTTTTGTGTGTGTTTTACATTACATTACAGTACAATATTAAACATCATATTAAAAAAAAAGCCCAAGCACATTTATATGTCTGCAGGACAACTGAAGGCCTTGATCACATGTAGTGCCTCATCCAGCAACTATAACTATGAAGGAGCTGGACTTTCCCTAGTATCCAAATTCTGACCAGAGAAACACTTTGCATAATCAGTCAGGAAGGGCATATGGAGAAAGCTTAGCCTAGGCTAGACTATTGGGAAGTGAATTGCTCCTTGATGATGTTGGACTTTCAGTTAAGCAGCATTATGAAGCCAGTGTACTGGGCAATTGAAAGCACAGTATATAACACTTTGAGATAGAACATTATTATTATTAATAATAATAATAGTAAAGTTGGAAGGAACCTTGGAGGTCATCTAGTCCAACCTCCTGCTCAGGCAGGAAACCCTATACCATTTAGGACAAATGGCTGTCCAGTCTCTTCTTAAAAACTTCCAGTGTTGGAGCATTTACTGCTTCTGGAGGCAGGTTGTTCCACTGATTAATTGTTCTCACTGTCAGGAAGTTTCTCCTTAGTTCTAGGTTGCTTCTCTCCTTGATTAGTTTCCACCCGTTGCTTCTTGTCCTGCCTTCAGGCGCTTTGGAAAATAACTTGATTCCCTCTTCTTTGTGGCAGCCCCTGAGATATTGGAAGACTGCTATCATGTCCCCCCCTCGTCCTTCTCTTCGTTAAACTAGACATACCCAATTCCAGCAACCGTTCCTTATATATTTTAGCCTCCAGTCCCCTGATCATCTTTGTTGTTCTTCTCTGTACTCTTTCTAGAGTCTCAACATCTTTTTTACATCGTGGTGACCAAACTGGATGCAGTATTCCAAGTTACCAAGGCATTGTAAAGTGGTATTAATACTTCACGTAATCTTGATTCTATCCCTCTGTTAATGCAGCCTAGCACTGTGTTGGCCTTTTTGGCAGCTGCAGCACACTGCTGGCTCATATTTAGGTGATTGTCTACCAGGACTCCAAGGTCCCTCTCACAGTTACTACTATTGAGCAGGGTGCCACCTATGCTGTACTTGTGCATTTGGTTTTTCTTGCCTAAATATAGAACCTTGCTTTTTTCACCATTGAATTTCGTTTTGTTAGATAGTGCCCAGTGTTCAAGTCTGTCCAGATCCTTTTGTATCTTAAGCCTGTCTTCTGGAGTGTTGGCTATTCCTGCCAGCTTGGCGTCGTCTGCAAATTTGATGAGTTCCCCATCTATCCCTTCCTCCAAATCGTTGATGAAGATGTTGAAGAGCACTGGGCCCAGAACAGAGCCCTGGGGCATCCCACTACACACTTCCCTCCATGTAGATGCTGTTCCATTGAGGACTACTCACTGAGTACGGCCGGTCAGCCAGCTACGGATCCATCTGGTGGTGATTGCAGTACAGATAGTCCTCGCCTTAGTTTAGTGGCCATTCAAAGCAATAACAGCACTTTAAAAAATGACTTATGATCAACATTCACACTTAGGGCCATTGCAGCATCCCCCATGATCACATGATCAGAATTCCAGCACTTGGAAACTGGCATATGTTTATGACAGCTGCACTGTCCTGTGTTTATGTGATCATCAATTGAAATTTTCCAAATTGGCTTCAAACAAGCAAAGCCAATGGAAGAAACCAGATTCACTTAACAACTGCAATGATTCGCTTAATAACTGGCAAAATGGTCATAAAATGGGACAAAACTCACTTAACAACTGTCTTGCTTAGCAATGGAATTTTGGGATCAATTGTGGACTTCCGTACTCTACTTCGTTAACTTCTTTTGAACCAGTGTAATATAATATAATGTGGGACAGTTAATCAAGTGCTGTTTAATAGCAAAGTTATTTTTATTTCTTTTGTTCTGCCCTCTTAAACAACTCATAGAAGAAAACAATTTTTATTTGTGAACCCCACAGAAAAAAATCAGGTATGTTCTATTTGGGACAAATTCCAGAGACATTGGTTTTAAATGAAAACCTCTTAGATTGTTTGTATTCTACACGATTGAAGAACTGCATCTTCCTATAGGGATCGTACTGAACCTGAATTTCTGTAGAAACTTGTAACCCTGATTTGGTATAATACAGGTATTATAGGACTTGGGATAGGCAGATGTTGTTTGATGGTGTTAAAAAATATGGTTAGAGGGTGTAATCTGTTCTAAGTAAAATTGTCTTTTGTGATTGACTAATAAGTGATTTTGTCAATGCTGATGCTAATGGGGTTCAAATGGTGCTTCAAATGTTTTGGGGTTGCACCCAAACTGTCTATACTGTTGCCTATATGTTTGCCGCCTTCTTCTCCACCTCCTCCTCCTCCTCCTCCTCCTTATTATTATTATTATTATTATTATTATTATTATTATTATTATTATTATTATTATTATTATTATATCCCACCTTTACATTTGATTAATACAAGGTGGTGAACATACCTAAAATTCATGCCTCCTAAAGTCACCTAGATGGCTTTCATGCCTAAGGGAGGCCTGGAACTCAAAGTCTCCTTGTTTCTTGGTTAGCACATTCATCACCACACCAAACTGGCCTCATTTATAAAGCTTTCTTAAGAACAGTATTCTCATAATAAATTTCAAGGCCATCCATAATTATCTATGGAAATTCTCAGTCATCCAGGTCATGGTTGTCCCAAAGATGCTTTTTCCCAAGGCAACTGGACTTTCTTTTTTTTTTTTCAGTCAGAGCTGAAGAAGCTTCTTGGGTAAGAAGCGAAACGTCTTCAAAAAAAAAAAAAGAAAGTCTAGTTGCCTCATAAAAAAGCACTTTTGGGACATCCATAATTATATTACACATATGAATATAGTTTTGTAATAGTTTATTTTTCTGCCCTTTCTGAAAAAAATCACTTCAATTATATTTGATTAGGGTTTTTAAATATATTCCAAATTGTATGGAAACTAAGTTTTTAGAAAAATGAAGTTGTTATAAATAACATTTATACTTCTTTAAGTTGCTGTGATGTTGTTTTGCTTACTTTTCTTATTTTTCCTGTACTGTAGTCTAACAAGAATATACTTAGAAGAATTATTGTTCATTCTAATCAGTTTTTTAAAAGAAAAAGCAAGGTTTTGTATATATACAACAAATGTCTGAAACCAATTATTCATATAGGGTGTATTCCCTTTTTCTCTGAAGAAATGATTTGCATTTGGTAATACATTGTTCCTTGTCAGCATTTATTTTTTTGCAGCACCAGTTTTTCAGTTCATACCACTAAATAACGTGCTGCTGCTTGTTGAAATTTAATAAGATCTCTTCTTCAATGAAGTTTCTTTTCAAAATACTTTGTTGTTGAACTAATATACTTGGCTTTTAAAATCATCATTTTATCGGATAATTAGTGTGACACTTAGGAGATAAAAGTTATTAACTCAGTTTCTTGCCTGATAGAAAGTATTTATATGGTGAGGCGATATTTCTCTTCCAAATCTACTTTTTCTAACCCAGACCCATAAGAACATCTTGTTGTCTAATAGCTGAACACCATTTCCTGCTACTCAAAATTATAATATGCTAGAATGGTATTGTAATATATTTTGCATGTTCAAGAGGAAATAATGAACTGCTATGCAGCTGTTTTGTTTACTATTCATTAAAATTCTCATTATTACACTGTTGACCCTCTCTTAAGGATTCACTGGTATTGTGTGATGATCTATATACTAACAGATTCAAATCAATTTCAGATTTATTAATAATCATTTAACTATATCAGATCTCCAGAGACATAATATTTTTGTGTGCCTAAAGCAGGTCTCTATAGTTGTCAGCAGCGGTCTCTCTCAACAACTTCTAATAAATTCTTTACTTGAGGACTTGGGAATTTTTGTTTTCAAAATATAGTCTCTGAATTATTGTTCAGTATATATCTTTAAGAACTGTACATAATTTTTAGTTCACACTGGCATAAATGTAGTATTTGTTAATATATGTTAGAATAGTTCATACCGATTTGAACCACTTAGTTTCTTTTACTGCAATAGTTTATCAACAACTGTAGTTCTTAACATAAAGGACCTCTGGATTATCCATGTTTCCCCTTCTATGTTCATACCCTGTGCCTCATGCTCGTGACTTCTCAAGGCAATTCCTGATGATTTAGGATTGCCAGTAATGAAATAAACAAGCACAAACGCCTACTCCATTATAAATGGAGTTAATTAGTCTGTTATTCTACCGCCATGTTTAATTAATAATTTAAAGTTTTTAATTTAAAATTTTACTTAATGAGACAAAATCTTGATTACACGGGTCAAGCTCTGAAGTTTTGCAGTGATCCAAGGGTTAAACAGTATTTCTTGGGATCATTAGAATATTTACTATAATAGTGATTCAGTGCTATATAAATGTCTCTATTTATGTTTTATGAAGGAACTGAAGGGCACTAAAGGAGATACCCTTGAAACTTATGGTGTGACTTCTCTTAATCTTCATTCTCTATGAAAATCCTGTTAAATTATCAGAAATTTTATGTATGTCAAATGAAGAAAACTACTAAGACTTCCTTGGGTGTGAGTTTTACTCATCTCAGTGATGCTTACTGCTTTGAGTAGATATAAAATTTTAGTCCCATAAAAATTACTTTCATGACCAGAATTTCCATTTTTAAGTGAGGCATACCTGATTTTATGAGCTTTAGTAAAATTTTAGTAAACAAATCACTGCAGTTGTTAAGTAAATAACATAGTTGTTAAGTGATTCCCTCATGGGAGGAACTCTGGTCACACAAGTAACTGAGCCCTTACGTCTAGAAATAGGTGCACACTGGGAGTTTATTCGCTTCCTGGTGGCTCCAAAAATGACTGAGATGGTGGTCCTACGGCTAGCATGGCTGATGTCATTGCATCCAACCTAGAGGGAGAAGCATCTGAATGGCTGAACAATCTATATAGTGAGCAAGCCACCGAATTGGAAGATCCCCACCTCTTTCTCTTAAGTCTGAGAGAACGATTTGAGGACCCATCCATTGGCCTCAAAGCAACACGGGAAAATTCACCCAGTTTTCCATTGTAGTTTATTGAAGGCTTATCGGGGCTCCACTTTAAGACCTCCTCCAAAGAAGGCGCCTGGGCCCCTCGTAGTTGCAGGGCAGACCCACTATGAAGTGAAACATATTCTTGACTCCAGAATCTTTAGAGGGAAATTGCAGTACCTAGTACAATGGAAGGGATACTCGTTGTCTGAAGCCACCTGGGTGAAATCTAGTGAAGTGAAAGCTGACAGATTGGTCAAAAGGTTTCATGTGAAACACCCCAACAAACCGAAAGATAACCCTTAACTTATGCTTTTGTTTACTTTACAGGATCTGTCCTTCTTGTAAGGGGGGCCAGATGTCAATGCTACAAATACTGTATATTCTTGCTTTGACAATATGCAAAACTGTCTGGTATTTATTGGGTTAATACATAGCTTAGAGTGGGGTGGGTAAAAAGCCCGGGAAAGAAAGAGGAAGTAAACCTTTGACCTTCACACTAACTGGATAATGTGACTTGTGACTGCAAGATAAGGGAGGGGTTTAGCAAGAAAAGTTAGATGCCAGCAAGAGGAAGTCAGATTCTGGCATAAAACGTCCATGATGTACCGTCAATTTATAGCACTGTAATAAAGGCTTTAGGATAAACATGCCTGAAAGTTCTTTGAAGTGTTTCATTAGTCGGAACCTTGACACAAGCAGTTATAAGGGACTGCCTGGATGTATCATATTTTTCATTGTAATTTTTGGCTAAATATTGTAGATTATTGATCTAATGGTAAAAAATTTTCTTTTTTTTTTCAGAATTACAGACAACTGACTTATGTAAAAATGCAGTTGTTAGCTCTTCATAAGTTAACCTAGGCAGCCAAAATGATAAACTCGTGTACAGTGGTACCTTGGTACTTATCGTTAATTGGTTAATTGGTTCTGGGAGGCGCAACAAGTATTAAAAATGAGAGCCAAACAAACCATGTGATATAATGCTTTGTTTCAGCTGAGAAGGACTTCCTGTCTATCCCTTTTCCTATGTCAGCGACCTTCCCCGATTGGATGACTTCCTGTCCAGCCTCTCTGGCCATCCCTTCTTCTTTTTGCAGCAACTTTCCTAGCATGGCTGAATTCCTATCAGTTCTCCGCGACCATCTCCCTTTCCTGTCACAGCGCTTCAAGTTCCAAACAAACAATGAGTACCAGGACAACATTTTCTCATCAGAATGCATTAAATAACAAATTCAATGAGTTTTGAAACAGTTGAGTACTGAGATACCACTGTATATTGAATATAGAGCAGTAAAATAGCTCAGTCTCCTTTCCTAAATATTTTCTCTTAAGTAGTTTTGTTCCTATGTGGAAACTAGCGAGCCACCTGAACTAAATTTAGAAGATTTCTCTCCCTGGCCCATTGTTATACTTTTCCAATTTCTGTCTTGGAAGGGATGTTCAGAAGAGTATTTTATAAAAATGCAATATTTAGAATGCATTATTGCAGGCTAATTCTGCTGACTGCCAGCAGTTTGATTTTCACTGGCTCAAGGTGATTCAGCCTTCCATCCTTCTGAGATCGGTAAAATGAGGATCCAGATTGTTGGGGGCAATATGCTGACTCTATAAACCGCTGAGAGAGGGCTGTAAAGCACTGTGAAGCAGTATATAAGTCTAAGTGCTATTGCTATTATAATTATGATTGATTATTTCTTTAACTACTGCTAGCTCAGGAGTCCCCAACTACCAAATTGTGGACTATTTCCAACTGGGCTGCAGGGCGGCACACACATATGTGCATCTCGAATTGCATGAACGACTGGTGGGCCAGCGCACACGCACATGCACCCAGAGCTCAAGTTACAATTGAGTTGCATGTGCACCACTTTCACACTTGCACAGCCCGGTTCCCCTCTCTCTCCCCCAGCTGGGCCGCCAAGCCGCAAACATTGGGGACTGCTGTGCTAGCTGATCAGTACAATTTTACATGTGGCCAAATTTTGCTCTGCTACCTTTTAAGATCAGAAGATAAATTCTGATCCAGCAAGAGAAGTACTCTGACTTTAGATAAAAAAAAAATCCTAATTGGTTACTGTCTTTTCTTTTTTCCTTTAATTGACCTTAACATGCTTTTTTCTTTTTCTTTGCTTTTCTTTCTGTATTTTAGTCTTTGACTATAAATTGAATAAATGAAAAATGAAAAAAGTATTTTTACTGGCACCAAGATTTTCAAATATAATTGTTTGTGAGAGCATAAATTTAATTTTGGTAACAGAGTAAAGCTGTTCATATATGACACTAACAGTGCACAGTTTTTTTATTTTCTGTTTTAACTGATACCAGAATTTTTCTTCTAGTGAGTCATACTGTTGAACAAACTTTATCTCTGAATCACAAGATAATCAGCAAATAAATTTGATGAATATATAAATAAATCTCTCATTCAGAATGAAACTTTTTTGTGTCTCTAGTAAATATATTGTAACAAGTTTATGTGAGCCCTACTAGAAGGAGTTGAAATCCTAGAAGGATAGCATGATCAATTACATTTAAAGCTTCCTTTAGATGGTGAAGAATTAGTGGGATCACATTCCTCTCATTTTGTTTCTGTTGTAAGTCATCCACCAGAATGATCAAAATAGTAAAATTAAAATTGATTATAATATTTCTAGATATCAGCTTCATCCAAATGCTTTTGGAGACAAATGATCACTAATTTTCATCTTACGCAGGAACGGAAGATTAGAGACAATTATAGTTACAAAAACCTCCAGGGTTGAAGAAGTCTTACAATATAAAGTGTTTAGCAGTCTCCTTTAAGCAATTGGAACAATATCACATATCTAAAGAGACATTAATTAGTTCTTCTGCATAATGAAATACAGAAGTCCTTGACTTACAAGTGCAATAGAGCCTGACAATTATGGTTGTAAATCATGATGGTTATCATGCTAAGTCAAGGACTACCTGTATTGAATTCTTGAAATTAGTATATGTTGCCATGTTGCTGAATCTCTAATATTTCTATTATCCAAAATAGATTTGAATTTATGTCAGCAAAACCATGATAATTTATCACTTATTTATTGCTCAATCTAATGTTTGTTGGAAGTTTCTCTATTACTATAAAAATTGTTTAGTCTAAAAAGGTTATATTTTTTCAGAGATTTTATTTTTGCCAAATCATAATAATTATCCTGATCGACATATGTTATTAGAGGAGTTTAAGAAAAAAGTATCCTTTAACAAAACTCTGTATTTACGCTTTCAAACAGTGAAGCACTGTTTTAATAAAAACAGTTTCAATTAACTGTTTCAAATATTATAGGTGAAAAAACCATTAGTTTACATTTATAAACTTACCTGACTCCTAACATAGTTTCAGTATGAATCCATTGTTTAGAAGATAATAATAAATGGAATCATATGCCTAACTGTACTGCTTGATAATGTATTAACAAATTGTGCATGCCCAGCCTCCCTGTTTCTGAGGTCTATATAAAATTATTTATTCTCAGTTTTTGTGCATGAAAATAGAAGCTTTGTAATTTTTCTTTGTTAATGCCTTAAAGCCTGTTCTGGAATTACCATTGGGAATCACTGAAATAAAAAGTTAATCCATACAAAAATTTTCATTTTGATCACTGCAATTTGGCCTTAAATATGGAAATGTTTTGAAACCCAGATTTCCATCTTTATTTATTTCTTACAAGTTGGTAAATAATTATTTGTTATGATTTTATTAATATTTTAGTTACAATAATGCTTAAATATTTTAAAGATTTATACACCGTTGCAATTCCTGAAACTGGAAATGTGAGTGTATGAAAAAACATAAAATGTGATTTATGAATAATATCTGATAGTCCTGACAGCGAATTCCTCTAGCTCCTTCTTAATATAGCTAGCCAAATAAGCAGCATTTGAGAGAGTCAATATCATATTATCTGCAAATAGATTTAAAAGATATGTCTTATCTCACATTTTTATCCTAGTAATCTCATTATTAGATCTAAATGCTATTGCCAGCACTTCTGTAGTTAGGTTGAATAGTAAAGATGACAAAGGACAATCCTGCTTAGTACCTCTTAAAATCATAATGAGATCTGAATCATAACTGTTAAGACTTACATGGGCTTTAGATGGTCCACAGATAGGTTCAATCGTCTTGCAGAAGGCTGTTCCAAATTTAAATTTAATTAATATTTGTTTTAAAAATTGTATTTTGAGAGAATCAAAGGCTTTAAATATCTAAAGAACCTATGGCTAATGAAGATGCATTACTTTTACTTTTACTAATTTATAAAGTATTCTTGCATGTTTCTGTCTAAGGTCAGCCAGAGTCTATTTGAGTTGTTTGTATACATTTTCACTAGTAAATAAATATCATTTGTAGCAAATAGCAGCATGATTAATGTAACTGAAAGATGTCCATTAACATATTTTATGGCATTGGTTTTTACATTTTGATTCCTGTCACTCTTGCAAAAATTAAGATGTTTTCATCTCAAATGAGATGTTTTTGGAATTACTAAATATGATTCTCGGTTCTTAAAGAGATTATAAAATTATGTTAAATAATTCTTCAATAAGATGTAGAGTTTTTCTTATAACTCAGAGAACACCAAGAACTCTACTACTTTTATCTGCTTTAAGCATGGCTTGTATCAATTACATAAGCTGCATAAGCTTGATTTCATCGCTTTTTAAAAATCCAATTTCATAATTTATAGATTTTGATATACTAGAAGTGTCCTTCCTTTTCAATTTGTGAATGCATATTTTTATTGTACAGTGTTATTGCTGTACAGTTTGACCAATTCCAGGCACTTCAATAAGAATAGCAATATATGTTCTTGTGCAGAGTGCGAAACATGCATTTTATAGAATTAATGATTAAGATTAGCAATTAGAATGGATCCTAAATGTTTTATATGTATATTCTTGTTTAACAACTCTGATAGGAAAAATGGCTAATGTATAATATGTTCAGCCAGGAAACAATTTGAATGGAAAATGATATTGAGTAATAGATGAGAAAAGAAGCAGATACTAAAAATAATTTATAACAAATATTATGCAGTCAGCTAATCAGATGTTTATGTTTATATTATTAATGATAATGAAAGTTGATTCTTCATTTGGATATCTCAAAAATATCCAAGTCCTACTTATAATTTTATCCTTATAAATTAAAGAGTAGTAATTTTAAAGGATATCAGAAAATTTAACAAGACATGTAGTTTTGCAGAATTGACAATAAAAAATTGTTAGACAGATTAAACAGCTTCAGTTGCTGAACCTTTGAGAATTCGGTTGGAAAACGTGGAATGGCAGGCTGGAAATTATTTCTATTGCTTTTTTTATAATATTAATCAAATAACAAGGTTTTTTTTTCATTCCTTATGTCCTATCATTATACTAATGTACTTCCCCTTTCTTCAGGAAGTATCTAATGGCATTTAAGGGAGGCAAAACTCATTAGCTTCCTTCCTGACTAATGTAATTTTTATTTCCTGTTTTAACTGTGGCCTCAGCCAAAACCCACAATATAAATAGAAAAGACTACCGTATGCAAAATAACAGCTGATAAATACAGTACATAAAATATGATGTGGACAGTCCATTGGTTTTAATATATTTCTGCATATCCATATCATTCTGTGTTCTTTTTTTTATTTGATCAAATATCTCATTATGTAGTGAATATTGTGATGATAGTACAAGGACTTTTTACATTTTATTTGGTTGATCTCAGTACCTAGCTTGTTTGCTATGTTAGGCTTTCAGCCAAGATTAAAGAAGAAGGGGAGGAGGGAATTATTTCCAGCATACAAGAAGATTTTTTACCTTCCATGACTGACAAAATTATAGTGTCAACGCTGCTAACATCTCATGTTCTTGCTTTGACAACAGATGGAAATGCAGCCATTTTCTCTATTGCTTTTAGAATTAGTTGCTGCTGGGAGAGAGAATAGGGATGAGAGTCCAGCTAGTCATAACAATAATAACTTAATCGTGGGAACCCAAGGACATTGGTCCCAAAGTTGATAGTGTTTTGGCGGGGTGGAGAGCTGAGGAGAAAGCCCGCACTTCAAGCTAATTGGGGAATGTGATTTTTGACTGTTTATTGGAGGAGGGAATTGCACTTTGTTATTTTGTATCCAGGGGAGGGGAATTTAGTTTCTGGTTTCAACTATGTAGTGCTGATACTTTGTTTCTCGAATAAAAGATTCTTTAAGGTAAACAATGCCTCAAAATTCTTTTGAAGAGTTTCATTTGTCGGTACCATGATATTAAACCAGAAACTACAAATTTTACCTATCTATCTTGGGGTCCCGAGCCCCAGTCGCTGTCCCTAGAGTTGAGGGATAGACCAACAAAGATTTGGGGAAGATCTCAACATGGAAAAGGAAGGAACGCCTGAAACCAGCATCCCAGCAGTGGCTGCTACCTCAGGGGAGGGAGCGCAAGCCAGCGCGCCAGTGGAGAAGGATCCTTTTCAGGTCTCCCAGATGGAAGCAAGGCCCAAACCATGAGGACAGCTGATCTGGTCATCGGAATGGACCTTGCCCAGTGGAGACTCCAGACACCTCAAGACGGCCTTGCCACAATCAAGTGCTTCGAATGTGGACAAGATTGAACTGCAAAGAGGGGCTTCCTTCAAGTCGCGTTCTCCAGACAGGTGGAGAGCCATGAAATCGATTACTGCTGAGGACTCTGGTGAGTGAAAGTACCTGTCCGTAGTCAGTCAGTGGAGAAGTGGTGGAAAGATTTAAGGAGCTGGAGATGAAAAGTAGGGAACAACCTTCCCGTTCCCCATACGTGATCGATCATTATGATCGGCGAGGCAGCCACCAACTCATGCTGAGGGGAAGCCCCAGCCCCACCTGCATAGGTCAAGCGGCTTCTCCATCCACGAAACCACCTACCATGGCCTTCAGCCCCATGGGGAGGGACAGCTCCAGTCATCATCCCTCCAAAAGCCCAGATCTCCACCAGTGAGACAAGAGCCCAAGCCATCACCAGGACAGCCAAAGCCCAGATCGACGTGCCTGCCAGCCTAAGGCCCATACAGCAATGGGGGATGCTGCAGCCCCCACAGCTGGGAAGCCAACAGGCTTTGGAGGTACAGCAACAGCTGTGGGGGTGGCCGCAGCCTCCAAACGTGCAGCAGCAGATGGGGGCCTTGCAGCAACTGTGATGCAGCCACCATCATGGGGAAGCCAGCAACTGTTGGGGGTGCAGCAGCAGCAGTGGGGCTGGCCACCATCTCCGAATGTGCAGCAACCGCTAAGGGGCCTGCAACCACTGGGGACCCCAAAACAACCACCACCAGGGCTGCAGGGGGGCCTACAACATCTGGGGATGCTACAACCACCTGCAAGTCAGCAGTAGTAGAGGTGGGAACAGCCCCGAAGCATGCAGCAACCACTGGGAGGCCTGGATCAACTGGGGGTGCTATTCCATCAGCTGCTGAGACCATTGGGGGTCATACAGCAATTGGGGATGCCACAGCTGCCAGCAGCACAGCAACAGCCGAAGTGGCAACAGCACCCAAATGTGCAATAACCTCTGGGAGGCCTGAATCAACTGGGGATGCAGCAGCCACCATGGGGAGGCCACCAAAAGTTGGGGATGCAATATCCACAGTGGAGGCGCCAGCAACCACCGGGAATGCAGGCTCCCTGGGGAGCACAGCAACTGCTGATGCCGCCATTCCTTAGAGCAACTTTTGATGGAGACCCGGAGAAGCTGATCTTTCTCAACCAGGTGCATTCCCACATGAACTGTTGCAACTATTTTTACTGAACCCAGCCGCTATGGTCAACGTGGTGGCATCCAACTTAAAAGAGGAAGCATCCGAGTGGCTGAATAATTTATACAACGAGCAAGCACCCGAATTGGGGGACCTCTATCTCTTCCTTCTAGGACTGAGAGCAAGATTCAAGGGCCCATCCATTGCCCTCAGAGCGGAAGAGCAAGTCCATAAGATAAGACAAACTGGAAGACCTGCACTGGAATATGTGTGAGAGTTTCACAAGATAGCCAGCTGAATAGAGAGGTGGTCCAAGCAATCCCTAGTTCATCACTTCAAAAAGGGACTGGATGACCACCTCTCCCAGGCTTGTTTCTATCAAGCAGTCCAAATCACTTGCAAGAATGGTACCAGGCAGCAGTAAGACTGGACGTCCAGCTTGCCTGCTATAAGAAGCCCCCACTGCAAGAAGCCGGGCCAAGGCCGGATCAACCCAAATGGCCGCCACTTCCCCTCTAAAGCAGTTTAAATGCAATGAAGTATCCAATCATCAGGGCCTTAGCTACTTTGGTCCTCCCACCTTCTCCTTTTCAACTCACAGTTACCAGGAGCCAAACTCCCACGACTGAAAATGTACACTATGTCCCCCCTTGAAATGGAGGAGATATAGCAGTATGTGGACAAGAACCTAGTGAGAGGATTTATTGAATGGGCCAAGTCTACCGTGGGAGCCCCGGTATTATTTAAAGAAAAAAAGACGGGTCGCTTTGTCTCTGCGTGGACTATAAAGGTCTGAATGCTGTGAGCATGGAAAACAAACACCCCCTCCCCCTCCTAAGGATTTACTAACCCACCTGGGAAAGGGGAGTATCTTCACTAAGTTGGACTTGAGAGAGGCATATTACCAGGTGAGGTTAAAGGATGAGTGGAAGACTGCTTTTAACTGTCCCATGGGGAGCTACCAATTTAAAGTCATGCCGTTTGGACTACAGGGGACTCCAGCTGTCTTCATGCAGCTGATTAATCAGGTACTACATGACCATTTATACAAAGGGGATTTGAGTTTTTAGATTATATATTGGGTTTTTAAATGATTGGGCCAAATTATTTAATTTATCTTTAATAATTTTACTTTTTGTATGTTGACGTTTTTAATTGGGCTGTACACCACCCCGAGTCCTTCGGGAGGGGGGCGGTATAAAAATCGTAAAATAAAATATATATATATATAAAGGGGTTTTGGTGTATCTTGATGACATTTATTTATTTATTTATTCGGATTTGTATGCCGCTCCTCTCCGAAGACTTGGAGCGGCTCACAACATATATATATAAACAATTGCAACAAATCCGAACAACATTAAAAATACAAACCCCATACATACTCATTCATGCTGATATACAGCACGAATATGGCTGACCATGTAAAACTAGTGAGAGAAGTGCTAAAGAAACTGTTGAATGCCAAACTTTATGTTAAACTATCAAAGTGTGAGTTTCACTAGACCCGACTAGATTATCTTGGCTACAGAATGTCCAGTGAGGGCATTGAAATGGACCCGACCAAAGTGAAAGCCGTAATTGAATGGCAACCCCCAAAGACTTGCAAACAGCTCCAGAGCTTTCTGGGATTCGCCATCTTCTACCGTAAGTTCATCCCCTCCTTTGCTGAAATTCCTTACCCCTTATGGAATTACTGAAAACAGGCAAAGAGGGAGGAAAGTCACATCCGGGCCAACCACTAGCATGGACTATGAACTGTCAAACCGCTTTTGAGAATTTAAAAAGACTATTTGCGATCAAACCGGTCTTAAAGCATCCTTGCCCAGGAAAGCTCATTGTGATTCAAGCCGATGCCAGCGACGTGGCCATTGGAGCTGTGCTATTTCAAAAGAACCAGAGTGGGACCCTACAACCCTGTACCTACACCTTGAAAAAAATTCACTGAGTGTGAGAGGAGGTGGATTATGTGAGAAAAGGAAGCCTTTGTGATCTATTAAACTGGTGACACTATCTAGAAGAGAGCAAGGTGCCTTTCAAGGTATGGACTGATCACAAAAACCTAGAAGCACTGAAAACTCCCTGCAAATTGTCCCCGAAACAAGTATGATGGGCACAATACTTTAACTGTTTTAATTTCACCCTAAAGTACATACTGGGAGAAAAAACCTCTTAGCTGATGCTTTATCCAGACTGCCCCAGTACAAGAGCCAGCGTGAAGAGGTTAATGAAGCAATTATCTCCACTCCACAAACTGCTACTCAACTCATGCTGCACAGAGTTCCATTTTCAAGAGCCCCAAACACTGATGACCATGGGGCAAAGAAAATAAAATGAGAGCTCCTCACCGACCAATGGTTCAAGGACAATCAAACCTCCCTAACATGCAGGGATGGTTTGACTTACAAGGGAAAGCTGTATTTGCCAGAGACCCTCCGCCTTAACGTGCTCCAACATAGCCATGATGTAAAACAGGCTGGGCACTTTGGATATTTAAAAACACTACACCTTATCCGCCGACAATTCTGGTGGCTGGGATTGAAACGGGACATGGAAAACTATGTCCGGAGTTGTGCTGTATGTGCCACCATGAAAAGAATTCTGGGGAAACTCCCTGGGTCATTACAACTAGTAGCGGACCCTTCCCAACCATGGAAATAAATTGCTATGGATTTTATAGTAGACCTACCTGAAAGTAGGTGAAATACAGTCATCTGGACTGTGATAGATCTGTTTTCAAAGCAGGCTCACTGTATGGCCTGCAAAGGACTCCCATCTGCCCAGCAACAAACCAAGATGTTCCTGAAACATATCTACAGACTGCATAGCACACCAAAACGAATAATCTCTGATGGGGGTGCTGTTTACAGCTATGTTTTGGAGGAGTTTTCTTAAACTAATCAGCTCATCTCAAGGACTGTCGTCGGCCTTTCACCAATGGGGCAGCTGAATCCGCGAACTCAATGGTGGAACAATATCTCCGATGCTACGTAGATTATCAACAAATGAACTGGACTGATGTCCTCCCTTTCGCAGAGGTGGCTTATAATAACTCTGTTCACAGCAGCATCGGCTTTATGCCTTTTAAAGTGGCCACAGGGAAAGAATTCAGCCCAATAACTGAATATCCTCAGGGGCCCTCCACTTCCCAAACTCTTGATCAATGGGTGAAGGGGTGGGAAGAAGTCTGGAAAACCACGAAAACTGCTTTGAAAAAGGCTTCTGAGACATATAAAAACAGGCAGATAAAAAAGGGGCTCCTCAAAGGGCATTCCAAGTTGGGGAAAAGGTTTATTTGTTCACAAAATATTTACGTCTTAAGTTACCTAGTAAGAAGCTAGGACCAAAGTACTTAGGGCCATTCCCCATTGTAAAGATTATTAACCCGGTCATGGTAGAACTAAAACTTCCCAGACTCTTAGCGAAAGTTCACCCTGTATTTCATTGTAGTCTGATGAAACCTTTTTGAGGTTCTACCTTAAGACTTCCCCCTATGAAGTAGCAGGACAGACTCACTATGAAGTGAAGCGTATTCTTGAAATTGGGAAATTGCAGTACTTAGTGCAATGGAAGGGGTATCCATTGTCTGAAGCCAGCTGGGTGAAATCTGGTGATGTAAAAGCTGACATACTCATTAATAGATTCTATAAGAAACACCCTAACAAACCTAGAGGCAACCCTTAACCTATGATTTTGTTTACATTACAGGACTTGTCCTTTTTGTAAGGGGGGCCAGATGTCAACGCTGCTAACATCAGATGTTCTTGCTTTGACAACAGATGGAAATGCAGCCATTTTCTCTATTGCTTTTAGAATTAGTTGCTGTTGGGAGGGGGAATAGGGATGAGAGTCCAGCTGGTCATAGCAATAATAACTTAATCATGGGAACCCAAGGACATTGGGCCCAGAGCTGGGGAGCTGGGGAGAAAGCCCGCACTTCAAGTTAATTAGGGAATGTGATTTATGTGTTTATTGGAGGAGGGAATTGCACTTTGTTACTTTGTATCCAGGGGAGGGGAATTTAGGTTCTGGTTTCAACTATGTAGTGCCGATACTTTGTTTCTCGAATAAAAAATTCTTTAAACAATACCTTGAAGTTCTTTTGAAGAGTTTCATCTGTTGGAACCATGGCATATAGTTTCATTCACTACCTGTACCTTCTTTCTGAATGTACAAGGAAAGGCAGCTTGATAGATAAGTTTAAAAAAATATATGTTTTAAGAATCAATCATGTTCCCCTAATGCTTGGATAAATAAACAGTTTTATCAGTGTACATATTTAAAAGGAAAAGTGATTCTAATTTTAATAAACTCTTTATTAATTTAGCATAACAAATATTTCTGAAAATGGGTTTCTAGTAGTAAAGAATATCATAACACAGAATTCAGAACCATAAAGAATGAGACTAGAATTTTAGAATTGTATTAGATATTCTATCTAATTACCGTCCTGTCTCCAACCTTCGCTTTGTTGCGAAGGTTGTTGAGAGTGTGGTTGCTCGACAGTTCCCTCAGCACCTGGAGGAATCGTCGTACCTGGACCCGTTCCAGTCGGGCTTCAGGCCAGGTTACAGCACGGAAACAGCTTTGGTCGCATTGGTGGATGATCTCTGGCGGGCCCGGGACAGGGGTTGCTCCTCTATCCTGGTGCTATTGGACCTCTCAGCGGCTTTTGATACCATCGACCATGGTATCATGCTGCGCCGGCTGGCGGGGCTGGGTATAGGGGGCACCGTGTTTCGGTGGTTCTCTTCCTTCTTCTCTGGCCGGACGCAGTTTGTGTTGATGGGGTCAGAGGTCGACCCCGAGGCCCCTTGATTGTGGGGTACCTCAGGGGTCCGTCCTCTCGCCCTTGTTGTTCAACATTTATGTGAAGCCGCTGGGTGAGATCATCCAAGGTTTTGGGGTGGAATTCCATCAGTACGCTGATGATACTCAGCTGTACATTTCCACCCCGAACCACCCAAATGAAGCTCTTGATGTGCTGACCCAGTGCCTGGAGGCCGTGCGGATCTGGATGGGGAAGAACGGTCTCAAGCTCAACCCCTCCAAGACTGAGTGGCTGTGGTTACCGTTGTCCCGGTACAACCAGCTGACTCCATCGCTGTCTATCGGGGGCGAGTCAGTGGCCCCCACGGGAAGGGCTCGCAACTTGGGAGTCCTCCTAGATTCACGGCTGTCCCTTGAGGACCATCTGACGGCCGTGGCCGGGAGGATGTTTTACCAGATTCGTCTGCTACGCCAGTTGCGCCCCTTCCTAGATAAGGACGCGCTACGCACGGTCACCCATGCCTTCGTCACTTCCAGACTGGACTATTGTAATGCTCTCTACATGGGGCTCCCCTTGAAGTGCACGCGGAGGCTTCAACTGGCACAGAATGCGGCCACGCGGGTGGTAGTGGGGGCACCCTGGCGGGCACGAATGGCCCCCATCCTGCGCAAGCTGCACTGGTTGCCGGTGGCTTTCCGGGTGCGCTTCAAGGTACTGGTTACCACTTTTAAAGCACTCCATGGCATAGGACCCAGTTATTTACAAGACCGCCTTCTGCCAGTAAATACCTCCCATCGACCAGTTCGCTCCCACAGAGAGGGCCTCCTCAGGGTGCCATCAGCTAAGCAGTGTCGGCTGGTGGCGCCCAGGGGGAGAGCCTTTTCTGTGGGGGCACCGACGATGTGGAACGAGCTCCCCCCTGAACTCCGGATGTGTCATGATCTCCGCACCTTCAGAAGAGAGTTGAAGACTCATCTCTTCAATCAAGCTGGCCTGGCCTAGATCTCCTTGGGTTTTAAATTTTTAAACAAGGCTGTTCGGGTTTTAGAATTGGGTTTTTTAACAGGTTTTTAGTAACAGCCTTGTATTTATTTAATTTAATTTAATTTTAAATATTTATTGTTTTATATGTTTTTATTGGGTTGTAAACCGCCCCGAGTCCTACGGGAGAGGGGCGGTATAGAAATTGAATAAAATTAAAATGAAATGAAGATATAGAAAATGCATCAAAAATACAGAGATTACTTCTCTACTAGTAGTTGCATTGTGTAGGAGTTCATATTTATATTAAAGGGATTTGTTGCTTATATCATCTTCAAATTATTATACAATATGGATGCAAACACTGTGATTAAAATAAAAGGTAAATGAAATATAGATTTAACTTTTTGTTTTAGAATTGTTTTGTTTTTGAATTTCATTTTCTTAAGTTGGGCCCAGTGTAACAAAATGGAATTCAATGGTGAGAAAAGTAAAGTTCCACGTTGAGGTAAGAAAAATCAAATGCAGAAGTATAGAATAGGTGGTATTTGGCTCAATAGCAGTAACTGCGAGAGAGATCTTCAGGCCCTAGATCATAATTTTTGTGGCAATCTATAACTGAGTGTTATCCACATGTTGATGATTTCAACTGCTGAATGACTTCCCCTAGTGGTTTCATATAAATGTTAAAATACACAGGATAAAGCATTAAATCTCAAGGCAGCTTATACTGGAATTCCCAGTTCTCATTTGATGAACAAATGACCAGGCTCAAATTATCTCATTTTGGACACATTATGCAAACTCCTACCTCCCTAGCTAAAGCTCTAATGCTGGGAAGATTAAAGTAAAGAATGGACAAGAAGAGTGGACTCAATTACAATGACAATGGGTATATTCATTAGAAGATCTGAAAGATAAGACCAGGTACAGATTATCACAGAGAAAATCTAACTATGTGGTTGCTAGGAGTTGAGGGCACATAATCCTGGACCACCAGCCCTTGACCATCAGCAAGAAAATGGGATCTCATTGACAAAGAACATAGATCAGAGTAACCAATTTCTTTTTCTAGCATAAATCCAGTGGAGGGGAATTCTTTTTAAAAGTTTTCCCCTATTTTCTCTTCAACAGATTCATCACCAAAATTTGTACTAGCACAATACATTCGTTGTTTACATTACAGAAATATAATTTATTTGGGTTTGGCTTACCCTGATTATGATCTTTACTTTTAATTGAAAGCAGTGACCATTTCCAGGACAATCAGAAGAGAGACTAGTGTCTATGCAGTCTGACTTTTCGTTCCTTTGCCTTATATAATTATAGTCCCCCAGTTTAGGAAGTAGTATAATTCATCTTTAAGATCTTGACAGTGCTTGGTTACTGGTTCTCATATCATTGAATTGCTTTCTTACAGAAGGGCATTACATATCTGCTGGCATACATAAAATGGTATTTGGTATTTCTGTTTGTGTATCCTTCCTGCCTTGCATCCCTAATCTTGCATGGTTGAACAATATAAGTGCAGTGTTTCCATTAGCTGGAAATGGTTCTCTGCACCTATGAAATGCTGATTACGTGCAATAAGCAACTTTCATCCACTTTTAGTCTTACAGAGTACATCATATATTAAACTAATAAATCCACCTAGGCTAATTTCAAATTATCTTCATAGTACATTATGTAGAATTGCATTATTTACAGGATTACAATATTCAGTGGTTTCATAAAATAGAATTAGGGAGATAAAATGATAGCTATTTTATTTTGATTTTCTTTTATGTTTTTTTAAAATCTTGACACTACTAGATCTTAAAATCTCTCAGGTGGCTGAAATATAAGTTTTATTTGTTTTTAGCTAGTGTAACATGGTACTAAAAACAACCAGTGATTAACAAGGTTACTCTACTCAGCTTCATAATTTTTTTTTAGGTTTCAATTCAGAATATTTTCTAACCATTGTATCATTTTTGATCACACTAATTACTTCTGAGTTATAATTGACATTTAACCTTTGAATGTAGTTTAGACATTGAATGTAGTAAAAAAAACATCTAAAATGTATAGCAATGTTATTCATATCATATTACATTTGTTCTACAGTAATATATACAGAGCAGATTCAAGATTCTGTCTCTGAGCTTTTAAGACATTAAGAGTTTAAGATCACATTAGCTAACAGACCTACTAACATATGCATGAGTATATTTATATAAGCATTAAGAATGGCATCAGAATTCATTTTCTCTGGCCCTTCTCAGAACTGTTAGGTGCTGGGAAAAAATTTTTCATCAATAGCCCCAAACTTTGGAACTTCTAATTTGAGATATGTTTGATTTCTTCAGTGATGTTTTCTTTTCTTTTTTAAAAAGATATGTATTTGTTAAAATTAAATTGAATTGTGCTTTAGCTTCTAACAATTTTTTACATGTTTGATTTTGCTGTTTTAGTTATATTTTCTTCATTATTCAGGTTCTTCTCAGTGTAGATCCTCAAAAGTAAATTTAGAATACCTTATATAAATTATCTCTGGAGTAAAAATGTTTTTTACCCAAGATAAAAAAGATCACTCTGATTTAAACTTGTTTCAGAATACTCTTAAAATGTGTTATTTGTTCTTCATCTTCATATATAAATGGTTACCTGAAATAAAAAATAAAACTGCCACATAATGTAGAAATATTAAACATGCAAAGCTTTTATGGCATTAACAATATAAAAATAAGAAATTCTAATTACAGCTTCAACAAGTTTAATGTTACCAAACTTTTACAGTAATTAATTCCCCAAAGAGCTTTAGCCTCTATGGATAACTTGCTCTAGGGTTATAGAATAAGAGGGAATGTTTGTTTGGAAGTTAAATGAGGAAATTCAGACTTCTCTAATGATTGCCTTTATATGAATAGAAAATTTTTATCTTGTAGTTTTCTTTTTTTCTTAGTTCAGTTTTTATACAAAGATAGAAATAAAAGCAAATAAATTGAAAGTTTATTAAGAACCTCTGGGACGTGATGAACAAAAGTGCTAAAATGTTGGATAGATCTTTCCAGGCTTTCTTATGTTACACTGCCCATTTTGACAAAAATATGCTCACAGATCTAGATCTCCATTCCCTCAGGACAAAAGATTCCCAAGCAGACAACTTGATTGGATGCACTGAAACTTATCCTCATAGGAAGAATTGTTACAAATGGGTTTATTTGTAATCCATAGAGAGGGGAACAGTATTGTGACAGAAATGTTACATAGAAGAGTTCCTGACTGCTGAAACAATTCTAAGCAGTTGATAGTCCCACTGCATACTTGATCAGTAGTTTTCATGAACAAGTTTAATAGGTAAATAATTTATTATTACTTATTTGAATTTATGAGCTACCTGACTCAATTGTCCCTGATAAAACATGAATAAATATAATTGGTAACTAATTGGTAAATATAAGTAAAAGAATGGCTGGGGAACGGGGAGCATCCACCTTCCCTGAAACTAAATCGGGAGTGAAAGTGTTTGGACCTGGTCATTAGATGGGAGGGTATGGTCCTAGAATGGGCCAGCCTAGCCAATTGCTCTAGGAAATTCTCAAATTTTGACCATGTCATTATCAGCCACTTCTTCCACATGGATTTGATTCTCTACAAGGAACTTCTGTGCTAAAAGGTTAAAAACCTGGAGTACTCTAGGCTGCAGACAGCCTGCAATTACAGGAAGCTTGCTAATGAGATACAGTTGGAAAAAAAAGTAGTGAATTTCAGCAGAGTCTTTAAATCGAAATCTGTGTCTCTAGATCAAGCTGTAGCTACTTCATTCACAGAAACCTATCACTGTATATGCTCTTTAACTAAGTTCTGACTCTTCCAATATTATCACTGTCCAAGATACTAAATGAAGGAAGTATGCATAATCGCCACCCTTTTTACTGTTGGTGAGGAATGTTTGAACTTTGGAATTATGATTGTATTGGGAATGCTTATAGAATTACAGGTTGTTCCTGTTGGTTACGTGTGTGTGCACGAAAACGTTGCCTGCTTTCTCCCATAGTACTTCAGAAGAATCCTGTGGTTTACAATCTTGTTTGAGCTCAATGTATTCAGAGTCCTTTTTAAAAAAATATTATTATCTAGAACACATATTTCTATTTTTTAAGAACTAAAATGTATCTTTAGGCCTTGACTCATTTTTGTGTATTCTTAGGTGGCCATCATAACTCATAATGGTGTTAAAATGTCATGTGTCAATAATGCAGTTACATAATTTGTATCAATACACCATAATGTCTGATACTAGTGTATAAGTCATATCATTTACACAAAGATGTCTTGATTCATATGTCATTTGTCCCTCCCTGGACCCCTCCAGGGGTGTCTACATACTTATTCCTTAAACTTGAAGAATTAATTTCAGCTTGGATTTGATGTTTTGTTTAATTTTCAAATGAAAAACTACTCACTTTTTTACATTATCTTGGATACATTTAGTTCATCACATCTGAATATTTTTATAATTTGATAATACTAATAAATATAAAAGCCAATTTCACTCTATTGTTTAGATGTCCTACTCCAAATTAGCCTTTAAGCTCCATTCATAATTCACTCACTCATAAACAGAAAGTTAAAATTAATTATCTATAATTCTGCACATATTTGCCCTTCTGGAATTTTTTTTTTTAAGTTTGAACTAAGTCTAAGTAAGTGACAGTAACTAATGTTTATCAATAAAATGAATCTTAAGTTGTTTTATGAATGAAAGTAAATATACGTGTCCCAAGACAATGTTGCAGGATGCAATCCGGGTCAGTCAGTCACTGAAATCAGAGGTTTAGTCTTCCAAGCTCTCTGACTTTGCTGAGTCCATCCTCAGGAAACGTCTCTTTAGTAGAGTATGTGATTTGGGCTATTCTGTGTGTGGTATTTATATGGTTCCTGGTTGTGTGTGGCTTTTTAGTTGTTGATTGGAGTGTTGATAGCTGGCTAATACATTATTGGCTGTTGCTTTCTTGTGCTCCAAGCCCTCCCCTCCTAAGTACTTAATAAGTTGGTGGTAAATCAGCACTCTTGACTGATGAGGGGCCCATTTCCCAGGCTTCAATCAGTTCCCTGGCTATTTTTGTACCTGCTCATCTGACAATCTTAGTAGCTGCAAAATTGAATGTACATCCGTGTTCATTGCAATGTGAGACTACCAATGAGTTCAGGTCTCCTTGTCTGATTGCTCACTTGTGTGTTCTTGCAATCTGGTGGTTAGCTTCCTCCTGTATATCCTACATAGTCACGGGCAATCCATGCAGGGAATCTGGTAGATTACAGTGTAAGTATCTTTACAATACATAATTTGTCGTCATATGGTAGCCTCTGGGTACAATGCCCACTTGCAGATCTAGAAGCTTCCTTCTGCTTCCAAAATGTTTTTGATATGGGAAGGGTGTGCCATGTAGTTGGTCTTGTAGCTTGTTTCTTCCTTTTTTCCCCCCATCATGTTGCGCAGACATCTTGTAACAAATGCTTGTGGGTACCCATTCTGCCTGAATTGTTCATATAGGTACCTCCTCTCCAGCTGTTTAACTTGCTGGGTGCTACAGTGGGTTCTCACCCTGTCATATAGTGTTCTGATGGAACTCTTTTTGTGTGCCTTTATAAGATATTATATACTTGAATATATATCCTTAGTAGAAACAATATTTTTCAAACTGTATTTTGAGTGATACCCATATAATCTGTAAGAAAGTGAAATTGGTTCCATCTTGGGAACAGCTTCTATAGGCTTCTGACATTATCTGTGATTCTCTTAAGTATCTTGGCAGAGGAAATCTTTAAATTTTTATATGGTGGCAAATATGGTAGTCAGCGTAGCCTCCATTGTGAACAGTGTAGCTTTTGAGACTACAAAATATTTAATTTCATAGAATATCTTTCTGTTTTCTCTTATGTATTTTATTTCAGAACAGTGTTTTAAATGGAAGGTTTCTCTATCTTAGCAACTTTAATACGTGTAGGACTTCAACTCCCAGGATTTTCCAGCCAGCATATAATGGGAGTTGAAGTCCACACATAATGAAGTTGCCAAGGTTGAGAAACACTGGAAAAAATTATGCTGTATTTAATTAAAATCTGCAGAAACTTTCTTCTCAGTTGATTAATTTAATACTATGTATTGCTAATATAAGATATACCCTGATATGATGATTCACCTGTATGGAAACTATGAATTTATATTTAAGCAAAATGTCTGACATATAGTAGTTTATTGTTGTTCCATGTAATGTATGTGTGTTAATAAAACCTTATTAATAATTTAGTCAACTATTAAAAGCAAAAGCTTTCTAATAGCACTCTCAGGTATGAACTCCGCCTCCTTGCTACAACCTCCAATAGATAAAACCAATCAGTCTTTCTTCACAAATGGGGATCTAATGATGTCAATAAAAAGTTGTATACGTTTAATCAGCACTTATAAAATAGAGTTAACTTATTGGATAAAGATACTGGAGTATATATTACTGTTTCTGCTAGATTTGTCTCAAATGAGCTAGAGAGTATTGAGTTTAAGCTTTATTTCAGGACAATAGATTTTTTAAGTAAAATGGTAGCTCATTTGTAAATTCTACTGCTAATGTATTCTGCACATGCCCATTCAGAAATAATTCCTACAGTGGAATTTACAGCCAGGTAAGTAAGTATAAGACTGTAGCAGTATTCACTAATTCACATATCCCTATTAAGAGAATAACTAGATGGATATTTCTATGTTAATTAGAGCTATTTATTACAGCTATTAAAGTGGAATACTTTACCTCTGTTCATTACTTGACTTCATAATTTAGATTTAACTACCATAGCAGAAAGTTTTGTAAGCGCTATGTTAGCAGAAAAAAAAATTCACTATTTAGGCATGACAGAAATATGGTCTGATGCTGGGATGATTAAGTACTTAAACTTAGGCCAGAGCATGGAATCTACCAGCACAGTGTTATTAGTTGTGCCAAAAATATCTTATGCTAGACAGTCACCAGCATGTAAACTTATTTCACTGCTGCAACATTTTCCTCTCTTGCTAGAGAATACAATTACTGTGTATGTTTGCTATTTATGATTGTTTGCACAGATGTTGCATAATAGAACAGTATTTTCTGAAAATAATTTTAAATAAAATTATGCCTGCACAAACCTTAGATACAGATGCTATTTATACTGATGCTTTGGAGTCTCAGAAGTACAATTTATTTCAGTCAGGTTCACACTGTAATTTATTTATTTATTTATTTATTTATTTATTTATTTATTTATTTATTTATTTATTTATTTGGGTTTGTATGCCGCTCCTCTCCGGGGACTCGGAGCGGCTAACAACATATATATAACAATAAAATTACAATAAAAAAACCCAAACAACGATATCTAAAAAAAACAATAAAACACACATTCAATTCAACAATCAACCACAATCATCCCCAAGCCTGCCGGCAAAGATGAGTTTTTAGATTTTTCCGGAAGGCCGGGAGAGTCAGAGAAATGCGGACTTCAGGAGGCAGTTGGTTCCAGAGGGCAGGCGCCACAACAGAGAAAGCCCTCCCCCTAGGGCCCACCAGACGACATTGTTTCGCTGACGGGACCCAGAGGAGGCCAACCCTGTGCGCTCTCACCGGTCGTAGAGAAGTATGTGGCAGAAGGCGGTCCCGTAATACAGATATGGAAAATTCCTTTGCATTTTAATCATGCAGTTGTTGTCTTTTTAGGATTCCAACATTTTCTGTTTACTGTTTTTTATTTTTAATAAGGAGTAACAGAACATGTTCGACTTCATTTGTAAATTTAGGTTATATAAACTGGATAAGGATAATTTAACTTTTGCTATTAACTAAATTTAAAACTTCCAATCTTTCAGAGCACAAAATGAACTTCCAGTATTTGTAGAGGGGGAAAAAAACACCTGATAGCATGCTAAGGTGTAAATAAAAAATAATTATAATTGTGAAATTCAAAGTAAAACTTTAATTATATTTGCTTTGCAAGGGAGACATTTTAAATATATCATTCAAAATTCAGGAATACTTTAGATGAAAGGATTAAAACAATTCATTAATGTGCAGGTTGCAAATATGTCATTGCTGAGTTGTTTAAAATCAATACTGCTAAATTGTAATACAACCAACTTGCAATTCTCTAGATTTTAACTAGACTTAAGCTTTCTTTTCCCCAAAAATGAACCAAAATATCCATTTGGACTTTAAGCTGCTGAATCAGTTGATTAATACTTTGGCACATGTCTCCTATACTTAAAATCATGTGGTCATAGCAGCATAAAACTAAATCCCCTAAGGTTGAAAAGTTCTAATCCATTATAGGTCATATAGATTAAAATCAACACTTCTTGGTCCATAATCAAATCATGCATTATAGTAACTTTAATAACACAGATTAACTTAATTACATTAGTTAATTAAAATAATTAAGTTTGCATTAAACTGCATGAAGCAAATAATTGATTCTCTGCTAGCTGATAGGGCAAGTTCATAAAGCCACAAGATCTATATGGTTTGGCTTATTTTTACAAGCTTCGTGTTAGTTTTGTTAATCTATTTAATTATTTTCATGATATCTCAATTACCTCTGTATTCCATTATCATGCATAGAAAAAGGATTTAATATGATTTCCTTCTTTCCCTACATTGCTAGCCTATAGTAGAATTGTGGATCAGTTTTGTTTAACTTGATGGTGAAACCTTGATTATAACAGCATTAGAGCTATAATGAAAAAACATGTTTTATGGATTCCAGTGCACTTGTTTCTTTTTTCAGGTATCTATCTGCAGTGCTACACAGTAGATAGCATAACATTCTACACTGAATTTTATTGTTCCAGCTATAAAATATTTTGTCTTTGCCAACATAGTAACTAAGAACAATTATCATGTTATTATCTTTGTTGAAAAAGCCTAATACAAGGAGCAATTCAGACATGTAGTCTATATAATTTTTAAATTATTATGTACTATTGGAAGAATCCATTACATTCAAAATTGGCAGCTTTTTCTATAAAATATGGTAGTAAAAAATTTATAGACCTTAAAATATCTTTATGAGGGCTAGAAAATAGTTAAAATTCCTTTTCTCCATTCTAACAAGATAACCTTTTTATTTAAACATTTTCATTTCAACAATTGTGTTTAGAAATGATTCCACTGGGGACAGAACAGAGATTTTAAAAAGAAAAACATGCCACATTCAAGCTCTGAACTTCTGTTTCCCCCAAGTCTCACTCAAATCAGTTTGTTTGGATTTCAGAGTTAGGTGGTATTAAAGAGCAGAACTACAAGAAGCAAATCTTCAAGATGCATATCATTTTGTGGTGAAGTAGGTCATTATGGAATGAAATGGTGATTAGAGTGAAGAATAAACTGAAGTTATGTCTAGTTTGCTCTTTGCTTGTCTTAAAACTACATTTTAAAGCCAGTTCTCTGAAAATTAGGTTCTAAAAGATAGACAAAAAATACGGCTTCCAGAGAGTGCATTTAGAATTGGTTAGATGTAAATGCTATATATAGAAAGCTTGTCCAAGTGGCTTTGCATTATAGTCAAGACTTCATTTGTTTAGAAATGTTAGAAATATGATATTGGGAAGCATATGATTATCCTAAAAACTTAGAATTCTAAATATTCATTAAATAGTTACATACACTTTTTGACAAGTTTTATAAACAATCATATCAAAGTTGTTAGAAGCAACTAACACTTATAAACAGACCAATACTGAGGTATTCTAAAAGTAACCTAAAACCATGTCACTTTTCAAATTAAGACTGTGCCTCTTCATCTTTTATTTTTGATTTATTAATGTTATGGCTTGTTTTATTTTTGTATAGATCTCTCCATTCTAATATGGAAAGTTCTTTACTCATTATAAAGAAATGTTATGAGATGTTGCCAGAGTCGTCTTTTGTGACCCTTGCCAAGGAGTGACAGTGATTTTTCAAAACAATACATTTCAGAAGGAACAGCCAAGACCAAACAATGCCATTGCTTGATTTATCTTTTATATTATTTAAAAAGAATAGTGGCTGTATGAGTAAAATTAATTATGTTCTTGAAGGTTAGATATTCTATATGGTTATAGATCACTCTGCTCAAATAGCTGTATGATCCATTGCTGTGTTGCTGTCTCATGTACTATAATGAAGTCTATATTTTTAATATCCCATTAGCTTACATAGGAAATAGACTACAAAAAATCAATTTTTTATAAACAACGCAAATTGCTGAGTAGTGTTTCTCAGATTATAAAATTAAGAACTTTTGCAATACTGCAGATTGAGAAATAGGAAACTACTAAATATATGTCAATCAGTTTTGTAATGTATAATATGAAACTATACTCAATATGCAACTTTTCTAGAATTGTAACTGGGAAGGATTAAAATTTAAACCTCTAGATTACAGATAAACAAAAAAAATACTGTTGCATCATAATTAATGGATGATGTATGCAATTATCAGTAAACTATGATGATGCTTCAGCTTCATAAACTGACAGGAAGGTATGCTTAATCTGAAATCGAAGTAAGAATTCTTGCAGAAAAAGAGGGCAGCGAGAAATTATTTTAACATTAAATTGTGGTTAGTGCACTACATGGAAGTCCATATATAATTACTTTAAATATTATTTTTATAATGCTGATTTAGATCTTTAAAGAAAAGTTTATTTTGCTAATTACACCAACATTTTATAATTTATTGGTGACACATTGAAAGAAGTTTCTAGTTAACATTTTTTTTTCATTTTATGTGTAATTGTGATCTATTTTACAGAATCACATAGATACTATTAAAATGGATACAAAAGTAGTTTGTTACCTGCCATTGTGTGCTTGTCTGTACAGATATACATACAGTTTCATACCACTTTATCTCGTTATAATTTTTAATGTAGCAGTTAAATAAGTGACTAAACTAGATTCATCTGCAAAAACAAATGTTTGCAATCTAAACTTCCTGTTTTCACCCATTTTTGTGAAGTCTATAGAAAAACAGCATCACCTTGTGTCATCATAGTGTAATTTAGTGGTATGGTTTCTTAAGCTGGGTATTATGCTAAAAACTCAATTCATTCAAAATGAACTTTACATATTGGGTGCAAAAGTGACACCCAGTGGCCAATTCTATTCCATGGGAAATTATAATTCATTTATAATAAATAAATTCTCTGAACTCATAAGAGTATGATGTTAGAAATCTTTTCATACCAAATACAGCACCAAAATATAGTGCTGTTAGAAAGACTTGTATCAGTCTAGATGTAATGATAATTTGAATAACTGGAAGAAATAACAATTTCTTTATTGCAATAGAGGAGCTGTATTTCCTGTCTACTTAGTTTGAAAGGTATCAATAATCAGTGAATTTCATCCTTGGTTCACTTAAAAAATGGAATATCTTTTCTTTCAAAAAATTAACATTTTCTAAATACCATACAAACCTATAATATCAGTTCATTTTTCAGCAATTTTATTTCAGAGCTTTTTGTAACATGTAATATAAGTAGCTGTACATTTGCCAAAAGAAAGAATCCACATTGTACTGTATAGGAAACAAAAATAAAAGTAGTATTCTGCATACTCTCAATTTTAATGCACATTCAAAGTTCCATACTGTGGATGAAAATTATGATCAAGGCTTCATCTTACCCTGTTATCTAATCAACGATCAGCATGTTAATTTATTTCTTCCTGCAGCTGCTGTTTTGCATTAATTCAGGATAATCTAAATTTAGTTGTATTATAACATATGTTAACTTCCTATAAAACAGAATGCCTTAGGATGAGGATTTTCAAACTAGACCTTGACTCCCTTGGAGGCTACAAGCTAATTTGAGAGGGGTGGTAAATATATGGGGGCCAAAACATATTAAAGAATGCCAGAAGGAAACTTCAGCATAGAGGTCTAACTTCTCGGGATGACAGATAGAAAGAATCTGTGCTGCCCATAGCTGACAGGAAGGAGAGGTACAAACCCAGATGAACGTGATACCCCCTCAAAATTGAGAACAGAGAATGTCAGTAAACACACTACATTGGATAACTGTTGGTTCACACAGCACACACTCCTTTGGCTTCTTCTGCCATCATTGGCAGACAACTGGCAGGAGCAGCAAACAGACTCTGATCTATCACATCAGTGGATAACTATATACTTAGCAAAATGGAGGAAGACTCATTTTCCACTCCTGGTTTAGCAACTTAATGTCAGCCTCTTCCTCCAATACTAGGTGCTTCTTCAGCAGCCACACAAGGTACAAGGCTTTTCAAAGACCTTGGAACCCTCAAAACAATAACAATCATCTTCTTTCCATAGCAAAGGTCATCCAGCCTCTTTTTCAGGCAGTCCCTCCCCCCCATTGCAGGCTCTGTAATTGTCTTGAATATTAGAAGGGCTGTCCTAAGATCCAATTGATCCCAAGAGGGTTATCACAGCTACTGGATCGTCATCTTTTGAATCTACTAAAGGACTGACTATAGTAGTAGTAGTAGTAGTAGTAGTAGTAGTAGTAGTAGTAGTAGTAAAGTTGGAAGGGACCTTGGATGTCATCTAGTCCAACCCCCTGCTCAGGCAGGAAACCCTATACCATTTCGGACAAATGGCTGTCCAGTCTCTTCTTAAAAACTTCCAGTGTTGGAGCATTCACTGCTTCTGGAGGCAGGTTGTTCTACTGGTTAATTGTTCTAACTGTCAGGAAGTTTCTCCTTAGTTCTAGGTTGCTTCTCTCTTTGGTTAGTTTCCATCCTTTGCTTCTTGTCCTGCCTTCAGGTGCTTTGGACTAGAGATCCAAATTGTGGGTACCATAGAAAGCAACCACAAGTGCTTCACTATCGTTAGGTTATTGTTGTTACTTAGTTTCTTTTCCTCCTTTTTTCTTTCCTTTTAAAATGATTTCCCATCCCCTTCCCCTTTACCATCCTGTCTGTTAAGGGAGCCCAAATTTCCAAAGCGGGTACTTAGCAGAAAGGTACTTCTCTCAGGAATATAGAAATCCCAACTACTTGCTCCTCAGGGGTAATTATGCATAGTGGAGAAGAGCATGCAAAGTAAACTCCCCCTCAGGGGTAACCTTCCCAAGTGTAAAGTCATCAGAGATCAGCCAACTTCCCCCAAAGCAAGGCTTCAGCAGCAGCAGGGAAAAATTCAGTTCCCATCATCCCCAGCCAGCTGAGATTCTAGATTGTAATGCAAAGAGGAAGGGGATTAGAAAAGGTTTTATTCTTCCATCTGATCTTGAACTATCCTCATCATCATCCCAACTTTTGTTGGAATCATGGTGCTAACAAGTTTGAGAACCCCAGTTTTAGGACTGAAAGCTGTTATGTGGGAGACTAAGATTGGATCTTCCATCTTTTACTAGAAAAATAGTGTGGGATAAATATAGTTCTTTTTCATCAGATATGTACTCTTTTGTTGATTTAATTCTTATCGCTCAGGTTGTTATTAGCACCTGAGTGAAATAAGGATAACTAAACATGGTTCCCAATTTCATACTGCAATTGTTTGCATCATTTATCATATCTAATTTGATCTCTAAAGCATCATTCCACATATATAAAGTTCATTATATTTTTAAGGAGACTGTTTCTTAATAGATTATAAAATTACACTGATACCGTGCATTCAGTTATAGAATTGTGTTAGTGTATTTATGACAGAATTCTTTCATAATATTTTGTATTGAATATTAGCTGATTAGCTGACATGCTTCTTTTCTGATCGGGAGCTACCAATTGGACTGAGTTGTAGGAGAACCTTTTGTAAATGCACAATTTACAAGTCTTTGTTTAAACTAAATGAAGTTCCTGATCCTTGAGTTTCCCTTTCAATTGTGAGTGTAAGGCAGTAATTTATTAAAGAAATCTACGTTTGTATTTAAGTGTTTCACTTCTGCACTTTGAAAATGAGCACTAATTATTTTAAATGGAAGAGAAAATTAAATCTGTCATGCAGAGAGTGTTCCTTTCTGCCTTGCCACACTATGGTCAAAGTAGTATTTTGGTTTTATGCCTATTGTGTGCAATGACAAAGGTTTATTTTTCCTTTGTTCTTTTCAGAGCGCTGCAGCAGCTCCCAGTCCAGTGCTAGGAAACATTCCCCCAGGAGATGGCATGCCAGTAGGTCCTGTACCACCGGGTTTTTTTCAGGTATTCAGAAAAAATTGATTATAGGGCTTTCAGAACTTAGAAAAGAGAAAGTAGCATTTTTTTGGCACTGCCATGAAAGAATACCATTTCTTCCATGAATGAAATGCACTATTTAAACTGTTAGGATAGAATAGGTTGTTACTATGGATTTTCTCAGTAGAAAATAAGTTTATGCTATTTATATCAGCAGTGCAAACTTAAAATCTACGATAAAATGTTAAATGTGCAGTAATAACTTAATATATATGGGCCAGAGGTGAAGTTGTATGATAGAAGAAATTGGCTGCTTGCTTTGCTACTTTGTCTAGTAGAGTCTAAGTTAAATTGTATTATTTTGATACTTTATTAAAGATATATGCTACAGCAAATAGTAGCTTAATACCGCTAGGCAAGTTCAAACTAGCAATTTGTAATCACACATCGTGACCACAGGACACTGCAACCAGTCATAAATGTGAGCTGGTTGCCAAGCACCTGAATTGCAATCCTGTGTCTGTAAGAGGGAGAGGTGATGTTTTCCGATTGTTGGAAGGCCATAAAGCACCCTTTCCAAGGCTGTTGTCACCTCAGATCATCATTAAAAGATGAGCAAGTCGAGGACTACTTGTATATCAAATTATGTTTAGTGATGAAAGCATTAATTTGAGAACCAAATTATGTTTTATCTTTCACTAAGGTAAAACAAAGCCAAATGAATGGAATTACATTAGCTTTTGTGGATAAAAACTGTTACTAAGGATAGTGAAAATATAATTATACATATAGATTGTGTGTATGCATGTGGGAGAGAGAGACAGAGACTATGATCATTCACACCTTAATTCACAACAGACATACTGAGTATTACTGAGATCTGCTGGACAATCCAAGCATTTTAATACCCAGGTTGTAGTACTATAGTAGCTACATGGTTAAGAATCAGGTTGGGATAACACTCCTTTTATAGGACAACATATTTGAATTTGAAAGTAGAAGGCAGTATGGCTGAAGGATAAGAGCATACATGTTAATTTGGGCTATAGGCAGAAACTGGCATATCGACCATCCTGCTACTTGGCTCCTTGATTTTTATCTGATTTACAGGTTTGTTTGTCATTTCCTTGCTTTTGGTGTTGGATGATTTCAGTTTTCTTGCCTTGAGTCAAAAAAAGTCTCAATATTTAAAACCACAGACTTATCTCAAGTATAACTGATGGTCATATATTTGACCTTGTACTTGCCTCAGGGTAGTTATGTGAGGATTTAAATATGGAGAATCATTTAACTTGGTGCTGTGGTCACATTACTAGTCAACTTAGGATGAGGTGCTACCTAGAAGCTGCACAGGGTTGCTCTTGTCCACGTACTAAATGGAAATGGATGGATCCAGTTTCTGGAGGATAAGTTTTCCTGTGGTCTGAGAGGCAGTCCTGTTGGTGACCTAATTACTTTTGATAATGGAGACAAAGTGTTACTATTTTTCCTGTCCTATTGTGCCAATAAGATGCCTTGTTTAGAGTAGTAAATTTCATTTTAGGGAAGGATGAGTCAGGAGCCCTCCTATCTAAGTGATTGTTTTGCTCAGTGTTTTGCTGATAAAAAAATTGTCTCTATCTTGACTCTCCCAGACAGAATCAGAAGTGGTACCATTTATAGATCTTTAACCCTATCATAAAACTCATAAAACTATTGCATTTTATTGCATACAACTCCAGGGTCCTACTTTTTCTTAAATTCAAAAATTCCTGGTGAAATTCTTGGTCATTTTACCCAGAATATAAAAATATTTTAGGCTTATGCAAAATTTTACTTTAAAAAATACATAGCTAACACAGAGAGGTATATGACCTAGTTGATACAAGTATATTTAAATTTACCATTAATTTTATTTTTGTTAATTCAGTTCATTTTGGATGTATGATAACACATAGTTGTAACATTGCACTGAGCTCTTGAATTTCTCAATCAAGTATGGTAAAATTATTTTCACTTGGATTAAATATACATATCCATTTGTTGCATTCTTGGAAAAATCATTTTTCTCTTTAACAAACTCATTTAAAATGTACTAACAAATAACATTTTGGTGCATTTTGAATATATGTTTCTGTATTCTTTTTATTTTCTGTTCTTTTCTAGGTTTCTCCTTTATAAATAACCTAAAGGTAAAAAATAATCGATAAAAGATTCCAAAATTAGCTAAAGAATTGCTAATCATTTTTAAGAATTGCTCAAATCTGACTTCCAGATTGTGTTAAAGGCCGAGTAAAAAAAGTATTAGTTGAATATAATAATGTTATTAAAAACTTCTTGGTGAATCAAAGATATAAAAATCATAAAGGCAATAGATGTCTCCTTGTGTGGGTAGGTGTCAGTCTGGTGCATATACCTTTTAGGTGTGGGACATAAATTAGTATAATGTGCTTGGAATAAATGTGAGCTGTGGTTGTATTTTTGGCATAGTTTTATTCTGTATGCCACCAAGAAAAAAGGATTCTGTTTGAGTTGGGTAGCCTTATAAATTTTAAGAATAAAATAAATACTATCTACAATGTGCCAAAAAGTTATAATTATCTGGGAATGCTGCATGTGACATGTTATAACTAGGGTTGACAACATAGTCTATATTTTCTTTATCTTACTAAAAGTCATCATGAATAATGAAAGAATGACAGAATAACAGAGTTGAAAGGGACCTTGGAGGTCTTCTAGTCCAACCCCCTGCTCAGGCAGGAAACCTTATACCATTTCAGACAAATGGTTGTCCAGTCTCTTCTTAAAAACTTCCAGTGTTGGAGCATTCACAACTTCTGGAGGCAAGTTGTTCCACTGATTAATTGTTCTAACTGTCAGGAAGTTTCTCCTTATTTCTAGGTTGCTTCTCTCCTTGGTTAGTTTCCATTCATTGCTTCTTGTCCTGCCTTCAGGCGCTTTGGAGAATAGCTTGACTCCCTCTTCTTTGTGGCAGCCCCTGAGATATTGGAACACTGCTATCATATCACCCCTAGTCCTTCTCTTCATTAAACTAGACCAGGGGTAGGCAACCTTGGCTCTTTTATGAGCTTCAGCTCCCAGAGTTTCTGAGCCAACATGGCTCAGCTTGGAAACTCTCCCTTTCCCCTCAGCATGGCTGGCTCAGGAATTTTGGGAGTTGAAGTCCACAAGTCATAAAAGAGTCAAGGTTGCCTACCCCTGAACAACTAGACATACCCAATTCCAGCAACCATTCTTCATATGCTTTAGCCTCCAGTCCCCTGATCATCTTTGTTGCTCTTCTCTGTACTCTTTCTCAACATCCTTTTTTACATCGTGGCAACCAAAACTGGATGCAGTATTCCAAGTGTGGTCTTACCAAGGCATTATAAAGTGGTATTAACACTTCATATGATCTTGATTCTATCCCTCTGTTAATGCAGACAATATCACTAGTCCATCTAGTAATGGCCATGGAATTGGGAAGAATGCAAATTGAGTGTAAAAGGTTTAAATAATAATATGAAAAGAAAGGAGCGAGAAAGGCCATGTACAGTATCTGCCAACCCAACAAAAGGGGGAAGGATATAATTGATCTGAGTGAAGGTGATCTGATTCTGTGGAGTAGGGTTGGTATATAGCTGCAAGGAAATGAAGAAGTAGGTTTAATTATAAGTGGAATAGCTGAAATGTAGGGGATAAAATAGGAATTATTTATTGTTGTAGGTGCTTATGGTGGTAGAAGACCACAGATGATGATAGTTGCATGTTACATTTTAAAAGGATGATAGTGGAAGAACCAGACATTCTGCAATGTACTGAATGAAGTAAATCCAATAGAAAATATTATTCTTTTAGAGACATGAAAGGGGTGGGTGAGAATGATACGACAGAATGTGGAAAAAGCAATTGGGCCATTTGTAGAGCAAAAAGTGAACAGGAATAGTATCTATTTGATGAATACCTGCTTTGAAAAATATTCCATTTTAAAGAAATAGAGGCTTATGGCAATTAGGACATGATCTGATATTTGGATGGCATGGATATCTATGGCATAATAAGGCTAATATAGATGTCAAAATTAATTATGTCTGGCAGGCCATTGTTAAAACATGGAATAAATATAAATCTAGGTTGTACCCAAAAATACCTTTGTGGATTTCAGCACAAAAAGCATTTTATAGACCTCAAATGATAAGTAAACATAAATGGTATTATATAGTACTATAATGTGCTATATTTTTTCCATTTTCTTCCATTAATGGATCAATCATTTCCTTGACTTTTTTGTTTTTTATATGTTAAAAGAAGCTTTATTATTATTATTGACTTGATTATTATTGATTATAGATTAAGAATATTATTTTGTTTTGTTCTTAAAGCAGAAGGAAGTAATGATGAATAAGATAATTCACAGGAATTAAATATCAAGAGACAATATTTTCAGAGGTGATCATTTTCAGCAAATATATCTGTGGTATCAATATTACGTATTAAGTGTAGTAGGAAAAGTATTTTCATTACAAAAGAGTAAACAGGCACATAATAAAGGAGTACATATAAAAGAGAATACAGTGATGATAGTAGCCCCGAGTCCACTATGCAACAGCCTGGTGTATTCCCTATTATGTGCCTGCTTACTCTCTTATTCTCTCCAATCTCACAGCTCTGTGAGAGTGAGAGGAACAGGTTGGGCACAGAAGACAGTCGCTGTAGAAATCACTTGTCATTCCTCACCCCTCTTGCAATGTGGACAGATTAGAGAGGAAGGGATTACAAAATAATAAGCAGGCACAGAATTGCTTTTGTATAGGGCAGCGGTTCTCAACCTGTGGGTCGCAACCCCATTTGCGGGGGTCGCCAAACACTGCAGTCCGCCTTTTTTTTTGGTCGGCCATATTTTTTTGGGTCGGCCATTTTTTCCCCTTTGCGATGCGGGCCGTCGCACCATGCATGCGCGATGCGGGCCCGCCATTTATTTTTTTTGGGTCGGCCATTTTTTTGGGTCGGCCATTTTTTTTTGGTCTGCCATTTTTTTCCCTTTGCGATGTGGGCCGTCGCACCGCGCATGCGCGATGCGGGCCTGCCATTTTTGGGGGGGTCGGCCATTTTTTTATTATTTTTTTTGGTCTGCCATTTTTTCCCCTTTGGATGCGGGCCGTCACGCCGCGCATGCGCGATGCGGGCCCGCCATTATTTTTTTTGGTCGGCCATTTTTTTTGGTTCGCCATTTTTCCCCCTTTGCGATGCGCCCGTCGTGCCACACATGCGCAATGCGCCCGTCGCGATGCACCCGTTGCGCATGCGCGATGCGGGCCGGGGTCAAGCCCCGGAAAAGGTTGAGAACCGCTGGTATAGGGCAATCGTGGCTCTCAGCCCTAAGCGCATATATTAGCTTTGTCTTCTGTATGAAGTGATGTAACTAAATTTTGCATCAATACACAGTGTCACAATGCTTTCAGTGTACAATTTTATTGATTTCTGTTGAACAGTAACACATGGTATTAGTAACAAAAATGATTTCTAGCTGTAGAGACCTTGAAGGTAACAACTTTTTGTTGTTGACTGAATTTATCAACTCTGCTATTGAGAAACTGCTGAAAGATTAATTTTCAGGCACCAGAGGGCATTACTAAAGAGCAATTTTATAAAGTGAACAAAGGTAAAATAAATTGCAGAATTTTATACATGTGAGGTACAACTGAACCTGAAATATAATAAGGAATTTGGGGGGAAATTGACTTAATAAGCAGTTGACATATGCATTGTTTGTAAAAAAAAAAACTTTATGGTAATGTTCAGTCTTCTTTTAAAAATGAATATTGATACGAACACCAGAAGAACCAGTACTTTTGTGTGTTTTTAAATGTAGAATATTTAGAAATCAAAATTGGTTCTAAATGCATTTTAACTGCTTCCAACTGCTGAACAATTACATGCATTCCAGTCATTTGGCTTTTCTATAGGTAACAAATGTACAGATACATGCAAATAATTATCATTACTCAGTTGCAATTAACTTTTGTTATGGTTAGGAAATAGATGTATACTTATGCACATTCTCCGTGCATACATTATACTACGCAAGATTTGAACATTCTGTTTGTTAGATGATCATGGTGTCATTTTAGATTTTCTAAGGATGAAGGTGGTAGAGGGTTTTACTAAGGGAAAATTAAAATATATGAGTTCAGTACTGATGCATTGAATCAGTGCCATAGATATATGTACAAAGATAAGTGGCAAGTAATCCAGAAAATAAAATACACCTTGCTGATATGAGATACACTGAAAAAGATTTAATTCTGAGTGATCTTGTAAAACAAATCTACACAATAAAATATTGATTAAATTATTTATATTAGTTACTAGTAGTGACCGAAAGATATTTCAGGATAAGAAAATATGAAATGTTTAACCTTCAATTTGCTAGATGTTCATTGCAAGAGATAAAATCTGTTTTCTAATTTCATAGGCATAGTGCCATTTTATACATATGTAAACTCCATTAACTATTTTACCCAAACATAATATATTTTCCGCATGCTTCAAATCCCACTCAAATGTAATGGACATTTGGGTCTAACAGACTTTTCTATCTCCCATGAGTCCATTAAATCAAGAATTTGCTTAATGTGAATATTTTTATTCCATTTTGTTATATAGTTACAAATTGGCAAAGTTATCACTTATAGTTGTAAATCAAAATGTAAAAATAGGTGTTGAATTTAAAAATAATATTTTATGTGTTTTTGTGAAAGTTGATAAAAATATATAATGATTATAAGAGTATGATGCCATCTTGTGGCCACTGCATTCTCTGCAGAACAGATTTGATGTTATAGTATTGTTCATATTATGGTGTACATTCCAGAGAAAGAATAAAATTGCTAATAAATAGAGCTGAGGAATTAGAAAATGGAGTGAGGTATGGCATCAACATGCATTTGGTTTTATTTTAAGAGACATTGATAAAATATTAACGTTGAATATATTTGGTGGAGATGAAAGAAAATGTTTCTTTTTCCTATTTTCTTTCTTTTTCCTATTTTTTTATGGTGCTCTGCACTTTCTATATATTTTAATGTATTTTGGGGGATTTTGTATATATTTTATCTGTTTAATATAATTCTTAATAAATTATTGGGTAAAAAACAGAAAGAGCAAAGATACTACATTGGTAGTATAAATTGCTAATCTGGTAATGCTATTGTTACCACTATTAAAGTTTTTAAAAAGTTGAATATTAATGGATGGTTATAAAATTATTATTTTTCTCCAAGCTTTAATCTATAAGGTCATTTGAATTTTGGATTACCTTAATTTACCTTGTGCTATTGATAGTAGCTCTTCCTATAGCATAATACTAATATAGAAAAGCTGTTTGTCTAACTGAAATACTTTCCTTTCAGGCCTTCAAAACTATGCTTAAAGATTCAGAGGTTTCTTCCAAATACATAACTTTCATACATCTACAGTGACTAGAGCTTTCCCTTTATATTTACATTTTTGTAATTCAGGAAAAAAATGAAAATACAAAACAGCAAACCATGTGATTCTAAAATTATTTTGATACAAAAAAAATTACTTTGCTATGTAATTCAACAACACAAAGTCTGAAGCTGATTAAATAACTAATAAGTATTTGGATTGCATGGTGGCAGAATATCACTCATTCAATTCTGGCTAAGTAAGGTATTTATTAAATAAAGATAGTCTTCAGCTCACAGCCATAATGGAGCCTGCTCATGATAGTCATAGACTGTATTGGTTGTAAATTGAGTCATCCATGTGACAAAATTTTTACCTTTTTGCCATGGTTGTTAAGCAAATGCTAAGATCACAAAACAATTGCTATGGTCATTAAACAAACCAATGTTTCACAATGGGCCAATTTTGCCGAAAGTCAGAAGTAAATGCTGATTTTAGGTAAAGCACAGTCACATGATTATAGAATGCTTCAAATGGCCACAAATGTAGGATAGTTGTTGATCACCAGACTTCAGTTCATGTGACTGTGGGAAGAGGCTGCCATCAGAGCTTTGGTACTGGGTCATAAATACTCCCAGAGAGTTCCGTCATAACTCTGAACAGTTGCTAAGCAACCAATCTAAGTTGAGGACTACCTTTATTTTTAAAATATCTAAAAATGGACCTTGATCTTTCTTCTTCAGTGAATTAGTTTTATTAACAGTATATACATATTTGAGTTGAACAACAAAGCGCCATTTGATGAAATAGTTGTGAAAATTTAAATTACTTTAATCCTGGTTTTGAGCACTTATCAAAGCTCAGCCAGAATGAATGTTCCCAGAGGCTAGTTCCTGAGTTAGAAGAGAAAGAGATATATAATAATAGCTAGTTTATATGAACTTGTTTAGGAAAATTTCTGACCATTATTTGTCAAAAATTTGCAGACAGTTAACATACAGAATGTTAATAAAAAATAAATAGAAGGCTTCTGAGGTCCTCAGAGGTTTCCAGATCAAGATCACCATTAGCAAAGCATGCATTTTGATACAGATGGCCATATAGCTAAAGCAGCGTGTAGTTACTTTTGAATTAGACTTGTATCTCTATTTTTATTGCATTTTTTTTTCTGTTTTGTAGCCTTTCATGTCTCCTCGATATCCAGGAGGCCCAAGGCCACCTTTAAGGATACCCAATCAGGTAACAGTTTTTTTTAATCAGTGAAATGCCAAATGTAAAGAAACACTTAGCTGGGAAAGGCAAACTTATATGCATTTTGAAAACAGCAGGTCTTAAAAACTGCATTGATGATGTAGATATTTGACATGTTTATTGTATGAGTATATCATATCCAAAGATGTTACAGCAGATAAACAAATTCTGTATATAAAGTATTATCTTTAAAATGCCATAAATTTAATTTGATTCTATAGGAAAATCTTGAAATATACAAAATAAGTTGGGATTAGTTGTAAAAGAAGGTACTTTTGGATTCCCATTCTTTTAGGATGAAATTATAGGGTTTTTTAAAATGAAAATAGATTGCATTTTTTAAAAAAATTGTTGTAAATACGATATTCAAGTAGAAAATTTCTCTGCAAACTTTTTAATAGGCACTAGGAGGTGTCCCAGGAAGTCAGCCATTATTGCCTAGTGGGATGGATCCAACACGACAGCAAGGTAAATTATCAATGGAAATATGATCAATGGAAATAACTGAATAAATGACTTATCATCAAACTTCCATTTGTTAATACATTGGAACAGCATCCAGAATATTGTAAGAAATACATTCATACTATTATTTATTTATTTATTTATTTATTTATTTTATTTGTTGGATTTTTATGCCGCTCCTCTCCAATGACTCGGAGCGGCTTACAACATATATATAAAAACAGCAGATCATATCTGAATCCAAACAAAAATATTTTAAAAATAAATAAGAAACCCCACATACATTCAACATTCACACTACAGTCCACAATCATTCCCAGACCTGCCGGCAAAGGTAGGTTTTAAGCTTCTTTCGGAAGGCCAGGAGAGTGGGAGAAACGCGGACTTCAGGAGGTAGTTGGTTCCAGAGGGCGGGCACCACAACAGAAAAGGCCCTCCCCCTAGGGCCCGCCAGACGACATTGTTTCGCTGACGGGATCCGGAGGAGGCCGACCGACCCTGTGCGCTCTCACCAGTCGTAGGGAAGTATGTGGCAGAAGACTGTCCCTGTATTATACTCATGATTTAAATGTAAAAGGGAACAATTATTTCTGTTTACGTAATTCATGTTTTATTTATTTAGCATATTTATATAGCTACCTGTGGACATGATTCTGGGTGGTGTACAGCTAACAATTAAAACAATGTGCAACCATTAAAAACTTAAAACAATAAACATAATAATAAATAAAAAGCAGGCTTTCAGGAGAATAACAACTATCTCAGCAAAATACAACCATCTTGGACCCCATGGGAGCCACAAAGTTGTAGCTCCTTCCAAAAGGCTAACAGGGATGGGGGTGACTTCACCTCAGTTGGAAATGATATTCCAAAGAACAGAAGCCACAGCAGAAAAAACCCATCATCTAGTTACCATTAGATGGAACTTTTTAGGAGATGGGACGTACAAGGTTTGTTTTTCTGTCTTCACCAAATCATGTAAGATCGAAGATTTTCATGTTTCTAAATTGTTATTGATTGTGGGGTGGCAGGATTATCTTAAAGATCCTTTTAACCTAATGAGATTTATTAGCCTTCTTTATTAAAGGTTTTAAATAATTTAAAATACATCCTGCTGTGGCACATTATTTAGCTCTTGTACAAGATGATATATTTAGTTGACAACATTCATATTGAACAACTCTTAAATTTATCTTATACAGCACTACTGTATCTAAATGTGCTATATTTCAATAAAAAGAAATGTCATCTGTCTATCACCAATACAAGATGCAGGGATAAACGCGTTCCCTAAATACTGCTCTTCTAAATTTATTAAATTGGCAATTTAATTAAAATAAAGTTTGGGGAGAGGGAAGCCTATGTTTTTAAGCAAACCCAAATGAGAGGAATGGGAGACATCAACTTAGAAGAGGCTCTTTGAATCTGAATGGAAGAAAAATAACTTTTCTGAAATTATATCTGACACAACTTTTTACAAAATATTTTAATCATAGGGAAAACAAATTTGCACTCTGATTAAAATGCATTTATAATCTGAATCAATCTGATTAAACAAAAATTGTATTTCTATTTTTTTTCATGAATCTTTTAGGTCATCCAAATATGGGAGGTCCAATGCAGCGGATGACTCCACCTCGGGGAATGGTCCCACTAGGCCCGCAGGTATATTGCTCTAATTATCTTTCATGTGATCATATTTCTCATAATTTCCTATGAGAGAAAGAGAAACAAAGAGATGTATTCTTACAGTAAAAATATTCTGCTACTTGAAGTTATTCTACATAATTTCTCTTAAAAATTTGAACAAGGATGAGAACATGCGCACAGCTACTTTTAGTTAAAAATCAAACATAAATTGCTGTTAAAATTCAGAGAGCCTTAAAAACTGTAAGAACTTTATATAGTTTTGGTTTTTAAAGCCTGAACATTTAATTTTAATATTGCTTTAGAACAGTGGTTCTCAACCTATGGGTCGCGACCCCATTTGGGGTCAAACGACCGTTTTGCGGGGGTCGCCAGACACCGCGGGCCGCCATTTTAGGGGGGGCGCGCCCTGCATGCCCGGATCGGCCCGTCGTGGTTCGGGCGTCACACGCGCACCGCGCATGCGCGGATCGGCCCGTCGCGGGCCGCCTTTTTTTTTGCGCGATGCGCGGATCGGCCCGGTGCGCGCACGCACGCACGCGCCGGAGTCACACCACACATGGGCGGAGCAAGTGGGGTCTCAACCTGAAAAAGGTTGAGAACCACTGCTTTAGAATGTTACATGTTTTAGAATTATCTGCTATATTTGTTCATGTGCATTTTTAAGCCATCCAGAGCTTGTACATTTATAAATAAATAAAGTTTCTGTACATATATATCCCATTTATATGTTAAAGTTATGATTGATAAGTTAATAAGAACATACAGAAGCAGTGTGTGCTTGATATTGGGAGTAAATGTTAGTGATAACAGTTGTAATAGAATTCTGTCAATAACTTACTACATTACATTCATTTGTTCTTTGTAAAATATTTTTTAAAAGTTTTAATCACATTTATTTAGCTGAAATAAATATGGTTAAAATATACAAATTATTTTACTTCACATTAATTAAAGTTGCCTAACATTAAATAAAGTATCAGGCTTTCAATATTTCTTTGGTTAATATTACATCATATCCGCAATATTATATTACAGATATTCCTCCAATAAATGCAAAATACTTTCTAAAAAGAGAGAAAACATGAAAGAAATCAAATGGATAATTTTGCAGATTTTCCTTTGTATCCCTTTGAGGTAGACCACGTCAGGAAACAAATGCTACAAAGATTACGCGAACTCTTACTATTTCTTCCTCATTTGCTTTCATGTTTACCAAACAGCTGTTTAATACCTTCTTAAGGCTCTATACTTATTTTTTTAACTCATGTTGGCCAAAATCTCTCAGATTTTCATTTTTAAAAATCTTTTCCCCATTTCACCTTGCTCTTAATTTGTGAAGTGGATCAAAATCCAGTCAACAGAATTTAGAAAAGCAACAAATAAAAATAAATTATCAAAGGCATAGCATTCTGTGAAACTTATATTTATAACCTTTTTCCTCAGATTTTTTTTAATCAGATAAAATTATGGTGACTAAAATTTCTAATAGTGGAACTATCAAAAAAAATTTCTTACAGGAACTGAAATAAGAACTATTTTAATGGTTTTAGACCAGCGGTTCTCAACCTTTTCCGGGGCTCGACCCCGGCCCGCATCGCGCATGTGCGGCACGACGGGCGTATCGCGCATGCGCGGCGCGACGGCCCGCATCGCAAAGGGAAAAAATGATAGACCCAAAAAAATGGCTGACCAAAAAAAAATGACGGGCCCGCATCGTGCATGCGCGGCGCGACAGCCCGCATCGCAAAGGGGGAAAAATGGCGGACCCCCAAAAAAATAAAAAATGGCCGACCCAAAAAAAAATGACGGGCTCGCATCGCGCATGCGCGGCACGACGGCCCGCATCGCAAAGGGGAAAAATGGCTGACAAAAAAATGGCCGACCCAAAAAAAAATGGCGGGCCCGCATCGCGCATGCGCGGTGCGACGGCCCGCATCGCAAAGGGGGAAAAATGGCGGACCCAAAAAAATTTAAAAAATGGCCGACCAAAAAAAATGGCGGACTGCCGTGTTTGGCGACCCCCGTGAAATAGTCGTTCGACCCCAAATGGGGTTGCGACCCACAGGTTGAGAACCGCTGTTTTAGACAATCTAGTCTAATTATAGTTCCAAAAAGTAAAATTTATGTATAGCAGTCACTAAATTAACTTTATATATTTATTTTAAGGTGACCAAATTATAATTATGGATAGATCTGTGGAAGAGTATAGTTTTTCAAATAATTAGAAGAGAATCCAGTTTGTGCTGCTGATACGATAAATAGTTAATTTGAAAGTGCATCTTTATATATAAATTAAGCACTGGACTATTTAAGATTTATGTGTCATTTTCTCTGTTTATTGAACAGTCCATTGCTGTAAATGCTTTTAAGTAAAATATGTTTTCTTACATAGTATAAGTATATATGTCTATTGTTAAAGTTAATAAATCTATTACCGGTATTAATAACAAAAGCTTACTCTTAAGAGCTTAGTTTAAAACTCACTCAGTCCCTTAATATTAGAATATTAAGTCAGCATTCATGAAATGGCAAAACCTGCCCTTCGCTGATAATTGTGCTAGTTATTATAAATGATATAATCTTCATTAATCAATTAAATGTGTTTACTTCCTTTAATAATAAGGTCAGAAAAAAACGTAAATAGTTTTTTTTAAATCAGAGGGAGTATAGAAATAATTGTTTATAAATTGAGCAATTAAAAATCTAACAATGAATGACACTGGCCGATCCAATTAGCAGATGTGTAGGGAAGTCATTAACCTGCTGTCCTTTTTTTTCCCCCTCCTCTTTGGTTTTGTTTTTTTGTTTTGTGGTAGTCTGACCCTTGGTTATCATTGCAGAACTATGGAGGTGCAATGAGACCCCCACTGAATGCTTTAGGTGGTCCTGGAATGCCAGGAATGAACATGTAAGTAATGTAAATTGCACTAACACACAATAAGGAAGTTGTCTTCGATTAAAAGTAATGGCAGGGATGTAAGTGCATTTAAAATAAAGACATACAAGCATGTATCAATTAACTGGCAAAAAATAATGACAAACATCACAATCCAAAATCCCTAATCGCTACCAACACTGACACCAAACAACACCAGTTCAATTGGAGCAACACTAAACTCATCAGCCACACTACCACCCACCGTGCTCGTCAGTTCATTAAAGCCTGGCACTACACAAGCAATTCCATCAACAGACATATTGATCTACAACCAGCATATGGACCTCTCAGAATCCAAATCAATCAAACCGCCATCCAGAGACAGCACCAACCCTCAAGCCCCTCCCCCCCAGCAGTTCACTTTTCAATGACCCTGACCCTACATAATCTCCCCATCACAAGACCCATTACCAACCTCGCATTGATGACTCACTCCTGATCCACTAATTCACACCCTCTAATGACCCTTACCTGAAATACCTCCCCATCACAAGCCTCTCTCTGATAACTCACACCTGGCCCATAACAAGACCCTCACTTGACACTCCCACACTACTTATATAAAGCCTTTATATAAGTGGAACACTGACACAGATATCCAGTAAAAACCGCTGAAGATGTTACCTAGCCTGGTAATGAAACGTTCGGAAACCAATCCTCAAGCTCAGAGAACAAACCTTCACCCTCAATGACAATGTATCAAAGTGCCAATAGGAATTTGTTCTTTAACTGGTGGAGTGGTCAAAACATTTTGAACATAAAAATTCCTTGAAATGCTCTGGTGGTTTCAAGGTTTGGCAACTCAACAAGTTTCTAGAAAATACTTGAAATAGCTCAGATGTTTTGCAACATGTCATATTCAAAACATTTTGAAATAAAACATGTTTGCATATCCATTTTATTTGACATTATATGAAACCTTTTAATGTTCAATACATTAGAAGTTAACAAACCTTTGTGGTAATGATTCATAGGGTTTTATTTCATCAGTAGCAAGACATCAAGTGAAGATTTCAAATATGCTTAAAATGTCAGACTATTACTTGGTTTGATAGTCCACCATTTGTATTATGAAATATACTTTTTGCAGTCCCTTTGAGCTTTTAGACACCTATAAACTGAGAACATATAATCTCTCAAGGTAGATTTAATCCTTATTTTCTATAATACTAAGAAATAAAAGATAATCTTACAGCCAAGATTAATATTGAGGCAAGTGTTAAAATTGAAGAAACATTTTTCAGAGATTTTCTTAAAATTCAGTATATTAATTTTTGGTGGAGGTTGAATTATACAAAGTTCTATAAAATGTGAGAAGTATTTCAACCACATAATGTTCACAACTTGTCTCTTTTTTGGTCCTTTGAATCAGTGTTGACTCCTGGTAACTGCCTAGACTCATCCCTGCAGGTTTTTTGGCAAGATTTGGGAAGCGGCTTGCCATGCCTGCTTCCTAAGGCTGTGAGAGAATGATGGGGTCACCCAGCTTGCTTTGTGCCTAAGGCAGAACCAGAACTTTCCCAGATTCTAGCCTTGTTGCTTAGCTACCAGAACAAACTTGTTATTTCATAACAGTGTAGAGGGAATTAATTTTCATTAAGGTGCAAGAACTGCAAATGATAGCAAAGTTTTCTTTTTGTTTTGTAAATAAAGGATTTTATCAATAGTATGATGCATCCAGCAAAAAAATGAAACCTACATGGCATCATTAGTGAGAGAATATATTTTAGAGGTTTTGTGTATAGTTATATAAAGCTGTAATTGATTTTTTAAACATTTTTTAATTTTTTGTTTTGTTTGATAAATTATTTTGAATTTTTACACTGCTTCAGTCATATGACTAAGTGGTATACTATTATTAAAAATAATATTATTATTTTAAAAAAATGAACATCTTCACATTCAGTGTAATAAAATAGTGTCATATTAATCCATTGCTTATACTGATGACATAATTTAGCAGCAGTATGACAACACACTTTACTATCTCAAATGTCTTATGAACAACTAGGTTTTCAAAAGTTTGCTAAATGTTAAGAGTGAGAGTACAGATCTTAAATCTCAAAGTGGTGTTCCACAGAAGGGTTTTGCAGTGATGTTCATATCTAAGTCCATCCCTTCTTACCTTATGAAGAGTGGGTCCTCTCAACAAGCACCTTTGGCAATCACATATTTGGGGTGCAATATGTTACTATTTGTAGTAAGTAATCGTGTAGATAATAAGGGTCCAAACCATGTAGAGCTTTAACTTTGATAACTAGTATCTGGAGATACATTTTGAAAGCAAATAGCAGCAATTCAGCTCTATAATATTGGTTTTACGTACCGCATCATAATCTCAGTATGTGGGCAACTACAATTCTACATGAACTGCAGTTTCTTGATGATTTTTAAGGACAGTCCTATGTAAAAATGCATTGCAATAGTCCAAACATGTGACAAGAGCACATGACCTTAACTGTGTCTTATATTCCATGAATACCTGTATGAAATACATACCAGCTCTTTCTGGGGAATACAGACTATAAAGAGCTAAATAGGATGGCCTCCAAACCAACAGTCATTCAGTCTTGTTAGAATTAAGTCTGAATCTAGTTTTTTACCATCTAAATCCTTATAGCCTCAAGTCTTCTACCAGATCATCTGAGTGTCAAAGCTGGATGTCAACAATGTATTGATGAGTCAAACCCTGTAGACACCGTTTAACAGATTGTCCTAGATTTGATAACTTCCCCTATATATGATTGGAATTACCTGTTCTGGAAAGAATGGAATCGCTGTTGAATGGTGTCCCCAATTCCTAATGTTACTAATAGCCCAAAAATATGGCATGATTGATGATATTGAAAGTCCTCAGCAAATCCATCAAGACTAATAATATGTTCCCATCCATACCTTTATGTAAGAACAATCAATGTAATTCTTGTCCATTGCCCAAGTTTGAATCTTTACTGAAAAGAATAAGGTAGTACTTTCTCTAGGTTCCTCTGCAACTGCCATCCCACCACTTTTTCACAGGAATGGAAGGGTGGAGATAGGTTGATGGTTATGAAATATAGTTGGATCAGAAGCAACAAAGCAAAGAAAAAATAGAATAGTTTTGGTCCGTTAGTTTAATTGGGTTCTTTATATCTAGTTTTAGAAGATGTGGAGAACAGATTGTGTTTAATTGATATTTATGTAGAAATATTGAACATTTAAAAGGGTTCACAATTTGTAAGCACAGCTGTAGTTTAAAGGTATAACAATAAAATAAAATAAGAACATTGTAACTAAAATGATATGTTGTGTACACTTACTGAATTTATAAAGAACATACAACTCAGAATTGGTCAGGAAAGATATGGTAAAGAGTGATGCTACCTAAAATTTTGGATGGATTGATTATTTTAGATATACCTTAGACTGATATTTATTTCTTGTCAGAATATCATATAAAACAGGGGTCCCCAACCTATGGTCTGCAGCCTGGTCCTGGGCTGCCGGCTCTTGGCCAGCAGGCTGCAGAAACAGCTGGCTGGTGCACGCACGCATGGGCCTGCATTCCCCCCATTCATTCTAGCGCCCCTGGCCCCATTTGCGCATGCACGCGGGTGCAAACAGGTATGCTAACATGGGACATGTGTTCGTAACCCGTTTGCACATGCACAGCTAGCCCGGGTGGTTTGTGCAGCCGTTCGCGCATGCGCACAGTGCCAGTTCATGCCACATGCACAAACGGGGTTGCTAGTGCCATGCCACTTGCGTGGCCCCATGTGTGCATGCTCACCAATTTTGAAGCTCCTCTCCTTCCCTCCAGTCCTCAAGCCCAAAAAGGTTGGAGACCTCTGATATAAAATATCTCCATACAATATTTCTAGGTATATATTGATTGCAGTTATTAATACTAATCCATATAAAGTTCTTATTTTAAATTCTAAATGCAAAAACAAAATCAATATCAGTGTACTTTGTTTTCTTCAGTAATTGCTTTTTTAAAGAATATCAGTAACAACCTAATGGATTTTGCTTATGCTTATTAAATAGTTTATCATTAAATAAGTTTCATTGCTTATTTAAACTGAAATTTTATCTTTATTTTAGGGGTCCAGGAGGTGGTAGACCTTGGCCAAACCCTACAAATGCCAATTCTGTGAGTAAATATTTATATGAAGTGTTGTCCTGTTAAAAAGAAGTGAAAGTAAATTAATCAAAATATGCTTGTTTTATCAGTTTTTCCACATAGTAACTATCTGGTTGAAAGGTCTTTTTAGAGATTGTACTTGGTCTTCCAAAAGTTACTAAAGATTACTCTTATTTCAGAGGGCTTTAGATAATATGATAATTTAATTATTTGTGCACCTAAAATATTAATAACTGCACAATCAGATCAAATTTATTGTTTTGTTTATAATTGACTTTTTATTTTTTTTATTTTTTATGAAATTCTATATGTAAAGTTAGGATAAAACTAATTGTAAAAAATGTTTTTTCTACAGGTAGTCCTTGGTTAACGATGGCAATTGGGACCAGAATTTCTGTTGCAAAGCAATGCAACTGTAAACTGACATTATGTGATTGCATTGCTTAGTGACAGCAGTCCCCATTGCCATCATTAACTGAATCCCACAAGTAATTAGGCGAGGACCCATCCCGATCCAAGCCATTCCCAGCTTGAACCCTCCCAGCCCTAAGCCTCAGTAAGCTAAGGGACTGCCTCCTCTGCCTCCTGTTGAACTCTCCCCACCTGCCTATCTCTACCCCATCTGTGACCTTTTGGCCATCTGCTTAACTGCCACCACCAGCAGCACCCACCACCCAGCCCTGTGCACCATTACCGTACTAGTTGAGTCCTTCTTTTGCACTGTCTTCTTTCATGCTATTGCAGCCGGAGCTTCTCTTATATTCTGTTCAGGACTTCCATTCATACGCCAGCCAGGGCCTCTGTTTGCGCCTCAGGATTTTTCACTGGCACATGAAAGATGACCCCAGCTGTAGCAGTGCAAAAGAAGGACCCAGCTTGAAGACCCTGGACAGGACATTAATGGAGACTCTAGTTAGTGTGTGAATAGAGACCCGGAGTAGGCACGGGAAACGTCCCAGATGCACCAAAAAAGGGGATAAAATGGCCAATATAGTAGTGGCACCCAGCAGGTGGGCAAATGGCCTACAGGCAGTTGTAAATGCGGGTGAGCCTTAATGGGCCTGAATTTTGTTTACCTGACCACAGAGGTTTTTCGGGGACTAGTCATAAGTCCCTTTGTTCAATGCTGTCATAACTTTGAACAGTTGGTTAAACTAATGGACACTGACGACTACCTGTAATTCCATATGACTGATTTTGTTTCAATAGTACCATTCCCTTTCTTAATATGTTTAATTAATTGATAGAATGGGTATATTCTTTCTTTTCTGTAAAAACTAACTTTAAAATAATAAAATAATATTTATAAAAACCTTGTTATTCTATCTGAACTGAAAAGAATAGCCTACTTTTATTATCTTACTGTCTTTTAGATACCGTACTCATCTGCTTCACCTGGGAATTATGTAGTGAGTATGTGTGTGTGCACATCTTTGTGTGCATACACCATTCTGTTCAGTTTCAAATATAGATGTTGAATTGCTGAGAAAAAAGCACAAGAACATCAGTTATGTCTGGCATGTATTTCTAGTACAGTGGTATCTCAGCACTCAAAATGCTTTGAAACTCATCGAATTTGGTACTCAATGCATTTTGACACAAAAATCTGGTCCCGGTATTTGTTGTTTGTTTGGCACTCAATGCACAAGCTAGAACTGGCTGATGTCGGTTGCCTCCTGACTAGTACATTATTCTTTATGGAAGAAATTTTGTATTCATTGCACTTCCCAATTCACAACAAGTACCGAGTTACCACTGTATATTGATTGTTGATTATTATGAGCAGAACAGTTCATTAGATAGACAATTATTACAAAGGGGAAAAAATATTATTTGCTTTGGTTACAAAAACCAAAATTGCTATGTGCTGAACAGGAAAAAAAGGAAAGTTCAAAAATGAAAGTTCAATTATATAAAAGATAGAAAAAACAATATAAATAGAAAATTAAAGAAGTCTTCAAGGTAAAGGGTTAATAGGAAGGTATATATTCAAATTTGGAGCAGGATAATAAAGAGAGATGCTAGCAAAGTTCTTCTGAAAGAATTTTGTTAGTTTTATGGAATATCAGAGCTAACTAGAGAGAAAAGTACCTATGGGCTGAAGCCTCAAGTCTTTTCCATCAGAATGAAATTCTTCCACCTGAATCAAATTAAGGAACAATTATGAATTTGAGATGATCTGGTGATAAAATATTTATTAGCTGAATAATTGTATTTTGCTGAGCTGTTCAGGTTTTCTTGCTGGAAAAAGCAAATCTCTGAGTGACATTATACCTATAGGTTACCATTTGGAAAATGAAATGGTAAATGATAAATTGTTGTTTGATTAGAAAAGTTGTTATTGTTTAATCAAATCTTTTAATTATGTTGCTTATACAATATTTGTGTGTGTATGCACGTTACTGATTTACCTTTCTTTTTTTAAGGGTCCACCAGGAGGTGGAGGGCCACCTGGAACACCCATCATGCCTAGTCCAGCAGGTAGGTAACTTCAATGAGGGAATGAAATGGCAATGTTTGATACAGCAATAGTTTAACATTTGCTTAACATTTCAATAGAATTCTTAACCATTGTAAATCTTTGCACAACTTAGTAGATTCTAGATATCCTTACTTTATATGAATATAACACACAATTTTACTTATAGGATACTGCCAAAGTTATATCAGCCATATTTTCAATCTGAAAGAGAATTCCTTAATTTTCCCAGTAATGAACACAAATAGCAACATTTTGTTGCATAAGCCATCAAGAATATTTAACCTATAGCAGTGATGGTGAACCTATGGCACGGGTGCCAGGGGCGGCACTCGGAGCCCTCTCTGTGGGCACACATGCCATTGCCCCAGCCTTGCCTCCCCCGTGACCCCCTCCTCTCCAGCAGCCTCCCTGAAGGAGAGTCGCCCTCGAGCGTAGCCCAAACAGAGCAGTGCAGCCAAGGACACGGCAGCCAGGCAGCATAGACAAGACTCTGCCCTCACACCCCATCATGCAGTTGATGCTGCAGGGCATGGGCAGAGGGTGTGGCCGCCATAGCGCTGCTGGGCTGCCTGGGCGATCTGCGGCAGGCCCTGGAGGCGGTGAGTGGTCCTGTGGGCAGACGGGACGGGGGATGGGGGCAGAGTGGGGTGGGGTGGGGGGTGGAGCAGGGGCAGGGCCAGTTTTTGGGCACTCGGTCTCTAAAAGGTTCGCCATCACTGACCTATAGTATTGTTTTTTTATTAATTACTATATTTGCCTAAAATGGCATTAATGCAAAACTATTAAATAATGTGTAATTTCCTTGATCTTGTCTACATTTTCAGAATGCCGTATTACAGTTTTCCTCACTCTGGGAGTATTTCTCTCAAACATAATAGTGAATATAAAACAAAAATGCTGGCAATATTTTACTACTGTATTTATCTGAAAAAAAAGTGATGACTCTGAATTTAAGATAATTCCCTGAAAAGAAAAGAATACTTACAAAAGTTGATCTAGTGACCTCTGGTAACTACCTGGACTAGTTCTTACAGTTTTCTTAGCAAAATTTCAGAATTGCCATTGTCTCTTTCCTAGGGCTGAGAGAGCATACCCATTTGACTTTTCCCTAAGGTGGTATTAGAACCATATTCTGCCACATACTTCCCTTCGACCGGTGAGAGCGCACAGGGTCGGCCTCCTCCGGGTCCCGTCAGCGAAACAATGTCATCTGGCGGGCCCTAGGGGGAGGGCCTTCTCTGTTGTGGCGCCCACCCTCTGGAACCAACTACCTCCTGAAGTCCGCGTTTCTCCGACTCTTCCGGCCTTCCGAAAGAATTTAAAAACCTACCTCTGCCGGCAGGCCTGAGGAATGATTGTTGATTGTGGTGTGACTGAGGAGTATGTGTGGAGTTTATTTTTAATGGGTTTTTTTTGGATTTATATTGAATTGTTTATTTGTATGTTGTGAGCCGCTCCGAGTCTGCAGAGAGGAGCGGCATACAAATCCAATAAATAAATAAATAAATAAACACATGGTCTCCTGGTCCTTAGCATGATGCCTTAACCATTACCCCAAACTGGCTCCCTTTACATTCTTATCTAACCTAAAATGATGGCTTATTAAAGTTGCATTATTTGGAAATAAACCTAGTTTTTGTGTTTTTTTCCACATAAATACAGTATTTGTCTTGTTTTCTGTTTTTTTGTGCAAAAAATATAGATGATTTTTTTAAATAATTAAAGCATATATTTAAAAGCTTAAATATAGGTTAATACACTGACACTTTACCAAGCAAAACTTTAAAAACTCATTCTATATTCTTATTATTGCTCTGCATCATTTTCACTTCATAAATAAAATGCATACACATATTATCTACAATCCTACAAGGATATCTCTGCCATTAATCCAACAATTTTGCTTACTAATGGAATACAGGTAGTCCTCAACTTATGATCACAATTGAGCTCAAAATTTCTGTTGTTAAGTGAGACACTTGTTAAATGTGTTTTGCCCCATTTTATGACTTTTCTTACCACAGTTGTTAAGTGAATCACTGCAGTTGATAAGTTAGTAACCCAGTTGTTAAGTGAATCTGGCTTCCCCATTGATTTTGCTTGTCAGAAGGTTGCAAAAGATGATCATATGATCTTGGGACACAACAGCAGTCATAAATATGAACCAGTTGCCAATGATCTGAATTTTGATCACATTATCATGGGAATGCTGCAAAGATCACATTTTTCAGTGCTGTTGTAACTTTGAACAGTCACTCAATGAACTGTTGTAAGTTGAGGATTACCTGTACTTCATCATGATCTGGATTCTAATATATAGTTACTACTTTGAAATAAATGCCTACTATGGGTGGCTATATATCAGGGGTCTTCAAACTTGGCCCTTTTATGACTTGTGGAGTTGAACTCCCAGAATTCCTCAGCCAGGCAGACTGGCTGAGGAATTCTGGGAATTGAAGTCTACAAGTCATAAAAGGGCCAAGTTTGAAGACCCCTGCTGTAGATATTGTGAAGTATCTTATACTTGATTTATAGAATGTTAATAATAATCCAGTTGGAAATGTCTTTTGTTAAAAATAACAGTTCATTATTTTCATTGATTTCATTGAAAGTACTTGGTTTTTAACCGCCTTTTTGTTTTCAGATTCAACCAACTCTGGAGATAACATGTACACTTTAATGAATGCAGTACCTCCTGGAGCCAACAGACCTAATGTAAATAACAGGAATAAATACATACATTTAAAATTATGCCTGATTCCTCAAATCCAACGTTTTAATAATTAAATATTCTAATTGTCCCTCTCTCTCTCTCTCTCTCTCTCTCTCTCTCTCTCTATCTATCTATCTATCTAGTTATTTATTATAGAGATATCATAGACATTTTCTTAACCTCTTTCTTTATTACATCTTGTGAGTTATATTTTCTCTATCATATTTTTTCCACTTTGTTACAAATTATTTATTAACATTTTTGGAGTATGATGCATTTGCCCTTTTTGCAGTTTCCAATGGGACCAGGGTCTGATGGTCCAATGGGTGGATTAAGTGGAATGGATTCACATCATATGAATGGATCATTAGGTAAGAATATAATTTGCCTTTTTAAATCTTGTGGTAGGTAATGAATCCAGGTTTAAAAAATCATATTGAACTATTTCATTACTTTTTAAAATTTTGTCTGCAATTAGAAATTACAAATAAAGATGAGATCTTTAATTAGGAAAAAAATGTCCAAGGATCACGAAAGGGACATCTTTCCTATTCTTAAATTATAAATTATGCTTATATGTTATGTTTTGCATATATTGAAAAGGGAGGAAGTTGTGTTTCTCCTCATCCTATTGGCTTCAACAGCCATCAACTATGGTAACTCAGTGAAGGCTGGATATTTGGGATGCTGTAAGTATGGTTCTGCTTCCTCCAGGGCAGGCAATTCCAGTCAATGTTTTTGAAGAAGACGTTTAGCCCTTGACGGTTAGTCAAGTGTGTGATGCCTCAGGGCTTGCCCCTTGTTTCCTTCTTATTTAATATCAACATGAAATTGCTGAAAAAGATATGCTAGTTTGGGGTGCAGTATATTTAATATGCTGATGATATTCAGCTTTATATCTCAATCCCAGACCAAACAGGAAATGCTGTGTAAATCCTGACCAGGGCTTGGAGGCTATGAGAGAAAAATAGACTGAGGTTGAATCGCAGACTGAGTTACTGTTCATACAAAAACCCATTTGTTCTATGGAAGTTTCATTTATTTATCTTGACAAAATTGCACTTTACCAGAAAGAACTAGTGTGCAATGTGTGCGTTCTCTTAGATTCATGGCTTCTGCTAGAATATCAGATAGAAACTAGCCAAGAGCACCTCTAACCAATTTTGGCATATCTGATAGGGGCTACTCTGAACTAGGAAGCACAGAAGACTTATAATTTTGTTATCTCCCAGTTAGACTACTGCAATTCAGTCAACATGGGACTGCCCTCAAAATAACCTGGAAACTCCAGTTAGGGCAAAATAGATATTACCTATTGCTTTTCCTAGCCTATAAAGTAGAATAGCATGTCTTTCATGAGAGCTGCTCTGGTTGGCAATAGGTTTCAGTTCAAGAAGTTGATCCTTAGTTTACCACTTTCAATGGAAAGAATCTAAATAATCTGGCCAGGACAGAAAGCTGCAGCTCCCATCCTGAAAGTGATCAGGGGATTTGAAAACTAGAAAATGGCTTTCTTTGTAGGAGCCATCTCACTTTGGAATAATTCATTGTGTCAAGTCAAGCTAACTTTCATCCTTTTATACATCAGCCATCCTCTTCCACAAAGCATTTAGGGATTGAGTTTAAATGGAAGCATGTAGCAGCCTTTAAAAAAATACTTAATGATTTATAATTTTTATGGATATGTTTAATGGGATTGTTATAAGACATCTAGATTTGTTGAGTAGGCAGCATTTAAATAATTGTAATAGCAGGCATACTAACATCAATGGGAAAAGTATATAAACATTATTTGAACAATACTGTTTGAGATAGCACCATCAGTGCAAGTGCAAAATGAAATACAATTACATAAAGCCTATTCTTTATGTAATTTTGGGATTACATAGAGCAGGGGCCCACTGGGCCGCAGGCTCTTGGCCAGCAGTCTGCGGAAATGATTGACCAGGGCGCGCACGCCTGAGCGTGCATTCCCCGGCTAGCGCCTGTGGCCCATTTGCACATTTGTGTGGACACAAATGACACTAGTGTGGGCTGTGTGTACAACCCATTTGCACAGGCATTAGCCACCGCAGGAGTGCACAGCAGTCACGCATGTGCATGGTGCCAGCGCATGCCGCATGCGCAAATGCGGCCACTAGTACTGTCCAGTGGGCATGGCCCTGTTTGCGTGCATGTATGTGCACACAGCAATTTGGAAGCTGCTCTCCCCTCCAGGCTGTGAGTCCGGAAAGGTTGGAGAACTCTGACATAGAGCATTATTCCTTACATTCTTGTAACCTCTTAGGTTAAAAATATTTTAATTTCAATTCTTCAGAAAGCAATCTGAAAAAGTACTAGGATCTTAGACATGAGAGCATGTGAGGCCTCTAAATTTAAAATCATCAGTGTGGCGAAGTGAAAGATGTTTTAAGATTTAAATGAATGTATTGTTTAAATTGGTTTAATTAAATTGAGGGTTTTTTTTAAATTTAAGGCTCAGGAGATATGGACAGCATCTCCAAAGTAAGTATATGTTTTATTTTCAACATTGCTTTTCCTCTAAACAAAGGACTGTTAAAAATATCTGTTTTAAAATGAAAATGCTGACTTTGAAGACGTATAAAAATATTCCCAATTTTCCTAACAGAAATCTGAATTTGTACATTGCAATATGTATCTGTGGCTCATGAACTAAATCCTAATTTTTATTAAAGTGGCTGAGTTTTATTGCTACATTTGTGTCTCAAACCATAGAAATGTAGATATGAGCCTTCTTTCTAAAAACAGGTATAAAACTAAACTAAACTAAATACATTTTTCCAGGTGGTTTTCCTTGATTTATAAGAATTTTCTTCTTAAACTATGGGTGACTCTGGCTACAATTTGTTCTTTTCATCTTCTTAAAGTTCATTGTTGATTTTCTCAAAGACATACAGTATTCACAGACATTATTCTACAGACATATTGACCACATTATTTACTTTCAGGAAAACCGCACAATACAGAACAGAAGTAAGGGGTAGTCAAAGAAATTAAAAGCATGAGATAAAAAGAAGAAAACTGTTACAATTAGTTTAGGCCTAAACTGTTCACTATACTTCTTGGACATCCATATACAGTTCCATTATCACAACATTTATGTATTGAGTCAATTATATGACATATCTGAATGTAAAAGTATATATTCATGTACTCAACCAAACATCTTTGCTATCGTCACTAGATTCCTTGCACATTTATCCACAATTAAACAAACAAGGGGATAACATATAATTTCACTCCCTGCTCAGTGCTGAACTATGTATTAAGCATTGAAGTTATTTTCACGAACACCTTATTTCCTTTATATGCTTATCATTTTCAGCAATCAACATCCAATCAATATTTATGCAAAACATTCCATAATTTAAGCATATTTACTTTATAACATGCTTTAAATCAACAAACATATAGTGAAATTTCTTTCTCACATTCATACATTTTCAAATGACTTGCTGAAAAGCAAAAATTTGGTCTGTAAACTACTCTTCTCATAATAAAACCAGACAGCTCTTAACAGATTTGCTCATTATCACCTCTTTAAATCCAAATTCTGCCATATGCTTCTCCAGGCACACTTAAATAAATCCCCCATAGTTTTTGCATCAGTTCCTGCTATCTTTTCTTTTGTGTAATGAAATAATAATTACATGACATTCAACAAATCACACAGCCACTCCATGAGGAAGCCATATCCATGTTTTAATACTTCTCCAGTTAACCATCTATACCTGCAGCTGTAGCATTTTTCAGCATCCTTATGGCATGTATAAATTCATTTTAATAAATTTTGTCTTAAACATTACTTTTATTTTAATCCCATTCATTGACGACCCCCAAGATCTCTTCCAAGTCTCTTATTCTATTTGGAAAATACATATCTATTGGTTCCAGCACAATCTTCAGAAAAAGAAAGATAAATTGAAAACAGCTCTACAGTATTGAAAAAAACGTTTTCAAAACTTTTGAATACAACTTTTACAATCTCTGACTGATCAGTTAAGAGATGATGGATTGGTTTCGTGTAAACCTTGTAAACAATGCCTTGAAGTTCTTGTGAAGAGTTTCATCTGTCGGAACTATGACACTGCACATCTGTCAGCATTTCAGTGCTAACAGAAATGAAAATGTCATGGTTGGCTTCAGAACAGTTTTGTGCTGTGGCCCTAAATCATCAGCCCTATCATGACTTTGTGATTTTTGCCAAGGTTATAATATGGACATGAAATATAAGAAAATCCTTATTGAATATGTGTTTCTCTCACCCTTAAGAATGAGGAAATTGTACTTGTGGGTGAAAGAAAAGTATCCCTCATGGGATGCTTTAAAACAGTTTCATATGATTTATGCTTTTGATCTTCTTGCTTTGTTTTCCAAATAGAATTCTCCAAGTAATATGAGTATGAGCAATCAGCCTGGGACCCCTCGAGATGATGGTGAAATGGGGGGTAACTTTCTAAATCCTTTTCAGAGTGAAAGTGTAAGTACTGTATTTTTGATTCTGGTTGTTCTGCTGGGTGTACAACTCTACTTCATCATTTTAGGTGTTGCCATGTATAATAATACTTCTGAATTACTGTACCCATAATAGGTTAAGGGCTGTATGTTTAATGTGGAAAGAAATCAAGTTTTGAATACTTCTTTTGATATTTGTTCAGCCTGTTTTGCAGTTTCCATTGCTATTGCTGGTAGCATTACTAGAAATGATACATACAGTAAGACAACCCTGAACATATTTATTAGCATCACAGAATGATGGAGGTAGAAGGATTCACAAAGATGATTTGGTCCGTAGTGAGTAAGAAAACGAATTAAATCATCTTCTGGAGATACTTATCCAGCCTTTTTTTTCAAACTTCCACAACCTTCTTAAATCACTTTTGTACAGTATTTATTGCCAGTAAGTTTTTCCTTATTTTTAAATGAAAATCTAGGTATATAATACTGTAAAACATAGGAATGGTTGCTACAAGATTTACTTCCCAGTAAGTGGACATAAAGTTATTATATATTGTTATTAGAATTATATAATTATTATGCTTTTATTGCCCTTTATGTTGAAAGCCACTGGAGGCACCTGTGGCGAGATGGGCAGCAAATAAATTTAATAAAATAAAATATAAATTTAGTTTCAGTTTTATGTAAAGAATAATAATTATTTGTTCAACGGATTTTATAGCATCTAGATTTAAGCTTAAGCTAAATTAGGTGTTAATTGAAAAAACATAATTCAGCATTTAAAAAAATATTAAAGGAGTGATGGGCAATTGCAAATAATTTTTTAAAAATTTAACATTATTTAATATGTCTATTGTAATAGACATTGTAATATTGTTTAATATTATCTCTCTCACACACTTTTTTGTGTTGATATATGTAAAGATCTGTATTTATTTGTATGAATTGTGAAAGTCAGAATCAAAAGTATGTTTTTATTCAGCGTGACGATATGTTGCATATATTTCTACATTCAAAGCTAATTCTGAAGTTCCAACAAATTTGAACCTATAGCAAAGAAGATAGGGCAACCAACTGTCCAAGAACAATATAATAGTGATAAATTGAAATTTCTTTCCCCCATTTCTTTTATTTATTAATAAATAAAAATAAAAACTATAACAGTGATAATATAAGGAAAAATCTGTTTGGTTTTTGCCTAGATTACCACTTGTATTATTATTTTGTTAATAAGTAATAAAAAAGTATGATAGTGTTATAAGCATTAATTTCTATTTGCTAAATAGAAATTGATATAATTTCACAGAACAATAATTGTAGTGATAAGTTTACATTCAGTTACCTATCTTACTCATATCAAATTTATTCTGTTAATTTACATTTCATGTAAATTTATTAAATTAGGACGGCCAGTATGAAAGATGTTTTACTTGAAATGTAGCTGTTTCTTAAAGAGATTCTTTTTTTTTCAATGTATTGAAGTAATTAATAGCTCCAACTTCTTCTACAAAACATTTAGCCAACATTGGACTAGATATTCTGCACCACATTTCCTGAGTTGATCCTTAGGATATATTTAAAAGAACAACTGAGGTATATATTTCCATGTTGTAGGTTAGAACGATTTTACCCAATTTGAAGTTATAAAGACAGAAAAACAATCAAATTTATATGGCATACTAAACAGCAGAACCAAACTATAAAAAATGATATATTTCATGTTAAATTATGTCTTGCCTATGGATCCAATTATTATATGGAAAGAATTATAATGATCAGGTAGTTTACAAACAATGAAATGGAAATAATATTCGGAGCTTTACAGTTAACTTGTTTAGACCATCTCATGTTTATTAAGATAAATGTTTGCCAAGTGCTTATTTTATGACTCTTTAAAATATACAATTTTGGAAGAGTTATTTGATTCATATTTAATTCTAAATAAAATAATGCTTGTCCATCAGTCCATGAACAATTTTGTTCTAAATGAAATTAAATTTTGTTAGAACTAACAACTTGCTACAGATAGATCTGACTTTCTTATTCCTGTTTACATAAGGACCAAAAATTTCAATTAAAAATTACTATTCCAATAGGATATAAATCAATTTATAGTTTATAAATGTTCTTATTCTTAACATATTTTCATGTACATAAAAATAATTTTGTTTTTTCACTTTCAGTAAATATATTATTTATATAAATTAACAGTGAGGAAAAACACTTGTACAAAAGATATTACAATAGTAATATCTTGGATTTAAGGTTTATCATTTCAATTAACTGGCTTTATAATAAAAAAAATCAGATTTTCATCCTGTGTGATTAATACAATATTTCTTCCTTACCATGAAATTATGATTCACTTTGAAACCTAACAGAACTTTTTCAGTTTAAGAAAATGCATAAAATTTAATGCAATCATATTTGTAATCACTTTGTATAAATTATTACTATGGATAGTCCTTCATTCAGATCTTGATGTTAATCCAACTAAAGAATCTCCTTCTGAAACAGTATCACAAGTCTTTTTAACATAGTGATATACCATAAAAATATTGTAGTAGTTCATCAGTTGCTGAAGTGAAATGATGAAATTAAAGTATTGAAATCAGCATTGTTTTACTTTGTTTAAACCAAGAATTCTGTGTAACTCTAAAGTAAGGCTACATTGGATGAAGCATTTCAGTAACTTGGTCAAGAAATTATCAGTAACTCTTAAAACAATTTCAGTTTCCAAGACATAGTGGGGCTTGGTTGTCCCATGCCCCCTGTCCGCATCCCATGCCCCAGACTAGGCCATTGTTATGTCATCCTAATAGTTTATTAGACTGAAATCTTGTGCAATTTGGTGATCTTAGGAAATGTTACAATTTTTAATATTATAGTGGAAGGGAAGGATAACAAGGTGTGCTGATAACCAATTAATAGTACAAAAACATGTTCTGCTCTAAATTTCATACTGTGTTTCCCAGAAAATAAGATCCGGTCATATTTTTTTTATCCAAAAGAGGCCCCAGGTCATATTTTCAGGGGAGGATCTTTTCCATTCACCTCGCAGCGGTGGCACTGACAGCCTGCCCAGCTGGCCCACTTCTTCTGCGGCCGAAGGAGCAGCTTCATTCTGCAGCTGAGAATGGAGCTTGGGCCTGCATTTTGCCATCAGAGACCTTTCCGGAAGGCCTGAGCAACCCAGAACCGAGCTATAGATTGAATCCATAGCTTGGTTCTCGGATGTAGAGGCCATAGAAGAAGTGGACCAGCGAGGCAAGTGTCAATCAATGGGAGGCCTGGCTGCAATGGTAAGCTCCACCCCCCACTTTAGCTTTAATTTTAGGCATGTGCCACACCCCAAAACTAGGGCTTATTTTGGGGGTAGGGCTTATATTAGGCCCACCCTCAAAAATCAAGCTTGGGCTTATTTTCGGGGAAGATCTTGCTTTCGGGGAAACGTGTTATACTAATTTAGATTACATTATTTTAATAAACATTAAATATATACACATCAATTTGCACACAATTTCCATATCAAAGGCAGCAGGAGAAAGCAAAACTCTAATGCCATGATAGTGAACCTATGGCACGCATGCCACAGGAGGCACACAGAGCCCTCTATGTGGACATGCGCACCGTCGCCCCAGTCCTAGGCCTTCAGCTGGGTTTTATAAAACCTTTTCGCTTTAGGCCTCCGCTACCGTGTGCAAAAAAAAAAAGGTTCAATCAATCAATTTCAACTCGCAGGGGAAAAAAAGATCTCGCAAAGTTGGAATTGATTGAACTTTTTAGTCTCACCCAGTCTGCCGTTACCACCGAAGCCACGCCCACCCAATGGGCTATGCCCACCCAGCACCCGATGATACATAAGTGAGTTTTGGGTTGCAATTTGGGCACTCGGTCTCTAAAAGGTTCACCATCACTGCAATGCCTATCATAAATCATGAGAAACTTAAGGTTTCAGTATCCAGATACTTCTAGAATTATTTTGCTTAATCAAATATTATATGGCATGCAAAATTATAGCCAATAAGGTATGACACTTATCTTCATTGCCAAGCCAGATACAAATCACATTGTTAAATTGTTATGTTAAATTAGTAATAATAGTCATATGTTAAATTATTATTATTAATCATGATACTTGCATTTCATATTGACTATTAGTATCTTGGTAAATGAGTTGCAGCTAAAATGTGGATTCCTATTTTTCAGTATTCCCCCAGCATGACAATGAGTGTGTGATCCAATATCAAGTTTCTTCATGAAGGCTGCACTGAGTTGGCCCTCTCCAGAGAGCTACTAAAGAAGAAAAAAAATTCATCCCTGTGTACAGTTTAACAGAAAAGATTTCTGCCACATTTGGACCCACCATTATTTTCCAACCATCTTCCCTGTTTTGTGAAGAAAGTGGGTCTTGATCTGGTTTCAGCTATAATATGTGGCATATCAGAGCTGCCCAAGACTGAACTGCAAACAATTATCTGTGTATGTATATGTAGGGATAGGTGTATGTATGTGTGTGTTACAGAGACATAAATATGAGCACATACATATATAGACCTTCAGGACGTTGTAAAATATTATCACATGACATCTTAAGTAGAAATAAGAAATAGGGACTTTTATTCCATCTTTTTTACGTTTACATTTTATCTTTCGAAAGAACTGCTTCCTTCTTCCCATCCGACCTGTTTTGTGCTGTGTATATCACTGCTTTGTAAGTTATTTTTTTAAAAATGATCTCAGATACATTTTTTTTCATTGTCAGCCATCATCGTTAGGAATAAAATTGCTTATGAGAGGGCTTTCATAAAGTTTTACTTAATACCAGTAATCATGTGAATTGCAGACTACACTTGCTCGAGAAAAAAAAATTATTAAGTGCGTTAAACTTGTTCTTTGCCTTCCTGAAATTGAGAAAAAAAAGAGAAGAGTTCTGTGCCCTACTTCTTAATAAATGTCTAATACTGCTATACTAAGCATATTTACATGGTGATAAACATTGAAACAAGTTTACTCCCAAGTTATATGAGGACTAGGATGCATATCCTTTAATATTTGCTTTCAAGGTATGACTGAGTTTAGCTCAACTTTTTGATCTATGCAGAGAAATACAAAATACTTGTTGGGCTTTGATTAAAGTGCTGGAGCATCCAGGAATAAAATCAGCAGGATTGCAATGTTGGGGAAATACTTAGTATGATCTTCCACAGGTGTTCTAATTATAATAAAAACAGCTATAGATTATATTGCTTATGCACAATATTTTCCTCTAATATTTATCATAATCTCCCAAAATTACATATGCATACTCAAATTATTTCATATGCCAAAGTGAAAGAGACAGCAAATTACTTTCCCTCACTATACTTACTGGCTTTATTATTCCTATCTCCATCTCACTATATTTTATCAATATTATTAAACCACTTTGGATATTACTAAAATCAGTGTAAACTTAAAGACCTATATGATCAGTAAATGTATTACACAAATTTTTAATGTTGGCTTACGGTACTTCCTCTGCTGCTTTAGAAACAAATGCAGCTATTAATCTGAAAATAATTTTAATTGGCTTTATGTTAAAAGACCAAGGTAAATTTCATCCAGTATCACATTTTTTTGAGTTTCAAATAACAGAAATTTAAGGTGCTTTATATGAGGAAAGCATGATAATTTCCCCATCCTGTTTTTGGCAAGTAAATGATGTGTGAAAAAACTATATCTATTCCTATTTTCAATTTTGCTATGGGAATTACCAATTTTGTTTGATAATTCCCATACAGTAGCAGCTTCCATTATCTGCATATCTTGTATTGTAACTTTATACTTCTATAAATGTGGAAGTAAATGTGCTGCCTACAAGAATTTATTTCCACCTATAAGAAGGAACTGAGAATTTTACATTAGTTGCAATCTATCCAAGTATACTTCCTGCTGAAATTGCAGTGAAAGACTGAATAAGTAGCAGTTTTACACTTCTTTAAAAAAAATGGGAGGGGAGATCATTCTTTAAATTGTGTGCTGGTGTTAAAGAAAACTTGGGGCAGTATCCAGTCATGTCATTCCAGGCAGAATAGAATTCACCAGTGGGACATGTTTCTTCTCACCTGCCAACCATCAAAGCTGGTCTGGAGGATTAGGAAATCATATGGAGCAAATTTAGATTGTACCAGGAAAGTAAAAAAAGGGAAATGAAGTCCCGTCATGGAAGCAAAACATGATACTTACAAAACTTTGGACATGGCTCTTAAGTATCACCATTACTTCTAAATTAACCTTGAAGAGCTGAGTAATGTTGCAGTGTGTAACCTAACACATGTTTATATTTTTACAAAATTAAATCTATGACTCCAAAGTGTTTTATTTTCATTTTATTGAACACTCGGAACAAGACAATAATTCTAGTTAGTATCCAGTGATTTTATTTTATCCAGAAAAGCTTTTTGATTCAGCCAAACTTTCCATGAATGCAGTGAAGGAAGAGATTGTTCTTTCTCTTTCAAAAATGTATTCCAGGAAATTGAAAACAAAATGGAAAGCAGGTCCTTTCTCTCCCTTTTGTTTATGGGAACTTCTGCTGGATTAAAGTGTCTTCTCAGAATTGAAGGGCAGATTTGGATATGATTCCTTAATCCCAATACTTAATTTTTTGGATATTCATTTTATGCATGTAAAAATCTCTGTGCCTAATTTTTCCAGTAACTCATTTCCAGTACACCACATAAAATGATAACTATGAATGCTGTGCACATAATATCTAATGACAATGCTAGTTATACATTGTATTTTTGTTTAGATTCTTCTGTATGTTCTAGTAAGTTATTTATAGAATTTGGCAATATGAAGAACAAAATTAAAATAGATTATTGATTTTCAGTCATTGATTTATTTCTCATATGTTAAAGTTCCACATGTACTACATGTAGTGTAGTCGTATATGAACCTTAATGCCGTGATTCTAATTCCCACCCCCAGACGAGTGCATTTAGAACAATTATGATGAACTTATATTTTACCTTGGGAATTTTAATGCAATTTCTCCAAAGGCCAAGTGGAAACAATTCACAAAACATGATGCATATATGGACTTCTTAAAAGGATTATATGTGATCAGAATATCAGCTTCCTTTTGTATCCTGCTTAAAAAAATATTGTGAAAAAAATCAAATTTATTCCTACCTGTCTCTTTAAAAATATTCTGAAAACTTTGCTAGAAGTTACTGATGAAAATGATAAATAAGTAAATTAAACTTGATCTCATAACCTGGAGCATTATGTGTGTGTGCCCATATATATATACACATTCACACAAACACAAATTTAAAATCCCTGAAATAGATTGGGTATCAAGTAATAAACATACAGGATATAATCCATTTTAGTAGTTCCTACATAAAATGTTTAATATGAATTTAAATGATTGTTTTAAATTTAAAATCAAGGATTGAATTTGGTGTGGTTTTCTTTATTCTCACAACTTGTTGCACACATATGTTCAGAAAAGGTGGTGTAATTTCCTTTATCTCTTTTTCACCAAGTCCTATGCTTTAGCCACAGTGACAGACTACCACATAAAAGGAAATGGTCTTTCAAGCTTCTAAGTCACAGTAACCAATTTCTAGTTGGAAGATTTTCATTTTTGCCTGATTCATCAGATTATCATCAGCTGAACCTTTGGTTGCCACTATCCTGGCCTGATTGGTGCATCCTAAATACTTTCTCATCTCTATATAGATCCTAGTGGAAAAAAATAAACCTATAACAGCTGACATCCAAAAGCACCTGATTTAGTTATCAGGTGTTTTTAGTTAAAGCTTTTTCCAACTGAGCTTTTTGTGTTTAAGAAAAATGTAATGCTGATTTAATACGCCTATTTCAATCCAGTTACAGTAAGCAATGGGCTGACTCACATGTAATGCCAAGCAATCAAATCCTAATTCCTTAAAATACTGGTTTATAGGGCAAGCACAAATCATACTCTTAATATAACAGCCATAAATGATTTTCCAAAACTCAGAATTAGCCCATTAAGTCATGAAGAGAGGAAGGAATAAGCACATGGCTTGCATATGTAGCACCAAACAATTAATGATATACCAAATCCTTTTGAAAAGGAATGTAAATTAATCATAACTATAGCAAGAGAGTGGCTATTTGGTTAATAAGAGTAGCTGTTTTGTATCTATGGATTACAATCTAGCATCAAAACTTGGTTGACTAAAAGTCATTACTATGTTTATCATAATTGTGATTATATGTCAATATGCTGGATGTAACAAAACTATGAAATTAGATGATGAATTTCTTGAAGAGGATTAAGTTGTACATTTTTATTCTTTTACATTGGTGTCACACATTTTTGCCAATAAATATTGCACTGATTTTTTTATGAGTCCTAATGTATTATATATTTATTCCCTGATTTTTCTTTTGAAGAAACTCATTGTGGGCAGACCTAGCATATAATTTTTAATAAAAGTATCTGCATGATATAGGGCAGGGGTGTCAAACTGCCGGCCTGCAGGCCAGATGCGTCATGCTAAAACTGCACCCACCGCATTGCAGGCAATGGAAAAAAAGTCACAATACGTCGTGACACGTCACATGACGTTGCAAATTTGACACCCCTGATAAAGGGTAATCTGGAAAAAGTATGTTTTTTCATGCTATTCATCAGAAATTATTGCACAATTTAAGCCTTCATTCCAGTCGACAGTATATACTGGAATTTTAAGTGTAACTAGTGAATAGGAATGTGTATGTTAATTCTTCTGGTATATTAAATATTTTTTAAAAAACAAGATGAAACTTTTAAGTATTTCAGGTTACAATTTAGTATCAAAATACAAAAATTCATATTTCTAGCTTGAATACGATGTAAAATTATTGTGATTATGTAATACACACTTCTCTAAAAGTTCTGATGTATATATGGAGATCTATGCAAACACAAGTTCTCTAATTCTTTCAATGCCAAGGAATACCATTAATGCATTTTCACATGGAACATTTCCTGACTGTTGAACAGATTGGTCAAGTCTTGCTCCTGTAGAAAATTCCTTATACTAAGTGAAGCCGGTCTATTTTCACTGGAACTATCAACTAGGATTTGTTTGAGTTCCAAGACTGCTTCAATTATGTTATCCGCTATTTGTGGCATTAAGATTTTATGTCTTTCTAAATAATGGCATTCTAAATAGACAGGCATTTCTAATAATTGTACAGATGTCCTGTGCAATTTCAATATTTTATTTTTAAAAGATTTAGAAAATAAATGGTTTTCCTTTTTCAATTTAATTCACAATAACAAAATAGATTAAAATTAAAATTAGGAAAGAATATGATCAGTTCATAATTGGAATTATTATTCTGGACCAGGGGTAGGCAACCTTGGCTCTTTTATGACTCGTGGACTTCAACTCCCAGAATTCCTGAGCCAGCCATGCTGAGGGAAAAGGGAGAGGTTTCCAAGCTAAACTATGCTGGCTCAGGAATTCTGGGAGTTGAAGTCCACGAGTCATAAAAGAGCCAAGGTTGCCTATCCCTGTTCTGGACATTAGATTCCAATTATGCCATTAAAATATGTCATTTTCTAATATAATGTGTGCTGTAATCAAATTTCAAGGGCTTATGGCCATACTTTGAATATGTGAGCATTTACAATTTTTTTTAAAAAATATTCATTTAGTATCATTTAGAAAAAATGTAAAATATGATATAGAATTTGGCATGAGAAATTATGGCTATATATGCATTGGGATTTTTAGGATTAGTACTTAAGGCTTGTTTAATAAATTTGCAAATGATTGTCCTCTATTTCCAGTAACATTTAACTTAGGTGAGCCTTATCAAGCTAAAGTTAAATCCCACAATTTGAATGGGAAAATTAGCTTTTATTTCATCACCTTGGATAACTACTACAGTTGCTATTTTTAGATCCTTAGCCGGTTGTCTTTGTATATATCTACTGAGTGATGTTTAAGACCAGACTTTGCTTTGTTTTTAAAAAGTGGTTCTGGCTTTTAGAGTTTTAAACAGTTTTTACACATTTAGAGTTTTGTATTATAAAAATATTGATACAAACAACTATTTCATTTATTTGCAAGTAAAAGGGAAGACTATAGTGTACTATACTAGAGACTACTATACTATAGCAGAAATACAGGATTTTCCTAGAATATAGGAAAACTAAGTAAAGTTTCAGCTTTTTATAAAGTACAAGTTTTTATTATGTAGCAAACCATGTAATTTCTGCAACCAAGAGTACAGGCAGCAGTAAAGCTTATTTTCGATGCTTGCTATCAAAATATTGTAGAAAAATTATTTGGTGAATCCATGCTTTACTTTGTACCTATATTCAGCAAGTAACAATACACACACTCCAACTTCTAACATCAGATCAAGAACTAATTAAGTTCATTATTTAGTTCCATAAGATGGCTGTTACGTTCCCAAGAAAAACTCATACATACAAACAACCTAAAAAATCCTTTGCGTTCCTAATACTTCAAGGCCTGCAATCTCTGAATATTAAAAGTCTTATCAATTTATAATCTCCAGTAGCCATAAATAGGTGAGTTTGAAACTTGCTAGTCTGTTAAGCCATCAATTATCAAATTACAAACTAATGAATGTATTGAATAAAAATGTTATTATGCTATTGTCTGAAAGCAATTAAATGAAATTACCATGAAAGAGATTTTCAAGTACTTCTGTTGAGAAGCTGTCTTGTCTTCCTCCTTCCATCAAAGTGCCCCTATACCACATCTTTCCTTGATCTGTTTCATATCACATCACTCTATTCTTTTTAAAAACAAGTGAAATATCAATACTAAACTTTCCACAGAAAAAAGCTTGTTTCAGTCTATTGTTCATTAATTTATGGTACTGTATCTCTGTGTATTTTCACTGAAAGGAAATGCATCACACTAAGGTTAGAATATAAGGAATAGAGGAAAGAATTTGAAAAGGTTAATATAAAATGGGTATGTACATGCTTATAAGTCTATACTTTACATGGTTTTCCCAAGAGGTTTAGTAAATATAATTTATTTTAAAAAACTGGTTGACATTAAAAAACAACTCAAAGAAAATGATAAAGTATTAAGGTTTAATAAGTGTTAGATACATTTTTCTATAGAAGGTTAATGTATTATTTAAATCTGTAAGTTTCTTAATTCCTCACTTTAAACAAATTCTGAGACTTTCACAAATAAACTTTCTCGTGAATTTCCACATCATGATACTGAAATTCAGATTCTCAGAATTCAGAAAATAGCAGACAGAATTGAGGAATATGAGTTATGAATCCCCCCTTACATCCATAGTGGAACAGAAAACAAAATTCTACAGAGTGTAAAAAAAAGCAAGTGTTTTACAGAAATCCAATTATTACAGTAAATAAAGATGGCTTTTTAACATTCAGAATGGATTTTGAAATTGCTAAGGGTAGTCCTCAATTTAGAACCACAATGGAGCCCAACATTTCTGTTGCTAAGCAAGAGAGTTAAGTGAGTTATACCCCATTTTATGACCTTTTTTGCCACAGTTGCTAAGCAAATCATTGTAGTTATGAAAATCATGAAGTTAAGTGAATCTGGCTTCCCCTATTGATCTCATTGGAAGTCAGCTGGGAAGGTTACAAATAGTGATCACATGACCCCAAGACAGTGTAACAGTCATAAATACCAGTTGTCAAGACCCAGAATTTTGATCATGTGACAATAGGGTTGCTGCAACCGTTGTAAGTGTGAAAAACAATCATTTTTTTCAGTGCCATTGTAACTTCAAATGGTAACTAAACAAATGGTTGTAAGTCAAGGACTATCTGTATTTACAAATATTGTACTTTAGTATGTTAATTTATTAAGACATTAGGAATTAGAATCAAAATACATCATCAATGAACAGGGGCAGCATCTCAAGGGCTGATATGAGCTTTGAAGACACTATTTTGGTTACAGGTCCAACTACGTGTGACCAAATATAGTTTAGTGGAATTGATTATATTAGTTTAGTTAAAATTGACCTAATCACAACTAATTTTTAGAACGTGACTGCTTTAATAGTTTCAGAATGTATTCTTTATAAATCGTGTAACAATTACTGGCAAAATTTATTATAGTATAACTTGTCCATTCAATCCATATAATGTGTTAAAGAAGCTACAGATTTTATGAAATATGTTCAACTATATTTTAACCCCTCAACAGTTCTGTCCAGAAGTAAATTCTATTGTATGTATGTATAAGATTTACAATCAAAAATAACTTTACTTTAGGTATGTATGAATCTCATGGAAAGCTAACTAATGAAAACATTCTGCTGTACATTACAATGGTTTGTCTAGTAAATACTCATTTCAAAAATTTAAACAAAATAAAAATTAGACAATACATAGTTTACAAGTCATGTTTGTCAATATGAGTAATGTTCATACTGATTAAAAAGAAACATTCTAGAGGCAAATATAGGACTTATGAGTGGAATTTATTCCCAAGTACAATACTTTGCAACATTAATATGAGACCACATATTAGCACAATGGTTTAATGAACTGAAAATACTCTTAAACTCTCACCTATTTTATAGTGATTTTCTGTACAATTTGTTCCTCTAGAAAGTGTTTAGACATTCTGTAAATTAAATACATTTTTAAAAAATCTGAATTGAATTGTAATTCTAAAGTATTGGATACAATGGCAATGCTGAAAATCTTTTAATCTGAGAGAGCTGAGCTTGATCATCTTTCCATATTCATTATAATTTTATCATAAACACATCATCTGTTTTTATCCAAATTGCTGTCTTTCATCTGTCTTCCTCTTTTTTTTTTATCAGCAAGCATGTCTTCTTTTTTAATGTATTTGGGATTAGCCCTTAGCAATTCATGTTGCTGTTCATTCATGTACCCTTCAATCATGAAAGAGGAAAGTTCCAGATCATAGAAGAAATTTCACTGCTGTTTGATTTTTACAGTAATAAAATCAATCCAGCAATACTTCCTGTAATTTCCAACAAACTGTGAAAAAAGCAAGATGTATATATATACATATATATATCTTGCTTTTTTCACAGGTTTGTTGGAAATTACAGGAAGTATTTCTGGATTGATTTTATAACTGTAAAAATTACTGTAAAAATCAAACAGTAGTGAAATATATAAAATCAAACAGCAGTGAAATATATAAAATGTTTAGCACCCATTAAGAGAATTTGAAATAAATGATATTCTAGTCAAAATTATCTACAATATGCATTGTGTTAACACTATTTCTATTTTTAGCAATCCCTCTCCTCCACTTTTTATACTAAAAATTACAAGCTTTTGCTTCCTTTTATTAAAAAGAAACTTTTCTTCCTGACTTTACATACCACCAGCATCTCATTCAGTGTCCTATCACAGGTACCAGAAATACTATAAAACTGTGCATACAAAAATTGGCCTATTTTTGCAGTAATTTACATCTAAGTGACCTTTTGTACAGAATGTGAAACATTATTTAGAATACAGCATGTATATGTATGTATGTAGATCTATACACATACCATCATTGTACGGTATATTACACTGTATGTATTTACACACATGCATATCATGCTCTCCCCCTGGTTTATCTGTTATTTTCAACTCTTGGCTTTATTCACCAAGAGAATTCTAAGAATTCTTCCAAGAATCACAAGCATATAACCAAATCTTATCAAAGTGCTTAAAATTTGATGAAATACAAATTACAGTGGAATCAATAAACCTGGATTGTGGCAAACCAATGGCAGCTAATGTAAAAGTTCTGACCAGGCAAAATAAATTGTAACAAGTATATTTTTCCTGTTGGAGCATATTAAATATTTTACTGCACAGTTCTTTGAACATTAACTTTTTACAGTGTGGCCTAATGTTGTGCAAGAAACCACACTCCCAAATGACTTACTTTGCACCAGCTCACCTAATTGTCTGAAATATTCATTCAAGCCATAAATTCCTTTGAGATGTATTTTTGTGCAATCAAGACCATTGTGGTCAAAGTCGTAGGTATAGACATTTTTCACCATATACAGCTTGTATGTATATGCTTTGGCACAGAAATGGACGTATTAAGTCTGGTGTCTTTTCCTTCCTTCTTTCTTTCCTTCCTTTCTTCCTTACCTCCCTCCCTCCCTTCCTAGCAAGGTATGTCTTTAATTTCACCCACTGTAGTCTAAATTTTTATTTTGATCAAATATTTCATAAGCATATTCTTTGACAACAAGGAAGTGATACAGATACCTTGCAAGTAGATATGATGTCAAAACTAAGCTGAAAATAGGCAGAAATGTTTTGGCATTAAATCTTTTTAAACTATTCTAAATTTTAATTTCGTAGAAGTATAATTTAGAGTTATGTGAAATGTCTGAACCAACTAGGAAGTTTTTGAAATAAATCACTCAGCAATCATTTTATAAAATTTAACTTCTAAATGCACTATGATTTATTACAAATATATATTTTCTTCTGCTTGCAGATATGGTTGTTCCATTTTGTGATAGGTTTTAAACTAAGACAGTTAATTTTGTTGCACTGTGTAACTGCATGATTTCAGCAAGTGTACATATATACCTGTGCAACATTATTTGGGGTTTTGTATTTGAATTTCAGTATTGATTATTTTTGTATTTTACTTTACCTGTACTGGAGTTGTTGTAGACATAATTTATACATATGATTTTAAAACTGTTTTGCAATTGAAGTCTTTAAATTGTAAAATTTTGTTGATGGAAACTCATTAAAATGGTATAAAATTATATTAACAATTGTGTTTTAATGCTTTCTGTATATAAAATGTATTTATCTGTTTTAATCGTGTTGTGTCTTGCAATTTTGGATACATTTTAGAATAAAGTTTCATTTTCCAAAATAAGTTGTATTTTAAAAGCTATCTCTTTTAAAAGATATCCAGAAGTGGTCCTAAAAGCAATATTAAAATAGAATTGTTTAAAGGTAATTAGTTTAAGCATTCTGGATAGGATGCAAACAGCAAAACACTGTCTATGTTCAGTCAGCATTTTTTTTTAATCAACTGATACTATTCTATGTATTTCAAAATAAGTTTGGGGGGGACCAAACTTTCTGAGACAACCCAAGAAAGGGATCTTGGGGTTTTGGTGGACAGCTCAATGAAGATGTCAACCCAATGTGCAGCAGCAGTAAAAAAAGCAAATTCCATGCTTGGCATGATTAGGAAGGGAATCGAAAATAAGTCAGCAAGTGTTGTATTGCCTCTGTACAAATCGATGGTGAGACCACACTTGGAGTACTGTGTACAGTTCTGGTCACCGCACCTCAAGAAGGATATAATGGAACTGGAAAAGGTGCAAAAAAGGGCAACAAGAATGATCAAGGAAATGGAGCGCCTCCCTTATGAAACCAGATTGCAACGCCTTGGTCTCTTCAGCCTTGAAAGACGGCGTTTAAGGGGTGACTTGATCGAAGTGTATAAAATCATGCATGGGATAGAAAAGGTGGATAGAGAAAAATTCTTTATCACACAATACCAGGACAAGGGGGCACTCCCTAAAGCTCATAGCTAAGAAAGTGAGGACAAATAAAGGGAAATATTTCTTCACCCAGAGGGTCGTTGATTTATGGAATTCACTTCCAGAAGGGGTCGTGACAGCTATCAGCCTGGACAGCTTCAAGGCAGGGCTAGATAGATTCATGGATGCAAAGTGTATCGGTTATTAAAACGGATGTCCATGTGCCGCCTCTATGTTGGTTGAGGCAGGCAGGATTCCCTTGAGTACCATTTGTTGGGGGTCAAGGGAAAGGGAGGGTTTTGCCTTCTCTTTCTGCTCAAGATCCCCATGTACAATTGGTGGGCCACTGTGTGACACAGAATGCTGGACTCGATGGGCTTTGGCCTGATTCAGCATGGCTCTTCTTATGTTCTTATGTTCTAAGTTTGATTTTAAAAGTTCATTGGGAAAAAGAGGTACATTAAAAGCAAAAAAATTTGGACGCCAAACTAACTTTCATAGTTGGACCTTTGAACTTCTGAAAGGAGATAGTATAGAAAGGCCTGAGGCATCAAACAACTTAGGCATTCAGCTGTTTGATGTCCCTGCCACCTACTCTCTATTATTTAATTCATCTAGAGTAGGGGTTCCCAATCAGGAGTGTGAGAACGATATTCCAGGGGGTGCGAAAACTTGGGTTTTCAAAATTATAGTGTATATGCATAATTCGTTGCCATTATTTTGAACTTTTGTAAGGGGTGCGAGAATATATCAGAAGCATTCTAGAAGTGTGAGATATAGAAAAGGTTGGAAGCCGTTGATCTAGAGATTTGAGCTAATATAGATCTAATATAGTGTTCATATATGAAAATGTATACCTGGAGAGGGGAAGATTGCTTATTAAAATAGAGCAAAAAAAGTACTATATCCAAGAATGTCATGGAAAATAATGTAGCAGAGGGGTGTCTTCAGGTTCATTCCAAAAAAGCTCGGACTAATACCTAAAAGTGCATTCAGTGCAAAGATGCCACTTTCTTTTTACAAAACATAAACCTAGCTAACTCAAAAATACTATCCTGCTTGTCCCAAGAGCAGTCTCGGATATTCTAAGAACTGGAAGTTTTTGAATTCCTAGGATTCCTAGCAGAATATGTATGATTAGGAGGGCTCTGACTTTTCCAGCCCACCCTTTATATCTTTCCTGGGAAAATACATGGGAAAATCCTATTGGATGCTATATCCACTTAGGGTTAGGTAGGTCTCCATCAATTCAAAGAGGAAAGTAGATGTCACCAATGAATTCCTAATGTATTGGTATGATTAGGAGGGCCCAAACCTTTCCAACCCACACTCTATATTTTTCCTGGTAGAATACAATGGAAAGTCCCATTGGAGGATAGATCCACTTAGGGTTAGGGTTAGGTCTCCATGAACTCTGAGAGCAAAATAGACATCAATTTAGGGTTAGGATTACATATAGATTCCTGCTACGAAATGTCTCCACCCTCCTAATCATACTGATGTGCTAGGAATCCATTGGTGACTTGCATTTTGCTCTCCGAGTTCATAGCAACTTTTATGTTCTTAACCCTAACTCTAAGTGTGTTTTTCTCCAATATAATTTTACCAGAAAAAATATAGAGAGTGGACTGGAAAAGTCAGGACCCATCTAACTATACCGATGTACTCGGAATGTATTGGTTATATCCATTTTCCTCTTTAAGGTCATTGAGACCTTACCTTACCTTAATCCTAAATGAAAAAAATGAGGAAAAGCGGGGGGGGTTCATATACTTTACCAACAAACATATAGAGTACAGGCTGAAATATCTCCGCTCTCCTAATCATTCCAACATTTTAAGAATCCGTTGGTGACATCTATTTTGCTCTCCGAGTTCATGGAAACTTAACCATAACCCTAAGTGGAGTTTTCACCCAATGGGATTTTCCAATGTATTTTACCAGGATAGATTTAGAAGGTGGCCTGGGAAAGTTTCTATTATACTCTCTGAATTCATGGAGATCTAACCCTAATTTTATTTTATTTTTTTTATCTAACCCTAATTTTAAATGGATTTACCCTCCAATGGAGTTTTCCCATGGATTTTACCAGGAAATGTAGAAATGGTGGGCCCGAAATGTTTCTGCCCTCCTAATAATAGAATAACAGAGTTGGAAAGGATGTTGGAGGTCTTCTAGTCCAACCCCCTGCTCAGGCAGGAAACTCTATGCCATTTCAGACAAATGGTTATCCAATCTCTTATTTAAAACTTCCAGTGTTGGAGCATTCAACAGGTTGTTTCACTGATTAATTGTTCTAACTGTCAGGAAATTTCTTCTTAGTTCTCGGTTGCTTCTCTCCTTGATTAGTTTCCATCCATTGCTTCCCTCCTACCCGTACCAATGCACTGGGAATCTGTTGGTGAATCCATTTTGCTCTCCAAGTTCATGGAGACCTAATCCTAACCCTGGACAGCTGGAATTCAAAAGTTCTTAAAAACTGGTTTTCCAAAGAATTCGGAATGCTTGAATGAAGATTTGGTATAGATATGACATGTATGATATTGTTATTAGTACAGGTAGTCCTCAACTTACGATCACAATTGAGCCCAAAATTTCTGTTGTTAAGTGAGACATTTATTAAGTGAGGTTTGCTTAATTTTACAATCTTTCTTGTCCCAGTTATTCACTAAATCACCAGTTGTTAAATTAATAACAAAGCTGTTAAGTGAATCTGGTTACCCCACTGACTTTGCTTCTCAGGTCAAAAAAGATGGTCACATGACCACAGGGTAGCACAACCATCATAAATACAAATCAGTTGCCAAGGATCTAAATTTTGATCATGTGACCATGGAGATGCTGCAATGGTTGTAAGTGTGAAAAACAATCATGTCACTTTTTTAGTGCCATTGTAACTTTGAATGGTCACAAAATGAACTATTGTAAGCTGAGGACTACCTGTATAACTGTATTTTATTGATTAACAGATATTACTTATATATTAGATTATGGCATTAATATTTTGAGTTATTTTGATATATTGTAGTTATTGATAATACTGATTCTCTCCTACAAGCCCCTTAATTTTAAGTCTGTTCCATAAATCCTGTTCTAGGGAGACCTCCATCTTGGATAATCCTTCCATGTCTTTGCAATAAAAGTAGTATGTGGTCTGTTCATTGAGTCTGCTTTTTAAAAAGCTGGCATATTTTATTTCAATAGCTGTTGTCTGGCAAGTTTTTTATTGATTTCCCCCTTTCTTTAGAAATGCGGCAAAGATTTTGCCAAGAGGTATTTGTAGTTACTCTTATTTTTGTATTAAAAACACCTAATTCATAGATGCAGAACATTTAAAGAAACAAAAGTAAAAGAAATCTCAAATACAAAATGAACAATGCCTGATGTCTTGATGGAAGTATCCTAAGTATAATAGTTATATTTAAGATTGTTTCTTTTTAATCTCATAAGCCTGCAATCCTATATATGCTATTATCTTGGAATAAAGCTTATAGAACTCAGTGACATTTCTTACATTTCTATAAGATCAGGTAAATAGGTATATAGTGCAGCTTAAATTTCACTGAAAAAGCCTGACAACCTTTTTCAGAGCATAGCTGGTTAACTGAGAGATAGCCCATGCTGGAAGCCCAGAGATCGAGTTTGCCTTAGGCACAAAATCAGTGGGATGTCCCAAGAAGAAAAGAAATACAAAGATTCCAGTTTAAAACTACCAAACTGTGGCACATTGAGCAACACTCCTTTGACTAGATAATCAGCTTTACTTTTTTTTTTCTAGGCTAACTTGATGACTTCTAGCATGGGAACAATCTGGCTAGATGGCCAAAAAGGCTGGAAATTCCTTACTTAAATCAGTCTCTGGTATTTAAGAATCTTGGGCAGGATCCTTGAGGAAAAAAAGATGTGTAACATTTGTTTTCCTAAGGTCGACTTTCAACATGTGGACTTTACACCAGGCTTTTCTCAGGACAGAGCTCTTTAGAAGTATTGGGTTTACAAACTCCAGTACCTTTAATTAAAAGAAGGACGAGGGGTGACATGATAGCCGCGTTCCAATATCTCAGGGGTTGCCACAAAGAAGAGGGAGTCAAGCTATTCTTCAAAGCACCTGAAGGCAGGACAAGAAGCAACAGATGGACACTAATCAAGGAGAAAAGCAACCTAGAATTAAGGAGAAATTTCCTGACAGAACCAAGTAATCAGTGGAACAACTTGCCTTCAGAAGTTGTGAACGCTCCAACACTTTAAGAAGAGGTTGGACAACCATTTGTCTGAAATGGTATAGGGTTTCCTGCCTGAGCAAGGGCTTGGACTAGAAGACCTCCAAGGTCCCTTCCAACTCTGTTATTCTGTTGTTATACAGCCTGCATGGGAGTTGTTGCAAGAGGCATCGGAACAGACTTGAAAGGTTTCGGGTTGGAGAAGGCAATTCCAGGAAAAGTCATCACGCAGGGCGGTAGCTGAAATCGTCCGGCTTAAATGATGCGCCTCAGCTCACTACTCGTTCTAATTATTTCGTAGGAGCTGAACCGACGCAGCCAGACCTCGTTCGCAGCCACCTGCCACAGCTCGGGAAGGAGGGGAAAGGTGAAATTGCCTCACATCTTCCACCCGTGGCAAAAGCGAACAGCCGGGTTGAACGGTGCGACCGGCTTGCTTAAGAGGCCCAGGAGCGTGCCGGGGCAGATCTAATGACGCCTGAACGCCACAGCACCGGGGGAGGGAATGCGAAACTCCGGGTGATCCCTGCCCTCGGAGGTGCCGCGGCAAAAGGAAACTCGCCGGCAAAGGAGACGGCGCCATGGCGAGCGCGCAAGTGCACATGTGCCAGACCCTCCTTCCCGCTCACACGAATCACCTCGGCGAGCTCAGCCGCGGTCAGCTTCTCAAGTGGATCGACATCACGGCGTGCCTGGCCGGTAAGGGCGAGCCCCTCTTTCCTCTCACGGAGTACCTCCTTCTTAGAGCGACGTGCATTGGGGATCCCATCAGCAGGCTGAGGGAGGGGGGGGGAAGAGCGCAGAAAACCATTATAGAAATCGAATAAATAAATAAATAAATAAATAAATAAATAAATAAATAAAACAGCGGAATCAGAAAGGAAAACAAACTACTATTATATAACCCAGCATTTCTCAACCTTGGCTTGGCAACTTTAAGAAACAGACATTTTTTGTCTGCTATTTACTAAAGGATTCTTGCTGTTTTTCATACTTTTTAAATTGGGTTGGACAATAATTCTTCATTTTTCGATTATGGTAGTTATTTGCAACTTTACCATTAATGTAACTTACCTATCTATCTACCCACCCACCCTTGAATATTCAGTATAAAGCTCCTGATAACTTTCTGGGTGATCCAAATAATTTGCAATTGGATTCATGAAATAATGGCTGGACTAAAGAACATTCTATACTGTATCAGGAAACAGTATTTTTCAACAGACTTTATGAAACCAGCAACAATAAGTGTCCCTGTTATTTACAGAATACTACTTTGCAGCTTTGGTCCTTAACCATTACTATATATAATAGTGCTTAACAGATTATAGGCTTATTGGTTTATCTTGGTTGGTTGGTGCATCTTGGAACTGCAATCCCAGTTTATATGGATGTCCATAGATTGGGGAATGCTGATTTAATGTCTGACAGTTTAATTGGATAAAAGCTGCAGGAAGAACAATAAATTATATATAATTATAATAAATAATAAAACTGCCATTTTATTTTTTTGTTTATTTGTATCCTGACTTTATTATGTTTTCATTAACTCAAGGCAGTAAAAATATCCAACACACCTTCCTCCCCCTATTTTCCCACAACAGCAACTCTGTGAGATGGGTTGGGATGAGATGAGATGAGATGGGTTGGGCTGAGAGAAAATGATTGGCCAAAATCATCCAGCTGGCTTTCAGAGCTAAGGCGGCACTTGAACTCATTATCTCCCACATTCTAGCCCAGTGCATATTAACAAAATCACCAATCAATTGCAAAAAGCAGTTTTGCTTGGAACAGTTTACATCTTGTGACGATACCTTTAATATTATTAAATAGCAACATCTACTCCAGGCCCTTGCCAAGGACTTGATAAGGGAACAAAAAAAAAAAAGCCAAATCCAGACTAAACATTTGGCTGACTATGCAACCAATCATAATAATTCAAAGGAAAACAAGTTTATTGTCATGTAAGAACTATGAATTCCCATTTTCTACTTCTTGACTTTTTAGATGCCCCCAATCTAAATAGCAGAATATCAATTGTATATTAATATATTAATTTATTATAATTGTTTATTTAAACTGAATCTATTATAACTAACTATTACAGCAATGTAGAAGGAAATCAAGAATACCAGTAACAAGTCATTTTGACAATTATTCTTTTAAGAATTTTTCTTCATTTTGGGATATTTTTATTGCAAACTCACTAATTCCAGTTCCTAGCTCCATTAAATAATTTTTATATTAATTTCTTTGGACTACTTTGTGTTTTGATCTTACAGTTTACCTACACATTCAACTGGGATTTGCTTATATCTACACTAAGCTGCTATTGTAATTTTAAGAAATTTATGCTTTGTAGGCTTTATAAAACATAATTAAATACTTCATAGAACATACTGTAGAATCATAGGGTTGAAAGGGACCTCAAGGTGTTCTAGTCCAACATCCTACTCAAGACAGGAGACTTTATACCATTCCGGTCAAATGATTGTCTAGTCTATTTTTGAAAACCTTCAGTGATGGAACACCCACAATTCTGGAAGGGAAGCTTTTCCATTGATTAATTGTTCTCATTGTCAGAAAATTTCTCCTTACTTTTAGGTTGGATGTTTCTTTAATAAGTTTCTACCCATTACTTCTTTTTTATTAACATTTTTTATTATTTGATATCCATTTGTACATGTAAACAAAGAAGAAAGAGGAAAAAAATAATTTCAAGTTAAAGCCATTCAGCTCTATACAATCATTTTAAATTTGTAGACCTTCTTCACTCCATATATCCAAGTTTAACTATAAACCAACTACATTTTAAACATTTTAACTTTCACTTCTACCCATTACTTCTTGTCCTGTCCTCTGATGCTTTGGAGAATAAGTAAATCCCTTTTCTCTGTGACCTATCAAGTATTAGAACAGCCTCTCAAGTACTAGAAGGCAGTTATGGTGTACCCCCCCCATTTTTCTCTTTGATAGGCTAAACATGATTCAGAATCAACCTGCCATACCAAATTGAGAACTTAGCCGGCATTATATAAGGTTCTTTTCCCTTTTACTATGAAAATTATAAATTCTTGTAGCTCCTTAAATGACAAAGAACAACCAGTGGAACAACTTGCCTCCAGAATTTGTGAATGCTCCAACACTGAAGTTTTTAAAAAAAGATTGGACAACCATTTGTCTGAAACGATATAGAGCTGAATAGGGGGTTGGACTAGAAGACCTCCAAGGTCCCTTCCAACTCTGTTATTCTAAGAAATAATATTGAGCGTAAATATCTAAAAATTTATATAAGGCATTGTAACTGTTTAGCTGGATCAAGCCTTATCTAACCAAGAATTTGTACTCTTTTGGAAAAAGATGTTTACAAAAAACTGAGCCAGGACCTTATCAATAAAAGCTTTAATTGAGTGCAAGTCCACTTCTACTCATACGATTAGCAAGAATTCCAATGAAAAGCCCCAGTAATCCTTTGCAGACTTGGATTTGCATGTTTCTAAGGACTTACACAGTAGGCATCCTAAATTTCTACTTTAAGCAGTATGGAGGGGAAGATTTCCCTATAGAACAGTTCTAATGCTGGTTGGTCTTTTATGATTGTCTTAGTCAGGGGTTCTCAACCTTGGCAACTTTAAGACTTGTGGACTTCAACTCCCAGAATTCCTTAGCCAGCAAAGCTGGCTGAGGAATTCTGGGAGTTGAAGTCCATAAGTCTTAAAGTTGCCAAGGTTGAGAACCCCTGTCTTAGTTGTTCCTAATTTATTCTACTCTGTCTTCTAAAGCAATACCTCATTTAAATATTTTAAAATTGTGTAATATTTAAATTGCTTACCTAGTTTTATGGTAATTTGTGCAATACAGTACATGATTTGAACATTGTAAATTGCTTCCCAAAAACATTATTTTTGACAGTATTTAGTATTCTTCAGTATAATGAAGTCTTAACCCTTTAATCATTCTTTCCTATCCAATTCTGATTTTCAAGAGAAAATTATATATTTAGTAAAACTGATTTTTTGGGGGAACCTAGAAATGGAAGGAAGCATTCTGAAGCACTCAATTTTATGAATTGAAATTAGAATGTAAGGTAATTTAAAAACCATGATAACAAAAATACGGCAAGGAACGAGACTGTATTTTTTTTCCAAGTACACATATTATATTTGTGTGCTGCTGGATCAATCTTAGCTATTTAAAAGGAACAGAAAAGAAGCATAGCACAATGAAATGTAAATGCATGCTTTTCCCGTATGAGCTCCCAGGTTCAACCCAGTTATCTCAGAGCACAGATAAGGTTTCTGAAATCTAGTGCTGTGATAAGTAAGGCAGTCTTCTGACTTGGAAGAAGGAAGTTTATTCCTTTATCTGCAATCAGAGAACTGTCACATCATGATCTGGTTTGCCATTCCAATTTTTATATAAACTGCACCTGAGAAAAAGAAAGGCAGAAATTATAATTATTCAGTCAGTCCACTGGTCATTTTATCTGAGCTGCAAGGGTGTGAACAGTTTCTTCATCATTTTAGTATTAGTATTGTACAAGCATTACATAATTTTTAAATTCTACCATATAGACATAATAACACAGTTCTTGGCATGCCTGTGCAGAGATGCCTGAATGAGTAGATGTTATTCTCGTGAAAATTATTGGAATGCTGCATTCAGCAATGGATTATTTTATATTGGACAAACAATCATACAACAATGCATTCTTTAATATATCTTAAAAATATCTTAAGATAAACAAACTGTTGCTTAATATTTAATGGATGCTGATATAAATTTATACGATGTCTGTAACTGTTTTTCCCCAATATTTAATTTTACCTTCAATAAATTCTATTTTCTTCTAAGCTGAAAAACATGCTGGCATTCCCTGTGTAACAGCATCAGTGGATGACATACAGTTTGAAGAGATAGCCAGGTACATCTTAATTATTATCAAACCTTACTATAGTTTAATAGTTTTTAATCAGTATATATAAACATAGAACTACTAATTGAAACTTTGGAACATGATTCATTGCAAAAGCATTAAAAGAAAATAGAAAATTTAAATTTCTATAGACATATTGATCTTTTCTATTCTTAACATTAAATAAAACATTCACTGAAAATCTGAGAGTTGCAACTTAATTTGTTTTGTTTCTTACAGTTTAATTCTTAAAAAATAAATTTAAATTATTTTTAGAAAGATATGTAATTCTTAATTTTTTGATCTGATAATGAACATTATTGATAAATTTAAAAGTCATTAATTGTCACATTTCTTGTGTATGCTTAATGAATTTATAAAATGGTTATTCAAGAAATAGTCACTTCCTTTCATGTCCTGAAGAAAGAAAGAAACTTTTCATTCTCTGTTATTTTCCCTGTAAATGGACTCCAGTTGATTTCCTCCAAATGGTTTGAAATGAGAAAAAAGTGGAAGAAGAATCAGCAGATGTAGCAGTACAGTCCATTTGAAAGGGAAAAGGGCTGGTTCAGTTATTTTGACATCGCAAGTTGCATTGAACCTAAGATACCCCAGGAGCACTGCTGTGCATAACTATCTTTAGTGAAAGAACATGAAAACAAAATTTAAAAATGTTCCACAAAATTGAACACTTAAAGGTTTGTGACTGCAGTTTAATTTGATGCTAGGTGGGAAAATAACAAAATGTTCAAAAACAGAGTGCATTCCCTACATGCTGCATTTGATCTTAACCAAAAGTCCAAGACTACATTCCAGATTGTAAGCCACTTGTATGGATTAAAAGGACAATAGTGATTTATTTCAATTAATTTCCAAGATTCCTTTGACAGGTGGATATACTTGCCAATAGCATAACAAAAAGTGTTCCAAAACAGGGATTTTTTTTCTTTATAAATTACAGGTGTGTTCTTTAGATTTCTGAAAAAGAGAATGATAATTATAAGGAAGAGCTTTTTCTGTAACTGCCCCCACCCTGTGGAATATTCTTCCCCTGGAGGTAAGGCAGACCTCACTCTCCTGGCCTTTTGAAAAGGAGTTAAAGCAGTGGTTCTCAACCTTTCTCAGGTTGAGACCCCACTTGCCCCACCCATGCGCGCCGCGACCCTGACCTAGGTGCGTGGGCGCGCGCGCCCGCCAAAAAAATAAAATAAAAAAAATAAATAAAAAAACAAAAAAAAACAAAAACAAAATGGTGGCCGCGATGGGCGGATCTGTGCATGCGCGGATTGGGCCATCGCGTGCGCCATGCATGCGCGGATCCGCCCATCATGGTCGCCATTTTGGGTTTTTTTTTGTTTTTTTTAATTTTTTTTAATTTTTTTTTATTTGTTTTGGGCGCGATGGGCGGATCTGCGCATGCGCGGATCGGCCCATCACGTGCACCGTGCATGTGCGGATCCGCCCATCACGGCTGCCATTTTTTTTGTTTTTTTTAAAAAAATTTTTAATTTTTTTAATTTTTTTTTATTTTTTTTTCGCGCGATGGGCGGATTTGCGCATGCGCGGCGCGCGCGCCAAAAAAATAAAAAAAATAAAAAACAAAAATAAAATAAAATAAAAAAACTAAAATGGCGGCCCGCGGTGTCCGGCGACCCCCGTGAAATGGTCGTGCGACCCCAAGGTTGAGAACCACTGAGTTAAAGCATGGCTCTGGGGTCTTGAATGATTAGTGCAGCTGTGGCTAGTGCCCTGAGGAAATCGTTCCCTCCTTTGTCTTTTAAGTAATTTTAATAGTGTTTTATCATCCTTGCTTCTTTTTATATACTGTTTTTATATTTTAATACTTTATTGTACACTGCCCAGAATCCATCTCTAAAGGAGATGGGTGGTTCAGAAATTTGAACAAAAATTATGTTACTAAATTCTCAGGACAACTGAGTCCTACCCAAAAATGCTTTTTCACTAGAAAAATGAACATAATACATGTTGCAAATTGGCTATAATATGGTAATATTTTAGACCAATTATGTACTATTCCATTTTGTATATTTGGTGTCTTTGGATCATGGAATTTTCAACCTTTCAGAAGAGAGAAAAAAAATGGGGCCTTTCCCCCCTACATTATAGAATCATTTCCTGTTCTTACATTTTTATTGCACATATATTTGTACTTTAGATTCTTTTCTTCTTTTTGCATTTGTTCCTGGATCCTTAGCAAGAGCTCCCAGACAGCTACATTGAAAAGGTTCTCATCAGTTACAAATGAAAATGCAATGGTCTGTGACAGGGCAATGTTCCTTGTATTCTAATTCCCAAGGTCTATGTTAAAAATATGCACTTTTGTTGTGGAAAGTAGTAGTACACTCCCAACATTGAAACAAATAGCCTCAGAGTTAATAATACTTCCTAAGTGTTTAGGACAGGGGTAGGCAACTTTGGCTTTTTTATGACTAGCTGGCTCAGGAATTCTGGGAGTTGAAGTCCACGAGTCATAAAAGAGCCAAGGTTGCCTACCCCTGGTTTAGGATGATCTGCAGAAGAATAGTGCATGTTTAATTAGATCCATCCAGTGTTTTTTTTGTAAATATATAAATTATTTTCTATTGTTATCATCATTAGAAAGCACTGTATTGAATTTGGTATTTTGGTCAATTTTTGATCTGTTTCTTTGGTCTCTAATTTTAAATAAAAAATATCAGTATAGAAATTGGATTATAAACATACATAGAATATCACTGGATGGGGTATCACAATGATTTAAATAGGGTTTATGTAGTGCGTTCTGATAAAGTACGTTCTTCGGAGTCCCAAGGTTCTAGAGAACAAAAGCAATGTTCCTTAAGTGATGCTAGCTATCTAGGAAATGACAGAGTAGAGTAGAGTAGAGTAGAGTAGAGTAGAGTAGAGTAGAATAGAATAGAATAGAATAGAATAGAATAGAATAGAATAGAATAGAATAGAATAGAATAGAAAGGGACCTTGGAGGTCTTATAGTTCAACCCCTCGCTCAAGCAGGAGAATCTATACCATCTTCAACAAGGTCCTAAAGTTACTTCCTACCTTTTCTAAGTGAAGCAAAATACTTCTGATTGAAATTATGTACTGACTAATGGTCTGGCTTGGTACTGGTCTGTGGCCTGTTAGGAACCAGGCTGCACAGCTGGAGGTGAGCAGCAGATGAGCGTGCAAAACTGAAACCATCCCCCACTCCCTGGTCCATGGAAAAATTGTCTCCCACAAAACTGGTTCCTAGTGTCAAAAATGTTGGGAACTGTTGCTCTCTGGGATCAGGTAAAACAAACAGATAGTATGCAAAGTGGGAAGTCTTAAGGGTTTGGAGAGCTGTTGCCAGTCAGTCTTCATGACATTAAGCTAAACGGACAAAACAGACTGGCATTTAGTTCTTACCTGGATAGTTCTAAATATGAATCCTAGTTTCAGATTTAAAGTTCTTTCTTTAAGTGTGACTGTGGAATGAGTTTGCCTAACCAGTATCCCTGTTACTGGTATTTCAAGAAAAAGAACAACAACTTTGGTTTGCAGTGATATTTTTCTGGTGCAGAAGAAATCCTTACTTTTTTGGAACCCATAAAGAGTCTTTTTTCCCTTCTCCCTTCACTTCTGGCCATAATATTAAGATAGGATATTTGAAATTATATGATTTCTATATCAGTTATTTCCCAAACACATAGCTGTACATTAGAGTTTCTGCATATTGCAAAACATAAAATTATGTGTTTTGTAATTATATGTGATTTTTTTAAAAAACAGAGTTGGGCAGATTATCAACATTACAGCAAAGGTAAACAGGGCATTCACTACCAGTATGGAGGTAAGAGATTGTATTTATTTGATTTAAGTTTATTTAAATTTTATTATTTAGGCAGGATGAATCTAGTGAAGATATGAATTCAGGCAAATTCCATCACAGATGGTTTTTTCTTCATTCATTTCATACCTTTTTAATAGATTTATTTTCCAAATTCAGCATTATACTAAATATCTGAATAATTGAACAAAACATTTTTTTCAACATTTTCAGTTTCATAGAAACTGAAGTTAGTCTATAAGTGATTCTGTGCCAGTCATTCTCAGCCCTATGTCCTATAAAGACTTGTTTGTGCAGTTAAAATGATGAGGCTATAGCAGTAAACCTCTAATAAAAGATGTGATAAAGATTAAATAAACAAATTGAATTACTGTAATAAATACAAATGTCTAGAAGACTAGAATTGCCTTCACGAAGTGACATGATTGTAAAGCAGGATATGATGTGAATGTGAATGCCCCGCTTAGCAGTGGCATTTACAGCATGGAATGAGACAACTTGGGGTGGCCAGCTGGGGGTGGCCAGTTTGGGGTGGCCTCCTCACTACTGCCAAAACACCTCTACCAACTTACTGCTGCCAAGTTGTTGCAGGACAACTGAACATGGGCAATTCACTGCAGGGACAATTTGCTATGGGTGCTCAGGAGGGCGAGCAAACAAACAAGGAGAGCCGGGTTGATGGGCAGGCAAGCAAGTAAGTGGGTGGGCAGAGTGCACAATGGCAGCGGCAGCCACATCCCCACTGCCACCATGCTAAGCTCTGGGCCGTTCAGAGTTCTGACCCCGGCAGTGGTGGACAGGTGGCGGATGGAAAGGAGGTGGCAGCCGAGGGTTTCCCATAGAGGATGTAAAATCATCATCAGGCCAGGATAGTGTCCGGATTGGGATGGAGATCCTAATAGTGCTGCATAGTCGCTTGGGGTTATGGTGTGTATATATGAAAAAGATAGAGCTTCTTATTTTCATTAAGATGAAAAGAATAGTTGTTACTAATACACTTGTTCACAATTATGCAACTGCCTAGAATTCAATAATGGCTTTGTTATCTGCACATAGGTTGGTGTCAGAGCTACGTTACAGAATCCCTTAACTAATGTTCAAAAACTAATTTGTGTGGCTTTCTCTACATACGTTGCAAAGCCAGTAGGAAAAAAGAAGGTAAACATTTCAATGAAAAATTCTAATGTTTCTAATGTGTAGGACAATGGTGGCGAACCTATGGCACATGTGCCAGAAGGGGCACTCAGAGCCCTCTCTGTTGGCACACGGCCTTGCTCTTTGGCTGTGTTTTCGCAGGAAAAAGCCATTTCTCAAGCCCATTCCTGGCAAAAACGGAGCCAAAGCGTGCCTCATTCTTATTGAGAGCAATCTTGCAAAAACAAAGATGACAAAGGACAGCACAGTTAGTTCTGAAAATGAAATCTTTATAAAGTGTGGAATTCTCTGCCAAATAATTTTATGTCAGTGAAAGCACTTGGGATTGCTTTTCTTACTTTGTTTGGATCATCTTATGCTTGTGAGCAGCTGTTTTCAGCTTTGAATTATATCAAATCTGACACCAGAAACAAATAGATGACCTGAGTGCTGCATGTGTTGTTCTCAAACATACAAAGTATGAGTTAAGGTTAGACAAATTATCAGCATGCATACAACAGCAAAAATCATATTAATTGTTCAAAAGCATGCAAATACAAACTTTTACCTTTCAATAAAAAGTTGTTTGTATCATTGAAAGCTCTGTTATTGTGTTTTTCTTTTAAGACAAAAGATGTTAATGTATGAGTTGTTTTTTCTAAACTAAAACCTCAGTATTCAGGTTAAATTGCCATGTTGGCACTTTGCAATAAATAAGTGGGTTTTGAGTTGCAGTTTGGGCACTCGGTCTCTAAAAGGTTTGCCATCACTGGTTTAGGACAATATTCAATTAACATTATGTACTGCTAGGATAGTTTTTGTTTAAAGAATGGAAAAGGCAATTCCTTGTGTACCTGGATATCTCTAAAATCTGCAGCATTGCACTAGAGCACTGAAAAATCACCTGGAGCAAATCTGGGGAGGCAATGAATGAATGCAAGATCTTTCACATCTCCATGGATTCCATTTATTGCAAGGATGTAGTTAGGGGAAGGGGCGTTGTCTTACCTGAACGCCTTTTCTCAGCACGGAGATGGAGAATCCACCAATGGGTTTAGACTGTATTCCTGCCCAATCAGATCAAGTCAGCCAAAGTTGCCACGCCCGTCCTGGACCATAGAGATCCCAGTTTTGACGCAAGCGTAGCCATTGACTGACAGCATGGCATTGTGGCTCCTCCAGCTAATGCTAACCCTAGGCCTAAGTGACCTACCAGGGTGGGAGTGGATTCTCCATCTCCGTGCTGAGAAAAGGCATTCAGGTAAGACAACGCCCCTTCTCCAGCACTTGGAGATGGAGAATCCACCAATGGGACATACCAAAGCCTACTGTTTCTTAGGGTGGGAAGCAGACTGGTCCGGTGCGGCACTTTGGTGAATAACCTGTTGGAGAACTCTCCTGCCAAAGGACGCCTCAGCCGAGGCAAACCTATCAATTTTGTAGTGTCGAATGAAAGGGGATGGTGAAGCCCATGTGGCTGCCCTGCATACCTCCTCAATAGACGCCTGTGTGGACCAGGCCGCGGAAGTAGCTGCACTTCGTGTGGAATGGGCCGTGACTCGTCGTGGGACTGGCAATGTTTCAGCCTGATATGCCCCGGCGATTCATGCCCTGATCCACCTGCCAATTGTGGAAGAGGAGACCTTCCGACCTTTGGAGGAAGAATGGAAGGATATGAACAGGGCCTCGGATTTGCGGAATTCCATTGTCCGTGAAATATAGTACCTAAGCGCTCTACGGATGTCCAAGCTATGCCATTGTTGCTCCCAAGCGTGCAATGGGTTAGGGCAAAAAACTGGTAATACTATGTCCTGTGACCTATGGAATAGAGAATTTACCTTCGGTACGAAGGTGGGGTCGAGTCGCAGGATCACTTTATCCTGATGGAACACGCACAAGTCATCCCTGACTGAGAGCGCTGCCAATTCGGAGATGCGTCGTGCGGACGTGATTGCCACCAGGAATGCCACTTTGTGGGACAGGTGACGCACGTTGCATGTCGTTAGGGGTTCGAAGGGCCGCTGGGTGAGGGCCCGAAGGACCCGTGGTAATTCCCACGAAGGGTACCTGTACACAGCAGGGGGTCTGGTGTTGGAGGCCCCTTTAAGGAATGATCGGATTAAGGCCGGCTACGGAGCTCTATTTACCTTTCCCTGTGATCCCGGGAGGTGAGCTGAGTTCGGAGTCCCTTAACTGAGCTTCTGCCGAGAGAACCTCAGCTGACTGGGCTAACAGCCGTTAGTCCCAATCGCTCCTGGATCGAGTATGCTTAAATGGGGGGAGGATAGAAGGAAGGAGCCCCTTCCTTGCCTAGCTTCCCTCAGTTAAGGAAAGCTGGGAGCAAGGCTCCAAACCTCTTCCTAAAAGGAGGGAAATAAGGCTTTGCTAACCATTGCTCTACACTACCCTTGAAATAGAGAATTCACCAATGGAGACTGTACCTGCCTAGGAGCCACGCTGCATGTCCGTCCTGGGCAAGATCAAGTCAAAAACTGGGATCTCTATGGTCCAGGACGGGCGTGGCAGCTTTGGCTGACTTGATCTGATTGGGCAGGAATACAGTCTAAACCCATTGGTGGATTCTCCATCTCCAAGTGCTGGAGAATCACCTGTACACTAAAGCTGATGAGGATCATTGAAATCAAAGAACAATAATTGATTAGCTATTTAAGGACATTGTAAACTGGGCTGCAAACGGAGTTTAAAGATGTACAATAATCCCTACGGTAGCATCGTGCATTTCTAGGTTTTTTTTTATAAAAGCTAATGTCACATGATTTTTGTTTTCATGTTTAGAATGTTGTATAAATTATTAGAAATTGTTTATTAAATGATTACTAGGTTTTAGATTAGTAAATATTTTAGTTTAGTATTATTTAATCTTACTACAGATGTGGCAGAAAGAATTTTTTACTGTTAATGGGTTCATTATATAATGTTACTATGACTTGCTGATGCTGTTTCTTTTTTAAAAAAAAATATTTAGATTAACCTAAAGCCAGTCAAGCTTCTCACTGTGCACGATTTCATAGAGCACACTCTGGCAGCTGAGCGAAGAAAAATTCGACTGGATCATGAACGTGTATTTAATGATCTAATGGATAAATGTGGCATGGATGATGGTCAGTAAAAGAAATGTTATATTCCTCATTTCCAATTCTGCAAAATGGGGAAACGTTCCAACATTTCCCTGACTGCATCGTTTGAATGAAAAAGCCCTGGAACTCATAGCATTGTGTAATGTGTCATTTATGAAAAATATAAAATATGAAAAGATATAAAGGCAAGCCACATGCCCTTCTTTGAGGTGATATTCCTGCTTTAGATCTCAAAAAATTAGGAGCAATATAAACAAGCTTGCTATCAGCTTCTTGCTTTCTCTAGTTCAGAAAATGTCTGGTAATATCATAACAAATGTTACGAATGAACATGGCTGTCCTACAACTTATCTTCAGATTATTGGCAATTTTCTTTTTTCAATGTCATCTCCATTTTTTTAAAAAGTCTTATACACACATACACATCACACGAACATGCCTCTTCCCTTTGGAATTTATTATGTAATGGAACAGTGCAGCTGCATATTGTTTTGTTTCCATATTCTGACGTCAACATAAGTTTCTGAACTAATAATACATGCATTGGAACAGAATCAAGGCAAATGATAGAATCCATTCTTTCAATTATTGAATTACACACACACCCTCACAGTCACACTTTGTTTATACAAGGCATATCTGTAGAAAGCAGCTTATGTATTTTTAGGTCTTCACTTTTAAGAGAATTGGGTCTCCCTGAACAAAATAGATAAAGTAAGGATGAATTTATTAAGTGCTAAGATTGCTTTGCTCAAAACGAGTACAGAGTTCACAAAAAAAGAAGCAAGGCTCAGTTATATTGTTGAAATTACTGATTTAACAGGCTGATAAGTAGGTCCAAAATGCAAAGCAATCAGGTGATCCAACTACAACTCTGGGATTATAAAACTAATGAAACTGGGGCAGAAGCCAAAGGCTTAATTTAGGTCAAGTGGAATCATGTGACAGATTAGCCCGGCTGACATTTAAAACAAAAATGTACACATTTAATAGGAATATGTTCCTTCGTAATAATAGAAAGATACCATATTTTCTTTCTAATACATTTAATAAAATACATTTAAATGACATTATAATTCTAACTAATCAATTTAGTCTCTAAAGATATATAGCATGATATCTTTAGAGATAAGAATCAATACAGGTAGTCCTTAGGTTATTCACTGACCATTCAGAGGTGTGACAGCGCTGAACATAGGGAACCTACAACCAGCCCTTGCAGTTCCAATCATCACATTGTCCCCATAGTCACTTGGGTGCTCAGTGCCTAGCTGGCAATTCTAATGTTACAGTGAGCTGCAATCACATGATTACAATTTCCAAGTTTTCCTGGCCCTGTTTTTCTGCCTGCACTCCAGAGTGCCTGTCCTTGGTACCCACCACAACACCCTCCCATGCTCCGGAGTCCCTGCCATTGGCACTCCGCACCTGCCCACAGCAAACCCCATCTACCCATAGCTCTGACCCACAGCTTTTATATGCAAGCCTAATTGTGTGGAGATCCTGCCTCTCCCTTCTTAATGACCTGTATAGTGTTGAAGTTATGACAGAAGCCTGGACTACTGTTGCTAAGTGATGCAGTCATATGATACTGTGCTTTACAGCAGCATTGTTTAACAACAGATATTGCAGTCCCAATTGCCTTCATAACTGGAGGATTTCCTGTAATAATAGTCCACATAAGAAATGTCTGTGCTCTAAAAGAATTTGGGAGTGATAGGATTTTTCTAATGCAATATAAATATTATCAATGTCTATGGATTTCAGAAAGGCTGTACTAGGACTGTACATTGTAACTTTGGTTGAAATGTAAATGTACTTGGAGTGCTTGGTAATTTTCCTAACATCAGAATCATATGTTCTAGACTATGTTTGCAGTAAAGAGGAAGATGTGGTTTATTCTGATTGCACTCATGTGCAGAGCATTGAACTTGTCCTGCCTCCTCATGCCAATCATCAAGGAAACACATTTGGTGGTCAAATTATGGCTTGGATGGAAACAGTGGCTACTATTTCAGCAAGGTGCCATTTTATAGAACATTCTTCTGTATTAGATATTATCAGACGCATTTGGTGAGAAATAATGGTTACTAGGCAAAAATAAGAGGAAGGAGTGTCTCACTGAATGTTCATCTCATCACACAGAGAATTCCATCATCCCCCCTCCTCCCCCCCCGTTGCCGCCAGTTGCTGGGTACATGCAGCTCTCTCTTTGCGTGTGAGAGACATGAATTTTTATTAGAATTCCCTTCACACTCCAGTGGGCCAGATTCATTGTCATGATGTTGGAAATGTCATTCCCATTCATTATTCATGTAGCTCTGATTTGTAACCTGAACTTAAGCACAATAATAACTGCTTTTGCTTCGTTGCCAGATAAATAAATCATTTTATTAAAATTGTAAATCTATCAAAAGTTATAGACACCAGAGACCCAAGAAAGCAACATTAAACGTATACACCAATACCTGTAATAAATCTGATTGGACCAAACAGAGGTCATATTTAGCTGCAAAAAAACTAAATAGTTGTAACAAGAAAAATAAGGAACGCTACCTGTAAGGTTAAAATTCTACTGTATTTTATGGAAATGCATTAGAAATATTGCTAAATGGTAACCAAAAACTGTCTATTCTGCTTGAGAAATAAATGACCTTGCTGCAAAGCTTTTGTAAAACAACTGACAATTAGATTTGACCTTTGGAAGGTGGCAGAGTTGCTATGGCTGCCAGGGAATAAAAAAAGGCAGTTAAAAAAAAGGCTGTTCTCAAAATACGAAATGAAGTTAAGCTCAGAATGGTTTATCTAAGGCTTATGGATGATATCTAGCACAATTTATCAAGTGATGGAACTAATATCATCAATAAAAAAGAGTAGTTTCTCATCTGCCTTGTTATTTCCCAGCATTAAAATCTGCCCTAGAGGACTGGTCACTTTAGGGAGCTGTGAAGAATACTCCTACTATACAAATAAAAGTCCATTGGTGAGGAATTTTATCCTTTGTTCATTTTTAACCATTATAATACTAAGCAAACATTAGATCTGGAAGTAATCATTTACAATAACATCTATATAAAAGCACAGAAGGCTTACTTTAATAAAATTATTTTAACTTTGAATAACAATGTTGAGAATAAAATAAACAACAAACCTATATATCCTTCACATCTAGGCTGATATTAATTTGCTGGTGTCCTTAACTGTGAGTATTGCAAATTAGATATTTAGCAGTTTAAATAGGAGGAGCAAATTATTCCTAATGAAATCCAAAGTAATTTGAATGCAATATGATGCTCAGTTAAATTAATTAGAAATAGATAATTGTGCACATTTAACAATTCTGGTACATCATAAAGAAGTAATTGAGTTACGCTAAGGATAAATAATGGCCCAAAACAATGTCATTGCTAAACAAAGGTTAAAAATTTCGGACTTACACAAACAGTAGGTTCTTAGCCCAAATGTTATAGAACATTTATGTATTAAAATAAATATAAACAGAAGATTTATTTTCACATATAAATGAAGTGATTGGTGACTATTTGTAAAAATACAAAAGATGATTGTGTGATCATTAATGATATAGATGTTAGTCACTGCTTAAGAATTTGTTACTGACAAATTCCCTTATTGGTCAACATTTTCCTTTGATTTCACCAAACTTTTCAAGAACCTTGAGTAATAAAAAACTGAGCAACATGGTAGGTGATGTGCCATAACTAGTCTGCTAATGTATTCATTGGAAAAAGAAAATCCCAGTCCTTTTTCCAGCTGGGCTACTTACATTGGCTTGGGAAGTTCCCATATCGTTGTTTTCATATAACTTTCTCTTTGTAGACATTAAATACATCTTCTATGGCATTGGTCCATATTTAATAATTATTTTTATGTAAATCACTGGAGGCCACAACAGTTTATATACAACATTTCTAAAAGATTCAGTAAATCTTGTTAAATGTGGAGCAGCCCCAAATAAAACTTCATTAAAATCCCTTTGGATTTATTAGCCAAGCAATATTGACTAATTATGAGATTACATTAAAATTTAAGAGAGAATATGTTGTATCTATAAAAAGTATATAGGATTGTTCCCAAATATGAACATTAAAACACAATTCTTAAACTTCACAACTTCCCATTGAATATTTTATTTTCTCAGAGCTAGTTTAAACTTGAAATTAAGTATAGAATAGAATATAGAATAGAATAGAATAGAATAGAATAGAATAGAATAGAATAGAGTAGAGTAGAGTAGAGTAGAGTAGAGTAGAGTAGAGTAGAGTAGAGTAGAGTAGAGTAGAATAGAATAGAATAGAACAACAGAGTAGAGCTGGAAGAGACCTTGGAGGTCTTCTAGTCCAGTCCCTGATCAAGCAGGAAAACCTATATCATTTCAGACAAGTGACTATCTAGTCTTTAATTTTGTGCCGTATTTATGTAGAAATCTTATAAAATTGCATTGACATAAAAAAAGATGCATTTTATTTTGTTTGCTTTGATTCAGCCGCCTGTGTCATCTGCATCCAACTCTGAAATCTGTAGATATGTTTAAATTCCGAGGACCTTCAACTGTTGGTGATCGCCTTGTTTTCAATGCTATAGTTAATAATACTTTTCAGAAAAGGTAAAATACTGTATCTTTATATTATGAATATTCATCATCTATCAATCTGTCTCTGTCTGTCTGTCTATCTATCTTGATATCTATCTATCCATTCATACAAATCTTATACTGTGTTGTACAGAACGCTTCAATGTCAAAGCTTCAAGTTTCAAGCAAGACTATCCCTATTTGCATTGTAATTTTGCATTTTTCCAACAAAATAATTGGTTTTCCTGTGCACTGGAGAGGACTGGAGTAGCTCAACCTCAGCAATTTTGACTTATGTGGACATTTATTTATTCATTGGACTTGTATGGCTGTCTTTCTTATATGATGACTGTAGGTAATTCAGGACAATCCATAAGGAACATAAGATGCCCCAGAAAGATTGCTGGGGAATTCTGGGAGTTGGCCCAGAATGATTGCTGGGGAATTAATAATAAAATTGGAAGGGACTTTGGACATCATCTAGTACTCAGGCAGGAAAACCCTATACCATTTCAAAAAAAAGGATGTCCAGTCTCTTCTTTAAAACTTCCAGTGTTGGAGCATTCACAGCTTCTGGAGGCAGGTTGTTCCACTGGTTAATTGTTCTAACTGTCAGAAAAATTCTCCTTAATTCTAAATTGCTTCTCTCTTTGGTTAGTTTCCATCCATTGGTTCTTGTCTTGCCTTCAGGTGTTTTGGAGAATAGCTTGACTCCCTCTTCTTTGTGGCAACCCCTGAGATATTGGAACACTGCTATCATGTCACCCCTCATCCTTCTCTTCATTAAACTAGACATACCCAATTCCAGCAACCGTTTCTTGTATGTTTTAGCCTCCAGTCCCCTAATCATCTTTGTTGCTCTTCTCTGTACTCTTTCTAGAGTCTCAGCATCTTTTTTACATCATGGTGACCAAAACTGGATGCAGTATTCTGGGAGTTGAATAAAGTTGCTGAGGCTGAGAAACATTGGACTAGATTTCCCTAAAATCCAATCCAGTTATACAGTTTTATGATTCTGTGATACTTTGCATAGTGCTACAACCTATTAATAAGCACAGTTTCTGTTCTGAATTCTATTAGCGTATCAGCAGAATCCAGCACATCACCAAATCTAACTATGATAAGATATTTGCAGAATATATTTGTTATCAGGCCCTAATTTTTATATTTGATGTGCTATGTGGTGTTTTAGATAGCAAAGAATATGATTTATCTAGGCACCTAATATCACAGATTAGATTAGAATATAATATTATACAATGACACTAATTAAATACTGTAATCTGTTTTTCATCTTAATAAACATCTACTGGTAAAGTTGTGTATACATCAGATAGTTTAAATGTATTCTGCACAAAAAAAATATCCTGTTAAGTAAATGTGCATAGTTTGCAAAATTAATTCTGCTTCTAAATATAGAAAGGATTAAAGATGTATGTAAATTATTTAAGCTTTGTCACTATATAATCATGGAACCAAACATACTGCATTCACATACTATAAAATACGAAATAGTCCCCAAAGGAAATAGATTTTATCAAGTACAATTGTAGATTTAAATCTTTTTGGATTATTTTAATTGACATAATTGAAAATGATTCAGTGTTTTTGGGAAGAAAATCTATAATTAGAAAGACTTATACCATATTTTTCTGTCTCTTTCTGATATATATTTTTAAGGTAACAAAACATTTACATGGAAATTTTTGATATTTAAAAGAATAACAGAAAAAAGAAAGATAAATATAAGGATAGATAATGCAAATATCTATTTACATGAAATATACTTCTGCATATTCAAAAAATTAATACTAATAGAGATTTTAAATTCTGTGCAATTTTACTCTGAAGTAGCTTCAGTGAGATTTGCATTTTATTGTACAACTTACTTACTTCTTTATCCAAACAACCTACTTGGATAATCAGAAACAAATACTTCACACCTCACATTCAATCAGGCCTGCACAACATTCAAACCGCAGGCCACGTGTAGCCTGCCAAGCTGTCTTGTGTGCCTTCAATGCCTTTTGAAAACTCAACAAATCCCCACTGCTACCAATTTTGCAGCCTCAAAAGATGCTGCTGAGCACCTCTAAAATCTTCAGGTCACACTGTTAGTCACCAAACAGCTACTTGGCACCTCAGCTATTCTTTTGTAGCCCACAATTTTCAATAGCAATGTGGCCCTTTCCCCTTTACAAGTTAATTTGGCCTCTATTAAACCACGATTTTTAACCTTGGTTTTGAACCTAACTTGATGTGTTAGCTTATCTAAGCCAATCATTTGCTTGCAATAGGAAATGCAGTGAGGCTGTCTCTGGCTGTAGAGCTTCTGTCTGAAGATGTCCCACAAAGGACAATCTACCACTTCTCTAGTAACAGAGTCATCTCAAGATAATTCTCTGAACAGACATTTAACATCAATTCTACTGTAACTGAAACCTGTTAATAACTTGTCCTTTCTTCTATTTTCTTCGTATTTGAAAAATAATGGCATATTCTCTTCTATTCTCTCTTAAAGCTATCTACCTATTTCAGCTAGTTCTTACAGGATGGCTGCACTCTACCGACCAATAAATCACTGCTGAAAACTTCATCCCATTTTTTTAAACTAAGTAAACACTTTTTTTCCAGTATTGAGGTTGGAGTTCGGGTTGAAGCATATAATTGTGAGGAATGGGCCAACGGTCAAGCACGGCATATTAACAGTGCCTTTCTTATTTTCAATGCTATAAATAAACATGGAAATGTTCTTATTCCCAGAATGAGTTCCATGACCAAGGTGAGTTCTTTTTCAGTTGGAAAGGAAGGCTATAGATAATGACTAGATAAAGATTATCACTTTATGGAATTTTATAATTGCAGTAATAATAGACTCGCTTAGGAAATTAAGATATATTGTAAATAACAAAATAAAGTGTTTCTTGATTTGAATTCTTTGTGAGGCATTGAATCTAAAGTGCTTTAGATTAATTTTTACTTGGATAATCATTTAGGTCGGTGCCTAAATGATTATCATTTTGTTTTATTAATTATAGTGTGGTCTTAAGCTTTTAAGAATGCTTAATAGTTTACTTATACATTTTATTCAAATGGTTGTTTTAATCCCCCTGCTTTGTTTTATTGTAATGTTTATGACACACACAATTTGTTACATGACCTGTCGCTATTCTTAAAATTAAGAACAATTACATTTAACTAATATTTTTTTAAGAAAAGTTCACATAGCTAATTCCTTATTTTCCTGCTTTGTTCATTTGGAGGATGGCTTAAGAAGGTACCGTGGAGCTATTGCACGTAAGAAAATTCGATTATTCAGGTAAAAGATTATATCTTTAATAACTTATTTATAACGGAATCACTGTTATTTTGCTGTTCTTCCAGAAATGACTACTTAATTCATGTAATATCAAACAAATATTCAGTTTGAGACATATTCCTGATAGGCTGTATGGAAAATATTTTGGAATGTTGGAGCAGAACAGTTTCGGGAACATATTCCGGTGTATGGGGTTATAAGTGAAAGGGGACAAAATACCTATTACGGTTTTGTAATGCTTCCAGTTTTGCAAGATAGCCGTCTTTATTACTATAAGTGTTCTTAAAAAGTCTGCAATGGACGCATTTTAATGGTTAATTAAGATTGCCATTTCTTTGTCTAGTTCTATTAAATTTCAGCTGCAAAGATCAGGATAGACATAGATGGTGGTAATACTTTTTTACTATCTAATGAACATTCAGATTTACATTCAGATCTGAGAGCCTTATTCTCACCTTGCATGCTGGATTTAATATTGCAATGGATAATGCTGGAATTTAGTTATCAGCACAAGATAAGTTTTAGCAATCACAGTTCTGTATTTTTCATTGATTGTTATTACAGTGATTGCTCGTCACATTTGTAAATGTAAACAAAAATTAAAATAAACAGTAATCTAAAAATATTTGGTTAGGGTAGTTTAAACCTATCTGGAAGTATAGGATGCTCTTTGAAATCCATGTATTTCCTTAATTTACTTTTGATTTTCTTTCCACTTGTGTATTATCTTCAGGAGATATGCTCTTTTAAAGAAAGAAACCAATTTCACACCTGATTTCTGGGACATTAGCAGCAAGGTACTATTTATATTATTTTCATAATGATATCCATCAAATAAATTGGATCATTTAGGGCAGGATTTAAAGTTAGGACTCCTTTTTAAATTTTTGGCCTCAGCTGCCAGGGATGTAGAAGTGATGTTACAGAAAGTTCCAAGGCTGAAAATTTATGCCTTTCTTCCCACATACCCCTTTTTTGGCATGAAAATCTTTTTTGAAAAAAAAAAAAGGTAGGTGGTGTATTTTTGGGAAGCATGAAAAATGAAGCTGTTTTTAGAAGCCCTAAAAGCTGGCTAATCCTGATTTAATATATTTTTTGCAAAATAACAATCTAGTGATTAGTACTGTGTTTTTGGAATATTCTTCTGTCCTATCAAACTTGGTTTACTTATTATCAGAATTGTTTTAAAATTGTTAGGGATTATAAAAGATTGCAATATTACTGAGACGAAGTTAATTCTGAAGCGCGAATGAACAATATGTGATAGACTAGATATACCGGTAGTAGATAGACCATATACAAGAGCTGTATTTTCAGGTCTTATGAGGACAGCTTATTAATATGAGCCCAGGTTTAATGTTGATTGCTTTAATATTGGAAAAGCGTACTGAATTTCTACCTCAGGATACTGAATTTCTACCTCAGGATCTTTTGCTAGGGATCATAAAGGATTGCACTACTACTGAGACGAATTCACTTCTGAAGCTCGAATGAACAATATGTGATAGACTAGAAACAGTAGTTAGAACATATATAAGAGGAATGTTTACTAAACCAGACGCTCACAAAGACTAATCCTTAGTGTTGTATTGCAGGATATATGATGATTGCTTTCTAATATGATCTTATGCTTGATGTTGATTGTTTCAATAAAAGAATTTTTTACCCCCCCCCCCCAAAATTAACAAGTTTTAATATAATGCTGAAAGCAGAGAAGACAGCAAGTATGTTTTATAGCACTGATTTTGTGACTAAGTAATGGAAAGAAAAATCTTCCATCAGAGGCATGTTCCTAATGTGCAAATTATGGTGGCAATTCTATACTTTTTTAAAATTAGCTTTATTCCATTGAATGCAGTCAAATTTAATTCTGAGCATCTTCTTTGGGCTCAGATTTAGTCCATCACTTACCATAGGCTTCTTCAACGTGGCACTGTCATATATCAACAAGACTGCAACTTAAAGACTGTCCTGTTAGCATGATTGTTTAATTTATCAGAGAAACAGATAGAGGCTTACTTTTAATTTGTATTGTCTTCAACACTGTAGAGAAAAAATCTGTATTTTCTACCTGGCTTGAAATTAATTATTGTCTGTTTTAAATTTCAGTCACTCATAATCAAAAGCAATGTTACAACATTGACATTCTTGGCAGTAAAGCCTGGATGGGAGATATGTATGACTCTAAATCGTGTAGGTACTACCCATGTATTTTCTTACAATAGTCTTAGAATTGTGTGCATGTAAAGGCCAGAGTTTTAATTGTTTCTTTTTTAAAAAAAAAAATCCTTTTACTGGGAGTAAAGGTAACTGAAGACATGGGAATTGACATAAAAGAGATGACATGCATTACAGAAGCAGATAGATTTCTTTTCCCTCCCTTAGTCATCTGTTCATGTTTTCTCCTATTTTGGTGATGACAACAAAAGTCCCTTTCAATCACAAAAGATCCACTACCTTCCTGCTTCTGACCAATCTCTTACATTACAGAGAACTGCAGAACTGTCCATCAAATAATAGAACTGTACTCCTTCCCATCAGATTCACTTACCAAGAATATATTGTAAAGCAAAACATGATCATTACTAACTATTCAATGTTCAAAATATGTCTTTTCAGTACCTACAAGTTAGGAATAATAAAGGCTGAAAAATGATGTGATTAAGAACCATCACATTACTTCAGCAACTATAGAAAATACTTTCTACAGGCATGAATGTATTTGTTTATCTTTACATTAAGACAATGGAGTTGAGCTAGAACCAACACAAAGTAATTTCTTTGCAGTCCATAAGATATTACTGTTCAGGGTTTGCTGTAGACTTTCACTTTTGTAGAATTAACCTAAAAAGGTGAAAAATACAGGTAATCCCCGAGTTATGAGTGTTCACCTAATGCAGCGGTTCTCAACCTATGGGTCGCGACCCCATTTGGGGTCGAACGACCGTTTCGCGGGGGTCGCCGGACACCGCGGTCCACCATTTTGTTTTTTTTGTCGCGCGCTGCGCATGCGCGAATCAGCCCGTCGCGGTCCGCCATTTTTTTTTGTCATGCGCGCGCCGGGGTCGCACCGTGCATGGGTGGGGCAAGTGGGGTCTCAACCTGAAAAAGGTTGAGAACCACTGACCTAATGCTTGTTCAAAGTTACCTGATGAGTGCCCCCTAGTGCTTACAAGCAAGTACTGAAGTTACGAATATTGCAGCACAATGGTAGTCATTTGCCCTTATGAGCGACTGCAATGGCTCAGCAACATTCACCCTGGTTATTCCCTCCCTCCCCCCCCCCAGCCCCAGGTCTCCCTAAGCACCAGGCCTTCAATACTCACCCTGTGAAGATCGAGATCCTTCGCTTTCTTGGCTGTTCTAGGCCTTTGGTGCATTTGTAGAATATGGAGGCCTAAAGTAACAGAAGATCACGTGAGATCAAGGGGCGAGATCTCATGCTACTGATCTTGCATGATCTCATGATACTTTAGGCCTCTGTTCTCTGCAACAGAGAATGGAACCGAAGCTGGGGGAAGCTTCCATGTGCCTCCAAAGGCTGGATTGGAGCTCCAGAGGCCTTTTCCAGGCCACTGCGGCCCAGATCTAACGCTGGGGGAGGCTTCTGCGCCCACCCTGCGGCCCGATCCAGGCTCTGGAGGCCTTTTCCAGGCTGCTGCCACCCAAATTTGAGGCCGGGGAACACTTCCGCACACCCTACAAAGCCTGATCTAGGCTCTGGAGGCCTTTTCTAGGCCACTGCTGCCCATATTTGAGGCCAGGGAATGCTTCTGCAGCCCCCCTGCGGCCCGATCCAGGCTCCGAAGGCCTTTTCCAGGCCACTGCCACCCGTATTTTGAGGCTGGCGAATGCTTCCACAGCCCCCTCGCAGCCTGATTGGGCCTGGAAAAGGCCTCCAGAGCCCAGATCAGGTAGCGGAGGGGTCGCGGAAGCATTCCCCGGCTTCAAATTTGGGCGGCAGCAGGAACTGCGGCAGAGAGGAGATGGATCTTTTCCAGGTGAGTCCGGCGCGGCAGGAAGGGAGGTTATCTTAGTGGGTCAGGGAGGCCTTGGGGGCTGTTCTTCCACTAGGCCCTCCATGGCCTTCCCCATCCTGAGATACCTCATGTTTACTTAACGAGCAAGGGAATGATCTCGTAGTTCGAATGAGATTCACTCTACGCGTTTTCGAGTTACGAGTAGAATGGGCAGGCTCCATTACACTCATAACTCGAGGACTACCTGTAATTGAGAAAAATATAATTGTTGATATATTGTACTATGATTCTCATTAGTCTTATTTATATAGTTATCTGCTAAGCATAGGAAATAAAACATTTCATTATCTTAGTAAAAATTTTTGTAAGAAAAAAATTGCTAAAATAAATATAATTAATTCCTTTCATGTTAGTAGAAACTAAACTTAAAGACCCCAAATCTGCAGGAAACAGTGGCAGAATGTTGATCAGAATTTTCAGAATAATTTCCCCCAATTTAATGCCCTTGATATGTTAAGGTTACAAATACTATCATTCTTGGCTAGTGCATATTGAAATCCCAACATATTTCATGTGTGAGGGATCAAATTGAGGAAGATAGTTCTAGTGTATTCACTGCAGAGATTCATATATATGAATAAAATTAAACAAGGGTCTTCTAGAAGTTCACTGTGATTACTAAACATAAAAGAATAAGTAGATAATATAAGTTATATTTAGTTTAAGGAGAAAAAATTTGCCCATTAAATGAGTACTCTTGAATCTGTAAATTACATATTAAAGATAAATTTTCAATATTTCTGTGATACCTATTAAAGTAATAAACTAGATTAGAGTTATTACTTATCTATTAGATCATACCCTGCCTTGGCTTATAAGACTTTATTCTACTAATGATGCCTGAGATTATTCATTATTCTTTAAGCACTTGAAGTTTACCACCACATTAAAAGATAATTGTAAACTAAAGTTCAGTATTCTGCATTTTGACAAGTTTGTTTGTTTGTTTGTTTGTTTTTAAATATGTTTTATTGGTTTTTTTTTAATTTTTACAGAAAAAAGAAACTAGTCATATCAAATCATAGTGTTAAAATAAACAATCATCCATAAACAAAACATAAATACATTTTTCGATACATCTAATACTAATAACTCAACTAAAAATAATCATCCCAAACAAATAACATCACTGCTCGGCACCCCCACCACCACATCCCCCCAACCCTATCCTTCCCCCCTCACTTACCAACTAACTACCTACCTTCCTCCCTCCTTCTCTTCTTTCTACTTCATCCTTCTCTATCTCCATCCTACTCTTCCCCCTTCTTATCAACTCACTTACATCAGCCTTCACTCCTCCTTCCTCTTTTCCATCAGATGTGGTGCCCAGAGGCCACCCGAGCAACCCCTTAATAACAATAATTACATATATTCTTACACCAACCCCAATTACAGTTGAGAAAACATCATATATAAAATTATAAACCCTCCCTAGCCCTCCCCCCCTGGCTTCCCAGAGTGAGTACAGGGTACAACAAAAGAAAACCCCACTACATCAAACAAAATTATTATATAATCCTAACAAGAATTTTAAACTATATACTATATACACTCTCTAAATCAATTCAATACATTAAACAGAACAAACAACTCATCTTGTTAAGAATAATAATTTTCATTTACATCTAAACCATCAATCTAAGTCAAACCTTAAATCACTTCAATCCATTGAGAGGTTATATAAAATCACCCAAACCATCAAGTTTTATATTTATCTTCCAGTAATCGACCTCTTTCAAACCATTCTTTTTTTTAAAAGATAAATAATATCAATAACAATAAACCCCTCAATTCAAAAGGAAAAAATTATGTTCTTAATCAATTTAATATATCTTAATATATCTTCCATTAAACATCCTCTCTTACATCTTACTTATAAAATTAGTCTTTAATTCAGCCCACAATCTTAGATTAGCCTTAATTCCTTACATTTAATTTTAAATTTCATCTCTTCAATCGACTTCTGGGCTTTCTCATCTGATAATCAATTTATTCCATTTCTAACTTACATTCCTTAAACTTTAACAAATCACATAATGCTTATCTATCCCGTCAATCAATCAATCCAATATCAAACCTAGATCATTTCAAAACAATTACATTCTTCAGCAATTTAATTATATCTTCCATTAATCATCTTCTCTTACATCTTACTCATAATCTTAGTCCTTAATTCAGTCCATAATTTTAAATTACCCATAGTTCCTTGCATACAATTTTAAATTTCATTCCTTCAGTCAGACTCTAGGTTTTTTTTTCAACCAGGTAGACCTCCATAACGAGGCCTCCCTCGTTAATAATAAGTCTCTCTTCTTTACTTCTTCAGCCCCATAAGTAAGTTGCTTCTTAAACTGAGTCAATGTCTCTTTTTTCTCAAGTAGATCCTCTTCTTGCTGCTTATCTAAAAGGAATAACCATCCCTTCCTTTCTTGAAGCAAATCCTCTTCCTCCACTCCATAGATAAACTGCTTATCAAACAAAATCCATCCTTTGTTCTCTTTATTCTCAGTACTATCTTCTTCTTTTTCTTGTTCTTCTTCTTGTTTAGGTTGTATTATAAAATGTTCAGCAGTCAGTTGTAAATCAGTTTCATTTGAAAAAAAGAATCTGATTAATTGCTCTTGTTCTACTTCTTGTTTAGATTGTATTATAAAATGTTCAGCAGCTTGTAGATCAGTTTCATTTGGAAGAAATACTCCTTTAATGACTTCAATAATATCTTCTCTCATCTCTAAGTTACAAGCTTCTGACTTCTTCTTTTTTTTTAATTATGACTACGAGATATAAGGCAGCAATAGCGAAGGCTCCTTTAGAATCTCAAGAGCCTATACAGTCTCCTTCGGAAATGCTTACAATGAAAGATTTACAGATTGCATTAACTGCTGCATTATTTTCAGTAAATGACAAGCTGGATAAACTGGAGAACAAGCTGGAGGAAAAGTTGGCAGAACAGAAAAAACATTTTGACAAGTTTGTGACAAAGGCACCGCAATGTCAGGAATTCCTAAAGGATGCTGATTTTATGTCTGGATCTAAACCCAGACTTGGCACAGAGATAGTTTTGGCTGCTCTAATGGAAGTGGTATGACCCTGTTAGTATTCATGAATCTCTCCATGGCTTTTCATGCTATAATCCTTTTGAAATGATTGAATGAGCTCAGAATTGCAGGGGAAAAGTATTGTCTGCTCTTATGTTTTTTAGGTGCTACTGTGAGACATCTGCATAGCACCCTAGGAATTTTCACAGGAGGGAGGAAGATTCTGTCTTATCTCTCCTGTGATATAATACCTATTTGAAGTTGTTGGGAAAGATCATTATTACTTGTATGCTGATGCAATATGGAGAACAAGGTGAAGAACAAGACAGAATTGTTGCTGATTCCAGAGACTAGTCTCTAAGACAGTTTCTCAACCATTACAAGATCTATGGACTTCAACTCCAGAATTCCCTAGCCAGTATGCTATTATTGAAAACTAAATGTAAAGGAACGTCTTAAAAAAATCCACCTTAATCTTGCATTCTAATATGCTAATATGTGATATAACCTGAAAGTCTTCTTTTGACAAAGCTTTTTCAACTCCTTAGTTTATCTCCCATATAAAAGAATTTATTGGTGATAGGTTTGTATTCCCATTCATAAGTGGGAATACAAAGCAAATCTTCAGCAGACTATTTTAAAAGTTGGTCAAATTCCTAGGGAGCAGGTTATTCCTAATAGAAACTTTCATATTTTCGTCTCCATATCTATGCATTCTATTAGTCCCATTATTAACGGGTTTTTTTATCAAAGTAAAACTGCTACTTTACACTGAATGCAATTCTTCTACTTATTTATTTATTCTCTTGGCACAATTCCTCAATCTATATATCAGGTTCTCACCTAAATCTATTTTATCTATAAAAACTGAATTATTGGTCACAATATTATATTTTATTGTTCTATAATACTTGACTTACTCCTTTTTAGGGAATGGTGCATACTTATTTGGAAATTGCTTTTTAAAACTAAATGATTTGTAACCTTAGTTTGAGTGTTTGCATAATTCAGCATTAAAATACGTTTTTTCCTAGACAAAAATGTACACTTTGGAGGAGGAAAATGCTCTGTCAATCAAGGTTGAAATGCAAATACAGATACCTTCAAAACTGGCATTCTTGCTTTTATCTAACTTCTCACTCCATAAGCATTGGACTAAATACCACTTGTAAGCATATTTTTGTATCTTTCATTTATCAGTTCTTATAGTCTGTTTTTTAAAAAAGCTGGCATTTTGACAAATCTTCAATAATGTGCACTAATTTAATGAGAATAGAAATAAAGAAGACTGAGTATGATATGCGAAATCATAGCAAAATTTTAATTTGAAATAAATAAGACTGGATTTGTAAAAACAAAATCTCTTTAATTCTTCATCCTTATTTCTTTAAAAACAAAAAAGGCTGAGGCAATGTAGCTTCAACAATGTAACCTGAAATAGAATTCATTTCCACAAACTGAGATCTAAAGGTTACATAATTTCTGTCAATGACTTTTCAGTGGTACCCAAAGCTCTAAACTCCATTTCTATGTGTCTTACATGCTTGTAGAAATTGTAGAGTCATGGAGTGTGTGACTGAAGAGGACAAAATATACCACATTACATCCTCAGCATCAGCTAACGGAAATAAACGCAGAGATTTTTTAATTCTTGTGTCTCAGAGGGAACCTTCTAAAAGAGAGTAAGCATCAAATTTGAAAATCTTTGATTTATGTATGTATATGTATGTGTGTGTGTATGTATGTATGTATGTGTGTATGTGTGTATGTATGTATATATATATATACACATATTTGATGGTAATTTCTTTTGTATGTTGATGTGCATTGCAAACAGCCTTGGTTTTATAAACAGAATATCTCAACGTTTCTTAGATTCTTGGTTCCACTTTTTGGAAATCTGAAGAGCACAGGGCAACTATCCCAGCAAACCAGTCTTCTGGTTATAATTGTATACTTAATTCTTCATTTGACCATTTCTTTAGTAATGCATTATAGAGGCATTCAGGGCTGCTACTTTTGAAGGTGCAGTCCTGAGCAGCAGTAAGTGTTTTTAGGAAACATGAAGAAATGGAGAGAGAAAAATAAGGTAATAAATAGTAGAGAGGCCTTTCTTTAATCTTGGCCACCAATCTATGCTCATTACAACTGTCATACATTTGTCCACTTAATGTGCAGCTTCTTAAGCAAAGACATTTATCTTGCCTTACGACTAAACTTACAGCCTTAAACTAGCTGTTCCCCACGTTATAAACATATTTTTTGTTCTTAATGGTCATAATACTACTTATTCAATTTAGAGATCCTTACATAATAGCTGTGAAGTCAATTGCTTTAAATGAAGCTCTGCCTGCTAATCAGAACTACCAGCAGAATGAAATCCAGTGTGCAGGATTCCTCATCCACACCCATGAGGATTCCTCTTTGGTAAGTGGTTTGAAGTTACATGCAATCTTTTTGTAAGTTTTGGTTTCTTTACCCCCCATTGAGATATAAAAGTAATTTAATTCAAGACAACAGCACACAGAGCTGTGATTCTGCTTTTCAGCTAAAGAAATTGTTCTAATGGAGAGAGGAAAATGCTGAATGGACTCTTTCAATTCCTGTCTCTTTCTCACCAGCATTTGTTTTTTTTTCAAAATTTCCATACACACTCTTGGTGATTATATTGGAAATATTCACCAAATCTACTATGAATTAGACTTGATTCTTGAAGTATTTGATACACAATCATGTTTTTTTTAAAAAAATCATCTTCATGATTTTATATAGAAGTACATTCAAAATGACACATTATTTTTCCTTTTTATCACTTTTAGAACTGTTACATAAATACCTGAGATATTTATATATTAGTTTACAAGTTACAGTACAAAAGAAAGGGGATGATAAAACTTGAAAAACTTTTTAAATGAGAAGAAGTTTAATAGCTTTCCAAGTAGCATCTGTGTGAATAAGTTGCTTTTGGGTGCAGAAATATTTAAATTTCCTTTCCATATACTTTTTCATATTGTAAAGTAATTCTCTCCTCTCATTACAAAATCTTTTTGAGATTAGCTGGGTTGAACCCTCTTATTATCAGTGAACTTTCATATCTAAGCATAAACTTAAATTTGGCCTTCCAATGAACACTAGTATTCTAAAAATGGAGCCCTTAGGAAGTGATTAAAACGAATATGCCTGCCATGTTTAGAAAAAAGCCAAGTAACCATATGAAGTTTAGAATCTTCCATATTAAGTGCAATTTATAGCATGGATTAAATAACAATAACCTTCTATATATTTTAAAGGTTTCTGTCTTCATCCATGGTGTACATAATATCATGCCTTACTTTTCTGGAAACCTGGCTTCTCTATGGGAATCAATTGAAGATATAGCATCTATGTGCATCCAGTTCTTAGAATCAGAGAGCAGCAAAACGAGCTACATTTAGTGCATCAATACGGTACTGAAAATGCTAAAAATCATTGAAAACTTTGTGGATGAACTTTCAGTCTAATAGAGCTATTGCCATCTACTTATTTGAAATCATCACTATGACAATTGCAGTATCATCCAATGTTTGGATGAATGTTTGTCCATCTAACCATCTAAATTTTACAACCACCTTAAAAATGATTTTTAAAAAACCTTGTAAATGCAATCTATAATATTATATTATAAATATCATTTTAGATGCAAATGTTTATTTTAAAATGAACTTAAATCTGATATTTATTATAATGTGTGTGTGTATTAGGACAGCCTGAACCATATATATTTCACAATCTTGCAACTGTATTTCTGTGCAAGTCATTTTGGCATAAAATTTCTGTATAATGAATCAGGCAAGTTAAAAAAGATGTTAGCTTTAATAAAAATGACTGTTAATTATAATTTTATATTATAATGTATGATCAATATGATAATAAAGTTTATGCAACATTCTGTTAAGTTCTAGCCATCATTTATTTAGAAATAGCATTTTCATAAGTAAATATTCGCTTAATGGCCACATCGCTGAGCGATCAAAATTCCAATTCCAGTTGTGGTCCAGGATTAATATTACCTGTACTGAGCAAAGGCCAAGTGATTACGTAATATTTGGAAAGATTTCCTTCCACTTCAAAGCTAATGGGCCAGCCAATTTTTGCCATATCCTATTAAAAGGCTTTTTATTCTTCTGCAGGTTGTTTCTATTTAGGCTAAATTTTATCACTAGATCAATACTTAGAAAACAACATGTAGTTTTGGGATCTCCAAAAGCTTATGGTTTTTATTTTAAGTCATATATTGAGAAGTATTATACAGAACAAGAATGGTCAAAAATTAACAATCTTAGGTACTTTTGGTTTTACTTTTTGTGGCACAGGATTTTCTAGAACTTCTTGATAATCTGCACTCATTCCTTTTATCCATCGACCAACAGTTACTGCTTGATCTATTGGGGGGGGGAGGAAAAAATATATGAGAAATCAACTGTCTTTTATTCCAGGATATATAATTCAGTAATTTGTACAAGTATTTGTTGCAATAGTGAGTACATTTTTTTTTATTTTTATCCATATTAAAAGTTAGATCAAATTATAAGCTTTCTAAGAATTCAAGTTGATTAAAATATCAGTATTGATATTTTCTAACATTTCCAGCCTTTACACACAATTGATAAGCCAAAAGCTACAATGCTATTTATTTTATTCCAATTTTGTTTTCTACTCAAAAATAAATCTTATGTAGATGACTCCTTCAACAATTTGTAACAAGAATTCCACGTGTGGCTAATCAATTTCTTGATACTATTACTATGAACATGATATTTCACTTCTGAAATTCTTCAGTGCCAATGTATGTGTGTGTGTGTGTGTGTGTGTATTGTATGTATGTATGTATGTCTTTGATAATTTTGAATATTGGAATCCCAGGTATTGACATTTAAAGTCAATAAGATAAAAACAATGAACTCCGGGATGTAAGGCAAAAGGCTTTTTTTAATTGCTAAGCTTTCACTAACAACCTGTTAACATCATCAGAGCAAAGGGCTAAATGACAAGGGAGTATGTGCATAAATTTACATAACAGTTAAAAACGGTTACAGTGTGACATGCGCACATAGCGTGCTTAAGAAGCTCTTTCAAAAAATCACGTTGATTACAGCAGTCAGTCTCAAGACAAGATTCAAAAGTCGCGCTTATCAGCTGTTTGGAGCTACGCGCTGATGTTAACAGGTTGTTAACAAAAGCTTAGCAATTAAAAAAAGCCTTTTGCCTTACATCCCGGAGTTCTTTGTTTTTATCTTATTGACTTTAAATATGTATGTATGTATACGCATACACACACAAACATATAGTCCTCAACTGACAACCACAATGAAGCCCAAAATGTCTGTTGCTAAGTGAAACAGGTAAGTGAAGTTTGCCCAATATTATGATCTTTCTTGCCACAATTGTTAAGTGAATCATTGCAGTTGTAAAGTTAGTAACGTGATTAAGTGAATCTGCCTTCCCCACTGACTTTGTTCATCAGAAGATCACAAAAGATGATCACATGGCCCCAGGACACTGGAACCGTGATAAATCTGAGTCAGTCACCAAGCATCTGGATTTGATCACATGACCATGGGGCTGCTGCAATAGTCGTAAGTGTGAAAAGCAGTCATAAGTCATTTTTCTCACTGGAGTTGTAACTTTGGTCACTAAATGAATTGTTGTAAGTTGAGAGCTACCTGTATATATATATGTGTGTGTGTGTGTGTGCGTGTATACACATACAGAATTGTGAGTGTTGTTCTCCAGCTGTAATAGCTAATATGTCTTAGAACACATTTAAATGGAATAGATATCTAATGATGTGTTAAAAGTTGGATAATATTGAGTAGCACATTAATCAATACAACCTGAAACAAGGATGATTCAATGAGTTTTGTAATTATCTAGCCAGAGTTCATTACAGAAACCTTTCTCTATATAACTCTGTCTTCTTAAGAAACACAAGTTCCAAGCTTCTCACCTGAGCTTTGATTTTCTGGACAGTCTCTTTTAAAGTGTTCCACAGATCCGCAAATCCGACAAGACCCTCCTATAAAAGCATAAATATAAATAATTGAATTTAATGCAATATATTTGGATTGCATATGCCATATATGATAACTGTACCTTTATTTTTTTAATGAAGCATAAATGCAATGGGGGAGGGGAACTGATTTTAAAAAAACTTTGCCAATGAAAATTATAATTATTCTACTTCAAGAAAAAAAGATGCTGGCCTTTAAATTAACATAAAACTCATAATTATAATTAGTAACAGACTATAACAGTTGATGAAACACTTTCTGTAGATTAGCATTTATCATGTACAGGAGAAAAGGAAAGAAATTCAGATAGATAACATCTTTGGCAATTCTATGCCTAAAAATGGCTGGATAAAGACACATTATTTTTGAATAGCAGCCCCATGCCCATACTCCTAAGAGCAGTTCTGGAAAAGTTTCCAAGATTATGAAGACCCCTTTCCTTTTATCTATTTATTTCAATATCCCTTATCCATGATGTCTTCCACCATCACACACACAATGTACACAGTAAGGAAAAAGAAGTGAATTTTAAGATGTGTTTTACTGTATCTTTAACCCAGCTTAATCTATCCCATTGCTTAGCTGTTTTAACAGTTATATCTACTACATCTCCACCTACTTCTTCCTCTAGGTGGGCATCTTCAGCTGCTTAAATATAAAAGAGGAGAGGGAAAAGGATACAGAAAAGGTACTTGGTGAAAATCCTTCCTGATAGCTGTTCACTTTGACTAAGGAGATTAAATTTACTAAGATTTCTTTTCTTGAAAAAACTAACCAAAGATTTCTGCTTAATTTTTTTTGCCAAATTAAATTCTTCCCTGAAATTGAAATTAATCAGAATTTTACCCAATTTTTTTTCTGAAATTTCTTGTTGCAAAAATTTGAAAGTACTTTTTCTTATTACTTTGTTTCTTTTACTCTTGGTTTTCATGTTCTTTGTAAATCTTGTAAAAACATTTTAAGAAAGGAAATGCAAATTAAACTGTTCGCTATATTTGTCCTGTTTAAATTCTGAAAAATTCCTGACATTCTAAAGATATAAGTTAATATAATCATCCCAGGATTGCTTTGTCAATTACCGTTCTCATGTAGTAATTTCTAACATTTCCATTCCTGGAAAATCTATATAATATAAATAGAATGTACTACTGAAAGTTCATTAAAATTATTTAGCTAGTATTGTCTTTACTAAGTAACTTGTCAAACATATCCAGCACTCATTCTTTAAATATATGCTAAAAGATGCACTAAATAAGCACAATAAGATATACAGATGTGAACCTCCAACTCTCCGATTGTATTAAGACAATTTCAAACTTTTCATGCTGCTGCAGGATTAGATGATATTAAGACGATTTCAAAACTTTTCATGCTGCTGCAGGATTAGATGATTTCAACTTGAAAAGGTAAATAAAACCCACATATATGTTCTAAATCTCCAAAAAGGATACAATGTTTTTCTTGGAATAGAACTAATACAGAAAAGATAATTGTATGTTGCTCTTGTATAAAATAATTGTGTAAAATAATTTCTTGCAGAATTCTTCAAGAGAGAATTTGTAGAATTTATAAAAAGAGGAGAGATCTACACAATGTGTAGATATTATTATAAAGCAATTGCATTCACTCAAGCTGTCAAGATAAGAGAAATATTCTGAAGCATGTCAACAATCCATTTTTTTTTAAAAAGGATTTCAAAAACAAAAAAAGTGGCCTTACCTTCAGCATAAAGTCCTTTAGGATTATCAGGACATGACCTTGACAGATGACCCATTTCCCCACAAATAAAGCATTTTGCATATGGAAATTCCCCTGAAAGAAATTCACATATTTGTGTCATGAGGGAAATACATTAAGATTTTGAAAATCATCATCATCCCAGTTTGGAGTATTTAAATCAATATTACCCTTATAAGTGATGATAAACATTTATCATGCTGAGAACCATAGTTATTACACATACCAAGAGCTGGATCTATTTTTGCTTTGCATTTGTTGATTTCATGTTCAGTAGAGCCACATCGGTAACAAATTCCGGTTCCCATGTCTTGGCTTTCAAGGACAGCTGGACAATCTGCAATCCCATGTCCTGGTTTTCGACAGTGGAAGCACACCTTTGACAGTAAAAGAAGAATTACCGTGTGAATCCATTATGGACTAAAGACAGTTTTTTTTTTACACTAACCGCTTTTCAACCTAATCTTACCAAGACATATTACAAGTAGAAGCCACATACACATACAATCAGCCTCCCAATAGAAATGCTTCAGGGAAAGGATTTTTCTCAGAAGACTTCTTCACAGCACTGTCTGAAGCCATTACTATTCACTTCTATGCTAATTACATTTGCATTTTATTAAAAAAATCTTCTTGTAATTTAACCCTTACTCTGAAGTGAAGATTTTTTTCAAATGAAAAGCCATTAATCTCACCTGATCATATAATTAACAATTGTTTTTATTTAAGTTTTGCAAAAACAACATCCTACAATCATATATATTTGAATAAGACGCTAAAAGTTCCAGAACACTAACCCTGAATTTCTCTAACAGCAAAGGCCATATTATAGTGATGAGTAGGCCAGAACAAAAAATAACATTTCATATTATTTAAGTATCATTAAAATTAAATATATTTAATGTGATTAGTTTCCAACCATTTAAACAACTTGCCCTTCCATTAAAAATTACAATCTGGTAATAGCTTTTGGAGGTCTTTAGAGGCTGCATGCACTAATATACAGATAGTATTCCTCTGATTTAACTCATTTCTGTATAGGAACTTCCTTATGACCAGGAACTATCTGCTATTACAAGTTTCTTACAGAACACAGAAGCTGCATATTAAACAATAGCGAGCCAAGAAACCAAACCAATGGATCATTGAACAAATCAATCCAACTTCTCACATGAGGCACAAATGACCAAGTTCAAATTAGCCTACTTTATATTATGTAAAGATTCAGCTCTCTGGAAAAAACTAATGCTGGGGTGGGGTGCATGGCTAAAAATCAAGCTAGGCGGGGGGGGGGTTAGGGCTTACCATTGCAGCCAGGCCCCCCATGGATTGACACTTGCCTCACCGGCTTTACAGACCTTTCAGGAAGCCCTCTGACCATGAAATGTAGGCCAAGCTCCATTCTCAGCTACAGAATGAAGCTGCTCCTTCAGCCGCAGAAGAAGTGGGCCAGCTGGGCAGGGCTGTTGGTGCTGGAGGTGAGTGGAAAACACACACACACACACACACACACACACACACAAAATAAGACTCTTTTGGAGGCGGAAAAAAAATAAGACTGGTAGCTGCAGTCCCTATTTGCACTTCAAGAAAAAAATATTAAACTGAAAAAAAGGTAAAATAAAGAGAGTATCTTACCATTATATTCTTCTTAATTTCCTGGCGCTTCACTCTCCTCTGTTCTCGCCGCTTGTCCTTTTTCAAAGCTGTTGCTATTTCTTCCTCTGTTTGATGACTATCAATCAACTGGCCATTGTGCAACATCTGTGAGTTCTGTTTTAAGTATTCCATAAAGCCATTGACATCTTCATTCAGGTAGTCTTTTTTCTTCTTATTTTTCTTTTTCACTTGGTTGTTCTTTAAAGAAAAACTATCTGGAGAGCTCTGCTTTTTATTTGTTTCTACAGTTCCAGCAGGCCCATTTTTCAGATCATCCCAGGGTGTTGCGTCTAGAACCTTCTTGTTATGTGTGACCCTTGCTCGAGCCCATCTTGTCATGGCTTCATCCAAATCTTCCTGCAAAATCCATATGCTTACTGCCATTGATAAATTCAATCTGGTTATAATAGTTATAGGTGCATAAAATATCAGGTTATGAAAATCATGATTTACTGTATTTCTTCCTTCAAAAGCTTACACTAGCAAAAGAAGGCAGGTTATCCTACAATGCTTCCTGATTATCCGTTTTTAATTTATAGAGGAATTTTGACATAGCATCTTAACATTTAATCAATGAGGTGACAGTCATCTGATCACTGAACAATGAAAGTGACCTAATTGAGCCAATAGCAGGAAGAGCTTCTAATATTTAATTACGGAAGCACTAAAATGTCACAAATTTTACTGTACGTTTCATTCCAAAAGTAACAAAAATGTAGCAGATGCTTTGTAGAGCATGATCATGGGGAACCAAAGCTTTCTAAATGGCATAGGCTGCATGCCTGCTGTTATGGAAAATGGTGAAAAAATCCTTTGGTTTATGTGAGCAACTATTTACAAATATTACAGCAGGTAGGTGGAGCTTCTGTTCTACCAAGAAATACTTTGTGCTCTTTTAACACAAAAAGATGTAACAGACTGAAGAAAGGGCTCACAGTTGTAGTTTGGTACAAATTATGTCTGATAATAAAAAACTATTAAGGTGCTCATCCCCAAAGGAGTCGCTGAAGATCAGAGCCTTCTGAATATAGATAACACAGTAAGAAATTACCCTTTATGTTAGGTGATGTCATTTAAACTGAATGTCCTAATGTCTCTAATGCTAATGGATCTAACTGAGGCACAATCCCTCCCTAACTACTGGTCAGTGGTTAAGTGGCAACCAATGTATGGGCCCAAAACATTAGAGCTCTCGGATAAAAGACACAAATAAGTCACAGAAAGTGTTTCATGGTCAAATGGCCAATCCTTCTGACATCTCCTGGGTACTCCCTCTGCAGACCTGGCAAGATGGTTTATGGGGCCCATCTCTCTAGCCAGAGATGATGAATCAGGAAATTGCGTTGGATCAGGAATGCAGTCACTCCTGAACTCTGTCATTGTTTTAGGACTGTTGCAGAGGGATGCAGTCCACAGCCCAAAATTCAGCAGTTCTCTCTAGGAACAACGTGTCCACAGCCTTAACAGTGTGACCCTCTGCTTCTTCCCTAATCCATGTGAATCCTTTCCCCCTCACATAGGCCTTTTTCCTCCAATTCCTTACCCCATTTCCTGTTCTCAGTTCAAGGGGGCAGATTCCAATCAGGGAGTGCTGGCTGATTGGCCTATCAGAGATCAGATGTTTCCAGCCAATTATCAAAGTTTTAATCTGTATGGAAGTATCTGAGCAGCTCAGGCAGCAGCTGCAATTCTTTGTGAATTTGTAAGATGGAAACGTTGCTGATAGAGCAGGGTTACACTACTTTTTAAAATGGATAAACAGATGATGCCTTCTTTTGATTTAGTACAATCCAGCAAGGTAGGCAGCTCTCAATTATAGTTACAAGATCTGCTCTGGCTCTTTTTCCTTCCTGTTAATGTCCTCTGCCATTAGTTTTTTCCCAAAAGGAAAACAAGGAGAGTTTTTCCTAATGGGAACAGATAATGTAAACAGTTTCATTAATGGTTCTTCTAAGTATTAAAAAGCCAGAATTCATGCCAAATAATGATCAACCTAAAGCCCAGTCCACAAATTGATCAGACTAGAACATCTGAATAAAGGTATACCCTTAACCACATACACTCTTTTCTTGGCAGAGATGGTATTTCTACTTAATGATGGCTGCTCCATATTTAACCATAATATCCACCAAACTAAGATGGAAGGCAAGTAGTTAAGTGGAGAATTATATGCATCCCAGCAGGGAGAACTGTTGCTTGCTTACTTCTTTTTCAGAATGGCACATCATGTCCAATTTTGCAACTGTATTACCAAGTGAGAAAGGAAGTAGAGGCTCATCTTAATATAATAGAGCTGGAAAGGACCTTGGAGATCTTCTAGTCCAGCTCCCCGCTCAAGCAGGAGAACCTATACCATCTCAGACAAGTGACTGTCTAGCCTCTTCTTAAAAATCTCCAGTGATGGAGCGCCCACGATTTCTGGAGGCAAGCTGTTCCACTGGTTGTCTTCATTGTCAGGAAGTTTCTCCTTAATTCTAGGCTGCTTCTTTTTTTGTTCAGTTTCCAAACATTGTTTCTCATCCTTCCCTCTGGTGCTTTGGTGAATAACGTGACCCCCTCTTCTTTGTGGCAGCCCCTCAAGTACTGGAATACTATCATTATTATTATTATTATTATTATTATTATTATTATTATTATTATTATTATTATTATTATTATTAGATTTCTATGCCGCCCTATTCCGGAGAACTCAGGGCGGCTCACAACACAGTAGAAATCAACATATAAAAATACATGTAAATATAAAACCTCTTAATTTTTTTAAAAAAACCAATCATTCAGCATACACACAGACATACACTGGCTTGGGGCAAGATGTTAACTACCCCAGGCCTGCCGGCAGAGGTGTGTTTTGAGTAATTTACGAAAGGCGGAGAGGGTGGGGGCCTGCAGCCGTTCTTCATATGTTTTAGTCTCCAGGCCTTGCATCATCTTAGTTCCTCTTCTCTGAATTTTTTACAAACTCTCAACATCTTTTTTGTGATATGGTGACCAAAATTGGCTGCAGTATTCCAGGTGTGGTCTTACTAGGGTTTTATAAAGCAGTATTAATACTTCGCATGATCTTGATTCTATGCCTGTTTATACAACCCAGGGTTGTATTAGTTTTTTTGGCTGCTGCTGCACACTGCTGGCTCATAGTCAAGTGATCGTTCACTAGAACTCCAAGGTCTCTCTCACAGTTATTGTTTTTAAGCCAGGTCTCGCCCAGTCTGTACTTGTCCCTTTTATTCTTCCTTCCTAAATCTAACACTTTGCTTTCTCCACATTGAAATTCATCTTGTTGGACAGGGCCCATTGTTGAAGTTTGTCAAGATCTTTTTGGATCCCAAGTTTGCCTTCTGGGGTGTTGGTTTGCCAGCCAGCTACAGATCCACCTGGTGGTGATATTGTCTATTCCACCTTTTTCTAGTTTGCCTAGGAGTAGCTAGCTTGTGGTCTGCCTTACTGAAGTCTAGGTATACTACGTCCACAGTATTTTCCTGGTTTATTAGTTTAGTCACTTTATCAAAGAATGAAATAAAGATTGGTTTGGCATGATCTGTTTTTAACAAACCCATGCTGGCTACTGGTTATGACTTTGTTTGCTTCTAGCTGTTCGCAGATCTGTTTTTTGATTATCTTTTCCAGGATCTTCCCAGGTATTGAAGTTAGACTGATTGGTCTGTAGTTTCCTGGGTCTGTTTTTTTTTCCCCTTTCTTGAAGATGAGAACCACATCAGTCCTTTTCCAATCCTCAGGTATTTTTTTTGGTGCTCCAGGATTTTTGGAAGATATGGTGCAATGGTTCTGGGATAACATCTCACTCATTCTAAACATCTGAAAGTTCCTCTGAAAATAGTTAGAACCTTGTAGGCCAGAGTTGAGCAGTTTGTTGCCTTACAAATGTTGGACTCCAATTCCCATCATCCTATATTATTAACCATATACCCTCGGTAGGGCTGAAGGGATTGACGTGCATGACACCTGGAGGCATACTGCTCTCAGCAAAAGCATACAGCTTTTTTTTAAAGAAAACTTGCAATTGGCCATTTAGTGAATATTGGGAACTCCAAAAAAGTTGCACAAACCCCCCCCAAACTGAAATGCATTGAAATTCAATTAAAGCTAAAAAAATAAAATGCAGTTAATATATTAGCTACCATCACAACAGCACTGCAACACTTTAAAAAGAAAAATTATAGGTAAGAAATGGCATGCTTTCCTGAAACCTGGTGTTCTCCAGATGTGCTCCTTGAAAACTCCAAACTTCCAGTCAGTACCGGAATTCTGGAAATCGCAACACATCTGATGACTCTCTCAGATTGGAAAGACTAACACATGGTCAGAGGCTACTGGCTCTTCTCCCGAGGACTCAGCAGTGGGATTTCACAGCGAAGGTTTTCACAGCCTACCTAAAGATACCGATGAAATGAGCGGCCCAGAGCCCAAACTGTCCGGGGAACCCAATGAGTGTCAGTGGAGCTTCTTAAAACTCGCTCGCAGCAGTTCCCAGAACTTAGGTTGATCCAGATTACAGGAGCAACTCCACCTTATCTTCCGCCCAGTGTATCTGACGGTCCGGAAGGTCTTTTCCGCACTACGCAGTTGCGCGCCGAGAACAGAAAGCGCGGGGACCAATGCGACAAAACGCCTCCAGAACATTCGAAAACTACAGCCTGTAAAGGAAAGAGCGGTCGAAAAAAGTCCACATCTTGGCATCGCGCTTCCGGGAGGTGAATAAGGCAGCACTTTTATGACGTTACCAGGCAAGGGCGGAGTCAAAAGAATCTGTCCCTATACCAAGAGACTTAAGGCGCGGTTAATGCGTAAATATTAATATCTTCTAAGGGCGGGGGTGGGCAGCGGTTGCGTTCTCTAAATCTACCGACTTCTGTCTGTTCATAACTACAAAAGTTGTACCGTATACTGACATTTATGCAGTTATTCTGATGAAGGATCGCTGCTTGTTTTTTTTGCGCGGATACAGTTGATACAGTGCGCTTGTTTCTGACGGAAATAAAGTGTTAGTTGGTCAGATGACTAAAACGTTCCTATTTTTCTTATTAAAACATAAATTATGCCCTACCTTCAACCCATCCGAACTGTACATTTTATCTTGCTTCTAGCTGTCTGGGGGCTCTGATAAATTTGAAAATTACTTTCACAATGGATGTGGATGTCATGGAGAAAACCTATGTAGGTGGTCGCTAAGAGTCGACGATAACTTCATGTCACTTAATTTGCATGTGGTTTATAGTGACATGGTTTGATGGATATGCAAGCTATTATGAAGGAAAGGGCTACATATTTTGCTAAGCAAAATTTCCCCCCACCTCTTCAGATATCGCCAAATTAAACTTAAGGTTACTGATTCACCAGGATCATATATGAACTGCAGTACATAATCTTGTGTCATTAACTGGATTCCTATTCTAAAACTTTTAGGATACTTTTTCTAAGAAAAGGAGATAATGGGTCACTTTTCCCCCAAACATAAACCTTGTGTAAGATTCAATATTCTTAAAATATCTGTTGTTGGTCAGAACAGTTTAGCAAGTTATTTTCCCTCCTGTTCTGCTTGGTTTACAAGGAACATTGTGGACTTTGATCTGACCCACTACATCTATGGCTTTTTACCTATAAAAGCCATCTACTTGTTTTTTCAATGACTGTTGGTACAGATTGTTTTGTTAGATTATATACCATACAAGAACTCAGCTGCAGGCTCCTCCTTCCCCCTTCCCCCCCATCAATAATTCTGAGAAGTGAGCTGCAAGTGTGTGAGTTTATGTGGCTGAGTGGTGTGACAGTCCAGCACTTTAACTACCATATTACTATGGTTCTCAAAAATGACTTTTCATATACAGTCATATTTTCTTCATAATCTTCTTATGCGGTTGTTTCTTCTTGAATAAAAGCCTTGAATAGTGCTATATGCCTACAAAAAAAAAAGAACGTAAACATGCTTTATCAAAGGTATTACAGTTTCCAAATAATTGAAAGTAATAGTTTCTCTGAATAGGTCACACCTCCATGTACTGTATTATCAAACTCTATCTCTTTAACGACTTAGAATATGTTCAAAGATGGTTTATAATGATAGTTATGGTACTAAAAGCAAAGCTTTAAGAAGAGAGATCTAAGGACCCATACATGTTGAGCTTGAGAAGACAGCACTTTTCATATGCGTCTCTGAAGATCAAAAACTATCTCTAGGGTTCTAAGAACTTTGAAAGATATGATTCAGTGGTTCTGAGATCATGTCTGTCAGTTCCTTCAAAATGCTGGGATGTAATCCATTAGGACCCAGAGATTTGAATGTGTCAAGAGATGACAGGTGTTCTCTTTCCTTATTTTTGCTTATTTTAATTTGCATTCTTGGCTGTCTTTTATGGTTTTGTTTTTATAATTTGATTATGAAATAAATATTCCAAACACTAAGGAACAATCATAATACCAATTTCAGTCAGGAGAAACCAAATAGATGTTATCAGTGCAAGAAGCTATAACAGTCTGCTCTAGGGACTGCTGTAAATAATTGCATCTACAGGAATTTCTTAATTATTTAAATATATTAATGAAATTATTCTACCAGTAGATGGGGTATGAATCTGTAGTTCATATTTACAAATAAGATTCTTAGTGGCATTTATCTTAAATGTTTTATATTTTTGTGTGATCTTATGTAAAATTAGGCATATTTGATTTCAATACATTTACATGTTTTTGATTTGACAGAATGGGGCTGTTATGTCCATAAGCAATAATGTAGAATTGCAGTTTGAAATTTAAGAACATATTAGAGAAATGTTCTGTTATTTCAGCTGCTTTATATGTAAATATAATTAATGAGGTTATTATCAGAAAACAAATGCATCTGCATAACAGTTTATTATCAGAAAACAAATGCATCTGCATAACAGTTTATTATCAGAAAACAAATGCATCTGCATAACAGTTAACAATTTAACAAAATATAACTTAAATAATCTATATTGTTTACATACAGCTAAATATTGATATGCCACCTCCCTTGATAGTACATATGGTATATCTCTTTTTAATACTATGTGCAAATCCCTACAAGCAAATATGTGTGACAGCAAAAATATATTGTCCAAGAAGTATAATATATGAACTACAATTGCCTGCAGTAAAAATGTTTGCATTGTGGTGTCCCAGAATCAAAAGGGATATTAAGTAAACATTTTATAATCTATTTATAATAATTGCATCTTTTTACTGAAAATTAGCTTCTCTGCTCTGCAACACTTTACCAGTAGATGGAGATATGCACAAAGAACCAATTTGCTTAGCTAATTGTTTTCTACCAAAAGACCTCCATTTAAAGGTTGATCTCTATACATTTACCATGGGCAAATGGCACAGGGAATAGCATGTTAAAAAAGAATTGAAATAAAGTGTAAAATGCTGCCATATTTTAGCAGTACTTTGATGTCTCATTCCCACTCCATCTCATCATTTATTTATTTATTTATTTATTTAAATCACATTTATATGCCGCCCCTCTCCAAAGACCCGGGGCGGCTCACAACAAACAAAAATACTACAATAATTTTTAAATTAACACATTCATACCACACACAAACTCAATCAATTCACATGCACTGATGGCGGGACACTCTTAGGGCCGAGGGGCAGAGTGCAGCTCACATGCCCCAAGCCTGTCGGCATAGATGTGTCTTCAATCCTTTCCGGAAGGCTAGGAGGGAGGAAGCAGTACGAATCTCTGAGGGAAGCTGGTTCCAGAGGGCTGGGGCAGCAACAGAGAAGGCCCTTGCCCTAGGTCCTGCCAGACGGCATTGTTTAACGGACGGGACTCGTAGGAGGCCAACCCTGTGCGCCCTAACCGGTCGCTGGTATTCATGAGGCAGGAGACGGTCCCGCAAGTATCTTGGTCCGTTGCCATAAAGGGCTTTATAGGTCATAACCAACACTTTGAATTGTGTTCGGAGACCAATTGGTAGCCAGTGCAGCTCACGGAGAGCTGGAGTGATATGAGCATGTCTTGGGAGACCCAAGACAGCTTGCGCGGCTGCATTCTGGACTACCTGCAGTCTCCGGACATTCTTCAAAGGTAGCCCCATGTAGAGAGCATTACAGTAGTCGAAACTCGAGGTGACAAGGGCATGGGTGACTGTGAGGAGTGACTCCCGATCCAAATAGGGCTGCAACTGGCGCACCAGGTGAACCTGGGCGAATGCTCCCCTCGCCACAGCCGAAAAATGATGTTCCAAACTTAGCTGTGGATCGAGGAGAACACCCAAGTTGCGAACCTTCTCCGAGGGGGACAAAACTTCTCCCCCCAGGGTAATGGACGGACAGTTAGAATTGTCCTTGGGAGGCAGGGCCACTCAGTCTTGTCGGGATTGAGTCTGAGCCTGTTGGCACCCATCCAGACCCCAACAGCCTCCAGGCACCGGTTCATCACTTCCACTGCTTCGCTGTAATGACACAGGGTAGAGATATAAAGCTGGGTATCATCAGCATATTGATGATAACTTACCCCGTGCTGATGGATGATCTCACCCAATGGCTTCATGTAGATGTTAAAAAGCAGAGGTGAAAGAACGGACCCCTGAGGGACTCCACATGGAAGAGACCTCGGGGCCGATCTCCGACCTCCTGCAAACACTGACTGCGACCGGCCAGAGAGGTAGGAGGTGAACCACCATAGAACGGTGCCTCGCACTCCAAGGCCCTCCAACCGGCACAGAAGGATACCATGGTCGATGGTATCGAATGCCGCTGAGAGGTCAAGAAGCACCAGGATAGTGGAATAACCTCTATCCCGGGCCCGCCAGAGATCATCGATCAGTGCGACCAAAGCAGTTTCCGTGCTGTAACCGGACCTGAACCCAGACTGCTGAGGGCCCAGATAATCCGTTTCATTCAAGGACCGTTGGAGTTGGAGTGCCATCACCTTCTCAACAACCTTCCCCAAAAAGGGAAGGTTGGAGACTGGACGATAATTATTTAAAACTGCCGGGTCCAGGGAAGGCTTCTTGAGGGGGCGCACAAGTGCCTCCTTTAAGGGAGCCGGAAAGGACCCCTCCCTCAATGAAGCGATAACAACCGCCTGGACCCAGCTCCGTGTCACCTCCCTGCTAGCCGAAACCAGCCAGGAGGGGCACGGGTCCAGTAAACAGGTGGCATAACTTACAGCTCCAATGGCCTTGTCCACATCATCAGGAATTACCAGGTCGAACTCATCCCATACAACAGGACTAAGACGGGCCTCTGTCATCTTGACTGACTCATTGTCAGCCAACACTGCATTCCAATGGGAGTCCAAGTCAGTCCGGATCTGAGCGACCTTGTCTGCGAAAAAGGTGTTAAATTCTTCGGCATTGCCCTGCAACGGTTCCTCCCTCCTCCCGGTATTCAGGAGAGAGCGAGTCACCCTAAACAGGGCAGCCGGATGAGATTCCGCAGACGTGATCATATCATATCATATCATATCTCTAGTAATTAAAACTGTACATAAAAACTCTGTATAACCATATAGGTGTTGCACCTTGTGATGTGCTTTTTTTTTATTCCAATCTAGTCTATAGTTGTGGAATTCCATGATCTCCCACCCAACTCTTATTCAGAGCCAGCCCTGCTCAGTTAGCCATCTGAAATAATAACATTTAACAGCTGGATTAGAATCACCTTCAGCTGATGCTGTCCAGATGTACTGGAACCAGAAACTTTAAATGGAAATAGGCATCTGGCTGGAAATTCTGAAGGATGTTCCAATATATCTGGAAGGTATTTAGTTGAGAAAAGGTGCAATAGGAGCTTTCACATTATTTTTATTGTTAAGGAAAGAATGGGTTAGTTCAAGCACTGATCTTTTGTATAAAACAGGGCCAAATGCAAAACCTTTCCATGTTATTGCCAAGAAATTAACATTGACCTGGCATATATTACCAAGTCCTGGCAGGACTCAGAAGGAGATTTGCCCAGCCAAGTTTGTGGCACCAGTTGAGAACCCAGGGCCGGGGTGAAGGTGTGATAAATGTTATCTGAGAATCATTTATGGCTTTCAGGGGCATTGTCCTCAAGTCACTGGTTATGAGACCCTGTTTATTAAGCTGGACTCTAGAGATCAGTTGAGAGTGTTGTTGTGGTACAAGTCTGCCTGTGTAGGAATCTTCCTGCCAGAGCTTGACCCCATCTCTGGACTGGCAGTGGAGTTCCCCAGACTTATGGTCTTGGGGAACTTCAACATGCTTTCCATAAGAGTGTGGTCTGAGGTTGCCCAGATGTTCATAGCCACCATAATGGCCATACATCTATCTCACGTCATTCCTAGTCTGACACAGAACAGCAATCACTTGTCCTGGTGTTCTATTAGAGCAGTGGCTGTATGATCTGAACCCAGGGGAGCTTCTGGTGTCACCATGTCATGGTTTCGTCATGCCTTGATTACCATGGGGTTCTCTGGCACTGATATTCACTACAGGAAGGCTGGATCCAGTAGATTGATTTACCCCTGGTGACTGATGATCTTGGATGGGTTTCAGAGGGAGCTGTGGGGTATTTCTATTGGTTTGCTGCATAGTCTTGGAATAAGACTATGCTACATAGTCTTGGAATAAAAAGGGGCAGCTGAGGTGTTAGATCAGATTTCACCCATATGTCTTCTCCCCTCTCAGAGATCCTGTCATTCCCTATGGTTTACAGAGATTGAGGGAGATGAAATGAGAGCTATCCATAGCATTGCTGGCTCGCATTAAGGACAAACTTAAAAGAACATGGATTAGAGATGTTTTAAGGCTTATTCTGTGGGAGTAAGAATGGAAAAGTGGCTATGCTTCTCTGCCCTTATTGCATCCACTGATTGCTGCACCCCAGTTCTTTTCAGGTGACACAAGCCTTCTTGGGTAAAGGGAGTCTGAGGAACCTTTTGCAAGGTCATGCTGAGAGATTTGCATAGCATCTGTCAGATAAAATTGCTTGGATTCTTTCACAGTTAGAAGCTGACCTTGTTGCAGGTCTGGATGAGATGCTTATGGGGAGGGGTCTTGTCTGGTTATCTAGGAATGATTTGAACCTGCTGGACCTGAGGAAGTGGACAGTGTTCTTAGGACTGTGAAATTAGCCACATGCTCCCTAGATCCATGCCCCTTGTGACTGGTGGAAGCAGCCTAGGGGGTGTTGTGTGAGCCAGTTGTAGAGAGAAAGAGGGTTCTTTGAGCAAGGGGATAAATTGGACAAATAAATAAATAGGTTGATGGAGACAATATCTTTATTATGTATCCCCTGTGAAATGTGAAGCATATGCAGCCATATAATTCATGAGAGTATATGAAGATCATATTTTTAAATGAAGATGCACAGCATTGATAAGACTGAATAAAAGAAATGAAAAAAGAAATAGATAGGTACAAAGGAATTCCTAAATATAGTGTGAGAATCTAGATGAAAAGACAGGAAATATAAAAGAAGGTATCAGGAAAAAGAAACACTTGGTTGAGTGCATACAATTAAAAATTGATGTCGTTTCAAAATAATCATAATGTGTGCCAATATAATTCTATCTATGGGTAGTACATACAAAATGACAAGGATTAATATGCCAAAAAACCTTGGACTTAAAGCTCCAATTAATAGTAGGGAAGAGAGAGATGTTATATAAACAGATATAATTCCCAACAGCTACATAAATGACAGGTTTCCAGATCTGCTGATTTTCTTGCTTTGTTTTAGCATGTATTTAAATAAAATATAAAAGTTATGTTTAAATATAGAAAAATACATTGTTCATTTGTAGCTGTTGCATTTTTTTTTAATTATTACTTTTGATTTAATCTTATATATTGTTCCATGAGGGAAGATTTGTTCAAAATATAGATGTGTCCATATGTTCCTATATTCTTGTTCATGAAAATACAATCTGTAATCGTATTTTATTAATAATGGACAAATAATGTATTTTTCTAAAATCTGATTATGTTCCTCGCTGAGCATTCTAATTATGTTTCTCACAAGAATCAACATCTTTCTTCCTTGCAGTCAGCATATTTCTATGTAATAATAAAAGAAGAATATATCCTTTGCTATATTAAAGTTTTTGTAGCACAACTTTCATACGCATTTCCCAGTTATTATCTATAAGAAGAATTTACCTATATAAAACCTAAAACAGGAAACTTGTCTCTTTATCATCATACCCTTATAAGGTGTATACAAAAAGGACAACTCTCCTGTTTTAGGTTTTATATAGAAAGAATTGTCCTAATTAATTTTATATGGTACCTGGTTCCATTTCTTTCTACCACTAGTTGCAAATAATCTTCAAATAATTAGCCTATCCATTTAAGACTACTGAAATTAAGAAACAAACTGTATATCGGAGGGGCTACCTAATACGATCTAACATTAATAATATCATCTATTCCTCCTCAGAATCAAGCTGATAGAAGCCCAATATCTCCCAGATCAATATAAATAGCACCAAAGTAAATACCACTTCAATGGGAAGGCAACAGTATTCTGTGTGCCTTTGGAGTATAGCCACATGACGACAGAAATTGTCTTTGGAAAACGCTGGCTTCCTCAGCCAAGAAATGGAGATGAGCTTTGCGCCCTAAAGTTGGACATGATTGACATATGTCAGACCTTTGTACTTTGTTGTCCTTATTTTAGATAGTCAGTGTTTTAGCATCTGATATAAACCTATTATCAGAACAAAAGAAAATCTGAAACAGAGTTGAGAGAAATAGGAAATCATACCAGATCAGGATTCATTTTTAAAAATTTTTAAAAAAAGCTTTCCATCCCATTTTTTTTTAATTAAGACATAATCACATATTCCTTGGATGTCTGGCAAGGCTTCTGAGCTGTTTTGCTTCCTACCGTGCATTTTCACCAGATTCTTTTCTCTGAAAAACATTTGAGCTGTTACCCTTGTGGCGCTCCATGTGAAGATTTGCAGCAGAAGCCAAAACAGGATGTACTTGGTTAAGATATAAACACTTCATTGAAAACTAGCCATAGGAATGAGTGATTAAAAACAACAAAGCTTTGTGATGGGAAGATACACCAAGGAATCTAGGTTCCTTCACTGCTGCCTAATTTGCTTATGCACTCCATGCATTAACTCCATAAGGGAATATACGGTAACTGGAATTGCTGTTACTGATGAGTAGTGATATTGCCAATGGGTACTGTGAGAAAAGATCCTGGCATAGCTACCTCATCTCTGTTTCTGCTCGCTTGTGGGATCTCACAAGTCTGAAGCTGACATACTATCCTTCTGCCAAAGCCATAGAATTGCCTATGTGAATAATTCATGTCTTTTTAAAAATAAATTGAAAAGATATGTAGCATCTGAGGCATCAGAAAGTATTTAATATGCCACTAAGATCTAATTTTACATATAATAATATATTACATTAATTTGTGTTTATCTAAAATGAAAACAACCAATATTTAACACACAATTTTTCCTATTCAAAGGAAATGTACAGAGGAAAAAATAATAAAAATTCTTCATCCCGTCAGTCGAGGGTTGCCATCACCATGTGAAACCAATTTGGAAATTGTTCCCCCCCCCAGTTACATCAATGTGTGCATATGACACATATTTATATACGTGTATGCATGTGTGTCTATGTGTCTGCCAGAAGCCCCCTTCCAAAAATGGGCAAAAATAAGGAATAAATAAAAACACTGAATTAATAGTTAAAATGTATAGTAAAATGTGTTACTTGTAATAACCAGCACTTTATTTTTAACATTTGGCTCTGTATATAGCAACCATTCAAATTCATATGCACAAATTACACACTCTCAAGCACACTGGTGTCCAGAAACAGCAAAAAAGGGGAAAAGGGAATGGACCTGGGTAAGAGGATTAAGGAAAGATGGAAAATCTGAACTAAATGAATGGAATGAGGACATTGGAAAAAATAATTGAACAAAGGAAAAGAAAGGAAATGAGATTCCTTTGTGTATGCTTTAAAAGAAATTAAACTTCACAGGGAAATGCTCTAAGACTACTAATCTTCAAGGACAACTCTACTCTTCAGCAGTGATGTTTGCAACCATTTGTATTATGCACATTTCTATATCTTACGTTCTTGTCTTCTTCTCAGCAACCCTATCCAACCCCCTGATTAATAGGTACCTATTTGAGGAAAAATGTTATCTATATTTCTCTTTAATATTTTAAAGGAACACAGAATACATAGTCAATCCACAGACATATTTCCAGTCAGATGATAATTACTGGAAGCAGTTTCATTTCTTGCCAAACTGAGGCAGTGGAGGTGGTATCTTGATGTCTTGACCTCTCTCCAACTTCTTTTCACAATCAACCATATAGTTCACACCATCAATGACTAACTGGACAAGTTCCACCTGAAATAAAAGTAAAGGTTTCTGACAGATTATGAAGCTATAAGAAGATCAGGTAGTTCTATTAATAATTATTTACCACAAAGTTTATTATATCTTCAGTAAATTATACTTCATAATTCTTCCTAGACTATGCCATTTCTAAATTCTAGGAGAAAAGTGTATTGTGAATAATCCATCTCTTATCATTTTGCCATACAACGTGCATTGAAATTGGTCACATGGAAGAAAACTAAGCTAGAACATGGAAGAAAAGTGCAACCATACATTTCAATACAAAGTGGTTAACTCTAAAAAGATTTAATCTGCAAGTTTTTAAAAAATGTGTGTAGCTTGCCTCTCAGATAAAACATTTACATGGTAATAGTACTCCTTTCTTTTGTCTTTTAAAATCCTAAATTGTGGAAATGCTAGATTAACACAGTTTTTATATGTGAAAATACTGGATTAGATATCAAAAGCCATCAGCAGAAGAAAGCCCAGGAAACATTGCATAAATACAGCAATCTTTCTGAAGAGAATATAGTGGGGAGGGAGGAGCCTTAGAGGGGAAGGAGGAGAGGAGATCTGGATCCTGCCCATCTTCCAGCTTCTCTGTTCGAACTCAAGGCCCTGAGTGCTAGAGCAATTCTCACTGATTCTGCTGAATGCCAAGTTCATTAGTAATAAGACCATCCTCTTCCATACTGGAGGAATGGGAGGGCCTGGCTTGTGTCCCTGAGATCTGGTGAATGAAGATCAAGGAGCACTCCTGCCCAAAATGTGCTTATTTGAGTTGAGGGCATGGATGAGGGGTGGTATAGTTATTTTAAAAAACCACTGGAATACTAAAATTCATCTTTATTTGGAGCAGTGGTTCTTAAAATATGAAAAATCAAAAGGGTGAAGAATTAACAGCATTGGAAAAGCTTACAATTACAGGCAGAAATATTCAACTCTGGTTGTAATGCTACCCTTAGTGTTTTCCCTAATCAGTTGGCCTCCTCTGAATAAATATTATTCCATGTAGGAATACAGCATATTATACAGGTTGCCACAATTATCCATGGTTTAATTATACATAATTTTCCATGTCTATAATGGGCAAATACAGACCAAATTTCATTAGTTGAATAAGGGTTTTCACATATCTGTGATTTTGGCACTTTCTTCTGTTTGGAGGAAGGGTTTTGGTATGTTTTTTGTGACTGTAGCCTATGAGGAAACGGCATATGCATAAAATAAAGGAAAGGATGTAAAGTATATATTTTTAAAGATCTTGTTATCTATGCTAAAACCTAAGTGGAAAGAAGTGTGTTGTTTACTCCTGATTTATAAAATCATTTTTGTGGAAGGATAGGCTACCAGAGAAGACTATAAGTCCCACAGCTCTTTCCTTCCTTCTCCTGCCTTCTTGTCCTTCTCCTATGTCAAGATGATCCAGCTGCCAATCAAACATCAGCTTCATCAGCTGCCAATCAAGCAGGTAGGGGAAGAGAGGGGAAGATATCTGCCTGGGGGAATAAACAGAATCAAAGCAACAGGGATAGTGCAAACTAGGGCACAAGAGGCACATTTCTTCTTTGCCTGAGACTGGAATGAAGAAAAAGTTCTTCTGTTTCCCTCATCTGGATCAAAGGAGAGAAGAGTCAGGAAGCCCAGTTTGGAACACATGAGTGGAAAGGTGGAGAAACAGACTTGGATGGAAGAGAAATAGAAACCAGAAAGTAAAAAAAGATTAAAAGACAGTTGGAATTATGTAGAAGTTTAGCTCTATGGATAATGACGATCAGGGCACATAGGATTTAAGACAAAAGAAATTTAGAGGTCAACAATAAACTAATATGTTAGACATACAGAATAGAAAGATAGGAACAACCAGTGAATAGTAGAATTGTGGGCATTGGAACTCCCTTACTTTTGTGATGAATAGATTCAGTTAATCACATTTATATACTTTTTCAGATATACAAAAAATTACAGCCTTTCGTGATTTTATTTTCCCCAATATTATCCACACATATGTAAATGTATTTATTTATTTATTTATATGGGCGCCTATCTGATATACATGATTCTGAATGGCACACAACTTTAAAATGAATACAACTGTACATGATTGCTAAAAAAAATAAACCAAAAATAAGATGCACACAAGCTACAGAATCACAGCTAGGACACAAGCTCCATCACACACACCCAGGGCCAGCGTAACTGCCAGCTCAGAAATCACTGAATTGGGTGAGGATTGTTCCTCAAATAAGCGAATATATCATTGATACGGCAAATACTTTCAGACACCTAGGTAAAAAGATGTTTCTCTTCAGTTTTGCCTCCTATTAAAAAAAAAACTAGGCAGAAACTTACCTCTGATCGTCCCATACGATCTAGATTGGAAATATCATACACATCTGCTACAGCAACTGTGTCAACTCCACCTGTGCCACGCTTCTGAAGTCTCAGGTTTTCCAGGATCTTTGAAAATCTAGGATCCTACAATATAAGGGACAATCACTTGAAAACAAAATACTGAGCCTTTTTTTTTACAACATGCATGTTTGTAAACAAATTGTTCATCTAATTAAATCATTTAAGAAGGAGGTTCATCACCACTGTTTTTTCTAGATTGGTTTTACAGGCATCGCAAAAGATTGTTTTATGTTTAGGAGTCATATAAATCGCTTACTTACTTTGCTAAGTTTTGGAAGTTTAACATGAACTCCTGCACGTAATCCAGTTCCCAGGTTAGATGGACAAGTGAGGATGTATCCTAAGTTTTCATTCCACATAAATTCCCAGCCTTGTTCTTTAATTAACCTCTCAACCTGGAAAGAAAATAAAATTCAATGAATCACCATAGCATATTAACATGCCATCTGTGCACAGTACTAGTTGTCTATATCCAGACTGTTGTTTGTCAAATTCATAAGCTTCAACAGTCTGCTGCAAATAGAATAAGGACATTTTATCTATCAAATAAATCCGTAAAGTATAGAAATAGAGCTAAAGCTCCAGAGGCCAGATATTATATCTATATTACAGTATATCTTCACACAACATGTTTCAGTTTAGAGGACAACACTACTGATTTTAGTCAGGGCTTCCATTTAGCTAAAGGTGCTAAAATTTATAGTCTTGATTTCCCAGCTGTTTAAAGCTTTATCACAGCTGAGAAAGTGATCAGCTCAGCTGACCAGGTATTCTAGCCATATTCTTACTTAATAAAATCTGTTACCATTTTATGAATGTTAGCTCATCATTTAATACAATAAACAGTGTAATTCGTGTATGACAATTTATTCTAAACAAATAGCACATATCTAAAAAATAATATATTTTGTGGCAAGCAGCATGTTAGAAGAGTTGTTTTTATCGCACAGAGAGGTGGAGGCCATCTTAACACAATTCTTGCCACTTGTACTTTCTAAAACATCAAATCCTACCTCAGTGGTCGAATTCAAATATGTGGACAATATGCATGCTGCTTCCGGAAGTCCATTCTGGGCCTGGGCAACAAATAATTAGCTACTGGTTCTGCTGAACTGGTGCAAACTGGCTGAATCCCACCACTGCCCTACCTCCTATTAAACTAAAACCTAGTTCAGTCACAATTTACACTTATAGACATATTAAATTAATTGTAATTAAAATATGGCAATATTCCTTATTTTTTAGCTACCCTGTCTGACAAAGATGAAAACATAGAATATATTCTATGTATTCAATGTATTCTAAACATACAAAGCAATTAAAGCTATGAGAAAAGAATTAAATATGGTGTTTTGTGTATATCTTATGTCATATATATATAATTTATATTTAATTCTTTATAATTAAATTTATAATTATATTTTAATTTTTTTTCTCATAGCTTTCATTGCTTTGGAGATAACAACCTTGATTGGCTTTCAAATGAAATTTGTACTTAAGCCAATCTGATATTTTCATTGAAATTATAAGAAAATCTACATTGATTTAAACTTAGAAAACTATTTGAGTATGTGGTACTATTTCATAATGTAAATGAGGAATGGCAGTTTGAATGAACCTTTGGATAAAATAAAACTCCAAGCAAAAAACAAAAATGTTAGATTCTGGGCCAATTTTTAACAAGCAGTATGATATATATAATTAAATATATATAATCCTAAGATTCTTTAGGTCAGGGGCTGGTATATTTTTTTGCCTGAGTTCTATTCCACTTTATTTGACTGAGATTCAAATCTTCCTTAATAATAGCAAAGTCACTGATCTCTCCCAGCTTGAGAGAAACAACTTGATTTGCAATAAATCAATAAAGGCAATAAATTGAAGAAACAGCTCCTACATTTCCGTGCAGTATTTGCTGCTTGTGGCAATTACCTCATTCTTATTTAAGGGCCCCCAACTCTGCTAATATAGGAGTCTCAAATGGTATCATATACTGTACAATAAAAAGAAAAACTAGCAGCAATAACACTAAAGCACAAATGGGATGTTATATTAAAATCTAAAAATACATTTTTTAACAGTCAAAGAAAAGTATCCACCTCTATCAATCCACGACAAAATCTTTCAAAAACCCGCTTCATGTTGCCACCTTTTTCCATGGAGATCACCCTAATGTGATCTTCTTCATTGATCCAGATGAGGAATGTTTTATCATTGTTGTGCCTGGTTGAGAGAGATGCACAATTCATTAGTGTTCTGGTCATAGAAGACTTCAAAACCAACTTCACAGATGCTGGTCCTTTCATTTTACATTTCCCTTTTATTATTTATCATGTTGGAACTTTCATGGTGGCATCAAAAAGAAGGGTTATTCAGGATTTCCAGAGCGCATTCCTCTCTTCACTAGCAACCACACAATCCCAAATTTCCAAAGTTATAAATCCTACTGGTAGTGAACTGCTGCCGTACTAGAACATTTTGAAACAATGGCAATATGAGGCTTATGCTGCTATGGGAACTGGAAATGGGAAAACACGGAGGCACTTTTTGACTGGAAGAAGAGGAATCTGTCCCTCAAGTTTAAAACATGAAATAGGAAATGATGGGAGATACATCATCTCCATCTAAATTTTCTATAAACTGATTTCTTTGTTGAATAATACAGGGAAGAACTGGTACAGAAATGGAGGAAATTCCAGTGAAATACAGATTTATCAGAAGTGAGGGCCCTACTGCAGGGTATATCATCATCTGGGTTAAAGAAATAGCATGTTGTCTGAGAGAAGTGTTTTCTGCATTCTGTCCATTCTCTTTAAAGTAGTCAAAATATTCAGGGCAGCACAAAACTTAGCCACTGGGTCAGTGTTTCTCAGGGTTGACAACCTTAAATGTGCAGACTTCAAATCCCAGAACTCCCAGAATGTGGCTCAGGAATCCTGGGAATTTATATCCACACATCTAAAAGTTGCCAAAATTAAGAAACCCTGTACTAGATAATGCCTAAAACCTTCTTTGAAAAGTTGTTCCTTCTTTACTAGAGAGTAATATTAATTTTGCACAAGGAAATTACAGTTGCTCTCTAAAAACCCTTTAAGAGATCCTTTAATGGAAATTGCAAGAAGTATTGTCAGAGAACTGGGGTGCCATCAGCTTGGACGAATACAGGAACTTTTTTATAGCAGGAGTGCTAGAATAATTATGTAATATGAAAAGAGATGAGCACAAGCCTTCTAGATATTAATATTATTTGTGATAGGCTGAGTAGCACACATTAGAGAATAAGAATTAAAGTAATGGAGAATATAATGTAACCATGCAAGAAAAATCAATTTAAGGGGGGAACATTTGTTTATTATGTTTATCTTGAAGATGTTTTAAAACTTGAAGCAGACAAGTAAAGGCATTCCTCTTAAAATAATAAAATAGAGGCTGGATATTTTTTTCCATTCTTTTCTTTGAAAATATTCCTATTTCATTCTAGCAAGAAATTGCAATACTGTTAAGATTTCTAATTCAAAGTCCAAAGTTGCATTCTCAATGGCTGAAGATGATTTATAAGCTGGCACCTTTGAGACTTGGATTGTTTTCTCCCTGCCTGTTCTGCCCACACACTCTGACATCCCACCTGCTTTAGCAGCACTTTAGTGTCAATTGGCTTCACACATGATCTGCTTCTTGCTGCTAGCTAGTTTTGTTACAGAAGGTTGGTATACAAATTTCTTTGGCATTCCCTGGCAGTGCTCAGAACACTGTAAGGCAATATATATCGATTTGAAATTGATTTCAAAAAGACCAGAACTATTGCCAAAACTGAACACTTTAATAACAGAATAATCAGAGAAGCCATCGAGATAGAAAAACGCCCTCACAGCATGAACAAACGAGATGATACCTCCTGCCTACCAGCCATTTGGAAACCCACCCTTATTGACAAATGAGTCCATAACACAAAGAATGACACCAGACCTACACTCACGAAAACCACACAGGATGTCACCACCACACATCCAGGCAAAAAGCAAACCCAAACCCACACCGATGATGAGGCACAACCACAAACCAGAAGCCAGACCACAACTGCATCATTAGCCACCTTAAACCCCTCCAATCCGTACATGAAGCAAACTGACACCCACCGTGAAGATGAGGCACGACCACGAACGCAAAGCCAAACAGCTATGCAGCTCACCATCTCTAATCTCCCTGTAACTCAGAGTAACCTGAGCACAACAAAGCCCCCACCCAAACAGAACACTCCCCCAGCCAATCAGAGCACAGCCAACCCCCCATCCAATCAGAGCACAGCCAAGCCCCTAACCAATCAGAACACACCTCCACCCAATCAGAACACAGCCGAGCTCCCAGCCAATCAGTTCAAACCGCCACTGGCAGTTAAAAGGAAGAAACAGCTACAATCACGCATTGCTCCTAGAAGCACGAAGCCGAAAGCACCAGCCTGAAAATGACGAATGTGACTTCGTCAAAACGTCGCCAAGACACTTCAAATTCTACGTGGGAGAAAACCTGAAGAACCAAAGACAGAACTCACCCTTTCCGGGATTCGAACCTGGGCAGTCTGCATGCTAGGCAGAAGCTTTAGCCTCAAGCCACAGGCTCTCTCCCGCTTTGTTAACAGTCAGGGAGTGAATATGTGTGTCAAGTGGTTATTTTTTAGATTGCACCCTGTAAACCCAAATATGGGAGGAAGAAATCATTCTTTCCTTTGCTTGTTTCAGCTCAACCCAGAGCCATCTGCAAGCACAAATATATATATGTTTTTAAAATTGTTAACAAAGAAATAAGGGATTTCTGAGATAGCTATTTCGAGTTATTTAACTCTCTTCAGTCAGAACTCACCCTTTCCGGGATTCGAACCTGGGCAGTCTGCATGCTAGGCAGAAGCTTTAGCCTCAAGCCACAGGCTCTCTCCCGCTTTGTTAACAGTCAGGGAGTGAATATGTGTGTCAAGTGGTTATTTTTTAGATTGCACCTTCTGACTGAAGAGAGTTAAATAACTCGAAATAGCTATCTCAGAAATCCCTTATTTCTTTGTTAACAATTTTAAAAACATATATATATTTGTGCTTGCAGATGGCTCTGGGTTGAGCTGAAACAAGCAAAGGAAAGAATGATTTCTTCCTCCCATATTTGGGTTTACAGGGTCAGGCTGGTGCTTTCGGCTTCGTGCTTCTAGCAGCAATGTGTTATTGCAACTGTTTCTTCCTTTTAACTGCCAGTGGGGGTTTGAATTGATTGGCTGGGAGCTCGGCTGTGTTCTGATTGGGTGGAGGTGTGTTCTGATTGGTTAGGGGGTTGGCTGTGCTCTGATTGGATGAGGGGTTAGTCTGAGTTACAGGGGGACTAGAGATGGTGAGCTGCATAGCTGCTTGGCTTCGCGTTCGTGGTCGTGCCTCATCTTCATGGTGGGTGTCAGTTTGCTTCATGTATGGATTGGAGGGGTTTAAGGTGGCTAATGATGCAGCTGTGGTCTGGCTTCTGGTTTGTGGTTGTGCCTCATCAATTCAAACCCCCACTGGCAGTTAAAAGGAAGAAACAGTTGCAATCACACATTGCTGCTAGAAGCACGAAGCCGAAAGCACCAGCCTGAAGATGACGAATGTGACTTCGTCGAAACGTTGCCAAGACACTTCAAATTCTACGTGGGAGAAAACCCGTAGAACCAAAGACCTACATACAAACACCCGCGAAAACCTCAGAAAACAAATATATATATATATATATATATATATATATATATATATATATATATATATATATATATATATATATATATATATATATATATATATATATATATATATATATATATATATATATATATATATATATATATATATATATATATATATATATATATATATATATATATATATATATATATATATATATATATATATATATATATATATATATAAAATTCTAATTAATTTATTATGTTTTTGAGTTATACCCAGCTTGTCTGATCTAGTGAGCATTTGGGGCAGCTTAAAATTTTAGAAACAAAACTAGAACATAAGAAGTTTAAAAAATAAATTGAAACTAACAGTAAATAAATACTTAAACCATGTAACAATGAGTTGAAGAAAATGATGTGTCTTGGCAGGTTTTCTAAATATTGGGGCAGTGGGCAAATGCCAAGCCTGGGAGTAACAGGATTAAAGGAAACTTTTGACAGTAGCAGCATCTTCAAAAGAATCTCTTTAGCAGGTCTTAACAATAAGACAGTTTTGCACAATGCTTTTTTTCTAAAAAAAAAAAAAAAAAAGTGCCGGAACTCACACATGTCATACAACCCGCCTTGCCTACCCTACAAGGTTCCATCCAAAAAAGGTGCCGGAATTCTGTTCTGGGCGTTCTGTGAGAAAAGAAAGCCCTGGTTTTGCAGCATATGAAGTAGAAATTTGGATAGTCAGATCCTAAGTGGCTTAAGGCTTAAAAGGTCAATCAATATAAATACATTAAACAAAGGCTAGTAAACAGTTGGTGAGAGCCAGCGTGTTGTAGCAATTAAGACATTAGGCTAGAAATTGAGAGACCATGAGTTCTCATCCCAGCCTAGGCACAAAGCCAGCTGGAATCACTTTCTCTTAGCCCCAGGAAGGTGGCAATGGCAAGCCACTTCTGAAAAACCTTGCCAAGAAAATTGCAGGGACTTGTGCAAGCAGTCTCTAAGAATTGGACATAATTGAACAAAAGGGAAAAAACAATTGGCCAACTAATGAGATTGTTTTGTGCTAGCATCATATGAATCTTGTACCTTGCATGTTGTACAGTGTAGCAGAAGGTCCCTCACATTCTATACTTGTATATCTATACAATTTATTTTTATTTTAAAGACAAAAATGTTTGTCCATGTTATAAACAATAACCGTGGGCAGCTCAAAGTGAGATCAGTAAAATAGAAAAAGTAAAACAACATTAGACTAACTTCAAAGCTATATCCTATGGCGTAGTGCAAGTTACCTTCAGTGGACCACACTGCCATAGCTACGGTATGACATGGATCACCATCACCAGTTCTTACTGGTTAAGAAAAAACAGCCTAGTGCAATAGAAATGACTGTGCAAAGGTGGTTCTTAGCTTCATAGGTGCCACTGGCAAATGTAGTAAGAGTTTAACAGAAAATAGTAGCCTTATCCAAAACTGCAGGAACAATATCCAAGTCCAGTTTTTATCAACCAACAACACTTATATTTGTCTGGATTTAATTTCAGACTGATTTATCATATACCTCTTTATCAGGATTAGGCAATGTGAAGTAAATAATGAGCAATAGGGCTAGGAGACATTAGCATAAGGTTCCCTCTACAGTTTCATGAAGATGTTGAATAACATTTTCCCAGCACTACCTTCATAGCTGACTCAGGAATTCTGGGAGTTGAAGTCCACGAGCCATAAAAAAGCCAAGGTTGCCTATCCCTGGACTGGATTAAAATGTCGTCCAGATAACATTGGACATGCACTGGCAACGTTCGAAGGTAGGCCACCAGGACGGCCAGGACCTTTCTGAATACTCGAGGGGCCGAGGATAGGCCAAATGGAAGGGCCCTGTATTGGTAGTGTCGGTGCGCGCAACAGAAGCGGAGAAATTTTCGATGTTCCTGAGGAATTGGTATGTGTAAGTATGCCTCTGTTAGATCGATGGATGAGAGCAAGTCCCCTTTTCTGATGCTGGCCAGTATGGATTTGAGGGACTGCATCTTGAACCTTTTGTAGACCACAAAGTGATTTAGACTTTTTAGATCGAGAATAGCTCTCCCACCCCCCGAGGCCTTGGGCACAACGAACAGGATGGAGTAAAACCCTTGTTTTTCCTGACCTTGTGGCACAGGTTCGATTGCCTCGATCTCTATTAGGTGGTCTATTGACAAGGATAGCAGCCTTGCTTTGGCTGGGTTGCTTGAGACTGGACATTTTATGAAGCGACTTGGAGGAGGGGAGTAAAATTCTATGGCTAGTCCTTTTCTTATGGTGTCCCTCACCCAAGCATCGGTGGTTGTTACTTGCCACACATCGCTGAACCGCGCCAGGCGACCTCCAATGGGAGCGCTGTCTCTGGCGTCACTTTGACTGCCTGTACGGGCGACCCCCAGCACCCCTAAAGGGTTGCTTCAATTGGAATTGGCCCCTGGCTGTGTTCGGGCGGTCCTGGTTGCGATTCTGCCTGGGAGGAAAGGGTCGCGAGCCTCTGGACCAATCCCAGGACTGCCCTCCACGAAAGGGCTGTCTCCATTCCCAGGAGCCACTTGGGCGAAACCCCTGCCTGCAGAACTCCTGCTGTGGCCGCCTATCAGACTTCTTGGAAGGGTGAGCTAGAATTTTTCGCTTGTCTTTACCCTCAATGATGTGTGGCTCAAGGATGGGACCAAACAATTTGGAACTGTGTACTTAGAGGTGGACAGGCGCCACTTAGACTTCAAGTCTGTCCTCCACTGTTTTAGCCAGAGAAGCCTCCGTGAGGCCACGGTTGCTGCAATTGATCTGGCTGAGTACCTTGTGGCGTATAAGGAAGAATCAGCCATGTACTCTGCTGCAGTGAGTAACTTTGTCAGTGTTTGGTGTGTGCGTACCTGTTCGGGTGGAACACTCGATTGGAGCTCCCTACAGTCTGATAGGTTGACTAGACTATGTTAAATGGCTCAATCTCATAAGACAACCCAGGAAGATATTATGGCTGATAGTACTAAAAATAACCAGAGGCCTGGGAAAATTAGTAGAATTGTACTCCCTCACCCTGTTTTTAACATAGGAAGTCTATAAATACCAAACAATTTCAACACAAGATCCTAGCCTGACTAAAGTGAATCCAGAAAGTCAATATTATTTGATATTTCTCAGACACATCTGGAGCTATGAGACCATCATCTTATAATCATTCTTCCAGAAAAGGAGCATTTTATCTACTACCAGGTTAATAAAGCTTTTTTCCAATAAAAGTTTTCTTACTGCCTTTTTAGGCAGAGAGAACACATCCCTCAAAGAAGAACATATTGATCACATATCTTAACCATGGGACCGGTCCCATCCTGATCAATTTAATTTCCAAAAAGGGTGAGAGGAAAATGAAGAATTGATAGAAATCTTCTCACTAAATATCTGTCTACCTTCTTTGGAAGGATAAGCAAAACCATTAATTGCTAAATTTACATTCTGTGATCTGTCCCAGTTTGAAGTCCAAGTCAGGATAGAGCCAACTGATTTTACCCGATGGAAATTGTTTATGAGCAGCACTGACCTGGTTGCTTTCATTAACATTTTAGCAGAGATACTGAACTATATTGAACAACTATGCCATCCAGTAACAGGGCCAGAAAAATAAGCAATCTTGATTGCTCTATTCTACTATCATAAAAGTGGTCTTTAGTAAACTGGGGATAATTTAGCTCATTAAGAGGAAAGAAAGTTTCAGAACAATCATAGAAATCATCCAGTTATCACAAGGGCATCAAATGTTCTTATTAGCAAACAAAATTCTTCAAGAACATTGAGGAAACCGTATGTTTCCATTAGGTCCCTGAACAACAGCATTATAACTAGTCTCCAATTTGCAGAGGTTTATATTGGTTGTCAGTGTAAAACTTATCAGGTGTTATTGGTGCATGAAGCTGAACCAACAGGGTTCTTCTACCATCAAATCATCAGTTCTTTCCAAATAGAAAATCCAGTTTAATATATTTTGCTGCATTTGTGGAACCAGATACCGGTCCATAACTCAATGAAGTCCTTTCATTTTTGTTTATTAGTTTATAATGTAAAATATAAAAGTACAAAAGAAAATAGTAGGAAAATAAGGGAGGGAGAAGGGAAGGGGAAAGTATAGGGCAAAGGGAAAAGAAAGAAAGAAAGAAAGAAAGAAAGAAAGAAAGAAAGAAAGAAAGAAAGAAAGAAAGAAAGAAAGAAAGAAAGAAAGAAAGAAAGAAAAGGCATTGACTTCTGACACCCTTTTGTGCAGTAGCATAAGATGGGAACTCCTCACCATGTCCTGGCTAGCTAAATGTGTCAAATACATGACTCAGAACTGGTGAGCTGACCTGTAGAAATGGTATTTCTCTATAGCGAAAGGAGTAGAACAGGAGCACTCTTTTTCTCCACTGACTACTGTAGTCTGAATCTGCTGTATCACAAGCTATATAGTGCAGCACCTTCATACAATTGCAAAAAAAAAAAAGGATGCAGTGCTGCTGACATAGCTATTTTATCCTACAGATTTAGAATACATGGCCACAGGGATGAAAATATACCCTGCCCAATACCTTAGGTACAGTGTTTCAGTGCAAAAGTTGCCAACAAATTCTAATTTGAATGTGACCGAACAAGATAATTGTTCAATATATGAAGACCATTCATATTCCTTATATTTAATTATTCTAAGTTACGATACAAAATAATATACCATCATGCTTCATTTGTGTTCTTAGACCTGAATTTGCCAACTTTCAGAGTGGAGTACTCAGACAGCCACCCAGAGACCAAATGCTGACCTCAGTTTGAAAAGGGTTGCAGATTCCCAGCAGTGCATGACTGGAATGTGGGAAAGGACTATTTGATTGTAGCTATGACTGAACTACGCAGGGAGGGAGGGGGAGAGAAAATGGATAGATATGTAAGACAATGCCACAGATAGAAGTTATGATTCTAGTTTGAAAAGTCTGGTTAGATATACTGGAAGATGTTTGACTATGATTAACCTGTGTGTTCTCCCTCTCTTCAGATAATGAGGCAGTAACTGCTCTATGCATGATATTTTGCTGTTCTCCTTGATTTCACCCTCAAAAGAAGACTTTGTTTTATTTTTTAAAACAGTGCTCCCTTACAAAGGACCTGGGTTAAACGGCAGCAGCTTCTGCAAAAGTAAGAGTTCAATGCTGACACTGAAGGAAGGATTGAGGGGCAGGGCTTATTCCCAACTACTGTATATGATAGTCACAGGATGAGTTTGAGCAAGCTGTGAGTGACAGCAAGTGCTTTTTAGGAATGCTTTCATTGTCCAGAAACACTTAGCTTCCTCATGTGTTTCTTGGCAGACAAGTGTGCACTTATGTGTAACAAACAAATTACACATCTTGGTTCAAACTTTATATAAAGCATAGCTGGGAAAAAACAATTTAATAAACCAATGAAAAACCAATAATGTTTTTCAATGTAAAACAATCCATGTTTTAATAAGATGGATTTGCTCGTTGTACTAAACCAAAAATAACAAACTCCATTATGGCCTAATGTGCCATAATGGTCAATATTTTTACAATTTGAACTTAGATGGAAGCATCACAGAGTTTGGTGGATATTCTCAGGTCACTTACCAGTCAGCCCTCTTTCATAGCTCATGTAGTTTTTCACTACAAAAGTTTTACATTAAAACATAATGAAAATGTGCTGAATAGAGCATAGAAAGGAATTGATAATTCAAGAACTGCAACACATACCCTATACTTTACGTGTTGTTATATTCAAACTTAGATCTAATTGATAAGAGACTCAAAGAGAAATCAATAAACAGAAGTATTCAAGTATAAAAAGAAATGAAATTAATATTCTCAGATTAATATCCATTCTAAAATACCAAACATGTTTAATTTTGATTTTTTTATTCTATAATAGAAATAATGTATTACAGGTATTCACATTTATCAAAAGTTCCTTCAGAATATATAACATCCTGATAAATAAATTCTTAGTATGTCTTTAAAAAAAGGAAGTGGTCCACTAATTCAATGTTTTTCAGCTTTAGCAACTAAAATGTGTGGACTTCAACTCTCAGAATTCCCCAGTCAGCATGCTGAGGTTTAAAAACACTGTACTAGCTAATAATATTTGATTCTGATCATCTAAATGTCTTTCTTCCTTGACTTTCCTCTATTTATTAATAAATCACTGTGGTTTTGTTGTATGGAATTTCTAAAATAAAATCAACATTTTAATTTAAATAACTCATGCCTCCATAAGTGTTCTTGAGCAACATGCATTTGCAATTTCCTTAAAGACAAGACTGGTGATATCCTTTCTACTGATATTAGTAGAAAGTTTTTTACATTGAGAAATAAGAAAGTATAAAATAGTTCGCCTGGTCAAAAAGTTTCAAAACATTGTTTATCACTATTTTATTAAAGAAAACAATTTTACCTTTATAAAACAAAAAGGAAAGATAATTACATTCCTTTGTATATAGTCTCACACACACATGCATTAGTGCAAGCAAGGTATTGAAATCATGCCTCAGAATATATCTACAGACTTTATTAGCTATTTCTTGACAATTAAGAATAGAAACAAAAGGTCCAGATCCCTAGTCTTTTTCTACTTTTTTTTGTTATTGTTGCATCTTTGATCACCGATGTTTTAATTTTTTAAAAAAAAATAGGCCAAGGACAATAGCCAACCCTAAAATCATCCTTTTTGATGGTCCTTGGTGTTCTCTTTGACCATGACTGATGAAAATTCAAAGTAGTTTCCTGCCATATTGAGGCGAGAAAGAATGAGACATTGTAATGTAAGCTCTGGAATATCATCCATTCAAAACAAAACAAAACAACATTCCTGAATTCTGCCTTCTTATACCACCCACCCAAATTTCTGGCAGCTACTCAAAAATCACTCATGGCCACCAAAATATTGCCCACTGCAAGCTTAAAGATTATGTAATGGAGGAAAAGATTGTGTATGCCAAGCACGTGCTCAGAATTCAGAATAGTAGCAACTGAGTTAGAAACTAGTATAATTATTTGTTCACATTGAAAACGTGCACATCTCACATTTCGTACCATATTCCTCTGGCATCTGGCCAGTCACGGGCCATTCCAGCACACGTTAACAAAGGGGAAACTGGCTTATCAAATAGGAAATGGTCCTGGAGACCAGCATAATTTAAGGCAGAGGGAAAGAAAAAAAGAAAAAAGTTGAATTATAGTGGTGAATCAGTTCACAGAGGTGCAACATGCATAACAATGATACTTATTTTTTTCTCCCTGAAAAGACTGTGCCTCCAATATAAATGACTATGTTGTTAATTTCATGTAGTTTTAAGGTTTTGTAAAGAATTGGAAACATGCTAAGAAAGAAAAAAACTATTACAGTATTAGAGTTAAATTAAAATTAAATTATGCTTAATATATTTAAATTCAATTTAGAGTTAAATTAATTAATTTTAAGGAATCTTAAAATAATATTTGAATCACACCTACTGCTTTTACATAATATTAGTTAATCAATATCCACAAATAAGATTTTTTTGAGACATGAGGCTTATTAAAATAATGATAGAAATAAAAAAACTTAATTCTAATCTTTTTATATTGCTTTTGCTGATTAATTCTGTTCTTCCTTTCTGGTTAATCCTCAAACACAACTCAGTTTTGTTTTATTTTAATTACAAGTCCATTCATTAACATGTTACCTAAATATTCCTAAGATTGCAGTGTATTTGCAATTTATTTTTACATTTATTTTTAACCCTCATTCTACCCAGCCCCTCTCATAAATATATTTCAATTTTTCAATTCACATTTTTTTAAATCAATGGATTATGAATATTTACATACTTTGTAAAGTTATTTGAGGGTATGATATTATTTCCAGAATTCCACAAGTAAAAGAGTTCTGCTAGTGTGTATATGTTCATGTGTGTTTAATATTGCTTGGATCTTGTCAGAATGCATAATTTGCTTATATTGTGATGAGGGGGAAGAGAAATAAATTCCAGCTGCAAAATGTTGATTAGTTGATATTCAACAGATAAGGAATACTTTGTTATGTTCTAGTGTAGTGAAGAAAATAAATCTAGCCCACAGAATGGAGACCGCACCCCTTTTTCTCCTGATTTCTCTGATTTATGACCAGAGTGAACACCACTTCCACTCTTTGTCTAATCCTATCAGACCCAAGTTAACCCTCCCTGCCCCAGATTAACTCTCTAACCTAATCAGCCTAACCAACCTTGGCTGATCTCAGAAAAAACAAGGAGAATCACTGGAGAGCCTCAAGAAAACTCAGAATTATAAATAAGACTAGGAAACTGAAAAAGGCCTGGAAGAATGCAAAGACAACTACTTCCATGTCCACATAACCATGTCCATATACTCTCCCAGAGCCACTTCAAGAGAGACTCTCCACATTGTTAGTTGTTGCCTTGTTACCTATGTTCAACTCCCAGGTTTGGCATTAAACTTACATTAATTAGCTGTTGTTGCTCCTTTTCAGACATAGTTGTCAGGCTATAATATTTTCCAGCCAGGTCTCGTTTCAGCCCAGATAAAGCAGTGATAACCACATTCTCAACAGCTCTTCTCTCTGCCCTGGAGCAGGCGGGAGGGAGGCTCAGGCCACGGACACTTCGTCCCGTGCGTACACGGGAGGATAAAACATAATGCTCATCGAACTGTCCTTGGGTAATCTGTCCAAAATCAAATAGTTTGCAAATATATTGAGACAGTTGGGAATTATACCTAGGGATACTCAGGATCAGCCCTAGATATTTTGGTGAGCAAGAACCCTAATCCCTATCTCAGCCAGTTATTGGTACCAAGATTACCAATGTTATTACAATGCCTCTAGAAGGAGATCTGCAACATTTCACTCTGAATTTAAAAACACACCCATCCTTAGTTAACTTTTCTTGATGAGAAAATGTAACCATTTGAATTAGCAATTTGAATGCTTCATTTAGTTATTCATCACAAAATTGCTGACTGTTTTATTTCAGCAGTGAACTATCGGACATCTACAGGAATTAAAACATTCAATATGGAAACCATGATCATTATCAAAGTCCTGCCCTCACTTTTACAGACATTGTGGCATGTGTTCTTTGCAGATACCTTGTTTTCTGTTTCACAAAACACAGGTTTACAGGAGAATACACATCCTGACATGAAATAAATGCAGCAGGAATAGACAATCTCCTCTTTAATGGCTACACACACACCTACACACACAATCTAGATGTAATTTTCCTGTTAAATTGTAACAATGAGGTAACAGAATTCAGAAATTATTAAACAAATATATACTCACCACTATACACATGGGGAGTATTTATTTAATTCATTTAATGAATTACAAGTGTAGTTTTCATCCTAGACCCATCCACTTTCTACATTTAAAATGATACAGTACTAGTATTCTAAAGTACTAGTATGCTAAAAAGAAATCTGACAGCATAGAATAAAAATAGATATTACCCAATTAAAATCTGGAATACCAATATTATTTGTAACTCAGGACAAAAGCCCTGAAATGGCTGGACATGGGTATGGAGAAATCTAGCTTTGGATTTGGAAATAAGGGAATAAATCTGGGAAATAATGCAGGTATAATCTAAGAGAATTCCAGTCAGAAATTTAGGAGGGTTTTTTTTTCATATCAAACCAAACCTGGGAAAAGTGTATAATCATCCAGAATAAAGGTATTGTATATACCAGTGATGGTGAACCTATGGCACAGGTGCCAGAGGCGGCACTCAGAGCCCTCTCTGGGGGCATGCGTGTTGTCGCCCCAGTCCTAGGTCTTCAGCTTGGTTTTATAAAATCTTTTCGCTTTAGGCCTCCGCTGCCGTGTGCAAAAAAAAAAGTTCAATCAGTCAATTTCAACTTCTCGTGGGAAAAAAAATCTTACAAAGTTAGAATTGATTGATTGAACTTTTTAGTCCCACCCAGTCTGCCATTACCATCACAGCCACGCCCACCCAATGGGCCACGCCCAGCAAATGGGCCACACTCACCCGGCACCCGACAATGCATGTGGGTTTTGGGTTGCAGTTTGGGCACTTGGTCTCTAAAAGGTTCGCCATCACTGGTATATACTTTTTATAACTGCAAAATTGAATGTCATATTTTCCATATGAATTACTTCCCATCCCAGAGCAGCTTTGGGGCACATAGGGGGATAAAAACACACAGTGCAGATACATGTGGGTTATACTGTTTGCAGAGCTAAGAAGACACTTACTGAGTATCCTATAGTTGCTTTAAGATAGCACACATTTTTGTTAGTTTGTGAAGGGAGGTAGTTTTATCTGGTTTGGCCTGTGGTATGTTTCATTTAGTTGTATTCTTCTAGCTGTCGTAAACTAATTATTGAGAAGGTAGTACTGAAATACTATTATCAACCATAATATTCTTTTACTGCTATTATCAAACCAATTTTGTCTTCAGATTTTTTTTATTTAAGACTTAAATTAGGTCCCACCTTTGAAGAATCCAAGTCAGTATGATGCTTCATTAGTTTGGGGTCATATCCATTATGTCTTACTTTGATAACAGGATCAAAAATCTCAGCAAATACCTGTCAAGTCAATAAAATATATATGATTTTCTTCAGTTTACTTTGTATTTAATTTTTTTCTTCATGTGCTTTTTTATTTATCATTTATTTTGTAGACTGCTTAATTTTGTTTAGGCTATCTATGCTCATAAATCAGTCTGAAGAATTGCACAAAATTCTCAATAATATAAAACAACCAACACACATTCTTAACCTTCTTTGAATCCAAGTTGTTTTGAATAATTTTTAACAAATGCCAGTTTTCCTTCCTGAATAAGATCCTCAAGCATATTCATTTCTGGTTTTGCGTGGTAGTGACTGGTCATGGGCTTGCAGATTCTCCGTACCCCTGCAGCTAATTTTGCCCTGCCTGGGGACCCTAAATGGGTCTAAGTTGCCCTGGAGAGGCACCAAAAAAAGAAGGGTGCTCTAGCGACTCTGGAACGACAGCGGCCATTCCGTTTGACTTGGGGAAATCCTTCTAACCCAACAGGAGAAAGGCTGGGCATATTGCATCGACCAGCCCAAGCTACTAACAACCAAAGTCCAAAAGCACTAACTAGCACAACTGTGAACAGCGTGCTTGAAACTGGGTGAGGAATTTGATCTTCTCTTTTCTATTCTACATTTAATTTCCTGGAAAAGATCCCCAAAAAGCAAAATACCTCTGAAAGGGAAGGAGGGGGATTTCCGCCCCACCCTTATATTAACGGAAGCAGAAAATTAATCTTTTTATGGAGGATCAAAATATATGGAAGTGAAATAAACATAAAACCTGAAATTCAAAACTTAAATCTGGATAAATATAAAATTGTTTAAATGGTTAAGATTCTCATTTTAAAGATAATTGTTCATTTTGGAAATTGAAAAACAAATAGCTGCTGACACTTAGTGGTGGATGAAGTCTATGACAGCTATGACTTTAATATAAGACTTGGCAAAACCTAGGAAAAGCTAATCTGTGTTTGTGACATTCAAAGTTTTAACAACAAAGAACAGCTGTGACAAAAAAGACAATAATCTGGGGTGTAGACAAAGAGAGAATTATAAATTTCAGAAAAAAATCTTTTTTGAACTATTTGGATTACAAATATCTATTTAATTGGGACTCTAAAGCTATTTGCAGAGAAAAGAAAGGAAGAGAAAAACTCAAATTCTTGGCCATCATGGATCAGAGACATGTAGAAAGAGCATATCAAGAAAACATAAATACTTCACAGGAGGAGATATATAGTATACTGCAACTAATTCAAGCAACAATGACTTTAAACCACAAAGAAATCCAAAATAAGTATGAAAATATAAATCAATCTATTTCTAAGTTAACTCTACAACAACAAAAAATTCCCAGAAAACAACAACAGAGAAGGAGCAGATAACACAGATAAATGGATATAGAATTGAGAATAGAGACTTAAAGATGGAACTTAACAAAACAAGGAAACATAATTTAATCCTAGTGGAAAAAAAATCACAAGAATTGGAAAAAACAACTTATCCCTTAAGACTACAAAATAAATCTGAGGACAAGAAAACAGATTGGATAAACTGTAGATATGTCAGGAACATCGGAGAGAAAGGAAATGATAACAGAAGCAGAGAGAAAGAAAAAGAAAAGTGTTAATACCATTTTACAATGCCTTGGTAAGGCCACACTTGGAATACTGCATCCAGTTTTGGTCACCGCGATGTAAAAAAGATGTTGAGACTCTAGAAAGAGTACAGAGAAGAGCAACAAAGATGATTAGGGGACTGGAGGCTAAAGCATATAAGGAACAGCTGCTGGAATTGGGTATGTCTACTTTAATGAAGAGAAGGATGAGGGGGGACATGATAGCAGTGTTCCAATATCTGCAAGTTTTTAAGAAGAGACTGGACAGCCATTTGTCCGAAATGGTATAGGGTTTCCTGCCTGAACAGGGGGTTGGACTAGATGACCTCCAAGGTACCTTCCAACTTTACTATTATCATTATCATTATCATTATCATTATCATTATCATTATCATTATCATTATCATTATCATTATCATTATCATTATCATTATCATTATCATTATCATTATCATTATCATTATCTCAGGGGCTGCCACAAAGAAGAGGGAGTCAAGCTATTTTCCAAAGCGCCTGAAGGCAGGACAAGAAGCAACGGGTGGAAACTAATCAAGGAGAGAAGCAACCTAGAACTAAGGAGAAACTTCCTGACAGTTAGAACAATTAACCAGTGGAACAACCTGACTCCAGAAGCGGTGAATGCTCCAACAGTGGAAGTTTTTAAGAAGAGACTGGGCAGCCATTTGTCCGAAATGTTATAGGGTTTCCTGCCTGAGCAGGGGATTGGACTAGATGACCTCCAAGGTCACTTCCAACTTTACTATTATTATTATTATTATTATTATTATTATTATTATTATTATTATTATTATTATTAAAAAGATTTTCAACAAACATGAAAAGGTAGAAGCCCCATACAAAGACACTTCACCTGATTTTATCTTTTATATCTACAGCAACATTTACGAACATACGGGAAAACTTTTTGATTCAGCAAAATATATTGATTAAGAAAGATACTGGGCAAAGGAAAAAGACTAAAATGGAAACCAAGAAAATAGATGATGGGACTTACCAGAGAGAATATTTAAAAAAGAAACATTTGTTTGAATATGGTTAAAGAAATAGAAAAGTTTTGGAATATATATGTCACAGGTCGGCAACCTGTGGCTCTGGAGCCACATGTGGCTCTTTGAGCCTTCCCCTGCGGCTCCCAGCCTCCTCTGCCATTTCCAGAGAGAGTCAGAGAGAGGCACTTGCGCTTCCCTGCTTCTCTCTCTCTCTCTCTCTCTCTCTCTCTCTCTCTCTCTCTCTCTCTCTCTCTCTCTCTCTCTCTCTCTCTCTCTCTCTCTGTGTGTGTGTGTGTGTGTGTGTGTGTGTGTGTGTGTGTGTAAAAGAGAATAGACTCACGGTGTTCTCCGACTTTGGGGTGAGGCTCCTCCCTTTGCTGCATCTCTGCAGGAAGCAGGAAGGGCATGAGAGAGCTATGCTGACTCTTGAATTCTTGGAGTTGAAGTCCATGAGTCATAAAAGAGCCGAGGTTGCCTACCCCTGAGCTTGTTGGAGAACAGCTTGAAGCCAGCTCGCCAGGTGAGCAGAAGATTAGAGAGAGGGAGAGAGGGAGGGGGAGAGAGAGAGAAAGAGAGGGAGAAAGAGAGAGAGGGAGAGGGAGAGGGAGAGGGAGGGAGGGAGAGAGAGAGAGAGAGAAAGAGAGTGGGGGAAGAGGACTGGCAGACCAAGGGCAGAAACAGAGAGAGGGAGAGACAGAGAGGGAGGGAGGGATGGAGAGACAGAGAGACCCTTTTGATATCTAAAATGAAGATAACATGCATATACCCTTTTTTACCTTTATGAGTAAAAAACATGCTCCTAGATTGGAGCAAAATGCAGAACAGACTGATTATATTTGATAGACCGGGTACCTCACCCAACAGATAAGATATATATATGCAGTGTTATCTTCATTTTAGATATCAAAAGGGTTTTGCGGCTCCCAGTGTTTTGTTTTTGGTGGGAAACGGGTCCAAGTGGCTCTTTGAGTGTTTTGGGTTGCCTACCCCTGGTATATGTCATTCTAAGAGGGACGAATTCCCTAAATAATATAGCATCCTTTTTCCCTTTTTTGTTCTCTTTCTTGAGATGAGTAATATTAAAAAGTTGAAATGACTTAGATAAAGGAAATGTTTTAGATACTTAAATGTGATTGAATTTAAGAAAATTATAATATATAAAAATGTTTTGAATAAGAGTTAAAGGACTAGATGACTAGATGTATTAAATGGAATGTTTAAAGATTAAACATTTTTAATTACAGTTAAAAATAAGAAATTTAGGAAATAAATATATATTAGCTTAGGAGGGATATATATTTTAAGTAGTATGTTATTTTTTTATGTTTCTTTACTCTTGCTCTCCTTTCTTTTTTTTTCATTGTTTTATCTATTCCTTAAGAAATGTAACAGTGTGAGATGGTTCATATGAAAAAATAGAGTTAAATTTTTAAATGTAATTAATTTTTGAGATACTCTTAACCAGTAAGAATACCTAGCATTTGGACTGTAACAGGATCTATGATAAAGGACTGTAACAGGATCCATGATAAGGCAACCAGAATGATTGGATAGAAAAAAAATATATTGATGTGATTATTTTTAGGAATATTGGGGAAAATAAGATAAGATAAGATAACCTTTATTGTCATTTTTATACTGTGGGCACAATTGCACACATCAGAAATGAAATTTAGTTGCCCACTCTCAAAGTGAAACATATACATGACAAACACCTAAACATACTATGAACAACATATGTATAGACCCACATCGCTACATATACGTAACAAATAAATATTAAATATTGTCCATCTTGAATATATAACGGAAGGAGGAAGCTTGAGAGTTCGCAAGGTTAATGCTATATGGAATGAAACTCTGGCTGAATCTGGATGTTCTGCTTCAGATACCACAAAGTCTCCTCCCAGAAGGTAACAAGGAAAACAGGTCGTGAAGAGGATGTGTAGTGTCCCAGATAATCTTATGGACCCTGCTCAAGCAGCGCTTCTGTGCTATGTCCTGGATGAGAGGGAGGGAACCGAAAATGATCTTTTCGGCCATTCTCCCCACTCTCTGCACTGCCTTCCTGTCTGAAGCAATGATGCCTCCAAACCAGACTGTGATGCTGTATGATAGGATGCTCTCGATTGTCCCCCTGTAGAAAGTGGTCAGGACAGGGGAAGGAAGATGTGCTTTTCTCATGTGGCGTAAAAAATGCAGGCACTGCTGTGCCTGCTTCACCAGTTTCTCACTGTTGAGTGACCAAGTCAGCCTACTCGTTAGCTGCACACCCAGGAATTTGATGCTGGTAATCGTCTCCAGAGGTGAATCATTTATGCACAGAGAAGTGTGGCTATGCCTGCCTTTTCTGAAATCAACAATGATCTCTTTAGTTTTTCCAGTATTTAAAACTAGGCTGTTTTCCTTACACCAGTTCACCAACCCTTCAACGTCCTTGCGGTAAGCTTCCACCCTGTCATCCTGAATAAGGCCCACTACTGTTGTATCATCTGCAAACTTCACAATATAGTTGGTGGCAAACCTAGCACAACAGTCATGGGTCAACAGGGTGAACAGCAGTGGACTTAAGACACAGCCCTGAGGAGAACCTGTGCTCAAGAAAATGGTATTAGAGGTATTTGTTCCAACTTGCACATATTGGGGCCTGTTGGTAAGAAAATCAAGAATCCAGTTGCACAAAGGAGTGTTTAAGCCTAAAAGGCCCAGTTTGTCTACTATATGCTGGGGAATAATTGTGTTAAACACCGAACTAAAGTTGACAAGCAGCAAACGCACATGAGTATTTCTTTCCTCTAAGTCAGCGGTTCTCAACCTTTTTCAGGCTGAGACCCCGACCTGAGCCGCGCATGCGTGGCACGACCCCGACCCGCATCGCGCATGTGCGGCACGATGGCCCGCATTGTGCATGCGCATGTGCGGCACGACGGCCCGCGTCACGCATGCGCATGCGCACCGTGATGGCGTGCATCGTGCATGTGCGGCACGTGCACAACAGCCCGCATCGCACATGCCCGGTGCGCACGATGGCCCGCATCGCGCATGCGTGGTGCGTGCAGCGGCCCGCATCGCGCATGCGCGGTGCACGCGCGATGGCCCGCATCACACGTGCGCAGCGCGCTTGCGACAGTTCAAATCGCGCATGCACAGCATGATGGCCCGAATCGTGCATGCGCGGCGCAACGGCCCTAATAACGCATGCGCGGCGCGACAGGCCCGCATTGCGCATGCGCGGGGCTGCCCCCTGCACCGGCCGAGGGGAAAAGGGGAAAAATGACGGACTGCGGTGTTTGGCGACCCCCGTGAAATAGTCGTTCGACCCCAAATGGGGTCGCGACCCACAGGTTCAGAACCGCTGCTCTAAGTGTTTCAGGCTCAGATGGAGAACGGAAGAAATAGCATCCTCGGTAGAAAGATTTGGTCGGTAGGCAAATTGAAGTCGGTCAAAAGCTGGCGGGAGGCTAGATACAATAGTGTCCTTTATCAGCTTCTTAAAGCATTTCATGATGGTGGATGTCAGTGCAACCGGACGGTAATCATTGAGGCCTGCAATTGTGGACTTTTTTGTCACTGGCAAGTTGATGGCCGTCTTAAAACACGATGGGACCATTGCCTGCTGCAGTGAGAGGTTGAAAATATCTGTGAGAACACAAGCCAGCTCCCCTGCACATTCCCTGAGCACACGTCCAGGGATGTTATCTGGGCCTGCTGCTTTCCGAATGTTAACTGTCTGCAGTGTTTTCCAGACAGAGGTGACATCAAAGCTTGGCACTTGCTCATCAGGATGGGGCACTGCTTTCCTAGCAGGAGTGCTATTTGATAACAATTAAATATATATTTAATTGTTATCTATCAAAACAATAAGAATTGTATTAACTCAATGTTTGCAAAAGAGGATATTTTGGGAAAAGAGAAAATCAACTAAAACCATTATGTGTATTATGGATTATAGAAATCAATTGTTAATGATTGTTTTACAAATGTAACACTGTTCACCAATTATTAAGTGATTTATGTTTTTAAAAAAAAATCAATAAAATATATTACCAAAAAAAGATCCTCAAGCTTATTATGGCATCTCAGCTCCATGAATTCCACGATATATTGATTAGCTAGTCTCATTTTAATTTGCTTCAAGCATTTTGGGAAAAGAAAGCTTTGACCACCCTGGTAGGTAATTGATGCAGGGTCCTAGACTTGGGGATAGGGGAAAATTCTTGGGTGATTTTACTTTGAAGTCTGAATGCTGTATTGAATCATGACTATCTTGTAGATCAGGGGTCACCAACCTTTTAGGCACCGGGGACCGGTTCTGTGGAGAGAAGCTTTTCTATGGACCAGGGAGCTTGGTTTCACATGCTGCCTGCATCCTGGGGATGGGACTTCACTTGTTCCCACGGACCGGTTTCTGGCCTGCTGCAGCCCATGCTGGTCCAGAGACCAGAGTTTGGGGACCCCTGTTCTAGATCAATGTTTCTAAAAATATGGTCCTAGGACCTCTGGGAATCTGGAGAAAAAAGTTTAAGAAATGCTTTTCGTATTCCTTAACTAAAATATCACAGAATATATTTAAATAGAAAGGAAGATATTTGCTAAACAGGATTCCAAGATTGTTCTTAGAACTGCTAAACAAAAGCAAAAACCAAAGGACCCATCATCACATTTTAAGAATGTTCGCTATGGTTACTTTTTTCAAGTTTAAAAAGAAATAAATGAAAAAGGGCAGGCATAATGGGCTGTAACGTGCCAGAGAAAAGTTTATTGTTTAATAAACTTCCCAGGCACTTTGAGACCCCTCTTTCTTCAATTGCATTGATTTAATAAGGAGAAAAAATAGAGGAACACTCATCGCAGGTTTGTCACCTTTCCTAGTCTCTATAAAGCTTTGGAAACATTTGCTTTGAAAATCTATAGGAATTATTTATTTTTTCCTGTTTCTGGGGAGCAATGCAAGTTCTGCTATGGAGCTTTTGGCAAAGAGAAGTTATATCTGATCACGCTGTTATATACTTCAGACAAACCCAGGAGACACTGGGTTGCCTCTGCTTATTTTATTCTGCCAAACAGAAAAATGTCAGATTCTGTTATTATATGAAGATAATAAATAAAATAAGAATCTACTGTTCTTATTCTGGACCCATAAAAGTAATGTATAAATATTTTAATAGGATTCTTTATTAAAAATACATATTTTTTTTACATAAAGGCTTCCATCTAGGTTTTGTGATGCCTCTTCCTGTCTCTTGTTAAACTAAATATGTTGATACACGCTTGTATTATCCAGGTGTTGAAATCTCAGCTTTTGTTTTGGGCATTGGTTGTTCATTATTTAATATTCTAACTGTTTATAGAAAATGTATAATATATATGTTAACTGTTTACATAGCTGATCTTTCACATGAGGGTAGCTGGATACTTTTACAACAGACTTTTTTTTATTTATTTATTTATTTATTTATTTATTTATTTATTTATTTATTTATTTATTTATTTATTTATTTATTTATTTATTTATTTATTTATTTTTGGGATTTGTATGCCGCTCCTCTCCGCAGACTCGGAGCGGCTCACAAAATACAAATAAACAATTCAATATAAATCCGGAAAAAAACATTAAAAATAAACCCCACACATACTCCTCAGTCACACCACAATCAACAATCATTACTTCACTTAATTTCATTGACAAAGTGGCTCCATTTTAAGCTGAGCAGACGAGTCAGCTACTGGAAGCCAATACATGTTGCCTTCTATGCTGTAATTTATTATCCACAACATAGTTATACAAAGTATGTCTTTTATGCTGTTCTCTAATTTCACCCAGAGAGATTTTAAAAAAAAAACAACCCTGAAAACTTCTTCAAAGACAAAAACCAAATACCAAGATTATTTCCATGGCTTAAATTTTGTACTGACCTCCTTGTCTTCCTGAAAGCCTGCTTATGTGCGATGCATTAATCATTTTCTAATGTTTTTATGAAATAAATGAAGACATTGAAAGAGACCCTGTTATATGATACAAACTATTTCACCTCATAGGATTCTTCATCTCCTGCGACCATGCCCACAGTTTTAATAAAAGGGTGCCCAGGATTATCAACACCAGTTTGAATGCACTGATCCAGTGTGTAGCCACCTGGAGTCATCTTGTCCCTCAGTTTGGCATAGATTGTTGGAGTGAGGCACTCAGCCATGCAGTTGTTATGTTTACGAAGATCAGGGTAGTCTGCACTGGGTAAAAAGAAATGCAAAGCTTTTGTAGTGAGCAGGAAATGCTTGTTTCTGCTTATCACTTCATAGAAACTGTGGCATAAGCATTCAATCAGCACATTACTATTCTACAAGTCCTGGATGCCTTTAAGAATGAAAAGCAGTCTGTATAAATATTTTCCAATGAATTTGGTAGTTTGAGAAAAATAGCAGAAGATTTATAACTCAGATGGGCATTTATGATTTGTCAAAGAAACAAACTTAACAGTGTGAATATGCTGGTTTCCAACTGAAACTGCAGTTAGTTTCAGTCAAGAATGGCAGTACCTGGGCAGATGGAAAGGGGAAAAATACCTTCAAAATACATATTTGTGTGTTTCTCTTTCACTTCCAGAACAAGATGAATGAACTGAAGAAATAACTGAAATGAATAAGTGTAGTTTTATTATATCTGTTTACATTTTATTTCTTTATGACATTTTCATCCTATACAAGGCAGGTTTACATGGCTTTTCCCCTGCCAAATTTTATCTTCATAACAACATGAATATAAATAATAGCGGCTGACCTAGAAAGATCCAATGAACCTTATCACTGAATGAGATTAAGACATGCCTCTCCCCAGTTCTAACCCAACCAGAATATTTTGTATTCTAATATTGAAAATCAGATTTTAACAGAATAGGTTGCCTAATTATTGTATGCCAACCAATTATGAATTAGTTCAGTGAAAATAGACCATTTAGCCATTCTCAATCTTACCTATCTCATATGGTTATTGTAAAGATTAAAAAATAATAGATATCACTTGGAGAAAAATAGGTATCAGTGGAAATTAATAATAATATTTAATAATAATAATAATTAATATTATTAATAATATTTCCTTCGTATCCTGGGAAATATTTTCTCTTCCTCCTAGATTTCTACACCAATTGTCAAATGTTTCAGTCATTGGTATATGGATTTTTGTTTTTTAAAAAAAATAAACTTTAAAACTTTTCAGACTCTTTTATTATGGATAACCCTCCCTTACCTGCTTAGAGAATGTTCAACAGAGATTTTAAGATTTTCAAACCAATATATTTTCAAGTATATGAATCAAATTATTACCTGGGAGGAAATAATTTCTTATGCCCAAAAGATTCAGCTTTCACATTTTGCTGATTTAAAAAGTATCCAGTAGCCATAGCTCCAGTACTGACTGTTGCAACTAAAACAGCAGTTCTTCGACCAGCCAGGACACGTGCAAATGTATTAGCCATTGTTTTTCACCTAATCTTTTTGAAAGATGCCCACTGTCAAAAAAGTGAAAACCAGAGAGATCAGAAGCACATATATACTCAGTAGACTAAACACAGCACAATATTCATCCAGTCAAATTGCATCCTTTGCAGGATTCTCCTTTCATGGCAATCAATAATTCAGAAGAATAGGGCAATGGAAAATCTGAGAGTAACTGGAATATGTTATATCTACTTTGAATATAATGAAATCATCATTCTTACCGTAATGCAGCAGATTTTCAGTGTGATAAAAGAAGGGTAAGTTGTGAATTATATCATTTGTTATAAATCAGGTATTTCTTCCAAGGATCAGGAGAAGTACTTCTGAAGTTTTCTACCTCATATACCAAAATAGATTTGTGGGTTTTGGTACAAAACACATTGATATGATGTAGCAGAAGAATAATGTCAGTTGCTGCTCCACCACAGATAGCACAACTTTTTGGCTGGTTCTAAATAATAGCCCATTCAACTTCCTGAATTTTCCTACTGAATTATTATCTGGAGCTGGACTAGGAGCTCTAGTCTGCTCTCACCATCAGTATCTTCTTTATGGAGTGGCTTTAGAGGATTTCTGGTCAGTCTCAAAGCTAGAAAGTTATAAGATTCCATGGGTTTTATAAAAGGTAATGGTAAATGTTTCCCCTGTACAGTTGTGCGACTCAAGGGGGCGGTGCTCATCTCTGTTTCTTAGCTGAGAGAGCCAGCATTATCCAAAGACATTTCCATGGTTATGTGACCACATGACTATATGCCGAGGTGCAAAGAACACTGTTATCTTCTCACTAAAGTGATACCTATTTATTTACTCGCATTTGCATGCTTTCAAACTGCTACCGGTACATGAGTAGGACCTGAGGACAGTAATGGGAGCTCACCCCTCACACAATGCTCAGGTTTCAAACTGACAAGTTGCACTTTTAACCACTGAACCATTGTGCCCCTTTATGGGTTTTATAGAGGTTTATATATTCTATTATTGTTTAAAGTCAGTGGGTGAAACCCACCGGAGTTGGTATTGAATGCTATAATATACTGATCATGTTTCTTCTATTCTGCCTTTATCAGAGTCAACTAATGGACCATTTCTACATGGATTGTTCAGGGAGTGAATCTGAATGTTCAAAAGATGGAAATACTCTAGATTAGCAGCTTTCAGGTCCAATTAAGACATGCGTGTTCCACCTTGCAGATCATCTGTCCAAGCAACCCAGATAATTTTTTGTTTAAAACCAGGTATGAAACTGGTATTGATTGCTACTCAGAAACTTCAAATATTCCAGAATATAGTAGCACAAGCTATTTCTCTTGGTAAATTGCACAAATGGTAATAATAATTTAAAAAATGCTTCAAATTATGATGAGCATATTTTAGAGCTTAATTTCTACAAGTTGCCAGTCTAAAATAGAGAATACTGTTTGAAACCTCCACTGTACTTATAATTTTTTCTTCATGATAAAGTAAATAAATTTGTTCATTTCTCTTGGAGAAAAGCTTCCAGTGTTTAATTACATTCAGAGGCGACAATCTAGCATGGCAATAAGAGTCTGCTGTAGCTTGAAGGAAGAAAAAAGGAAGTCACCTTGAACAAATTTTCTTGATCAGAATCATCAAATTAACTGTTGTTTGTCCCAATTTCTCCCTTGTATTTAGTCATCTCTTAGACAGATTTGCTTGAAGCTTTAGTGAAATTTCATTGTGTTGTGACAAGAAGAGTCCCGTTCTTAAACACCAATCTTTCTAGCCTAAGGTGATCCTGGTCATATTAAACTTTTTGATATCTGACTTCCATTAGTTTTCAGGGCAAAGGACATCTGAAAACTAATCAAACTATTTCTGTGTCTTGTGCACACACAATCACATGTCAACACTTCATCTCCAGGAAGAAGCACTGACCCATTGAACATAAGAAAAAGTTCCAGGTCAGCGGTTCTTGTACTTCAATAGAAAATTTGGCTTAAACAAAACTGGAGAAAGAAATTGTTCATATTTCTGAGCTACTGGAAATTAATCTAATTTATAATTGTGAAGAAACTATTAATAAATTGCTATGCTTTAAATGCCCATGTTGGACATTTGAAAATTTAGAAACAGTAAAACATTGTTGAAAATGTTCAGTGCTGGAGTAAAGTAACATTCAATGTTATAATATTCAGCTAAATATTTTTAAGATCATTCCTGTATGTTTTCAGTTTATAAATTACTCTAATTATTATTTTATATAATAATAATTACTAAATAAATATAGTGAGAACATTATTCCACTTTAATAGTTTATCCCAAAGACTGTTGCAATGCTGGGTCATGAGCTAAGCATATATTGTATAAGTTGTATAAGTTTATAGCCTATTACATAGGAAAAAATGCATATACATATGGTCATAGTTCAAGTCTTTCCATGATGACATAAGGATAAAATATGAACATGTGGTAATTTTATCAAGAGGTTTTCTCACCCTCATACCTTTAAAAATAGCAGTCAATGGGTATAATAATCATAATAATAATAATAATAATAATAATAATAATAATAATAATAATAATAATAATGACTGAAAAAAGCCTTCATCAGGCCTTCATAAATTAAGAAAGGAAATGATAAAATATTAGTACTAACTTTTGTGTGTCACTACATTGTATATACCATCAATTTAGTGGAAAATGGGTGATAGCATCTAGAATAGAGAACCTAGTTTGCACAGAATAGTAGAAGCATGTTTGGGTTAAAACTGGGATTTGGTTGCATTTGTGGCATACTACATGAAAAATGCATGAAACCTGCCCAATATTGTTTCTACTGTTAATGTGGTGGTTAAGACACTGGGCTAGAAATTTGAGAGTTCCAATCCCATTTTATTGATAAAGGCAGCTGGGTAATCTTGTACAATGGTATGTGGGAATAACCTTGGAAGACAGGAGGAAGAGTCAATGACCAATGGTCAGACAAGCTGCAGCTGAGACCACAGAAGAAATGGGGGCATGGTGAAGGTGTCAGAAGGGACTCTCCTTAATTTCTTAGCCTGTAAAAGTATGGTGTGGGTAAGAGATGTACTTTCAGACTTGGAAGATATTGTTAATATTACAATAGAGCTAGTACTTCTGTGTATGTTTCTTGTTTGTATAACTTACAAGGCTGACACTTTGGGCCAGTCACTCTCAGCCCTAGGAGGAGGTAGTGGAAACCATATCCAAAATTTTGCCTAGAAATTGCAGGAACCTGTCTAGGCAGGCAGGCAGGCAGGCAGGTAGGCAGGGTAAATTGGGAACAAGTATGACTAAGGCTGCTATCCTAATCTATATTTTCTGTACTTATTAAAAAAATTTGTGTGAAAATCTCAATCCACTAAAGACAATGTTACGTGGTAGAGGTTAATATCCACAGGACCATTTTGTGAAACTAAATTAGATAATTCCCCTTTTTATCACCTGCCTTTATTTTTTTTACTTTAATCTCTTCTGCTTACTATTTCTCTTCTTTCTCTATGTTTTGCATAATGTTGCTGTCTCAAAATAGAATAGCAGTCTGGGTATGTAGAGCCATTCTTTTAAGGCACAATGATTTAAAACTGACAATATAAATAGTCCTTCACGTTTTCAGTAACAGACATCTCAAATATGATGTAATCTGTATTGATTTCTTAAAATAAATGCCCCTCAATCCATCTCTAAATGCTTGCTGAAGTGAACAGTACTCTTTTCATCAACTTAAAAAGAAGTTCAAAAATATTTTCAACTGACAGCTCAGGGATATAAAACTGTTAGAAATATTTATATTGTTTTCAGGAGAAGAACTGAACTTTAAAAATGAGGAAACTGGAGCACAGAGTCATCTTGGGAATTTCAATAAGGCACCTGGTTAGCTTCTTTGCAAAGTAGGGGGGTAACTGAAGAAAAAAATGCAGTTGATAATGGACAGTTTTCTTTACAAGTATTACGTTATGTGGTTATATTGGGAACAATTTCCTAACCTAAAGAGATATTATGTATGTTCATACAGAGACACAGTTTATCTTTTTTTCATATCAATCAAAGCTCCTTGACTGGGAAACTACTTTGCAATGGCCTAGCCTAGGAGTCCCCAACCATGGCAACTTTAAGACCTGTGGACCAAGTCCCAGAATTCCCCAGCCAGCATAGCTAGCTGGGGAATTCTGGGAGTTGAAATCCAAAGTCTTAAAGTTGCCAAGATTGGGGACCCCTGGCCTAACCTATTCTGATTTGTAGTGATATCCAGTATTGCAAATACATAATTACAAGAAGCCTCTAGCCCAAATAAGATAGCTGGAAATACTAGTAAAGGAATTAACTTTTAGAATCCAAGAAAGGAATGAAGTTGGCTCCAGGGTTCAGGAGCAGGCTCATGGACATTGATTGTTCAGGGTACTGTTTCTCCTATCCTTTACACATTAATGTGTGTTGCGGTTGGCTACATTATTTTTTTACTATAAGCATACAATATTACATGAAATTATTTCCAGAAAGCTCTTTTGATAATATTGATGAAAGAATGGTTTGTTTTTTATTGTGCTGTATCCTGCTGCTGTAAAGTAAAAGCCATAATAGCGTTAATCTGCATAAATAAAAGATGTCCACTCTTTCCCTGTACAATTGTTCAACAGCCAACACATTTCCTTCATCATCTAAACTTAAGGAAAGAAGGAAAATGGGAGACGAATAATTGCCCTGAATTCCATAATACTGATGTCTATTATCCTAAGTCAGTGGTGGTGAACCTATGGCACGCATGCCAGAGGCGACACTCAGAGCCCTCTCTATTGGCACGCACGCCACCGTCACCCAGAGCAGGAGCCCCGCCCAGCACAAAGGAGGCGAAGCGGCTGACTTGCAAGCTCGAGTAGAGGTAGTAGAGCAGAGGTCACCAACCATTGTCGATTGGTGGACTGGAAGAAAAAGGAGGAGGAAGCATTTTACATGTGTGCATGCACGCACAGGGCCGCGAGCACGCACGCGCTGCAAATGGGGCGGGGCTAGTGCCTGCGTGATACTCACTAGCCCAGCCCCATTCTTGCATGTTTTTGCGCCTTGCAGCACGGTGGCCCATTTTTGCGCCCCTGGTTTTTGCGTGCCAGAGGCAGCACTGAGAGGCACCTCCCTGCCCCCCCGAGGGCACCACAATGCTGATGCGGGCCTGGCACTTTGCGATAAATAAGTGGGTTTTGGGTTGCAGTTTGGGCACTCGGTCTCTAAAAGGTTCGCCATCACTGTCCTAAGTTTTTTAATAGAACAGAACAGAACTAACAAAGTTGGAAGGGACCTTGGAGGTCTTCTAGTCCAACTCCCATTCAAGCAGCATGCCCTACATAATTTCTGACAAATTGTTTTCCAATCTCTTTTTTAAAACCTTTAGTGTTGAAGCACCCACAACTTGGAACATTCACAACTTCTGGAGGCAAGTTGTTCCACTGATTAATTGTTCTCACTGTCAGGAAATTTCTCTTTAGTTCTAGGTTGCTTCTCTCCTTGGTTAGTTTCTATCCGTTGCTTCTTGTCCTGCTTTCAGGTGCTTTGGAGTATAGGTTGACCCCCCTCTTCTTTCTGACAGCCCCTCTAATACTGGAACACTGCTTTCATGTCATCCCTAGTCCTTCTTTTCAATTACTTCTAATGGTTTCATCTTTCAAATGACTTCTAATGTATGAAATGTTCAATATTCTTGCCTTTTTCACATAATTTAGAAAGAATCATGTTATATTGAAAAAATAGAGAAAGAGAAGTTACATATATAAACCAAGTAAGCAAGGTCGTGTTTTCTTCTGTATGCATTACATGTAGACAATCCTCATAAAAATGGTTTCAAACACATTCTGTACATTTATTCTGTACACTTCTCAATGAAGCACTAAGTCTCTTCCTATACTGTCCAAGGCCAAACTCAAGCAGGAAAAATAGCCTTTTCAAAGCTGAGCTCTGTTTCAAAAATGAGTATAGTTTGGCAAATCTTTTGTAACTGTAATCATCACAAAATAGCTTAAAGATTGAAGTACAGAAAGCTGCTTACGTTGAATTACACCGTGGTCCTCAGAGCTCAATAATGTCTATTAGCCTTCCTCAACATGATGCCCTCTGGATGGTCATATTAGTACAACAGATGTTGTAATTTAACTCATCTTGATAGCACCCAGAAGGGGAATGTCTTGCCTACTTTACTGGGCATCCCATTTTCAGAATTTCAAGCAGAATTCTTTACTAGCTCTATTTCAAATTATGTTAATGTTAGAGTTTCTGTTGGTATGCAAAGAGAGTGCCCAGAGTTTTAGTCCCATTCTAAATATTATTCAAGATAATTTATACACAGAAACACACATGACAAAACATAAAGGGATGTGGCTGGAACATTCAGGCTAAGACAATAGTAGTTACTAAGCATGTTCCTTTACTACTTTAAAACAGTTGTATTTTTTTTAAAAAAAATCAATATAACCTTTTTTTCCATCAGGATTTATGGGATGCCCATTCTAAAGACAAAAAAACTGGTTTCATGTCAATGTAATTAGTAGAGAATGTGGCTGATGGAACAAAGCACAATGCTTTAATTTTCTACACTGATTTCAAAAGCTGCCCCTGGAACTAATTTGTTGTTGTGACCTTTCAAGCTGATGCTGACTGCCACAAAAGAGAAATGAAAACTTTGAGCAAATTTAATTGCTTTTTCTCCAGCAACATTTTTAACCTGACTCTGAGAAAAAAAGTCAAAGAAATTGAAAGCAAGATAGCAAGTGACATATTAGAAAACATTCGTCTTTCTCTAGCCTTTCTTTAAGCATATTTATTCATGTATTATCCAGGTTTTTCTTAATTTTCTTCTTAATTCTGAACAAAAAAATATGTTCAGCAGCAGCCTGTAGCTAAAGATTTAATAGAGGTTATTTCAAAAAGTTTGAAAAAGAAGGATTGAAATAATATTTGCTATATGCCATCAAAAATAACTTTTAAATCAGAGGTATACCATGTAAAATTATTCTCTCTCTCTCAAAGAAATTAAGTTGCTGAAAAATATTTATAGGACTTTACATTATGGAGAGAACTGTTAGCAACTAAGAGAAGAGAAGTATAGAAGGACATTCTAAATATCATTCTTATACTAAGGAAAATCCAACACATGACCAGCAAAGTTACTGTAGTTTGGTACACCTTAGTATTTCACTTGAGAGGTCATCAGTGTCAAATCTCATTTTCTGTTTTAGGAAGGGTGCCAAGTCTTGTAATTTGAGCTTCACATATCATATAAATTGGACAGCACTGTTCTTACTGTGGACCAAGCACAGTGAAATTCTATGTTCCCTCCCCCAATCCTGCTGATCGCAATATCCCTCGTTTGCTATTTAAGTAGACATGTGCAAAATCCTCTTATGGCTTTCACCAGGAATTTCTAAACTGACCTTGAAATGTCATCTCCTATATTGAGAATATTTTACAGGACAGTTGTTCACTCAGATTCTGTGTTCTGTGGTGTCAAATTAAGCATACTGCATTTATAAACTGCATGTCAAATGATAAGTCACTTAAAGGAATGCTCCAGAGAAATAATTGGTGGTATTTGTTGTTGTCAATGTTTGCTTTTCTTTCTTTTAACATTAAGAAGTGTGAGAAACTAGGTTTTCTACTGAGCTGTCAAGAATTTAGGGCTGAAAATTGCAACCAAGCAAAATCTAACTTGTTCTAATCTCCACTATTTGATTATATCATTATGGTTTTTTTAAATGAATGAATAAAATAAAATTCATAAAGCAATGGTCCTTGTAGAAGGCTTATAGTTTGAAAAGATACAGAGCATGCCAGCCAAAAATAAGTCTGAATACCAAGCAACTTTTCTCTAGTAATAAAACATCCACAATAACATTTCAGTCTCTCTTGTTAATGGAAGACATTTATGGATAGCTCTGACATTTTTAAATTGCCTGCTCGACAGATTGCCTATTGAAATGTTATTGCTATTTGCATACAACAAATTTGATATTCAAATAGTTAACTTATTTCTTTCAGGATCGTTATTTAGAATAGAAACACAATGACTTGATAAATATCCATCATAGTTTTCTGCACAGTTATGCAAATGATTAAATATTATCTCTTCCAAGGCTTTAATTAGCAGCATTTTGAGTTCATTTTTAAAATAACCCTGCTATTTGAAATGACACAGCAATGGTAAATAAAAAGTCTCAGATACAACTGACCTTGAAGCTGAAGTGGGACAAGTCCTGTGTGCTCACAGCCAGGAAGTGTAAAGTAGCCTCAAGTTTGTGTGGCAGCAAAATTACGGGTCACATGAGAAGCAAAGTGAAAGATGAAGAATAGGGAGGGAGGACTGAGGAGAAAGATATCTTTAACCATTCAGGTATCTGAAAAAACATTTGACCACAGAGCTATGTCCTGGAAAGCATAATTATTTTTTGGGAATCTTTTGGTGCCCTTATTAGATAAGGGCACAAATATCACTATGGAGGACGTTGAACATGCAATAAAACATCACTATGGAGGAGGTTGAACATGAAATAAAACATCACTATGGAGGAGGTTGAACATGCAATAAAAATAGCAAAAACAAGAAAAGCCACAGGACCTGATGATATCCCAGTAGAAATTTTAAAATTGCTGGAAGACAATGGGAAGAATTTTTTACTGCAGCTCGTCAATCAAACATATGAAACAGGAAAGATATTAAATGATTGGCTAAAATCAACCTTTGTGACAATCCCCCCAAAAATAAATGCAAAGAAGTGTACTGAATACAGAACAATAAGCTTAATGAGTCCTGCCCTGAAAATATTCCTGAGAATAATTCACACAAGAATATACAACAAAATTGAGGAGCATCTAGGTAACACACTTTTTGGTTTCAGAAACAATCTTGGTACATGAGATGTGCTATTCAGCATTCAAGTTCTTGTACAGTTTTGTAGAGCTGTCAATCACAATGTTTACATGTGCTTCGTTGATTTTGAAAAAGCATTTGATAAAATAAGACACAACAAACTATTAGAAATCCTGAAACAAGTGGGACTAGGTGACAAAGACATCCAAATTATAAAGAATCTATATTGGCATCAGGTAGCAAATGTGAGACTAGGACAAAAATATTCAGCTGATGCAGAAATACAAAGAGGAGTCAGACAGGGATGTATTCTGTCTCCACTGTTGTTCAGTATCTACTCTAAGTCAATCTCCAACGAGGCAGTGGAGAACATTGATGCTGGCATCGTAAATGGTGTTTTGATCAACAATTTAAGATAGGCTGACAATACAGTTCTACTAGCCAGTAAGCATAAAGACCTTCAGCTCTTCATCAACAGAGTCACAGAAATATCTGAAAAATACGGCTTGAATCTTAATACCTCAAAAACCAAGATCATGGTCATCAGCAAACAACCCGTTAATTTATCACCAATAAATTTGGAAGGAATACCATTAGAAAAAGTTGAAAGGATCGCGCACCTCGGTTCTAATTTATATGAAAGCTGGGACATGACCATTGAAGTAAAGGCAAGGATAGAGAAAGCTTGAACAGCATTCTTCAAAATGAAAAAGGTCTTCTGCAATCATGACATAAGCCTAAGATTGAAAATCAGGCTTGTCAGTTGTTATATTTTTTCTATCCTGCTCTATGGAGTAGAGAGTTGGTCTCTGACAGAAGGCCACCTGAAAAGACTAGAAGCATTTGAAATGTGGATTTACAGATGGCTGTTATGTATAAGCTGGGTTGACAAGATCAGAAATGAGGAGGTGATAAGCTGCCTGAGAAAGCCAAGGAAAATAATCAAAACAATTAAAAAATGAAAGTTAGAATACTTCAGACATGTGATGTGACACCCAGAAAAATAAGGCATTCTCCATTTAATCCTCCAGGGAAAGATTGAAGGCAAACGAGATCCAGGCAGAAGAAGAACATCATGGCTTCAAAATCTAAGGGATTGGTTTGGACAAAACTCAGCAACTCTTTTTTGTGTGGCTGCTGATAAAAATAGTATTGCCAACATGATCGCCAACGTCCAATAACAGATATGGCACAAGAAGAAGAATTATTAATTTCATCTAGCTTTCCGTAATGGTTTTTGTACTTAAAATAAAATATCAAGCTAACACTCCTTAGTCACAACCAGTGTCAGTCTTTAATCTATATATTAGTACATTTAGATGAACTTGATCCATTTTGAAGTATTGGCCTTTTACTATTGGGACAACACTTGGGAAGATTTTCACATATATATGGTAGGCTCTGTTGTCTACTCATCTCCATCCTCATATCTCTCGTTTCTTATTCCCATAGCAAGTAGATTGTGCATGATAATGTGAATTATAACAGCAAATTAACAAGCTCCTCATGCTCAGATTAATCAGACTGCATATTTGTGCAGCATCTCCAAGGATGACTAGCTCTGCAGTGTTTTGTTTTGATTTTGTTTTTTTCTGGAATCTTGTAACCAAGTATCACAACAATTTGTCTGAACAGATTTTGCATTCATTTTACTGCTTGGTTGCAAGATATCTTTGAAGAGTTTCCTTACTTATAAGAACCTCTGGTATCATAAGATGATAGTTATCAGGGTGGAAGGCTACAGGAACTGGTGAAATATCCAGAGAAATATAGTGAGCAATAAAAGTATAAGGTTCTAACCCAGTCTATACTAGTAAATCAACATAGTAGCCCACAGATTGGAAGAAAGTGCTATGTGACCTGATGTCATGAGAGTGTTTTCTCTTTAATTTTTAATAGCTTTACATTTTTAATTCTGTTTTAACTCTGTTCTTATTTATATTTTATATTGTGGGATGTTTGTTGTATTGTAAACTGCCCAGAGTCATTTAGGTGAAATAGGTGGGATAGAAATGTGATGAATGAATAAATAAGACTGCAATCTACATTTTAATACCAAAGAAAAGGAAACTTAACTGAGTGTGCAAACTATCATACAATATTCTTAATTTCACATGCTAGCAAAATAATACTTAGGATCACTCAACACAAATGATAGTCCTATCTGGAAAAGGAGATTATAGAAAGGCCAAATAAAACAAGATATTCTTGCTGATGCACACTGGATAATTTAAAAAGTAAACCATAACAAAAAGAATTCAGTATATATTTCATTGATAATAAAAATGGTTTGATTCTATTGATCATATCAAGCCATGAATGTGCTTAAAAATGAATTCCAAAACATCTCATTGATCTCATGCAAAACCTTTATATAGGTTGTTGTTGTTAGTTGCGAAGTCATGTCTGACCCATTGTGACCCCATGGACAACATTCCTTGAGGCCTTCCTGTCCTCTACCATCTTCTGGAGTCCATTTAAGCTCACTCCTACTACTTCAGTGACTCCATCCAGCCACCTCATTCTCTGTCGTCCCCTTCTTCTATTGCCCTCAATCTTTCCCAGCATCAGGCTCTTCTCCAGTGAGTCCTTCCTTCTCATTAGGTGGCCAAAGTACTTGAGTTTCAACTTCAGGATCTGGCCTTCTAAAGAGCAGTCAGTGTTGATCTCTTCTAGGACTGACTGGTTTGATCGCCTTGCAGTCCAGGGGACTCACAGGAGTCTTCTCCAGCACCATAGTTCAAAGGCCTCAATTCTTTTACGCTCAGCCTTTCTTATGGTCCAACTGTCAGAGCCATACATTGCAACTGGGAAAACCATGGCCTTGACTATACGTACTTTTATTGGCAGGGTGATGTCTCTGCTTTTTAGTATGCTGTCTAGATTTGCCATAGCTTTCCTCCCCAGGAGCAAGCATCTTTTAATTTCTTGGCTACAGTCCCCATCTGTGGTGATCTTGGAACCCAGGAAGATAAAATCTGTCACTACCTCCATTTCTTCCCCATCTATTTGCCAGGAATTGAGAGGGCCAGATGCCATGATCTTGGTTTTCTTAATGTTGAGTTTCAAGCCAACTTTTGCACTCTCCTTCTTCACCTGCATCAAGAGGCTCTTTAGTTCCTCTTCACTTTCTGCCATTAGAGTGGTATCATCTGCATATCTTAGGTTGTTGATATTTCTCCCAGCAATCTTAATTCCAACTTTTGATTCATCTAGCCCTGCCTTTCTCATGATGTGCTCTGCATATAAGTTAAATAGGCAGGGCAACAGAAGTAGATGTTTTTCTGGAACTCCCTAGCTTTCTCCATGATCCAGCATATGTTGGCAATTTGATCTCTAGATCCTCTGCCTCTTCGAAATCTGCCTGCACTTCTGGAAGTTCTCGATCCACATACTGCTGGAATCTAGCTTGTAGGATTTTAAGCATAACTTTACTTGCATGTGAGGTGAGTGCAATGGTGCGATAGTTTGAACATTCTTTGGCATTGCCTTTCTTTGGAATTGGATGTAAACTGACCTTTTCCAATCCTGTGGCCACTGCTGAGTTTTCCAAATTTGCTGGCAAATGGAGTGTAGTACTTTTACTGCAGCATCTTTTAAGATTTTGAATAGCTCAGCTGGAATACTGTCACCTCCACTAGCTTTGTTGTTGTTCAACTTTTCTAAGGCCTATTTCACTTCACATTCTAGGATGTCGGCTTGAGGTCAGTGACCACCCCATCGTGGTTATCAGGGATGCTAAGCTCGTTCTTGTATAGTTCTTCTGTGTAATTTTGCCACCTCTTCTTAATCTTTTCTGCCTCTGTTAGGTCCCTGCCATTTTTGTCCTTTATCATGCCCATCTTTGCATGAAACGTTCCCTTCATATCTCCAATTTTCTTGAAGAGATCTCTGGTTCTCCCTATTCTATTATTTTCTTCTATTTCTTTGCACTGTTAATTTAAGAGGGCATTCTTGTCACTTCTAGCTATTCTCTGGAATTCTGCATTCAATTCGGTTGGATGTATCTTTCTCTTTTTCCCTTGCCTTTCGTTTCCCTTCTTTCCTCAGCTATTTGCAAAGCTTCCTCAGACAGCCATTTTGCTTTCTTGCATTTCTTTTTCTTTGGGATAGTTTTAGTTGCTACCTCTTCTACAATGTTGCAAACCTCTGTCCATATGGGCATAATATGGTGAAACAGATTGGCTCCAAAGTGGCAAAGGAATCAGATAAGGTTGTGTATTATCTTCTTGTTTATTCAACTTTTATGCTGAATATATACTAAGGGAAGCTGAATTGGAAGAAGGCTAAGGTGGTTTTCAAATTGGAGGAAGAAAAATTAATGACCTTGCTATGCTGTTGACATTATTCTGATAGCCAAAAATACAAAGGATCTGCAAGTCCTAATACCATGGGCAACTAAGAAAACAAACAAATGTATCATCAATCCAGAGTTTGGAGCACAAATGATCAGGCTTAAAGGACCAAGCTCAAGTGATTATATTTCGGACACATTATGTAATAACTTATCTCTCTGGAGAAGACTGTTGTGCTGGGACAGGTGGAAAGAAAGAGGAAAGAAAGACCAGCAGCAAAGTGGATGGATTAATTGGTAATAGGGCCAGGATGGGCACAACTTATTATGGAGAAAATCTGTATAGTCAGCAAGAGCCAATATCATCTTGACAACACATAATCGACCAATCACTCTGATGTCTGTGATAGTGTTTAAGTTACTGAAGTTCTTTCAGCTACTTGTCTTTGTGTTCAATTGTTTAAAAAATGGCAATCAATATACAGCACTGTATACAGCTGTTTCAATGTACATTTGAAAAATAACAGCCAGAAAATAAAAATTCAGAAGAATAAAAACCATTTCATCTAATCTAGACTTATGTGCACACTGGAGCAAATAAAATAGTCAGATAAATTTGTGGAAGAATGACAATCAGAGTTTAAAGCTGTTAATAATAGTGCTATACAATAGATAGAAGGCAATTGTTTTTGCAAGTTATTATGCACACTGTTTAGCTATGCATCAACTGCCCTACCTCCCTCAAACTGGCTAGGAAAAAATATCAAATAGAGGGAAATCATAGAGGGAATAGAAAGTGTAGACTTTGGGTCAGAATTTTGATATTAAAAGCAAAACAAAACATGAGTAGAATACATAGATTATTATAACAACTTTGTGTGGTAAACTTTTAATAAGAAAAAAAAATTAAGATTCAGTTTTCTTCTCCATATAAGCTCTAAGTACATTGTATCAAAACCTTGCCTAACTACTTCCATACACAATGTTCTTTTTTAATGTGAATTAGGCTGTATTTGAAGAACTGATCAATACAGTGAAATAAGTTTTTCTTCATAATTTCATGTACTTGCACAATCAATCCAATACATTTTCATCTGTAGCTTTTATCCATTCTGAAGATACTCTATCTCCTGTTACTCATTGTTCCCTTCTGGTCCCACATTGCCCCAAACGTACACGTATACGCACACACACCTCACATTCATATGCATTGTAGATTTGTGCCAAGAACATGTTTTAGGTACCCAATGTAAGAAGAACAATCTGGAAATCTTGATTCTTTGGAAGAGCTCCCCAGACAAACACATACATGCTTCCTTCAGTAGCACCATTTGTGAAACTCCCCAATTTCACTTCCTGATTGCTGCACATTCTACTTTTGCATGATACTGAATGGAAAGGGTTTTAGTTTGGGAAAGATAAGGTTGATGTTATATTCTCCTGCATAGAATGAAGAAGAGTATTTGAGGATATAGGAAACATCTGAGAATAAGTTAGAAGAGACTCTCGAGTCTAGATAAGGAAATGGAAATCCTCCCTCTACCACCACCCCCACACACAGACTGAGAGCTTAAAACAGAGTATTGAGTTGTGAATTGCAATTGAAGAATCAATGCAACTGCTAAGAAATGAACTGAAGGCATATTATCAATTGATCAATCCAATTGAAAATACAATGGAATTGGAAGGAAGGACCCACTTTCCAGTCACCCATGATGGAGCATAGAAGGGAATATGGTATGTTCTGACAGCTCCAGGTCATCAGGGAAGAAGGAGGTGAAGACAGAGACGATGGTAATGTGAAGGTTGAAGATGATGAGATGGTATCCTGTATTCTCTTGTAAGGGAAAAATATTTTTGTTGGACATTTGGGTGTGAATGATTAGAGCTCTTATCTAGAAGAGTGCAATGAATTTCAATATATATCCCATCACCAATTAGTTGGCTGTTTTGGTTTATCTGTTTTTAATCAGTACTATTTTTGACATGTTTATTTATTCATTTATCGTACATTGTCCACAATACATTGTTTGAATTGGCAGCCATGTAAATCCTTCAAATAAATAAATGTGTAAACAAGTGACAGATGGCAGACATCTTTTAAGTTTGGGAAACGAGCAGCTACATAACTATTGCCTCTAAAAGGAGGTCTAGAATTTATGGATGAAAAATAACCTATAAATTGGTCAGGATTATAAAGTTCTGTTAGATGGAGAACATCTTTTAATGTCTTCTTGGGAATGCAGAACAAAGAGAGATTCATCAACATACCTATTATAGACCACATACAGACTGACATTGGCTAGAGAAGGTTTGGTGGCATCCTTGCCTATGTTGGAGAGTGCTAGCTGTATATCTTTTGGCAGTTCTTCTCTATATCAGCAGTGGATCTTTAGAATAAGCTAAATGTACCTGAATCAATCCTCCTGTGGATTTTAGAAAAGAATTATAGACCTACCTGCTTCTCCTGGCATTCCACAGAATGTAAGCAACCATATTAAATGTTCAGTATTTACATATTTCATTATAATTTAATATTTCAAGTTTATTAAACTTTTAAATATCTAAAAGTAAGGAGACTTGTAGAAGCAAACAGGAGATCCACTAGCACATTGAAATGTATGTTATCTCCCATATTAGTTCTCATGTAGATTAATCCATTGTGAAAAATAATCTGAAGATTTGTCTGTTGTGTGTCCACCATGTAGACCTTTCTTAGAGAAACTACCCAATAAGAGAGGTGGAAAGCAAGTGATCTAAACTAAAAATTTAAAAATATGAATGCAATATTAGAACAGGCAAAATGTCAAAATGGTTGAGGCTGATTCGGCCGTAATCAAAATCACTTTACGACAAGATTATAGCTGCCCACTCCCCAACTGGTCATTATGTATGGTGATATAAATTACATCAGCCAAGGAATATCCCTGTCTATAAGATAAATTTGGCAGGCAGAAATAGGCTCTTTACATCACATCTTAATTTGCATAAACTCATTAGCATAAGCTTTTAAAGAAGTGATAAAAGCCATTTAATTTAAACTGGTTTTTTTATCTTAACCAATGCTAACAATATTGCTGATCTGAAAAAATATATAGGATTCTTTTTAGTTATAATGAAGCATTACTGGTCCATTAATTTTTTTATTTAAAAATTGCTATTTTAAAAGGCTATTTGAGTGATATACCATATTGTACTATATAGTTATTTTACAAACGGGATAACTTTGTCACTAAGATATAGCTAAACAACTGCTAGAGATACAATGATGTATTTAGCAGATTAGATTGCAAAAGAACTACTACTACTTTTTTATTTCATCAACACAATTTAAATCTACTGGCATTTATTCAGGAAACTGCAATAGATATAATAAATGAATAGAATGTCAAGGATATCACAACAGACTATAGTTAGAAAAAGAGAAGTTGTGATTTTCGATTTTGTTTGAATGGAAGGTCCACAATACAGAATCTATCCAAATGCAATAATACATTAATGATTTTAATATACTTGAACTTGTTTTCTTTAATTAAATCTTCTGCGCAAGATGGAGGACGCTTTCCTGTAGGAGCAGCCTGGCTTCCGATGGGAAATGGCTAGAGACCCCCCCAGGGGTCGAGAAACATCTGGGACCCCGGGGATTTTGGCAGCGGAAAATCTTAGCCTTTCAGAGACATGTCTGCTGACTCCCTCCCTGCCGAGAATGGACGAATCTGGATGATAACAGCATATGTTGGGTGATGTTAACAGCGTACCCCCCCCTTCGGCCCGCGGCCTGCGATGAGGTGAGGAGCCTGCAGGGAGTCTGGGTGGGAGGCCGCCGCGGAAGAGAGGAGTTTAGCGGCGGCTCCCTCCCCTCCCCCTCTCTCCCATTATGCGAGCAGACGAAGGGACTGCTGAGAGGCTTTTGGCTTTGGGAGGCCACCGTGAAAGGGAACAGCTTGGCCCCTTCCTCCCTCCCTACTACCACATGAGTGAATGGCTGGGAAGGTGGCTGAGAGGCGTTGGCGCTGGAAGAGTTTGGCGCCCCCCCACCATCATGCGAGGAGCCTGAAAAGAGAGGAGTTTAGCGATGGCCCCCTCCCCTCCCCCTCCCTCCCATTATGCGACTGGACGATCTGCGAAGGGACTGCTGAGAGGCTTCTGGCTTTGGGAGGCCACTGTGAAAGGGAACAGCTTGGCCCCTTCCTCCCTCTTTACTACCACATGAGTGAATGGCTGGGAAGGTAGCTGAGAGGCGTTGGCGTTGGCGTTGGGAGATCGCTGCAAAAGGAAGAGTTTGGCGCTCCCCCCCCCACCATCATGCAAGTTGGTAGTTTGGGAGGACTGCAGAGAACCGCAGGTGTTGAGGGAGCAGCATGGACCTGGAGGTGAGGGAAGCAACGTCGTTGAGATTGGACTGCCTGGCTCTCTAGCCAGACCCCATCGATGCACTTTATCTGACTGGCTGCGTACTCGAGAAGGACCCTTCTTGCATTGCGAGATTCCCCTCTCTCGCAATCATGGCCCTCTGTTTTACCAAGGGCCTATCTCGAGGACGGACTTTGGAGTCCTGAGAGATGGCATGTATTAAATAAGGGGCTTTGGGGTTTTTTAAACAAGTTTTTAATGAAAGTTTTAAGGGAGGGAAGGGGTGGGGAAGAGGTGTCTAGGGTGGGAGAAGGAATTGTTGGAGGTGAGCAAGAAGACAGGCCAGGCAACGGAAGGGGACGGAGTCCTGAGGGTGCGGATGGGGGGTTGATTAAGGCTAATGTAGTTCCTATTAGTACCGTAAGCGGGAGGGGCAGGTATAGCGGGAGCAGGGGGCCGTATCATAATAAGGGAGTGCGCACCCACTGTTTACAAGTGGTTGTGTGCTCTGACCCCCAAGGCTCAACCGGTTCTCAGGGTTATCCAGAACCACAGGGCCCTGGCTGTAGGCTGGTGCTGTGCAATGCCAGGTCTGTGGTAAATAAGGCCCCCCTCATTCAAGATTTAATTTTGGAGGGGGGAGCAGATCTGGCGGGTATAACAGAGACCTGGTTGGGACCAGAGGGCGGTGTCCCTCTGGTGGAAATGTGCCCACCGGGTTTCCTTGCATTCCACCAGCCGAGAGCCCAGGGCAGGGGTGGAGGAGTGGCGGTCGTGATTAGGGAAGATTTTAGGCCGAGGGAGGTCACTGTTCCTCAGACGGCGGGCTGTGAATCCCTCCTGGTGAAGTGGGACCTTGGGGGCCCGAGGGCGGTGTTGATTACGTACTTGGCTCCCTGCCACGTATCAACCTCCCTGCCCAAGCTCCTGGACGTTATCGCCGCGGTGGTGGTTGAGGTCCCTAGGCTGATAGTTATGGGTGACTTCAACCTGCCGTCCGTGGGCGGGGTGTCCGGTGAGGCTCGGGAGTTCATGGCTTCCATGACAGCCATGGACCTGGCCCAGGTAATTCAAGGCCCCACACACACAGGGGGGAACACGCTTGACCTGGTTTTTGTCTCTGGACAGTGACTGAGTGGTCAGAATATAGGGGATATAGTCATTGAACCCCTGTCATGGTCTGATCACTCTCTCCTACGCCTGGACTTTCTGACCGTTGCACCCCACCGCAGGGAGGCGGAACCGGTGAGATGGTACCGCCCCAGGCGGCTGATGGAGCCCGAGCGATTCCAGGCAGAGCTTGGGCCAATTCCTGAGGTTCGGATACACGACTCGGTCGAAGAGCTGACGGCAGCCTGGGATAGGGCTGCGGCCGGCGCTCTAGACCGGGTCGTGCCTTTGCGGCCTCTGATTCGGCATGCATCTCGATCGGCTCCTTGGTATAATGAGGGGCTGAGAGAGATGAAACGCCGGAAAAGACGCCTAGAGAGCAGTTGGAGATCGAGCCTTGCCGAATCTGACCGAACACTGGTAAGAGACCATATTAGGTCCTACCTAGCGGCGATAAAAGCAGAGAAGTGTTCTTACTTCACTGCTCTTATCGCGTCATCAGATAACCGCCCAGCCTCCTTGTTTAGGGTGACCCGCTCCCTCCTTCATCAGGAGGTGAGAGGAGACCCCTTAGAGGGTAGAGCTGAGGATTTCGGAAAATATCTGCATGATAAAATCGCTCAGATACGGGAAGGCTTTGATTTCAACTGGGTGTGTCCGGTGGGAGAGACGGAGTCCGGTCTTGAGACTGTTATCTGGGCTGAGTTTGACCCCGTGACTTCCGAGGACGTGGACAGGTTGTTTGGGGGACTTAGGGCGACCACTTGTTCATTGGACCCGTGCCCCTCCTGGCTGGTGCTGGCATCCCGGGAGGTGGTACGAGGCTGGTTCCAGGTAATTATTAATGCTTCTTTAAGTGAGGGTGTCTTCCCTGCCGCCTTGAAAGAGGCGGTAGTGAGGCCCCTCCTTAAGAAGCCTACCCTGGATCCAGCTGTTTTATCAAATTATCGTCCTGTCTCCAACCTTCGCTTTCTTGCGAAGGCTGTCGAGAGCGTGGTTGCCAGACAGTTCCCACGACACCTGGAGGAATCGTTATACTTGGATCCACACCAGTCAGGCTTCAGGCCTGGCTACAGCACGGAAACAGCATTGGTCGCGTTGGTGGATGACCTCTGGCGGGCCCGGGACAGAGGTTGTTCCTCTGCTCTGGTGCTATTGGACCTCTCGGCGGCTTTTGATACCATCGATCATGGTATCATGCTGCAACGGTTGGAGGGGTTAGGTATAGGGGGCACTGTTTTGCGGTGGTTCACCTCCTTCCTCTCCGGCCGGATGCAGTCTGTGTTGACAGGGGGTCAGAGGTCGACCCCGAGACCCCTTGTATGTGGGGTACCTCAGGGGTTGGTCCTCTCGCCCCTACTGTTCAACATTTATGTAAAACCGCTGGGTGAGATCATCCGTGGTTTTGGTGTGGAGTACCATCTGTACGCTGATGATACTCAGCTGTACATTTCCACGCCGAACCACCCCAACGATGCTCTTGCCGTGCTGACCCAATGCCTGGAGGCCGTGCGGGTCTGGATGGGGAAGAACGGGCTCAAGCTCAACCCTTCCAAGACCGAGTGGCTGTGGCTACCGTCGTCCCGGTTTAGTCAATTGACTCCTTTGTTGTCTGTTGGGGGCGAACAGTGGCCCGGCGGGAAAGGGTTCGCAATTTGGGAGTCCTCCTGGATTCACGGCTGTCTTTAGAGGACCATCTGGCAGCCGTGGCCGGGAGGATGTTCTATCAGGTTCGCCTGGTACGCCAGTTGCGTCCCTTCCTAGACCGGGACTCGCTATGCACAGTTACTCATGCCTTCGTCACTTCCAGGCTGGACTATTGTAATGCTCTCTACATGGGGCTCCCCTTGAGGTGCACCCGGAGGCTTCAGCTGGCCCAGAATGCGGCCGCGCGGGTAGTGACAGGAGCGTCGTGGCGCTCCCATGTAACACCGCTCCTGCGCGAGCTGCACTGGTTGCCGGTGGTCTTCCGGGTGCGGTTCAAGGTGTTAGTGACCACCTTTAAAGCGCTCCATGGCATCGGACCCGGATACTTACAGGACCGCTTACTGCTAGCAAATACCTCCCGCCGTCCGGTACGCTCCCACAGAGAGGGCCTCCTCAGGGTGCCGTCGGCCAGACAATGTCGACTGGCGACCCCCAGGGGGAGAGCCTTCTCTGTGGGAGCTCCGTTTTGGAACGAGCTCCCCCCCGAACTCCGTACGATGACGGACTTACGCACCTTCCGTCGGGAACTGAAAACTTTCCTTTTTCAACAGGCCGGCCTGGCATAGAAGCTCCGGCTCCAACCGGGTGAAAATGTTTTAGGGGGATTGTGAAATTTTTAGGATTTTTGTAATTTTTAGGATTTTAGGACTTGTATATATTGGGTTTTATAGATTTTATGGCCTAATTTGTTTAATTTATTTTTAAATATTTTAATTTTGTACATTATATGTTTTTTTTTTAATTTTGGGGCTGTAAACCGCCCCGAGTCCTTCGGGAGAGGGGCGGTATAGAAATTTAATAAATATAATATATATATATAATATAGGAACTACATTTTAGGATAATGCTAGATGGTATTGAATATCCTGTCTACTCCACTCATGATGGCAGAAATATGTCAAATCCTTGTTAACAACAATTAATTTAAGCTTGCTAAAGATTTTGAACAAAATGGTGAGAAAACAAGGACCACACAGAATAAGAGTTATCATATAATTTAATAGAATATGTAAATTAAATAGGATAAAAACAGATATAAGCACCTTCGGCTGCACTTAGAATCCAAAATAGGCAAAGTGCCCCCTGAAAGGACAAAGCTAATATTATAAAATGAAATACAAGGAAATCAAAATAAATTATCAATCACTATATGTCACAAACAATTCTCACAAAATAATATATAGGTTCTATATGGAATTTGTGAAGAAGGAAAGATGATTCACTCTAGGAGAAAGAAAATAACTAAAAAATATTGCCTTGGAAATTAGTGTACTTCTGTTAAATAACTGGTGCATGAAATTTTAAAAAAATAGTAAAACAGCTAAAATATCAGTAAATTATCTGGTGGTCATATAATCCATGCTTTCTGTTTATCATGCTCAAACTGCTATTATCTTTTTCTGATAGGCATTTATGAAAGGAACAATCAACAAAAGATAATAAACAAATATCTATAAATAACATTGTTCACATTGAAATTTACCATATTCATTAACCAGAAATACTTAAACATGCCTACATCATTCCTATTTAAGTTCTTCTGAAAACTTAACAGAGTATTTTATAATTCCTTTAAATGTGCAGCCACACATGTAGTTATATAAAAATAGCACTTTAGAATGATTAAATTTCCTACTGAGCAGATAATGGATGGGATTTGTAATTAGACAAAACTAGATTTTCTGGGCTGGCAATATACTAGAAATGGAGATGAAAAAAAGCCACACAGATTAATTTTCCATTGTCAGAGTTTGATTTAGTTTAGCACTAAATAATAAAATCTCAAATATAACCAAATGATCATCCTTTTTAAAACAGTAGTAGTCCTGTAAAGGGATCTTTCATCTGTTGGCTGAGACTCCTTGGAAAAGCGCACTTTTTCATTCTAGTTATTCAAAAGTGATATTAACTTCATTTTCAAACAATTGGTTTATGTATTCTTTCCATTCAGGGAGACTATTTTTATTTAGGCAATCAAAGAACTAGTATAGATGTCTGAAAATGTAAATTGATCTACAAGTAATCTAATTTCCATAGACTTAAAAAAATAAATCTGTTAGTAACTTATTCAAGTCAGTTAAACAAAAATATTTTTTTCTTCCTAAGTAGTTTCAGCAACAAATATTTAAACATATTCTTCCTTCTAAAGTCAATATGGAGAATGAGAGATTAAAATATTATTTACTCTTTCAAAGTTTAAAAAAAATAGGATGAATATATTTTTACTTTCCAAGAATTTGGCAAATTACTGCTGTTCAAACAATCTTGTAATCTAGGATTCATAGTGACGGAATGTAATATACACAGATTGACTTGTAGCAAAAATATAAGTGAATATGCAAAATAATTTGTAATTCTTATAAGATCATGGCTGCAATCCAAGTATGTTTGCAGAAAATTATATATAAGCAGTAGAGTATATATACTATTCAGTACTGGAAATTTTCTTTTCTTTAGAAAAAAATATGGACTTTTTTATTAATGTATGTGGCAGATCAATTGTTTGAATGCAAGCTACCCTTATAAAAACTGGCTTTTATAATTTTATAACTATTAAGATGATCCTGGACTCATGATTGTATGCAGACACATGCAAAATCACAAATATATGCTTGTTACTGCTAGCCTAGTTATGTGAAGCTCAATGGTAGTTAAATGATATTACAGTGCCAAGAACAGTGATCATAGTGTGTAGTGTTATCCATGAAAAAGTACCGGTAAAAGATTCAGAAACTCTACACCTTCATAACTTGTTCTAAAGAGCATGAAAATCCATCAGAACAACAAAATTATATATGATTTATTCATATTATTTTTCAGGTTAACCTACTGACTATAAGTCTCTAGCCTCTGACATCAGTACAGAACTGAGGGTCACTTATTGTCTTCAATGGAATGGGGGTCAAAAGGCAAGAGGTCAATCCTTATAATAGGATATTTGCTTGGAACTACTTTCCAGTATGAAAGAACCCCCCCCCCACACACACTCATTTCATCTACTAGTGCATAGGAGAAGACATCACAATCCCATTAAAACATATATACTTTAACAAAAGTTATATGAGAAATGTGCTATTGGAAAACAAAGTACAAATTACCAAAGAGACTAATAATCTAGAGACAGGGCTGCCACAACATTGCAATATCAAACCAGTCCCTTCTAAGCTTGTATATTGAGCAACCATGCAAGACAGTGCATTAATTTGCATACCAGATCATTTCACATATTGCTATGATTAGAGAATGAACAATATATTTAGAATATTAAGCTAGTATTTATAATGGCACACTGATATTCTTCAGTCTTCTTTCAGTTTTGAAAAAAGTAAATATAGGAAAATTAATTTATGAACAGACATCTTCAGTTAAAATGAACAGTTTTAGCGGTGTCCACAAAGGGTATCAAAACAGGCAAGTTGGTGGATGCTGCAGATGCCCTCTTGTCTGCTTTGATATCTCTCACCATGCTGAGTGGATTATACTGAATGGATTATACAGGAAATAATGCTGTTACATATTACATTGTTGCTTCTACAAATACTCTTTCATTTACAATAGACTTCATAAAGTGCAAATTTGGTCAAAATACCTAAATAAAACATGCTTTTTGAATTGCATCCAAAGATAGTTAGACAAGATTTCTTCCTCTAGTAGCATGCTATTGTTTATAGCAAAACATTGTACTCATATTTTGGTCTGCTGCCTCCTTGACTGGCTCAGTACAGTTATTGCCCACCTTTTCTTTAGTCCTTTATTTATTTTGAAATCTCTTTACTTCTGTCAAGTAGCAACCATTTGACCCACATTTCTGCTACGTGGCTCCATTCCTCCAACAGTTGATTCTCTGAAAAAGTATCTCTGTGAGACTCTGCATCCCTTTAATTGAGAAGAGAACTTCAATTTTTCTCAGCTTTTGCCCCTTGCGTTCTTTAGAGGTGTGCCATGCATAATTTTTCCATTAAACTAAGTTCTTGATAGCTGAAGAATAATATTAATTTCTCAGGCTGGCAGTCTGGGCTCAATTTTTAGAGATAGTTCGTACAGTGTGTCCTCATCTATGATGAGGCTTTTCTCCAACAAGTACTGAGTGACCTGGGAAAGCAAGAATATGAAGCAATTGTTTGGTGATGTTGGAATCATTATACACTCTCTTGAATAGAATTATAGTTTTTCTCAAAATGAGATGTTTCAATCTTGATACAAACAAGAGAGGAAGCAGATACATAATTTAGAAAAGAATAGAAATACTTTTTTTTAATGCAGATGGCAGGAAGTCATGGGCCTCAGTCAGATAATTTTACTTGTCATAACTCTATCAGCTCCCCCATCTAAGCAATGTGGCTAAAAATTGCCTTCTTTTCCACATCATCTCACTCAATGCAAAGTGATTGCTACTTAAACAGATCAATCCAGAGAAGGAACCCATGTTTTGTTTTTTGTTTCCTCTTTGGCTTGTATGGTAACGCAAAAAGAAATCGCAAATAGTAGACAGCAGTGTCCAGAGGGCAGCAAGGGATCTTAAGTGGCATCAGCTGGTCATGGTGTCACAATGCAAACCCTTCTCCTTTTCTAGGTGGTCACATTACACACATGCACAAAAGAAGTAGAGTTTCAGCAAATATTAGGATACAGCTTGTGCACTCTGTTCTCCCCTTGCCCACCCCACCCCACCAACTGTTATATTACTATTGCAGATCACCTTGCCTCTGAATATAGGTACTCCAGAGCCCATAATTACAGTTGTAAGTTGTGCCAGTCAGTAAACAGGTCATCACATAACTGATTCTATTTTACAGCATTTCTGGTGGTCATTAAGTGAATCACCATGGTCATTAAGCGAATCTGCAGTTGTTAAGTGACTGCTGTGGTCGTTTAACAAATCCACTGCCCATAATGAGTGTTTTTTGCCAGAAAAGTACAGGTAGTCTTCAACTTATATCCATTTGTTTAGTGACCAATCAAAGTTACAATGGCATTGAAAACAGTGACTTTTGACCATTTTTTCACAGTTACTACCATTGCAGCATCCCCAGGGTCACACAATCAAAATTCAGAAGCTTGGCAAGTGGCATTTATTTATGACGGCTGCAGTGTCCCAGGGTCATGTGATCACCTTTTGTGACCTTCTGACAAGCAAAGTCAATGAGGAAGCCAGATTCACTTAATAACCCTGTTACTAACTTAACAGTGATTCACTTAACAACTGAGGCAAGAAAAGTCGTAAAATGGGGCAAAACTCACTTAACACCTATTTTGTTTAGCAATGGCAATTTTAGGCTCAGTTGTGGTCATAAGTTGAGGACCAGCTGTAAATGCCAGATTCCGGCAAAAAAAGTCATAAATCATAGTCATGTAACCATGAGATGCTGCAAACAGCCAAAATGCAATTATGTGTCCATGAGGAGGGGCAGTTGGCAGAACTTTGAATCTGGTCATAAGTACTTCTGGGTCTGTGCTAACTTAGGTAACTGTGGTTTTAAGTTGCTAGTGTTAACATCAAGAATTCAGTTATCTCAGCATGATCACTAAGCTTTGAAACCCAACACTGACCAATAGATACCGGCCATGAAAGCCTACACCATGTAATGCTGAATTAAACTTTAAATCACAAATCTCTTCACCTACCTTGCTGATAAAAAATATGGTGCATATTTAGTAATATATCCAGAATAAGGTAAAAACTTTATACTGTAGTAAAAGGAGATATGAAAATATTGTACCTTTTGTTGATGCTCTATTCGATAGGAAGCCTGTTGGAATTGACGTATTTCCCTGATAATATGCGATATCTGTTAAATAAGCAAGCATCAATAATAATTCCTTGTTGAATTTTAGAACAGTTGTTTGAATTCTAACTTTTCTATATATAATTGTAATATGTAGCAAGGTTTATATTCTTTGCTCTTCTTTCTGGAGCTCTTTTAGTCTCTGAACACTTCATCCTAGGCCAGTAGAATTAAAATAGGAAAAAAAAATCCTTTTAGTGGGATTTTGGATTTTCCATTTTATACAACTGTTTTCCTAATAGCATGTCCTGATTGTCCAGACAGACAACAATGTGTGTGGCTTATCAAATGCAGCCAACAAGAGTTAGGGAGGTATATCTGATGCTATTGGGTTTCAGCCTAAATTCTGCAGTAGAGAATTTTTTTTCTGTTGTTCTTTCTCTCCAGATCCCTTTTAAGAGAGGGTATGCAAAATGGGTTTTTGAGTGGGTTTGAGTGTTCCGTGTTTTACTGGGTAGATTAATTTTGTTCTGACTTACATTTAACTAGTGTGGGTTTAAAATATATGCAAAAAATGGGCATGGATTCTGTATTGCCAAAATGGTGCTTTTTAATCCAGTTTAAGAGTGATTCTGTGTTGCCAGAGACACAGAGGAGATTTGACTGGGCCAGTGTCTATGTTATGGATGTAATGGGAATTTGGCTAATCAAGACTACAATACTGATTCTCCAAAATATGCCAGTAGAGGGTGATAGAACATTGAGTGTAAATACAAGTATCAACAATTGCTTTTTAATTTCTATCCGCACTATGAAATACAATCTTATATACTGTTACCTATAAATCCTTATAATTTTTTTTAAAAACCTGTATAAAAAATTACCATTCGCATTTTAGAAAAATTGACGAGGCCTTCTTCAGTAAAGTTTGGTGTTCCTTCTTCAATAAAAGCCAGATCTGTGAGGTACATCCCAAGATATGGCACCGAAGGAGGGTTGCAACTGCAGGATAAGAAATGACACCTGTCAGGATTATGAGTTACAGATAATCTTTCCTCACTTTCCACTATCAAAATGTATGGTAAATAAATACTTTTATTTAGAAGTACGTTGCATAATATCTAGCAGAAACTACTCCAAATACTTAGAACAACAGCCTTAGAAAATACTATATTTATTAGGCTGAATTCATGGCATAACCAAGTTGTTTTTAACTTTCAGATTTGATTGTCAATGTACTATTTAATTAATTTGATTAATTGTGGGGAATTAAGCATGTGAATAACAAGGCAACCTCCAGCCTGCAGACTATAGGTAGGACATGCACCAATTCCAAATGTACCCTTTTTCCTCTCACATATTCTTGTGCAAAAAAATCCAAAATGTCATTACTTCACTGAGTCATTTCCCTCAAAGAAGCGATGTCAAGTTTCTTCTTTATTGTCTCTTGCACACATTATATGCTCAATGAAGCTGGGGTTATTTTTCTCTAACTTATCCTGCATAGAACAAGCATTCCTTGATTCCTCCTGCATGGAAGAACTGTAAAAGGACAGTTTTGGACTCAAGGGGAACAACTTTGTAACAGAAGCTTCCATTCTACAAATCAGGGCTGTAGTCCAATCTACCAGGGATGTGATGGTAAAACAGCCATTCCTGTTTCAGATCTGTACCTTTCCTGGCTAAATCAAAAGGTCACAAAACCATTGATATCTTCTGATTTGTTTATTACACAGATGTTAGGGAGAAAAACCAGCTGAGATAAGAAGCAGGAGAAAAAGAGACTGAGTCCTCCCTGAAGAGAGACCAAATATATGGAAGTGAAGCCAAATTAGCTATCTCTGACATAGTTCTGATTTCAGGTTTAAATAAAAATTGTCTCTGTGACTGCTAGGTTGAAGAATCAAAAGAATAATGCTTTTTTCATATTTTTAGTCCATCATCCACTACAGATGGAAATTTTAAATCATATAATAATTAGAACAAAATAACAGACGTACTTCTTGAGTGTTTCTCTCAGATTTTTAAATCTTCCCTCAGATGACACAATCTTTTGAAGTTTATCCATAAGAGCTTTAGTCTACAAACAAAAATGACAAGAATGTAATACAACACAGAAAGTGTTCCCTAAACAAGAATTTAGCTTCAAAGAAGTGTGTAGTTCTTCAAGTAATCATCATTAAACATAGCCCAAAAATAAGAGGTTGGCATGAAAAACTTTATATGTGTATTTATTGCTTTGTTCAACTTCTTCAAATAAACATACCAAAGTCAGAATTCTGTCCTACCACATGCTAAATATAACAGTACTGAAATAGGCGCATAATAAAATTGTTTAAATGAATCTATGTCTGCATGAGACATTTACATGAACAAACATGTCATTTTTGCAAGAATAATATTTAAACCTTTAGAATAGTAATGAATCCAGAAATGTACCCTTATGAAAAGGATACCAAAATATTAGGTTTCAATAAACTGCACAATTTTCTCATGATGAAAGTAATATGGTGCTGAATAGTTATCAGTTTTCATGAAAAGTTTCAATCTGTATTAATTACTTACTTGTTTAGAAACCTTTGCCCAGGTTTTCTTTAGTCTGTAGATTGCACTTCTATTCAAGGCTGATGTGATTTCAAGGACACCATTGTAGTTGTGCATACATCGGCAAATATCTGCCACTGCAATCCATCTCTCAATGGTATTAGCACGGGAACTGATATCAGTGTAATTCATAATTTGGGATGCTACAAGGTTGCTCATCTAAATGAAAGAACTAGCACTATAAATATTTGCATTTACAAGACTGAATTAAACACCATTAATGATATAAATATGTTTGACTCTTAGCAAACAAAACATATATTACAAAAATGATGAAAAGCAATTGGGCAACCCTTCCCAATCTGGTACCCTTCAAGAATATTTGAAATACTGATAACGCATTTGAGAGGTGCTAAATTGCAAAAGCCTCTAATAAAACAAAACAAAACAAAGAAATTATTGAAGAGATAGCAAAGGAAACTGTACAATAGATTCCAATAGCATACTAGGAGCAAAAAATCAATATGACATCTAAGCAGAAATAAGAAATCAAAATAATAAGGAACAATTTATTTTATACATTCTTAATAAAATGTAATTTAGTTTCTTGTGCCATTGTTTGGCAATCTCAGCAGATTTCTTAAGATTCTACTTTTTAAAATGTTTACTATCGAACTCCTTAACTATTCTTCAGGAAAACTGGAATCCTTTGGTAACTTTTAGGATCACAGAAATATTTTTAATCTAGCATTCTTGTATTCTTAGGAAGTATTCTCTATTTGACAACTCACATCGTTAAAATGTTGGCTGGTTTTCATAATGTAAGGTGTTCTTTCATTTTTATCCAATTTCATCCAACCCTGCCCAAGAAATTCTCTGGAAAAAAAAAAGAAACAGCAGAAAAGAGAGAATATTTATTTCTATTCGCTCCATTTATTTTGGAGACAGCTTTACAATTCTGGAATGAATTCTTCTCATCTACTAAAAATGAATTGGTTACATAAGTAAACGTCTTTACTTAAAGCCTTATTAAATCAGGAAACAATGTTTGTTTAAAAAAAAAACCATGTTTACTTTTGTAAACTTTCTCTAGCCAGATCTTTAAAGTAAGAAAAATTAGGAGACAAGTTCTTTTATACTACAGTAGGATCCCACTGTAATCAATTATAGTCTTATTTTCTTATTTAATGTGATCATACAGTGTGAATCATGTATATTACTTCACATAACTTCTTTACACTCAATATTTCCTTCCCTCTCCAAACAAAGTATTCATGGAATATGCTTTGAAAATGGTAGTACTTTCTCTTTGCTGATATAGTACAGACATTAGGAAACATAAAGCCACCTTTTACAGACTCAAAGAGTTCATCCATCTGGCCCATATACTGTATGTCAATATTGTCTGGAAGTAGTATTGAGGCTTTCAAACCAAAATTTCACAAATGATTTTTCCAAGTTTTATTTAGAGATGTAGCTAACTGAACTTGTTTCCTTTATATTCGGAATGCAATTATCTACTTTTGAGTGGTCTTTCCCTGAATGCTACATACTCAGCCTTTAATGGCCTTGCTATCTGTACTATAGATTTCCTGAATTGACAGCACGTACAAAAATTTTATTGTTGGTTCTTTGGAGCTGTATTATGTATTGATATTTTAGCCTTTTCAGGAAATAAACTGCACCTTGCTCACAAAGAACAGCTTAGAAATACTATGCTATTACTGCATTGTGCTTTGATACTAGACTTTTATGATCCAATTATGCTGAAAGATATGCACTGATTCCATTTCCCCTGTCTATATGATCCATTCCAATTTTGTGCAAATTCTTGTATTATACAAACCTTTGCTTAGAAATATCTGCATTCCTATAATAATGACTGGAATACCACTTACTCATAAGGTATGCTTCTGAAGACAATGTGATCTAAGAGAGTTATTTGTTCAGCAAGTTCCATCGCTGATAAAGTTTCAAAGCATTCTGGTTTTGGACACTCTAGCTGTAAGGAAAAAATATATTTTAAACTGTTTAAAAAGCAATTTTAACCTTTTTTATTTGTTTTCTACAATATTAGGCTAATAGCTGTATTATCAATTTTATTAGTCAGATTTTATTATTTGTGGAAGAAAAATCATGAAAGGGAAAAGCACTTATATAAATATGCTCTCTGTTATTTAACAAAGAGAGTTACCGTACTTAGAGTACAATCCAGCCAAGTCCTCACTGAACTGATTTCAACAGAAATAAAACATAAAATACAGTACACTGGAAAAACATCAGCTTCCATAATAAATTTTCTCTTTTTCTGATAGATTATTTAACCAGATTTAAAAATGTTTATCATTTTTATATATATTAATGAATTTCTCCTCTCAAAATTTTAATATTCTATTTTATTCCTAAAATTAATACATTAAGATTTTAGAAGTTAAGAGTGCTTCCAAAAGAGCACTGACAGGTTACAGTCTCATTTCTCTATCATCAAAACAGCATTTCATGAATTCTTATTTCTGAAACCCAGAATTGTTTTCTTAATGTTGTAAACAATAAATAAAACAATTTCATTTTCCTGGTGGCTTCCCCAGTGACTTTGCTTGTGGGAATTCAGTAGGCAAGGTTGCAAATGGTAATTTTGTAACTATGGTTCATTGTGACTGGGTTTAAATCCCTGTTATTTGGTGTTGTTGTAACTTTTAATGATCACTGAATGAGTGGTCATAACCTGAAGACTACTTGTAGTTGCAGGTTACACCATTTGTTCAGAAACTGTTTGAAATTATGACAGCATTGAACAAAAGTATTTATGACTGGTGCTTGAAAGTCCACATGCAGGTACCTCTTGTTCTTATTCCCCGGCCTTCCTCAGCTTGCACTATACTAAGCAGTCCCCTCCCCCAACTCATGTGTGGCTTGCCAACACATGTGGGTCCCCCCGGGGCCTCTGTCTCCCTCCGAAGGCATCTCTGCACTCTTTACCTGAGATCTTTTCACTTTTTGCTTAATCAATGAGTCTAGAATTAAGCAACAATCAAGATGGCCTGGACTGTTGCCACTGCTGATGTAGTCACATGGCACCACACTGCTTAGCGACAGCAACTCCAGCCCCAATTGCAGTCATACTTGAAGACTACCTGTAGAGTGTTGTTATTCAGCATTCCAGGCAATCAGTCATGCCCTCTTCTAGTAAACCACCCCATTTCAACTAACAGCACTATGGTTACTTAATCAGAACCTGAATATTGTTGAAATGGACAGCAATATTTGTTTTTTTTTCTGTCTTTTAACATTTCTTATACTCCTATAAATCCTCAAATTCTGTATATGTCTCCTCATGGATTCAGACAGATTTAAAGGGATAAAATACTATAGATAAGGGGAAGTTCTAAAAACTGTCTAATACACAATTCTTAAAATAAAAATGTATAGTATGGGCAGAATCCTAGAGTAATCATGTTCCTAGAACAGAATAGGAAAAAGAAGTTTAATGCGGTGAATAATGCCTAGATCTTGAAAAAGGAGTTTGCTGTCACTGTTACATCAAGCACCTTACACGGTTTAAAAATTTCTGTGCTTCAAATTCAACTTGATATTTCCTCTACATAAATAACTCTTCCATGGTTAACAGATTTTCACTTTTTAAAAATAAGTTCCTATTTATGTTTTACTTGCAAATTGCCACTGCAATTTTAAACAGCCATTTCAGGGTTTATTTGAGGAACTGCCTCCACCTGATTTACATGTACCTGTCCATCAGGTCTAACAGAAGAGATATATTGTTGTTCCTGGTGAAAGAATTTCCTCTGGTGGGGCCCAGAACATGGGCCTTTTCTGCCATGGTGCCCACCAAGGTGAGATTAGTCCCATCCTTGATATTCTTCTGGAAATCCTCAAAACATGGCTGTGTCAGCAGGTTTAGGGCTCTCAAAGAAATGGTGATTTAATGAGATGGCAGCATTGTTTTTAATATCAATTTTTCTTCTCTACCATCTTGTTATTAATAATATTGCTTGATGTCTTTTTAATTGTATCTGTTTTAGTATTTTGATTCTGCTATTGCTTTTTATTTTGTAATATTTAGAATCACTTCTCTGTGAGATGGATGTCTATATAAATAAACAATTTGTGTAATAAAATATATAAAATAATGATTTATAAATAGTTTCTGAAGGTATGACTCATTTTAACCAACTTCCTTGGTATATTGAAATGCAAGTTCCACATTTTGCATAACATCCATAGCTATTTTGTTTCATTGTAACTACTGAACAATTGAAACACCTAGTGATCAAAGGAAATATAACAGAGGATGATGTGCAAAAAAGGCAGTAATAATGGAATAGTCAAGCATAATTTCCAGAGAGTAAGCTCAATGTGGCAATTTGCAAGTAAAAAATAAACCAAACATATATTTATTTAAATAAACTCACCATCTGCATTATATCTTCTATTTTTAAGTGTGTGTCATCTTGATCCTCCTGAGAAAGTGTCCTAAAAATAATTAGCGATGTTTTATTTCACAATGAAATTTCTAGTATTTTGCGCTACTTTTAATGGTTACCTTATAAGTATTCCAAGTATATGTGCTTATTTATTCTACTAGTATGCTGTCAAATAAATGTAGACTCATGGTGCTTTACAAAACAATCAATAATATAGATACTTTAAAACAATATATAATCAAAGTTACAGCAATCAAAAATAAATTGTAATTATAAATTATAATGACAAGAAAAGTAATAAAAATACAAATAAATAAATAAGTCATTCAAAGTTAAATAAATTGAAGACAGCAAAAACAAGCTAACCAAATACTTCACAGAAAAATTAGTAGCTGCTTCTGGAATATTATAGGGGATGGAGGAAATCTTAACTGTAAGGGGAAGTATTCTGCAAAGTGGGAGCAGCAATTAAGTCTCTGTGTCTCTTCATCTTTCTTCAATAAAGTGGGATATGATCAAAAGCTTCTCTAAGAAGAAGTTACAGGATGCATCTTCATGACTGCTGTCTTGAAATAATGCCTAATAAATGATAGCCATAATTTTTAATGTCTCTTCAGAACTACATTCCACTATGCCATGTAAGTCTTGCATTTTCAGAAAGCTATTCAATTGTAATGCCTCTAGTACTCTATAAATACATGCTAGATACAGTATATTCCATGCTATTTCCATACATTTATAAAGCAGCACAGGGACTGAGAGACAACTGATTCATTTAATGTAAAACCTGTCTTCAAGATGACATGGAATTATGCAAAATTGTTCATCGAATACCGATGTTCAATCCCTTGCAGATCCACTGATACTGATTCTCACATCTACTATCTACTATCTACTATCTATCAGTAAGGCTATCAAATGATCTGAGGTAATTGTGTAATACAAAAGTCAATTATATAGGCACCAATACAAGCCTGATCTTTTCGTAGAGCAGTTCTGCCTATTTGGCCTCCCCGGATAGGGCGTAGAGCAGTGGTTCTCAACCTTTTTAATGCCGCGACCTCCAACCGGTCGTAAGTCGAGGACTACCCAACTGATCGTAAGTCGAGGACTACCCAACCAGTCATAAGTCGAGGACTACCCAACTGGTCATAAGTCGAGGACTATTTCCCTGCTCAGGAGCGCCGCGCATGCATGGTGCCACCCCTTGCGGCGGCCAAGGCGTAGCTGGCAAGGGGCAGCGACGGCGCAGGGCGACCACTGGCTGGGCCAGCAGCTGGCCCAGCCTGAGGGAGGTAAGGCACCCGCTGGGCCCCACGCGCGCCAGCAACCCTCTCTGAGCCTGCCGGCCTCTCACCTCCCACCCCTGGCCCTCTTTTACTTACATTTTTAGTAGTTGCTCAGCAGGGAGGGGTAGAAACTTCCAGGCAGCTCACCTTCGCTGCAGACAACTTGTAACAGCATTTCCAGATTGGGACTTTTGGCAGGCTCAGCAGGACAGAGACAGCCTGGACAATTCCTATTGGCTTTTGAAAGCCAATACAAGTAGACTCTATTCAAGAGAGTCTATTCTATTGGCTTTCAAAAGCCAATAGAATAAGAGGGAGTAGCACAGCTAAGGAAAAGGGGGGGGAATGGCAGACTGCGTTGTTTGGCGACCCCCGTGAAATGGTTGTTCGACCCCAAATGGGGTCACGACCCACAGGTTGAGAACCACTGGCATAGAGCAAATAATACCAGAAACAAGAGTTTTATGAAACTGTCCAGACTAACATGTTTATTATGTTATATAAGATGCCATACAAGTTTTTTGTAGCTTTTCTTGCAGAATAATATTTTGGTGCTACTTCTTTGGAAATGTTTGAAGTATTTTTTGGGGTTTTTCAATTGTAGCACCAAACTGGAACTGGAAATTATTGCTTGTATCATGTAAACAAATGGCTTGGATGAGTTATTGGAGGGACTGAGCTTCTCAAATTGCTTGTATGTAATATATTTAGAATGTTCATACATTTTTAATTTGCAGTCAAACTTTTGGTGAAAAGAAGAACAAAAAGATACCAATTCTTCGTGGGTATAATTTTCCAGTATATGTTCCTTAGAGAAAGATTAAAATGGCTTTAACGCTTTATAAAACAGTTGCTCGGCAGCACATTTTTGTAACAAAATTTTATTTCCCCCTTTTTAAAGTGATATACTGAAACTAAACATCTGAATCGGTCATATTCCTGCTTCTTTCAAAATACTTCTGTTATGAAACTCATACATCCTCTTTACCTGAGGATATTTGCTGTAGCTTTCCTTTCTTGTGGCAAAAGGTCAGGGTCTCTCAAAACCTCTTCTAGTAGATTAAGAACACTCATCTTCAATTCATTATTTAATTCAAAATCCTGCAAAACAAAGTATTTCTGGATGAAGGAAGGAATCATGTTATAGATTTAAAGTCTGTGAGCATGATAAATATTTTTAAATACATATTTATTAAATACATATACTTGTTTTTGCATATTATAATTTTCTGGTTAATTTGTTTACAGTTGTTTGCACACCTTTCTGGCAATTATAATTATCTGATCTATATCAAGTTCCATGCAAGCCATTTTTGAGCAGCCTTTACAATTAATTCTTGCATGATAGTGGCATTGTTTAACCATTATCCTATAAATTCCATGTTGTTTCATTAAATTCAGAACAATTACATTACTTAAGAGAAATTGGTAATAAACTGACACACCTGTGAAAAATAGTTGTATAATCTATTATTTTTATGTGATCTACTCTTTAAAACACTAGGATATTGTTAGGTAAAATTTGCCACCGTTTAAAACTGCGCTAAAGTTTCAGAGTTTTAAAAACTGCATCCTCTTGAAACTAGAAGTGCTACAAAATTGACTTCATTTAAATTTATCCTGAATGCTTGTAAATTGGTATCCAAACATTTTTTCACCCCCGTGCTCTGGATAGCAAAATTTACAGGGGTTTAAGAGTCCTTAACTATGTTATTAGTCTTACTGTCAGCCCTGCGACAACTGAGAAACTAGCCATTTTACCTTTTGCTTTCATTGTGGGTTTTTTTTTTTGGTATTTTCAGATGGGAGAAGGAGGGAGGAGGAAGTGCTTGAGCTGTTTCAGTTGGCTATAACAATTGCAACTGTGTGAGAATCAAGGTCAATGTTAGAAAAAGTTTTGGTGGGTTGAAAAGTTGGAGGAGAGCCTGTGTTTTAGAATAATTGATGAATGGGATTTATGACAGCCTTTCTGGAGTGGGAATTGCAACTTGTTACTTTGTAACAGGGGCAAGGGAATTTTAGTCTTGGGTTCACCTATGTAAGTGCCAATACTTTGTTTCCTAAATAAAATGTTCTTTAAGAAAGAAATCTTTTCCTTGAAGTACTTTTAATTGGTTTTCATCGATCGGAACCATGACACTTACAGTTTTTTATAATATTTGCTTTTATTTACATATACAATACATAAATTTTGCACATAAGAATGTTTCTTTCCAAAATACTATTTCATTACTAGGTTCTTCAGGGGTCTTACACAAGAAAAGTGCCTCCAGAGTTCTGACCAAATTTTGCCACATCCAAGTACATCTGAAATTTTGATTCACCCAAGCATTTTTTTCCTTTCCATTTTAATTATCTCATTTTTTAGGAGAAGAGAATCTAGGTGAGCCAAGCTTCACATTCTTTTAGGGCAATTGACAATGGTTATAATATGCAACTACCACACTGAAATGAAATCATGGACAACTTTAGGCAAGAAAATCAGGATCTTTTATAACCAGAGCCCATGGGTTCTAGACAATATCCAGAAAAATTATTAAAGAAAGATTTGATTTACAAGTTAAAAGCAGCAGAAACATTTCTAAGAAAACAGCACATTCATAAGATTACTGTGGAACCAAAGCAACTTATAGAAATAATGCTGAACATCCCATGAAGTTCAGTTTGTAATGAAAAGGATTTGTTTCTTGTTAAGGCAATTCAAACTTCTCCCAATATGGAATCTGAATCAAAGATACACTAGTAATTAATTAATAGAAGAGTTTATGGAAAGAGACATTATCTGCACATAATTGTAATAACCTAAAATTAGTAGTAATATTTTGTAACTATTTTCACTGCATAGTGCTTTAGAATAGGAAAGGAATGCCTACACCGTATCAAATCAATAGGCAGGTAGCTGATCTGCTATGTAATTATGGAATCTCATTTATCCTTAAAAATATGTGTTATTTATCTCAATCCTACAAAATAGAACAGACTGATTTACTCTTTCTCTCCTATTTAATAGATGTTCCTTTCTCCATCTCATAAACAATTAAGACTATTTCAAAAGGGATACGGTAGAAGATAGCCATCAAGGAATTCAAATGTTGAAATACCTTCTGTCGATATTTATGCTTGAATTAATTGAACAGCACTGACTCTAGTCATTTATATTTCAGGTTACTGCAGATGTTTCAATAAAGGATTTAAACTAAAAGCTTCAAGTCTCCAGTATTTTGTAGCAGTCTCTTTTATAATGAATACCATCACGTGAGTAGCAATTCAGAATATGTTTCCATAGAAACAGAAACAATTATCACCAGCAAAGTTCTTGAAACTCCTGCACATTTAACTTTCCACGTAGGAACAAGAGAGATCTATGCAGGGTTGTTTTTTTTCTCATAGAATGCCCAGAACGGAGTTCCAGCACCTTTTTTTGGATGGAACCTTATAGCAGGGCTTTTCAACCGGTGATATGCGTACCACCAGTGGTACATTAACAAGTGGCAGGTGGTACGTAGCCTTACTAGCCAAGTGTAGTGGGGGAGGGAAAGAGCCAGTGCAGGCAAGGACTTATTGTGAAAGAGTCCTCTGGAGCTGCAGAGTGGCTGAGAGAGGAGGAGGAGTAGGCTATAAAAGGAGGCAGATTGGGCGGGAGAGAGAAAAAAAGCACAGCCTTGGGAGGAGGGGCAGTCAGCTCTAGCTGCACTGAAGGAAAGGAGGAGGAGGAGGAGGAGGAGGAGAGTGAGGGGAGAGGAGAGAAGATCAAGATGGCCGGCCATGAGCTGATCTACAACTGCTGTGGCAGCCACCTGTGCTGGCAGCAGCAAACAGGCAAGAAATGCAGTAGGAAGGGGTCGCCCTCCACGAGGAATGAAAAAAGGCAGCAATGGCTGGAGGTGAGGCACGGAGGAGGGAGGGAGATGGAGAGTGGAAGGATTCTTATGTGCTTTTGTGACTTTGAAGTTCTGGGATTTGTGCAATGTGGGCTTTGTGTTCTTAAGGAATGTTTGGCAAATTCTATTTGGCTGATGTCTTGTGTTAGCTTCTATTGCTCTGCTATTGTTAGCTGTAAGTTTTGCTGCAAGGGATTTTGAAGTATTTTCCTCCTGAATGGATTTTGCCTGTAGCATTCCTTTACTTATGAATGGAGCCATTTGGGGAGGCTGCCTTAGCCGACAGCCAATACTTACTACATTTTTTTTCCTTAAGTGCCGGCTGCGCTCCTTAACTTTGCTTTCTAGCCAGTAGCTAATTCTTAAAGGAGAATGTGCCTTTTTAAGCTAGTTCACTCAGCAGTTTGTCTTTTCTGTCTCTGGAGGCTTTTCCTTGTTTGATGAATATATGCAAGAGAGAAAATATTGGGGGGGGGGGTTCAAATTCTTCCTTCAGAAGGAGATGGGCATGAGAAAGAGGGAGGCAGGAAAGGAGGGAGGGAAGTAAGTCCCGTCTCAGCACTTGGCCACCAGCAGCCCTGCCATTGACTTTGCTTGTCAAAAGGTTGCAAAAGGGGATCACATGATCCTGGGATACTGTGACCATCATAAATATGAATCAGTTGCCAAGCATCCAAATATAATTCACATGACCCTGGGCATGCTGCAATGGTCATAAGTGTGAAAAATGGTTGTAAGTCATTTCAGTGCAATTGCAACTTTGAACAGGTTTGGTGGGGTTTTTTGGGGTCAAGTTTTTGACACCTTGCTAGGTGGTACTCGAATATTGTCATATCCTAAAAGTGGTACAATCAGTGAAAAGGTTGAAAAGCCCTGCCTTATAGGGTAGGCAAGACGGGTTGTATGACGTGTGTGAGTTCCGGCACTTTTTTTTTTTTTTTTAGAAAAAAAGCACTGGATCTATGTCTGAATTTTGTGCATGTCTTTTCAGATAGTTAACCAACTATGCATTTTCTTGAGATTATAGTTATGTTTCATGTTTTGAGTTTTAGTGTGCTTTTGTTTGAAGGATTATGTAACAGATTGCCCTGATATCAATTTATCTGCCTATTATTACTTTTATAGTAAGACCTCATCCTCAATCACTTTTAACAAGACATGTTAAAAGGCCATGACAGTAATGTTATATTAGATTGGGAATGTCATGCTTCATGTTTCTAAGGAGTAGTATAGAAGAATAGAAGGGAAATGAAATATACTGTATGCTTGAAAAAGCTCTTGCAGTAAAGATTTTGATAAAGAATAAATAAAAGTATTAATTTGGGCTCTTGAATACACTGAAATGTTAAAACAAACATGTAGTCACTATCAGATTTTTTTCTGATTTTTAAAAAATTAAAATTAAAAACTTAATTTGTAAACTAACTGAACTTTTTAGTGTATGCCTGTGGAGAATTTGAGTTAGTGTTGTCCACAAAGGATTAAAGGATTAAAATCTACAGAATGAGTGGCATGGTGGGGCAATCAAAAATCAAGATCTTTTATAATCAGAGACCATGGATTTTCCAAGTTTATTCACATGCAGACAAAAGCCTGAGGTTTCACTCATAACACTACACTTGTCCTCTTGCACATTTTGACAAATTTTCCTGTAGACACTCATGAACCTATCCACCCATCCCTTAGCAATTATAGAATATACTAATGAAATTAGGAGTTTTTTTAATATATTCCTAGTAAGAAATGATTTCTTCTGTAAGGTTGAAGTTGAAATTATATTCTTATTGTTTTTTTAAAAAAAGTTGTTTGATACTTAAAGAACAAATTTCAGAGTAAATGCAGTTTGTTATCCAGACAATGTTATAATAAGTTCTTACTCCCTACTCAGCAAACAGAATGAGAGAAATATGAATTACAGTTTGGTGATATTCTCTGGTGGAATATTTCCCCTCTTGTGAGTTTGTACAAAGAGGCAGCATGTTAATAGTAATAATAATAGTAATAATAATAATAATAATAATAATAATAATAATAATAATAATAATAATAAAGTTGGAAGGGACCTTGGAGGTCATCTAGTCCAACCCCCTGCTCAGGCAGGAAACCCTATCCCATTTTGGACAAATGGTTACAGCTACTATGTAATCCATTGTCATTTTCAGAGGTCAAAGTTAAAGTTGAGATTGAGTTAAATTTTCAACAAAAATGTTCCATATCAAGTATCTTTGAAGTAGAAGCAAAAGTTAATCTTTAATAGCCCTTTCAATCTTCAATGCAAAACTTATATTGCATGCAAAAGCATCATATTCCATTGTCTTAAATACAGATGCAGATACTGTGGTTTTTAAAATATATTCCCACCTGAAACATGCCAAAATAGAACATTTTCCTACCAAAATCCTTTTCTGCTCTTCCTTACACATTTACAATTGTGGTTGTTTCAGTTGTGGGTCCTTGTTTCCCACTTTTTCCATTTCTGCTGTATTTACTATTGTTATTATGGGATCAAAATCACATCAACAGTATGTCTAAAATGAAAAGAAAAATGGCCTAACACTAGAAATGAATTGGGATGTATTACTGTACATGTCTCCTTCATGGATTATTGCCTTGTCATGGCGAAGGGGCTTGCGTAACTCAATGAAGCTATGAGCTATGCCATGCAGGGCCACCCAAGACGGACAGGTCATAGCAGAGAGTTCTGACAAAATGTGATCCAATGGAGAAGGAAATGGCAACCCACTCCAGTATCTTTGCCATGAAAACTCCATGGACAGTACCAAAAGCTAAAAAGATAAGACCTGGGGGAATGTTGTCCATGGGGTCACGATGGGTCGGACACGACTTCACAACTAACAACAACAACAACTGTTCATGTAATGATCCTTGGCCCTAGGATGAGTTTTTTACTGTGAGTGAATTTACTGCACACAATAAAGAAGAATACTAATAGCATTTGAAGTTCCATTATGTTTTCTTCCTCTTTGTCTGCCATGATAATCATGAATGTTAGAAATCCAGTGGGAGAAAAAAAGAAAATGTATTCCTGTTACATGGAATATGAGACAAGCAAAAAAACATTTTTGAGTGACATAATGCTTAAGGATAAGGCTCTAAAAATATATGAGTACATTTCTCAATGCGCTGTGGTTATAAAGTTTTGACACCATATTCCACAACTACCTTTTTTCCACAAGTTCAGTATCTCTTGTTATGCAAATACATTTTATATGAGGTTTTGGAGGAATGTAACTTTAATATCAAGAGAGAGATAACTGGACACATTTAGAAAAATGCTTAAAAGGAGAGACTTCTGGTTTTGCGTCATGGTGAGACAGATGCAGGAAGGCAGGGTTCTGCCTTCCATGCCCAATTTCACCCTGCTGCGGGGCCTAAAAGGGCCTAAAGTCACCCCAAAGAGGCAATGAAGAAGGAGGGATGCCTCATCAATCACAAAGATCGGTATTTCCATTCAATCTGAGGAAAGTCCTCCAAATCGGCAGGAGAAAGACTGGCTACATTCCTCTGGCCAGCCATTAGCTGCTGACAACTGAAGAAGAAAAGCACTAATTAGTATCGTAAACAGCATGTTTGGAACTGGGTGAGAACATTGATCCTTTCTTTACTATTTTACAACTGAATTTCCTGGGAAAGGCTCCCAAGAAGCTAAAACCTCCAAACGTGAATGGAAGCGACCTTTTAATTTGTTTTATGGGAGACAGAAATACATAATACTGAAGTAGAAGTAACATAAAGCTACAGCTTTGATAAATTTGAGAATTGAGATAATTGTTAAGTTTTTCTCCTTGAAAAAAAACATTGAGGTAAAATATAAGAAATCTATCCTTTGAATTAAAAAGTGGAAAATGGATTTTGAATGACATCTAGTGATGGATTTGAGTACAGCACTACAACTAGCTTTCTGGCTGCTTGGTGACTCCTAGCTTAATGGAGAACAGCTGGCAATAAAGGAAAATATTTGGCATACTTATCACCTTGCCCTTCTTGGATTATAAACATTGAGCTTGGACTTTTAAACTCAAGAACTATTGGAAGAGAAAGAAAAATTTGACTTTTGACTATGTCTGGCTGGGAGAGACTTTTGAGCTGTTTTCAGGGTGGTTGAACATTTTGACCACTTTGAACATTGTGGATTACAACCTTGCCTAACTGACCATTCTTGGACACCTGAGACAAAAATTACTACAAAATATTGATTTTAAGACTGGACCCATATTCTGGAACCTATTGGATCTTAATAGTGATCTTAATAGGATCTCCAGGAATGATGCCTCAAGAAAAAAAACACCTTTCAGAAAGAAATATACTCTATGCTACAACTAATTCACCAAACAATAGTTGCACACAAAGAGGACACAAAAAGAAACCATAATGAGACTAAAAATAACTTAGATAATATAAATGAACAAATCTCCAAACTAAATCTGCAACTAGAAAATTTCCAGACAATGACTACAAAGTATGAACAAATAAACCAGAAATCAGAAGATGAAGCTGAGGAAATGGACTAGAGACGGAAGAGATAAAAGAAGGGAAATATAAACTACCATATACATATAAAATACTGCAAGACTTAGCCATAACAACAAAAATGGAAAAGATGCTTTACCCCTTAGGTCTGCAAAACATACCTGATGATAAGGAAAAATATTTTAAAAAATGGAATATAGAGCTCTCAGGGGAAATGTCACAACTTGAGAGACAAAAAATGAAAAGAGAAATTGAGGGAGAAGGAAAGTGGGAGTTGCTTAAAGAATATAAATGGGCGGAATTCCCCCCCAAAAATATCATACCTAAATTGTCTTCCTCATGCCAAGCAACTTTTACAAAATAGAAAGAAAATTCCTGGGCAATTTAATGGCCTTGGCTTGGAAAGCTACTTGACAAAAAAAGAAAGCGAGAGTTAAGATTTAAAAAACAGAAGACTTGACCTATTAGAGGAGTCATTACATATTTAAAATATAATTAAACATGCTTAATTACATGTTTGAATATGATTAAAAGAATGGATGACCCTTAGATATAATTAGACTTTTATAATGAAAGATATGATTTAGAATTAAAATAGCATTCTTTTTTCTTTTTTATATATGGGAAATATGAAAATAAGGGGATGGCTGGTATGAATAAAACTTTTAGCTTTATAAATGTAATTAATATTGAGAAAATCATAACTGACAAAGATATTTCAAACACTGATGGGAAATTAAACCTTTATAAGAACATGAAAGTCAGGATACTGATTTATGAATTGATATTATTGTTAGTTGTAAAACATGATGAGGATGTTTATATCTAACTTTGTATACATCAATAGTAACAAAAATTGGAACTGTGTAATGAGGGGAAAATGGAAAAATATGGAGAAGAAAGGAGGATCAGGGAAAAAATACTGGATTGTGCAGTACTGAACAGATTTATATTGAAGAAGTTAATGTTAAATATGTGAACCCAAACAACATGTTGTTTACTAAGCAGTAAAGATTGTAATTTTGAAAAATCAATAAAAAAGAAAAGAAAAATGCTTAAAAGGAAACCAAAAGTTATTTACAGTACAATTCTAACTGTGAAGTTATTTTACTTCAGTATACACTACACATTCTGATTTACAGTGGAAATAAGTTATCTTTATTTTTATTTATTATATTTACGCCCTATCCTTTTTATTTGTATAGATCAAAGTAGCACCACCGAGCCTCAATAATTCTGTGAGTTAGGCTGGGCTGGGCTGAGAGAGAATGACCAACCTAAGGACACCCAATCAGCTTCTGTGCTTAAGGATGACTTGAGCTAAAGGTTTCTAATCCATTTTAACTACCACTTTATTCAACATTCATTAGTTACCTGCTTATTTAGTAGCTTTCATCTCTGGAACTCTCAACACTATGAGTGAGTGTTTTTCACCTACTGTTTCCCTCCTTTAGCTTCGCTGAAAGCCATTTAGAAAGATTGGCTTATATTTTCAACTAACAGCAGTTTTTTTGTTATGTAAACACATGGAAATGTAGATAGCTTTACTTATAAACAAGCAAAGAGTTTTTTCTCTTGAATTCTAAATTATGTTTATTATTGTAGTATGTCACTAAAGAGTTGCCTCAGCAATGAGGGTGGCTTATACATTGATTAAAGAAATTAAAAAATAACTTGAAAAATAGATTGTACACCAAGTTGAAAGTGACCATCACTCACAAATCAGATACAGTGTAGATAGTTAAAGAAGGAGAAAAATACACTCCATATTTTGCAGCTGCATAACAAGAAAGAGGGGAGAAGTACATGAATGTGAACTTAATTCACAGAGGTTGCACTTATATGGCACACTTAATTGTGTTGTTTAAAAGACCAATATCTTGTGAAAATCAAATAGTTTTATACAGTAGTTTCATAAGCATCAGACCATAAATAGTTCTAAAATATTCTAAGATAAATTGCAGTTTACTTAATCAGAGCATATTGTACAAAATCAAGGCCAGTTTAATTCATCCTTCTGTCTTTGGAGCATAAAGACAAGAATCTAAAACAATCCTGCAAAAAGCAATATTTCCATCTTCATTTTTCTTTTAATTTTCATCCCTCCTTGTGTAGCAGTAGGCCTGAAATAAGGGGATAAAAAGAGAATGAAGATGGTGGCTAACCTTCTTCTTGACAAATTGTTCACGGTTTTCATCATACCATAGACACTTTAAAATCAGCCCCCAGGAGCTGTTAGCTGGGAGCAAACCACCCCAACATGGTTTTTCATATTTCATTAGGTCAGTTAATTGTTTTCATCAATATTGTTCCTATGGATCACTGGGCAATTATTTTTCCCAAGAACTGCAATAAACTCAGTATGCTGAGTCATGAAAATGCAGCCATATTTTAGTATTAGTATTAAGACTATTAAGACCAGCCAATGTCTGTACTAAAGATTTCACCACTGACATCAAAGTCTGATATTTTGACTGTACAAAACATGAGTATCAAAATAATTCAGCTCACAGTAGGAAGTCATTAAGATAAAATTCAACAATAGTTCACCCTTCATCTATCTGTCTCTCTTACCATATTGCTCATGATTAAATAATAAATAAAATGTAATGTAAATATATTACTACTTTGAATTTCTGGCAACCTTCTTACTTTTATTATTTATAATCTAACTGAACTACGGAAAGATCTGACACTCAGACTAAGTAAATGTTAAGAGGAACATTCAAATCTCTCAAGCAAATAAGCTGTCATATAGCCAAAGATTTTCATTTCCTAGTAGTATCATTTTAATTGAGTATAATTTCTACATAACAGCTTTATTTTGACAGTTATTGATAATAATTTCATTTTTCTTTTTTAATTTTGATTTAAACTTTTTTAACATTGGAAAGCCAGGCATATTCTTTATATGTTTTCAAAGGCTATGCTGACAAGAGAATTCTGAAAGTCCTAGTTGAAAGCCACTAGGTGAAGTTTTGTGATGAAGTCTGTCTATAGCAGGAAGGTTGCTAGGGGGAGGGGGGACTATTTTTCAAGGCCGAATAGTTTGCCTATAAGAACAAATTCTGCCTTGCTGAACAAACTTTCCTTTCTTTTCTTCTGCCACTCTTTGTGGCTTTATTATCCTTACCTTTTCTTGTATTATCTCCTGAAAAGCCAAAGCCAACCAAATTGGAGTAGGTGCCTGACTGAATACTTTACTCAAAGAAACCAGTAAGACATATAGCATTCCAGATGATCTTTTTATCCTGACAATGACATAGCTCATCTTTCTGCTTTTGTGACTCCGTAATCAAGAAAAAAAATCTTCTCTAAATTTCTGCATCCCAGTTTTGTTTCTTCCTCTAACTCAAGACGTCTGTTTTTTCTTTCTCTATTAACTTACATCATTCTTCTAATTATTCCAAAATTAGGACATTTCACAATACTTTTCTTTAGGGTGATCTGTTACATTGCACTAAGGAAGCATTTTTATATATTTCTAGGTTGTTCTATGAGTTGTTATCTTACCATTTTCAGCTATTCAAGTAGCTCAAGTTCTCCATCATGTCATTTCTGCCCTGCATGAAATACAGCTACTTAGGCAACTATTTGCTCATCCATCTAGCTAGCTTCCAAGGAACTAGGGTTGTGTTCGCAAAAGATAAATGCAAGTAAATGCTGGAAAACAGAAAAGCAGTATAGCTTGCCACCATGAACCTTAGAATTCTGCATCTCAAATAAGAAAGTACATTTGCTATCGTGTGTTATCTAACACTGTGCTTTATTGAGGCAATAAATGCAAATACCTATGAGATGTGACAGGAAAACTGTGGGAGTCTTGCATTCTAGGTGCTAAATACCCAGAACTCAAATAATGGACTATTTTTTACTGAAGAGCCAGTATATCAAAGAGTAGGTGTTGAGATTCTGATAAAACACAGATATCTCTGATGTCTTTTTAGAGGAAAGAAATCTACCAAGAATTAAACAATCAGAATTAAACAATTACCAATAGAAACACTAACAAAAACTTAGTAAAGGCTTCGCATAGAGCCCCAGATGGAGATCTGGCCGCTCTGTCTTCCTCCACTTCTTTCTCTAGTATGAAACTCCATACAATGTGAAATCATCAACCTGGGATTGGGAGTCAAAATGATGGCATGTATGTCATGAAGTCTTTGTTCAAATGGTACATTTAAAGATGTAATAAAGTCAGATGCAAGTACATAAATCATGATACACATGTTGTCCCACCTTGTTCTCTTTTCCAAGAGATACCTGTGGTTTATGGCCCCTTTTCCTAATGTCCTATGTATTTTATTACCGTATTTTATTTTTATATCTTACTACTATGTTGTGTTTATCATATGTTAAATACATTATGTATAATATTTGCATTGAATTTATATTTTATCTCACCAGTTAATAAAAATGTTATTATAGATTGATTCTCAAAATGTTAGAAAAGAAGGACATTTCAGGTTTAGAGAACATTGTTCTCAAGGGCATCCTAGTCTATCTTTAATATGAAGTTCCTATAAATGAATTCAAAATGTACATACAGTGAACATGTAATAAGAGATATGCATTAACCATAATTCCAAATAAGGCTGTACCACTGTATAAAATTCATCTCCAGATATAGAAGTGGGTAGCTTTCTTGTACAGAAAAGGAACATTTTTGCAAGATGAATTCTTTTGAATTTGCAAAATGCAAATCAAGGTGCTGGTTGCTTTCTATAAAGTCCTACATGGCACAGGGCCTGGTTTCTTAATGGACCATCAATCGCTCACAGTATCTACCCAGATGAGTTCAATCTAGCAGGGTTTCAGGTTCCATTAATTAAACAATTTTGTCTGTCTGGACCCCAGAAATGCACCTTCTCTGTAGTAGTACCTGCCCTCTGAAATGAGGTTCTCTGGAATGAGGTTCTCTCAATTCGAATGGCTCCCATCATCCTGGTGTTTCTTAGGGCCTTAAAACCTGCCTTTTTGCCCAGACCTTTGGAGAGAACAACTGCCACCCTCTCTTCCCTTCTGTTCCCTTCTTTGTTTTTCTTTGCCATTATTTTCTTTTATCTTGTGCTGTTTTTATGGGTTTTATGTTGTTGTTCCTTGTTTTATTTTTTTTAACAATTATAAACTGCTCAGTGTCGTTGGGAGTGGGACAGTGTATAAATTTAATAAATTATTATTAGTAATAGTAGTAGTATTTCCTGATATTTCATTAGATGCATAATCCAAAACTGCAAAAACTGTAAACATATTTTAGCAGAAAAAGAAATTAGTTTGTATTAGTTTTGAGTGATTTATGTTTAATGAAAAGATCCCTTTCTGATCCTTTCCCTGGAAAATAATTTGCATAGTGACTATCTAAAAGAAGTAGCTGTGATTAAAATCATATTTAGCTATATAACTTGCTATCTGGAGTTCAAACTAAGACATAGGCAGCAGCTCAGTCTTCTGGTTTTTTATTGTTACGCAAGATCCTCTGGATCATAAGCCTAAGTGGGGATGGGAAAAACCAAATAATTTGCTGTCCATTCCCTCATTCTGCTATTTGGACTACCAAAAAACAAAAACAAAAACCCCAACCCCTTGTTTCTTGTTAACAGATTCTGTCCTGGCAACAGCAATAGCAATTGTGCCTCCCTTATGAAGCACAACCCCTAAGGGGTAGAAGTCAATCCCATTAGTCCACGACTGGACTCCAGTTCAGATGATGCTTATTTTTTAAAGCACATAATTATCAGCTACAGGTAGTCATCAACTTACAATTACAATTGAGCCCAAAATTCCTGTTGCTAAGCAAGGCAGTTGTTAAGTGAGTTTTGTCCCATTTTAAAAACCTTTTTTTGCCATAGTTGTCAAGTAAATCACTGCAGTTGCTAAGTGAGTCATTAAATGAATCTGGCTTCCCCCCATTGGCTATGCTTGTCAGAAGCTGGCTGGGAAGATTACAAATGGTGATCATGTGACCAGGGACAGGTGCCTGTCATAAATACATGTTATTTGCCAAGTACCACAGTGTTGATTATGTGACCATGGAGATGTTACAGTGGCCAAAAGTGTGAAAAATGCTCATAAGTTGCTTTTTCCAGTGCCACTGCAACATCAAACAGTCACTAAATAAATGGTTGTACTATTTGAAGTTTATTCTGAACAGGAATGCTGTTCAGAATAGACTCCCTTAAATTTAAAGCGCTAGGTTCGGGATAATTCTGATTTTGTTTAAGGACAGGAAGAGAGTCTAAACAATTAGACAAAATGTCATAAATCACATAATGCACATAAATCCACAATTTATATTTCTAAGAATGATTAATATATAAATAAATCCTAATCAGTTTGTCTCAGCTATGTTCATTTTAAATGAAGCAGAATTGCTAATATAATATAAATGAGATAAATAAAACATACATAACCAATTCCCCTCTTGACTAGGGTGAAAACGTATCTCAGGAAAATCTAGGCCTTAGAACAAATACCAATTATTTCTGAAATAACAGTCTATCAAATCTGGTTATATCATTATGTTAATAAAATGATTTTAAACCTCTTTTATTATTTTGGCAGCCTGTAACTTAATATGACTGCATTGTTTCAGACAAAACCAAGTATTTAATAGGAATGTTGTAGTGTAGGCCTTATAATTGAATTAAGAATTTGAAAATAACATGGTTGATTAATTCACACAGCTTCAACCATAAGTCTTGTGCATGTAAAAAAGGAATTACATAAATTCATAAAGCCAAAAGAACAATTTTATTTAAGATATTTTAGTTAGTCAAATTAATTTGGAAAGTAGTGAATGATTTAATTCTAGGTAGGTTTACTTGGAAATGGCCCACTTGACTAAATTTGCTTATTTAGGTTGCTATTATTATTATTATTATTATTATTATTATTAGTAGTAGTAGTAGTAGTAGTAATAGTAGTAGTAGTAATGTTGGAAGGGACCTTGGAGGTCATCTAGTCCAACCCCCTGCTCAGGCAGGAAACCCTATACCATTTCAGACAAATGGCTGTCTTCTTAAAAACTTTCAATGTAGGAGTATTCACAACTTCTGGAGGCAGATTGTTCCACTGATAAATTGTTCTAACTGTCAGGAAATTTCTCCTTAGTTTTAGGTTGCTTCTCTCTTTGATTAATTAGGCTACATAATTACAATTAATTAATTATTAATTAATCGCATTAAGGGAATTTTGAAGTTATTTTTTCTTATGTACACACTTACTACTACTGCAAGCTTCATGAAAACAACAGCAGCCCACTGTACATCTCTTGCTTTCATCTCTTCAATAGGGCAACAGACTATTGGATAGCATGAAACTTCAGTTTGTTCTAGTATTCTAAGGTTAATGCATTTCCATGTGATAATGATTTTTTCTAGGGAATCTAATTAGAAGGAGAACCTTCTCTAACTTTGTGCTCTTCAGATGCCAGTCAGCCAGTCAGCAAAGCTATCCAAATGATGGGAAAGTATTCCAGAACAATGTAGAAGGGAACAGATTGTGGACAGGTGATGTGGATCAATGTCATGCCTGCTTAGATAACTGCATTAGTGGGCCAAAGCACATGATACATAACATTCAAACATTATTTGTTGTGTGTAAAGCTGCTATTCCACAGCACCATTTTCCACAAGCACAATAATAACAGATAAATAACCTACAGTATACTTCTTTAGAAACTGTCCTCAAAAGTAAGAAAAAACACATAATTCTTCCCTTCCATAGCTGACGCCAATAACAGAATACATCTTCTATATGAGATTGGCACTACTATTGACACATCTGAATTCTTAAGGCTATAAATGCCAAGCACAATTTATAAGAAATGATATTACCCAGACAATTGGCTCTAGGATAATATACTTAATTTTAAGATGGACCATGGATCAAATTTAGACTATAATGACTCTTTTATCCGCCCTAAAATCATGCCAAAAATCCAATTACATTTAACAAAGCCCTGATCCTACTGTAGAAGGACTTAACTAAGCATACAGAAAACCTATTTTGCTGATTCAGTGTTGGATTCTTGACAGCCTTGCATATACTTTAGAAATAATGGGGGGAAACGTTCATATCAGTTTATGGTACAAACCTTGTTTTATAGAGACCATGTAATAGCAATATCCAGAAAGCTACTTAGTAAGGCAGAGCTGACAAAAATTATACGGAAACTATTACAAAGTTTAATGCCAGCATAGTTTTCTCCCTATAGGTGTTGGGATTAAAATTCCCAAATTTCCCATTCAGCATGGCTAACATCTCAATGAGATAAAAGAGGAGGCAAGTCTAATCAATTTTTGACTTTTCTGAAAAACTGAAAAGCAGGAGGAGAATTTGTACAATACATAAACTGTGAAAAGAATGTGTCATTGCTTCACATCAAAAAGCATATTATAAAAAGTACCTGAGAATGTTTTGACACCCAGTGGCGAAGGACATTCAGGACACGATTAGTGGCTGCACGACGTATTATGAACTCCTTATCCCATATTCGTTCAGAATTATTAAATCCTACACAATTTAAAGGAGATATACAATAAAATAAAATCAATTAGATGAAGAAAATTATCGAAGTAAAATTCTTCACAGTATAGCTTCATTGGATAAAACAATGTTTTAAAAATTATTTTCATTGTTGACATACAAAGAATTTTAAAAATTTTGGTTACACACATACATTAAATGATACAACATATTTGCAACTGCCGAAAAAGAATTTCCTGCATTTATAAACAAAATGTTTGATTGAATTTGCTTCATTTTTCTCTATAATTCTGAATATTATAAACTGAATTCAATATTCTATTATAATATTACACAGCAACATGTGGGTCAGTTTAAAACAAGCACAAGTGCAAGTTTTCAAGAAAAAAAGGGGGGCGAGCTAAATTCATTGCTCATAACCTATTACCTGCTACCCACTCAGATTTTTAACTATCTTGATAGACATACATGCAGCTACTGTATCAGTGTAGGGAATATAGCTAATATTCCCTATACCAAATAATATCAAATTCTCACTGTATGATTTTCTCCAAAACTACTAAGAGGCAGGCTCAGAAGCATACCTAATGCCGTCAAGGAAGTTTTTTCTGACCGTATCCAAACATGAACTCCTACTGGTAAATAGTCTTTAATATGCCAGTTCTTTGTGGTTTCAAACATTGGTAGTTAAGGATCAAATAATTAAGGGTAACAATTTCCTTAATACATTAATGTAATTGCTTGCTCTCAATATGTTGTTTCTGTTAATAATGTAACCATTTGCTTTATGGATCACTGAAGTCTCTGATCGTTTTTCAAAGGCAGAGATGCAGAGTGCATTAACAGTATTTCAGATAGCACATATTTAATATACAGGAAATTGAATAAAGGCATTATCTAGCCACAAAATCCAACCCAGATTCAGGCTGGTTCCAAGATAGCCATCAGATGATAAACTTGTGTTTTCAAAGCAACAGTACATTATAGAATCTAGCAGATTTAACTGCAACAATTCTATAAGATTGCCTTTATTGTCATTTTTATACTATGGGCACGATGGCACACATCAAAAATGAAATTTAGCTGCCTGCTCTCAAAGTGAAACACATACATGACACACACCTAAACATACTATGAACAACATATGTATAGACCCACATCCCTACATATATGTAGCAAATAAATATTAAATATTATCCATCTTGAATACATAACGGAAGGAGGAAGCTTGAGAGTTCGCAAGGTTAATGCCGTATGGAATGAAACTCTGGCTGAATCTGGATGTTCTGCTTGGGATACCACAAAGCCTCCTCCCAGAAGGTAACAAGGAAAACAGGTCGTGAAGAGGATGTGTAGTGTCCCAGATAATCTTACGGATCCTGCTCAAGCAGCGCTTCTGTGCTATGTCCTGGATGGGAGGGAGGGAACTGCCAATGATCTTTTTGGCCATTCTCACCACTCTCTGCACCACCTTCCTGTCTGAAGCAGTAATGCCTCCAAACCAGACTGTGATGCTGTATGACAGGATGCTCTCGATTGTCCCCCTGTAGAAAGTGGTCAGGACAGGGGAAGGAAGATGTGCTTTTCTCATGCGGTGCAGAAAATTCAGGTGCTGCTGTGCCTGATTCACCAGTTTCTCACTGTTGAGCGACCAAGTCAGCCTACTCATTAGCTGCACACCCAAGAATTTGATGCTGGTAACCGTCTCCACAGGTGAATCATTTATGCACAGAGAAGTGTGGCTGTGCCTGCCTTTTCTGAATTCAACAATGATCTCTTTGGTTTTTCCGGTATTTAAAACTAGGCTGTTTTCCTTACACCAGTTCACCAACCCTTCAACCTCCTTGTGGTAAGCTTCCACCCTGTCATCCTGAATAAGGCCCACTACTGTTGTATCAACTGCAAACTTCACAATCTAGCACAACAGTCATGGGTCAACAGGGTGAACAGCAGCGGACTTAAGACACAGCCCTGAGGAGAACCTGTGCTCAATAAAATGGTATTAGAGGTATTTTTTCCAACTCGCACACATTGGGGCCTGTTGGTAAGAAAATCAAGAATCCAGTTGCACAAAGGAGTGTTTAAGCCTAAAAGGCCCAGCTTGTCTACTAGATGCTGGGGAATGATTGTGTTAAACGCTGAACTGAAGTTGACAAACAGCAAACACACGAGTATTTCTTTCCTCTAAGTGCTTCAGGCTCAGATGGAGAACGGAAGAAATAGCACCCTCCATAGAGAGATTTGGTCGGTAGGCAAACTGAAGCGGGTCAAAAGCTGGCGGGAGGCTAGATACAATAGTGTCTTTTATCAGCTTCTCAAAGCATTTCATGATGGTGGATGTCAGTGCAACTGGACAGTAATCATTGAGACCTGCAATTGTGGACTTTTTTGGCACTGGCAAGATGATGGCCATCTTAAAACACGATGGGACCACTGCCTGCTGCAATGAGAGGTTGAAAATATCTGTGAGAACACAAGCCAGCTCCCCTGTGCATTCCCTGAGGACACGTCCAGGGATGTTATCTGGGCCTGCTGCTTTCCGAATGTTAACTGTCTGCAGTGTTTTCCGGACAGAGGTGACATCAAAGCTTGGCACTTGCTCATCAGGATGGGGCACTGCTTTCCTAGCAGGAGTGCTATTTGATGCCTCAAATCTACCAAAAATTGCATTGTTTGTTTAGGAAGTCTGTGTCATCCTTGCATCTCGATGGAGCCACCTTGTAATCTGTAATGGCCTGGATCCCTTGCCACATTCGCCTGGTGTTTGTTGGGTCCTGAAAAAAGTTCTGAATTTTCTGGCAATGGGCTTGCTTTGCACCTTTTATGGCACTTTTCAGATTTGCTCTGGCTGTTCTAAGTGCCAGCATGTCACCAGATTTAAAAGCCACATTCTGTGCTTTCAGCATCTTGCAGACCTCATAAGTCAGCCACAGTTTTTCATTCACCCTCACAATGCTTTTCAGGACACAGACATCTTCTATGCACTTTTGGGTATATGCAGCATCGTGGTGGCATACTCCTCAATATTTGTATGTTGGTTATCAGTAGCTGCTTCCTTAAACATGCCCCAATCTGTGCACTCAAAGCAGTCTGTCCAAACCCTCACCTGCTTTACTGCAGGTTTCACTCTGACTAATAAAGGTTTATATGCTGGAATAAGCAGCACTGAGAGATGGTCAGAAGAGCCCAGGTGAGGGCGGGGGATAGCTTTGAAAGCCTTCTTGATGTTGGAATAAGCAATATCCAGTGTATTGTCCCCTCTGGTTGCAAAGTCCACATATTGATGGAAATGTGGCAGGATAGCTTTCAAATCCACTTGGTTAAAGTCACCCACTGCAATAAATGCACTCTCTGGGTGAGTAGTTTGTAAGCCACTGATGGTATGACAGAGAATCTTCAGGGCCTCTTCTCGGTTTGCATCAGGGGGGATATACATAAATGTATAGATTATATCTATTTCCCATAACTGGTCCATTTTCCCCAAACCAGTGTTCAAGATATGTGCCAAGAAGCAAGGGAAATAATTTGCTGATTGTCATTCACATCTTTTAATAATCAGAAACACTAAAGCTGAGTGTCCACGTGAGCATAGTCTGTGCATCTGTTCAAACAAATTAAATATCCCCAAACGTTTGATAGGTAGATGCTATAGCTATCAGGCTTCACTCTATTTATAGCATTTAAAGCTGAATGTGTATATTGCCTGGGTCTATAGTTTTCTTAGCAAGATTTCAGAATTAGTTACTATTGCCTGCTTCCTAATGCTGAGAGACAGTAACTGGCTTCATGCTGAAAGGAGGACTAGAACTCATGTTCTTCTGTTTCTAGCTTGACGCCTTAGCCACTATACCAAACTGATTCTTAAGTAAACAATTTCATATGCAGGGAAACTTCAAAATTGTTTCCATGTTTAGAAAAAGAACACTCTTTTCTCCTTTTCTCAGATTTCCTACAGTTGGGATTGGACGGACTTATTCTACTCTGAGGGAGAAAGTTTAGCTTCTTTTCAACACCTATTATGACTGATTTTAAGACAGACAGCCACTTGAAATGTAGGAATCTTTCTGCTACTTATTGCACTGCTTGCAGTACACATATTGTGGTCATATTACACAGAATTAGAGGTGGGATTTTCTGTTTGTATGGCTCTATCATTTAGCTGGGGACTAAACAAGCCAACTTTCAACATTTTCTAGTTTTATGATGAACCTCCATCTAACATTCTGTGTATTATTCAACATGATAAAATCAAAGCTACGCAAGTTGAATGCAATCTTAATGGTTTATTTTGAAGAAGATGTGCCATCTTTGTACTTAATTATTACTGGAGTTGATAGTCTTAGTATGCAAAAGGAAATAAAGGGAATCCTTAAAATGTCAATCGTGTACTATATGTGTGAACTAATTCATAAAAGAGCTTTAAGTCAATGTCATGCAGCTACACAAATTTATAGAAAGCTAGCAGCACTTTAAATATTCTACTTAAACATATTAGTTATAAAAACATAAAACAAAAACAAAAATAACCACTACAGTTATCAAGGGCTTGAAAGAAATGTTAAGAAAATGATAATTTCCTGCCTATAAACTAGCCTATAAACTAGAGGTGTCAGTGCAACTCTGTGACAACAATACTTAAAGCAAGTGAACAAAAGACAGTTACATTCAGAATGTTTCAATAAAATAAGCTTAGTAGTACAGACACAGGACACGAACAAAATAAATATTTCTTCTTTTTTTTTCTTTCAACTGCACATATCTTGCATACTTAATTCCTACAAAATTTGATAGCTTAGCTGTGGTTATAACAAGAACTTATATTTAGGAGCCCAGAGCTGTCAGTTAGTATTAGATAAGGCAATTATAAATGTAGCTTTTACATACAGTATATGGCAATAGATTTTTGATTGTCAAAACATGTCAGGACTAGAGATGACAATCTCTGTTATTGGTTTACTGTATTTGTTTGTTGTCCGGTTCCATCCAGGTGATCATTGTTCAGATTCCTGTTCCACTATATTCTTCATTAGATATAGCAAGACAGTTTTACAATTTTAATTCCTCTTACTTTCATTCATTTATACAGCCACCAATGGGAAAGAATGTTGCAATGAAGAAGAATGTTGATAACGTACTTGTTCCTGTTTTTCTAATACATTTCCAAGGAACACCCACCAAACACCACTTTTTTGAAAGAATTCATAAATGTCTGAAGTATTTTTGAATAGCCATTCGAACCACAGGACTAAAGTACCATACCTATGAAGATGTGCAGCATTTTGATTTTTTGGTTTTATACTATTGTTATTTGAAACTGCAATTCTTGTTCAAATTAATGTTAAATCAATCGAAGAGACACAATGAGTCATAAAGGAATTTATTTTGCTCACATAAATAAGAATGTTCTTTCTGTCAAAACAGAATGAATCTTGACTAATCCTGGGTTTCCATAACAGTTTTTCATATGAAGATGGGCAATTGAAATTTTACAAAAAGGCACTCCCTGCACTGCTGTTGAATGGTACAGATACATTCTCAAGAGTCTACATAGTAGAAAATATACACCTTTGAGTGATTTAATTATTCTTTGTCTCCTGCTTCTTCTGCATTAGAATTTACTTATTTTAAAAATGCTTCTCTTTATAAAAAACAACTGTACATATTTAAATACATATAAAGCACAAGTTTATTTAATTTTAATTAACATGAAAAGTAAATAAAATGAGATTTGTTTTTGTCTTGGCTGTACCATAACTCTTTAGAGTGCAGACTTTATTATGGGGCAAGAACAGATCACAACTCAGATTTCTAATGTAGTAATGTAAAGAAAGCTGTGCATATTTCCAGTATAAATTAGAATTCAGAGGCATTATTAACAGGTATCATGTCTAATGTAAAGTATTATTGGTCTCCTAGGATATCTAAAGGACATCCAGGACAACTTGGTCCCATCACCTGCTGATGCTTTTAACTGAAGACCGGAGGACTGAATCTGGAACTTTCCTTAAATGCGCTATCACTAAACTACACCCCCTTTTCTTATAAAAGGAGATATATTTATTAACATGTATTTATCAACAAGAAGTCCTCTTTATCTTTCTCAGATAACTGTAACTTTAATTCAAGGTTATTTCTTAATAATTGCTTAATAAAAGCTTCATAGTGTGATTTGCCAGTCTGAAAGAAAGCATTTATCCAACCATTTGACAGAATTGCTAAGCAACAGTTCTCCAGATTCAAAACAGCTCTTACTTCTAAAGCAAAAATAGAATTCTATTCAAATTCATCACAGTTTGTGAAAGTTGCAAGGAAAATATATGTAGATGGCTATATAATTTACAGACAGATTCAGTCTTTGCATCTCAGAGAGATGAATATTTGGAGATAAAACAATTCCCAGATTTTTGATAAAAAGTAATAGGAAGAACATGCTATGTACAGGTTCACACTTAGCAAAAACTGCAGTCTTAATAACAGAAACATTGTTCAGCTTGATTCTTGCAAAAATAAGATATTGAGATGCTAGCAACTAGGCAGATGTTGTTTGCACTTTCAACAGCTACAGCATGGAAAATTTCACCAAACATAGTTCCTTCCAGTTGTGTAATAGTAACATTGTTTTCTTTATCCATTTTAAATATTTGCCCGAAGGGGCATGAAACAAAGCAACATTTACAAATTAGTATAGTCAGAAGAACTTATGTATTTAAATAAGAAAATAAGCAAACAAATACCTTACTGTAATCTCTCTTACCAGCCTGCTGCTTCTGCCTTTGCTAACCAGCAATTAACATAAAATATTACTATTAAGTTACAAATCTGATAAACCAGTGTCTGGTCATTTATTAAGGAGATACATCCCTAGAAGAGCCAAGCTTGCCAGTGAAGCCAATACTCATGGCAACTCCACAAGGAAAATCAGTTGTCATTGTTTTTCAGTGGTTTCCCATAAAAGCATCATATTCTATAATTTTTCCAAAAGTTTATTTTTAAGTTGGAAATGCAATTCAAGATTTATTGTAGCAGCATCTGTGAAGATATCTATTTTTAAACTTGGGCCTATAATCCCTATTATTTCCATCTCATTCAGTCCAAAAACTGAAGAAACTTTAGATGTTCTGATAATTCTCATTACAGACTAACAAATTATTTTTAAAATCAAATCTCATATCAGGTAGAATAAATTGGTTTGTCCTTAAATCCTGAATTAGAAACTTATCATGCTCATATGTCCAGTTCAATTCAAATCAGGGCTGATTCACATAGATCAATTAGTAATCTTACCTGGTGGACTTCCATGACCAGCTGCAGCTGTAGCAATAGCAAAAGCAGAAGCAGGAGAAACAGAACAATGACCATTGTCAGTCACCTGTACTGCAAGAAAAATAAAAATAAATACAACATCAGCTGACATTGTTTTATAAATTAAAAACACCTCACTTCACGTTGTTTATAAATAAGAATCCATTTGAATATCTCTGTGCATACTTTATATATATAACTATATATATCTATATCTATCTAGCTATCTATCTATCTATCTATATCTATGTCTATCTATCTATCTATCTATCTATCTATCTATCTACCTATCTATCTATCCATCAATCCATCTAGATATAGATATATAGATAGATATAGATATAGTTATATGTTTGCTTTGAATTTTAAAATTATAGATCTTTCTCTCCTGCTTCTGCAATACTGAATTTAATATTTTTCATTATTCCCCAAAATGAATCAATTTATAGAATCTTACTGTATATATGAATTTGGTTGAATTTTCCAGAGTCTCTATACAGTATGTTTAGTCTGAATCTTTATGACAACTTAAGATGGAAGCAAATATTTCTACTCCAATTTCATGACTTTGAGGAGTGTACAAGAATCTCAACAAGCAATCTTGAAATAAGTTATTATAAAGAAATAAAAAATAAATGAAAAGATGTCTATTCCTCTTCCTCATTAGGAGTCAAAATATTAAAAGCCTATTTTAAAAGGAATTTTTTAAATAAAGATTTTATTATTTTTTTAATCAACATATGTTAATTTTTCCAATCAACAAGTTGTCTGGAGTTTGCTATGCTAATGCATGTTCAATTCCTAATCCTTCATTCTTTCCTCTAGCCAAGAATAAAATAGGTTCCAAATTTGATAGTAGTCTGTATCTTCTTTATCTTTCAACCTCATAATTAATTTGTCCATCTCTGCACATTCCAATATTTTCTTAAAAGGAAAATTTTAAGCCCCCCCCCAAAAAAAGCATGTCTCCAGGGGCTACATGTTCCATAAAGATGGGTCCACCATTGAGAAGTTTTGTTTTTGGGCAATGCCTCTGTCACTTCACATCGAGGTAGTAACCAAAGCAGGCCTACACCTATTGACTTAACAGGATTCCACAACTTTATGTTCTTTAGGCTCAAAACCATAATACTCTCTTCCCAGGTTTCCTTCTGTTTAACAGTAACCTGGTCTTTTATTTTCCTGTTTGTTAATACCTGTTACCTGTTAATATTCTCTGTATTACTATAATAGCTACTATCAAAACTCTAATAATTATAATCCAATGTATATGTATGTTCTCCCGTTTGCCAGTCCTGTTGTTTTCCTTGCACGTGTGTAAGCCTCTGGGGATTGGCTATCCCGTTGTTCCTATCTCTTACTCCCCCGTCCCACTGTCGGGTGAGTCCCTATATGTGTCAAAGCGTTCCTTGTTGGGCACGTATTTGGAGTCACCCCTCTGCTCGCCAACCTCGTTATCCCCTTGGTGCAGAAGCTAAGATGAATGGGGGGGGAGAGACGAACAGAAGCAATCTAACAGCCGATCCCCAGGCGCTTGTATATGCACCAAGAGAACAAAAACAACTAGAGAGGGGAGAGCAACTTCAGAAATGGCCCCTTTAAGAACAACACAGCCGATTGAGGGTCAAGGTGCAGAAGCAGCCAGTCACATAAAAACGGACTTCCAGATCCATCATTTTATACTCTGATGATGTCGGCAGTTTGGCCGACGAAAGTACTTTTGTAGATTAAACAGTTTTGTTTATGATTTTATCCTTGTAATCCCTTCTGTTTATCAATTTCACGACACATGTATACCAAGGATTCATGTTTTTAATATTATTAAGTATATTTATATATATATATCCTTAATAATATTAAAAACATGAATTCCAGGTATACACATAACATGGAATAGATAACACGCCCCACAGACATCCAGAATGCAAACAGCCTAGTTCAGTTAAGATGAGGGGAGGAGGATAACGAGCAAGAACCACTGGATGGCCACCCCTGTGACGCACGCATGCACACTGGAGAGAAGGGAAGAGCCCCGATACACTTCTTGAATGACGCTTGGCCGGATGCATTGGTGCACCCGCCAATGGGGAAGGCAGCGGGCGCGGGGTGAGAGCGGCTGGATACCCCCCAGGCGGCCATGGATGCAGAAGAGGAGCAATAGACCTTAGCAGTGGGGGAAGTGTACCAAAAACATGTCCCGTGAACAACTCGGCGATGGACGCACGGCCCCAATTAGCAGTGGAAGAAGCGAGAAACAGCAAGTGCAAATGACTGGATGACCACTTCCTGCGCTCCCAAGTGCGTACTGAGGAGATAACGAGGTTTGCAAGCAGAGGAGGAGTGATTCCAAAGACGCGCCCAACAAGCAACCGTTTAACACATACAGGGGCGGACCTGATAGTGGGACAAGGGTGGAGTAAGAGACAAAAACAACGAGACAGCCAATCCCCAGACATTTACACACGTGTAAGGAAAGTAAAAGGATTGGCAAACGGGGGAACGACACCCAAAACACACATGCTAGGCAGTTTGGCAACACGGAGGCAAGTTAAAATGAAGGGGGTGGGGAGAGATGAACAGGAGCAATCTGACAGCTGATCCCCAGGTGCTTGCATACACATCAAGAGAACAATAACAACTAGAGGGGGAACAGCAACTTTAGAAACGGCCCCTTTAAAAACAACATGGCCAATGCTAATGAGTGGACCAATGACCCGATCAAGGGTCAAAGCGCAGAGGCAGCCAGTCACATAAAAACGGACTCCCGTATCCAGCATTTTATACTCCGACGATGTCGGCAGTGTGGCCGACAAAAGCTCAGTACTTTTGTAAGATTAAACAGCTTTGTTTATGGTTTTATCCTGGTGATCATTTTTATCTACTCCATGATATTTATATATATGTTTTCTGAGGTTTTCGTGGGTGTTTGTATGTAGGTCTTTGGTTATTCAGGTTTTCTCCCACGTAAAATTGGAAGTGTCTTTGCGACATTTCGACGAAGTCCCATTCGTCATCTTCAAGCTGATGTTTTCGGCTTCGTGCTTCTAGGAGCAATGTGTGATCGTAGCTGTTTCTTCCTTTTAACTGCCAATGGGGATATGAACTGATTGGGTGGGAGCTTGGCTGTGTTCCAATTGGGTGGAGGTGTGTTCTGATTGGTTAGGGGCTTGGCTGTGCTCTGATTGGATTGGGGGTTGGCTGTGCTCTGACTGGATGGGGGAGTGTTCTGTTTGGGTGGGGGCTTTGTTGTGCTCAGGTTAGTCTGAGTTGCAGTGGGATTTGAGATGGTAAGCTGCGTTGTTGTTTGGCTTCACGTTCGTGGTCGTGCCTCATCTTCATGGTGGGTGTCAGTTTGCTTCATGTATGGATTGGAGGGGTTTAAAGTGGCTAATAATGCAGCTGTGGTCTGGCTTCTGGTTTGTGGTCGTACCTCATCATCGGTGTGGGTTTGGGTTTGCGATCCACAACCCACAGCCCATTACCCAGGTTGTTACAACACAAAAGCCTAATGGGCACACAGCCAGCACCTCAACTACTCAGGATGTTACGAAACAGCCAAACAATCCACAAACAATAGCTCCTACACAGCCAAACAATCCACCTACAGCAACTAAGCCAGCACTCCACACATCCCCACCAATATATAGAGATGGCAGCTCCAATCACACTTTGCTCACACAAGCACGAAGCCGAAGACCCCAGCCTGAAGATGATGAGTGGGACCTCGTCAAAACGTCGCCAAAATACTCTCAATCTTACACGGGAAAAGACCTGAATACATCAAGACCTGCATACCTATACCCGTGAAAATCTACGAATACACACACACACACACACACACACACACGTGTGTGTGTGTGTGTGTGTGTGTATAAATGTATAGAAGGGAGGGAGGGAGAGAGAGAAGGAGGGAAGGAAGGAAGGAAGGAAGGAAAGAAAGAAAGAAAGAAAGAAAGAAAGAAAGAAAGGAAAGAAAGGAAAGAAAGAAAGAGAAAGAAAGAAAGAAAGAAAGAAAGAAAGAAAGAAAGAAAGAAAGAAAGAAAGAAAGAAAGAAAGAAAGAAAGAAAGAAAGAAAGATAGGTAGATAATGCCAAGGTTAGGGTTATTGTTAACTAGTGAAGCTATCCTATTTATACTCTCTGCAGTTTCCTTAACAACTAGTTCCTAGCTTTTCCACCGGATTAGGACATCTATATATGCCTTACATACAGAATACACTTATTATTAGGTACAGGATAATTTTTTCTCCCTAACAATAGTAGGTATCTTCCTCACACCTGGTTGCCAAAATGTGCCCTCAGCTTGTATCACACAAATCTGTCAGAAGACTGAAGTTAATGTTTTTCTCAAACAAATGTACATTTTGTTCAAAATATTCCAGAATATATCCATACAGCTGAATGGAAATTTATCTTACTACCAATGTCAATAATACTGAATGGTATTATTTCCATTTTCTTTTCTATGTACTGAGTAATAAACAAACATTTTAAAAACAGTAATTAATATCCTAGAGGGGAAAAAATTAAAAAAGAGAAACAAATTCAGGACTAAGTGATTTACACAAGAGTTCAAATCCTATTGAAGTAGCTTAATTCCATGCAGCAGTATCCTGTAATGAAGTCAATATTTTCATATTACCTCCTGTCTGCCGGTAACGTAGATGTCGTGGAGTTGAAGGGGATCTACATGGAGACAGTTCAGGAGGATCTACTGTTGAGGCACTTTCTGGGATAGGATGATCAACTGGTACAGATTCCAAAGCTCCTGCTATTAAAAAAAACAAAAACTCTAGAAATATAGGAAACATACTAAACTCTTATTCTTATTCAGCGTGCATAAACAAAAGACTGAAACACACTTTGAACATGTATTTTGTACCTGGGCAGTATAGAACCAGCATTTATAATTCCACATCTAAAAATATATCATTGAAAGAAAAATATATTTCAACAGGTTTTTAAATTGGTGAGCACAATATCAAATAATTCATGGATCAACTGGGTATGGTGTGTGAGATATTCGATTGATACAAATTGTGATAAAATTGCAGAGGTTTCTATTTGAACACTATTGTAAAAGTAAGGTTCTACATTTAGGCAAGAAAACCAAATGTACAGGTATAGTATAGGGGGTACCTTGCTCAATAGTAGTAACTGTGAGAGGGACCTCGGAGTCCTAGTGGACAATCACTTAAATATGAGCCAGCAGTGTGCTGCTGCAACTGCCAAAAAAGCCAACACAGTGCTAGGCTGCATTTAGAGATGGATAGAATCAAGATCACGTGAGGTATTAATACCACTTTACAACGCCTTGGTAAGGCCACACTTGAAATACTGCATCCAGTTTTGGTCACCACGATGTAAAAAAGATGCTGAGACTCTAGAAAGAGTACAGAGAAGAGCAACAAAGATGATCAGGGGACTGGAGGCTAAAACATATAAGGAACGGTTGCTGGAATTGGGTATGTCTACTTTAACGAAGAGAAGGACGAGGGGGACATGATAGTAGTGTTCCAATATATCAGGGGCTGCCACAAAGAAGAGGGAGTCACGCTATTTTCCAAACACCTGAAGGCAGGACAAGAAGCAACGGATGGAAACTAATCAAAGAGAGAAGCAACCTAGAACTAAGGAGAAACTTCCTGACAGTCATAACAATTAACCAGTGGAACAACCTGCCTCCAGAAGCGGTGAATGCGCCAACACTGGAAGTTTTCAAGAAGAGATTGGAAAGCCATTTGTCTGAAATGGTATAGGGTTCCCTGCCTGAGCAGGGGGTTGGACTAGATGAGCTCCAAGGTCCCTTCCAACTTTATCATCATCATCATTGTTGTTGTTCAATAATTAATCACTATATTGGTATAATTTTGGCAACCATATTATCTATGTGGCAGTGCATACTTAAAGAAGTTGCATCATTTCTTCGGTTTGCACAGCATCCATGCAACCTAGGGAAAATACATTTTCGGATTAAAGAGGTGCCACCACAAGGTACTTTGAAGAGGACAAAGGTACAATGTCAGCATCTCCTTAACTCAATTCAACAATTCAACAATAATTTAGGGGAACGTGATACTGTACAGTTGGAAATAGAAATGTTGGGGGGGGGTTTGCACCAGTTCTATTTAGACAGTCTAATAGTGCATACAAAACCTCAGAATTCAGGTTAAAGAAACAAGGAAGGTATTTGAATTATAAGACAGTTTAATGAAAAGAGAAAACATGTAGCTCACTAGAATTTATTGTTTGCAAAACCATTTTAGTATTAAATGTTAACTGAGAAAAGCTTTTCTTTTCAGTGTTGAGATTTGATTTAGTTCTACCTTTTTTATGAAAAAAAATCCCTTCATCTATCAAATACTTCACACTAATATTTAAAATAAATCACCACTGAGTTGATTTAGTTAAGAGGATTTTTTTCTATAAGATTATTCTCTTTATAATGTTATTCTAATACAAGCTTGGCATAGACAAGCTCAGGTATTATCAGCTTAATACCTAAGGTTCTATCCATCACAGCAGATGTCAAATATTCCCCATGGTATCACAATCTAGTATATCTTTCACACTGTTATTAGACTCTGCTGTACTATTTAGGGAACCTCAAAGGATGCTCCTTAAAAATAATGATGGTTCTGAACCAACATTGCAATTTCTTGATCCAGAAGACTAAAATTCAGAATAATAAAATCATGACCATGAATTGTTTCCAGATGTGAGTTTACTGTGCTCCACTTGTTGCTTGGGAAAAAAGCACTTGATAATGAAGAACAGATTTGACTTCTAGATTTAACACTTTCTTTGGCACTGATAATTATTTTTATAGTAGAACATTATATCTTTTGTAAGGTAAAAACAATTTCCTTACAGTGATAGCTCAACAATGGTGCCAGTTACTCAAAGAAATAGTGGACTTCCATTCATTGGCTGGATTCAAAAATAGCTAGAGGCCATCTATCCTGGGTATCTTAAGCATTTGACTTTCTGCAGAGAGCAAGGAGTTAGACATGATGTTTTACATATCTCCCTTAACCCTGTGATTCTCCCTTTCATTATTAGCTTTCTCACAAGATTGGGCACTTCTTCAGTAAATGCTCCTGAACAATTCTTTAGGCTATCAGAAAATCCAGGTATCTCATATTAAAAGCTAAAAATTGCAAATTAATATCTGTATCTATTAGTTTATTTTGAATAACTCTTTTATGTCAATCATTGATATGGTTAACCTTATACTTTTTAAATATTACTGATATTTATTTTTTAATAAATCACTGGAGATGTGTTACATATGTCCCTTCTTGCTTCAAGCACCCTACCATCATCCTGATTCTTAAGAGATCCTCCTTCAGGAGCTAAATGACTACAAGCCGGTTAGTCTGACATCTGTAGTTATGAAGACCTTTGAGAGATTAGTGTTGGCCCATTTAAAAATCATCACAGATCTCCTTCTAGACCCCTTACAGTTTGCCTACTGAGCAAATAGGTCAGCAGATGATGCTGTCAATATGACACGGCACTACATCTTGCAACATCTTGAATCCCTGGGGACTCATGCATGGGTCCTTGTTGTATACTTTAGCTTGGCATTCAATACCATCATTCCAGAAATTCTTCACTCTAAACTGATTCAGCTCACTGTGCCTGTTCATACTTGTAGGTGGATCATCAGCTTTTTGACAGATAGGAAGCATTAGGTGAAACTAGAGAAAATTACATCTAATACCCAGACAATTAGTACAGGTGCCCTCAGGGCTGTGTGCTCTTTCAGTTGGTCTTCTCTTTCTATACCAATGACTACAACTCAAGGAAACCCTCTGTTAAAGTACTGAAGATTGATGATGATACAACATCTTCAAGAGGGTAATGAGTCTGCATACAAACAGGAGGTTGAAGAACTGGGCCTGGGTGCAGCCAGAACAATCTGGAGCTGAACAAACTTAAAAATGTAGAGATGAGAGTGGAATTTAGGAGGAGCAATTCTATTCTAGCACTTCATCTTATATTCAACAGTACAGTATCAGCAGTATATTCAACAGTACAGTAGAGTCCTTCAAATTTTGGGGTTCTATAATCTCCCACTTAATATTACAACCATTATTAAAAAGGCACAACAAAGAATGTTCTCTCTGCATCAACTCAGGAAGTTCAGACTGCCCCAGGAGCTGTTGATACAGTTTTACAGAGGAATTATTGAGTCTGTCATTTGTACTTCTATAAATGTCTGGTTTGGTATAGCAATCAAACAGGAGAGGAACAAACTCCAATGGATAGTTAAGACTGCAAAAAAGAACAATTGCAACCAGCCTACCTTCTACTGAGGACTTGTATATTGCCTAGGTCAGAAGGAGAGCTGAGAAGGTATCTACAGACTCCCCAAATCCTGGACATAAACTGTTTCAATTCCACCCCTTGGAATGCTACTACAGGTCACTGCATGCCAAAACTATTAGACACAGGTATAGTTTTTTTCTCCTCATGCCCTTCATCTGCTGAATACCTAATTCTCACAGTGCTGTCTAATGTCTATATATATCTACCCATGTAGTATAGCTGTAGTATTATTGTGTATCCTTCCTATTATTTTCTTTACTCCCCCCTCTTATTGGGATGATAATGAGGAGGAGGAGGAGGACGACGACGACAATGATGATAATGATAATGATTCTGTTGCTTTGCATGTACACCAAGAGCTTCTGCACTGGAGATAAATTCCTTGTGTGTCTAATCTTGTCTTGGCCAAATAAAGTATTCCCTCTGCTTCTCTTCTCCTCTTCTTTTCTTCTAATGTATATACTGCTGCCACAGAGCAACATTGACAAATGGCATAACAGCTTTTTTTTGCTTCTTTTTTAAAAATGAGATTTATTATAGAACTTTGTGAGCTTCATAACTGTACAAAACCTCTATGAAACAGACTATTGAATACAATTATTTATGTATTTTCTGTATTTTATTGGTGTTTTTATTGTACTCTCACAATAAATATTATTAACTCCATATTTTTGTGTTATGAAAATATATAGCAGAAACATATTGAAAGAGTGTACCTTAGTAACCAAGATTGATTGGTTTAAACCATTTATATGGCACCCATCTAAATGACTCTGGATAATACACAGAAAGTTTAAAACCAAACTACAATCAATGATTTACCTAATCACAGTCCAAAATGAAGAAAAGCATTTCAAGTTACCAATTCAACAATAAATTGGTTAACAATCAATTAACATAGCTTGTTAATGTCCCAGTCCAAATGCCTGTAGGAACAGTTGTATTTTAAGTCACTTACAAAAAGTTAAAATGATGGGGACTGTCCAAATATCTGAAGAGATGCTGTTCAACTGATCAAGCATTGCAAAAGAATGCATGACTCCTTGTCCAGCAAGATGACATTGCTGGACAGAAGGGACCTGGAGCATGTTCCCCCTACCAGATCTGGTGGGACAAACAAAAACATTGGAAACAGGAGGTCCTGCGCGTTATCTAGTCCTATGTTATATAGGGCATTATAAGCAGCAATTAGCAGCCTGCATCATGCTTAGAAGCCCATTGGGAGCCAGTGCAGCCCATGAAGCAAAAGCAAGCTTTGTATTTCATGAATGCAATGAGAGACACCAAATATTGTTAACTAGTGAAGCTATCCTATTTATGCTCTCTGCAGTTTCCTTAACAACTATTTATTGTGAAGGAAATCCCTCCTTCATCGGGAGGTGAGGGGGGACCCCTTGGAGGGAAGAGCTGAGGATTTTGTGCAATACCTGTATGACAAAATCGCTCAGATTCGGGAAGGCTTTAACTTCAACGAAGGCAGTCCAGCAGAAGTGGTTGAGGCCGGTCTTGAGACTACTATCTGGGCTGAGTTTGACTACGTGACACCTGATGACATGGACAGGTTGCTGGGAGGTCTTAGAGCAACCACATGTTTATTGGACCCGTGTCCCTCCTGGTTGGTACTGGCCTCCAGTGAGGTGACGCGAGCTGGCTCCAGGCAATTATCAACGCCTCGTTGAGTGAGGGTGTCTTCCCCGCTGCCCTGAAAGAGGCGGTGGTGCGACCCCTCCTCAAGAAGCCCACCTTGGACCCGGCTGTTCTATCTAATTACCGTCCTGTCTCCAACGTTCGCTTTGTTGCGAAGGTTGTTGAGAGTGTGGTTGCTCGACAGTTCCCTCAGCACCTGGAGGAATCGTCGTACCTGGACCCGTTCCAGTCGGGCTTCAGGCCGGGTTACAGCATGGAAACAGCTTTGGTCGCATTGGTGGATGATCTCTGGCGGGCCCGGGACAGGGGTTGCTCCTCTATCCTGGTGCTATTGGACCTCTCAGCGGCTTTTGATACCATCGACCATGGTATCATGCTGCGCCGGCTGGCGGGGCTGGGTATAGGGGGCACCGTGTTTCGGTGGTTCTCTTCCTTCCTCTCTGGCCGGACGCAGTTTGTGTTGACAGGGGGTCAGAGGTCGACCCCGAGGCCCCTTGATTGTGGGGTACCTCAGGGGTCGGTCCTCTCGCCCTTGTTGTTCAACATTTATGTGAAGCCGCTGGGTGAGATCATCCGAGGTTTTGGGGTGGAATTCCATCAGTACGCTGATGATACTCAGCTGTACATTTCCACCCCGAACCACCCAAATGAAGCTATTGACGTGCTGACCCAGTGCCTGGAGGCCGTGCGGATCTGGATGGGGAAGAACGGTCTCAAGCTCAACCCCTCCAAGACTGAGTGGCTGTGGTTACCGTCGTCCCGGTACAACCAGCTGACTCCATCGCTGTCTATTGGGGGCGAGTCAGTGGCCCCCACGGGAAGGGCTCGCAACTTGGAAGTCCTCCTAGATTCACGGCTGTCCCTTGAGGACCATCTGACGGCCGTGGCCGGGAGGATGTTTTACCAGATTCGTCTGGTACACCAGTTGCGCCCCTTCCTAGATAAGGACGCGCTACGCACGGTCACCCATGCCTTCGTCACTTCCAGACTGGACTATTGTAATGCTCTCTACATGGGGCTCCCCTTGAAGTGCACGCGGAGGCTTCAACTGGCACAGAATGCGGCCGCGCGGGTGGTAGTGGGGGCACCCTGGCGGGTATGAATGGCCCCTATCCTGCGCGAGCTGCACTGGTTGCCGGTGGCTTTCCGGGTGCGCTTCAAGGTACTGGTTACCACTTTTAAAGCACTCCATGGCATAGGACCCAGTTATTTACAAGACCGCCTTCTGCCAGTAAATACCTCCCATCGACCAGTTCGCTCCCACAGAGAGGGCCTCCTCAGGGTGCCATCGGCTAAGCAGTGTCGGCTGGTGGCGCCCAGGGGGAGAGCCTTTTCTGTGGGGGCACCGACGATGTGGAACGAGCTCCCCCCAGAACTCCGGACATGTCATGATCTCCGCACCTTCAGAAGAGAACTGAAGACTCATCTCTTCAATCAAGCCGGCCTGGCCTAGATCTCCTCGGGTTTTAAAATTTTTAAACAAGGCTGTTTGGGTTTTAGAATTGGGTTTTTAACAGGTTTTTAGCAACAGCCTTGTATTAATATTAATATTAATTTAATTTATTTTTAAATATTTATTGTTTTTATGTTTTTATTCTGTTGTGAACCGCCCCGAGTCCTACGGGAGAGGGGCGGTATAAAAATTTAATAAATAAATAAATAAATAAATTGTCTATGTTAAATCCTTCGTTTGCGTGCGAATGATGAAGACACATGGTGATCCCTAGTGATCTGCGGTACTTCCCAGGAACAGTGAGATTGTGTCTCAGAAGGTTGACCTGAAATGTGATGTGGTTCCTGGGCCCCCTCCCCCCCGAGAGCAGAGGCAGGGGCGGAATCCACAGGGAACAACCACCAGCGCAGTTGATCGATGTGACGCCGCAGGACGTGGCCATCTCCCAAGGTCACTTTGTATGATAGAGGTCCAGAGATCTTACAGATGACAGCAGGAACCCACAGATGACCAGGAGCATAGTTCCTAGCCCAGACCGGATCACCCAACTGTAGTCTCCTTGGTGCCCGCAGCTGCGACACCTGTGAAGCCACCCGGTCTGGGTGCAACTTGTCCAATTTAGTAATGAGTCTGCGACCCCAGCGGAGTTCAGCTGGGCTCTTCCCTGTGGTCGTGCAAGGTGTGGTGCAGTGTACAAGAAGAAAGTCACCTAACCTGTGATGCCATCTACCAAACTTGAGTCTTTTGAGTGCATCCTTGCTGGTGCACACCATCCTTTCAGCTTGTCCGTTGGTGGAAGGGTGGAAGGGAGCTGACGTTGCATGGTGGATCAGGTTGGTCTGAAGAAAAGCCTGGAACTCAGAAGAGGTAAATTGAGGGCCATTATCTGAAACCAGGACATATGGAAGTCTGTGTGATGCAAAAATTCCTCTCAACACCTGGATAGTCCTGGCAGTAGTAGTGGAGGAAACAGGAACAACCTCTAGCCACTTGGAATGGCTATCAACAAGGATAAGGAAGAATTGCCCCTGGAAGGGCCCAGCATAATCTAAATGTACCCTTGACCAAGGGGTGTGTGTCTCCTCCCACTTGTGTACAGGGGCATGAGGCATTTCAGGTCATGATTGTTGGCACACTTGGCACCCATGCACCTGAGCCTCGATAGCTTTATCAAGCCCAGGTCACCAAAGATGGCTGCGTGCAAGCGCTTTCATCCTGACTATCCCAGGATGTCCCTCAGGCAGAGAGATCAAGACTCTAGACCTCAATGAGGCTGGGGTGACTACCCTGCTATCCCATAAAAGGCACCCATTAAAGGTATACAGTGCGTCTCCTTTGCGAAAAAGTTTAAAATGTCCCTAATGGACATGTGTCAGGCCATCCTGACAACACCCATGTCAGCATGCGTGTAAGCGTGTGATCAGTGGCAGTTTCAGCAGCCACGTCCCTAGCATTGAGGGGAGATTCAGCCAACTCCTGAATGGAAAGAATATTTATGGCAGGAGCAGGGTCTGCTTCTACCTGAGTTAAAGGCAATCTTCTTAGGCCATCTGCATGGCCCATTTCTTTTCCAGGTTTGTGAACTAGAGTCTAGTCATACGCTGACAGGAAAATGGACCATCTCAGCATACGAGGAGAAATGATATGTGGTGTCTGTTTGTTAGTAGTAAACAAACCCAACAGAGGCTTATGGTCTGTATAGACCAGCGGTTCTCAACCTGTGGGTCACGACCCCATTTGGGGTCGAACGACCATTTCACGGAGGTCGCTAAACACCGCAGTCCGCCATTTTTTTTAAAAAAAATTTGGTCGGCCATTTTTTGGGTCCGCCATTTTTTCCCCTTTGCGATGTGGGCCGTCACGCCACGCATGTGTGATGCGGGCCCGCCATATTTTTTTTTTGGGTCGGCCATTTTTTTTTGGTTGGCCATTTTTTTTTATTTTTTTTTTGGGTCCGCTATTTTTTTCCCCTTTGCGATGCGGGCCATCGCGCCGCGCATGTGTGATGCAGGCCCGCCATTTTTTGGGGGGTTGGCCTTTTTTTTGGTCCGCCATTTTTCCCCCTTTGCGATGCGGGCCATCGCGCCGCGCATGCGCGATGCGGGCCGGGGTCGATCCCCGGAAAAGGTTGAGAACCGCTGGTATAGACCGTGAAGTGATGGCCATATAAGAAATCATGAAATTTCTTTATGTCAGTCACTATTGCCTAGGCTTCTCTGTCAATCTGAGCGTAATTCCGCTCTGCCAATGACAGAGTCCTTGAATAATAGGCCACAGGGACTTGTGTTCCATCAGCCTTCAGATGGCTAAGTACTGCTCCCACCCCATAAAGAGATGCATCACATGCGATGCATACAGGCAGTTGCTCATTGAAATGCGCTAAAACAGCATTAGAAGTGAGCAAGGCCTTAACCTCATTGAAACTCTTGTCATGGACTTTAGTGCACTGCCAAGGAACCTGCTTGTCTAAGAGCCTGTGTAACAGCTCTGCCACTGCAGGTTTGTGTGGGAGAAATGCATGGTAAAAATTTAAGAGCCTCAAGAAGGCTTGCAGCTCACTCTTGGACTTGGGGCCTGTTGAATAGCTTGTAGTTTAGCTTCAGCCTGGGGCATCAATCCTGAAACCTAAGAAGTCAGTGACTCCTATCTTGCATTTATCCTGCTTTAGCTTAAGGCCTGCTTTTGAAAACGAAGCAAGACAGCCCTTAATCTTTCTGCTAAATTTTGAGATGACTCCCCAGCAATGAGAACGTCATCGAAGTAGGGACAGACCCCAAGAATACCTCGAAGTGTGCTCTCCATGACACTTTGGAATATGCGAGGGGCTACATTGACCCCAAATTGCAGTCTCTTGACCTTGAAGGCCCGCCTGTGAGTTACAATAGTCTGGGCCTCTGCAGCTGCCTCATCAACAGGTAGCTGTTGATAGGCCTGTGCCAGGTCAAGTTTCACAAAAATGCGCCCCCCCTTGAGGGAGGCCAGGATGTGGCTTACGACAGGGACTGGATAAGCATGCTGTTGCAATGCCTTATTCAGTGAACACTTGTAGTCTGCACATATACGTATTTCCCCATTAGCCTTTAGAGGCGTTACTATGGGAGTTTCCCATGGACTGGAATCCACAGGTTCTAAAATGCCCTGCTGGAGCAATTTGTCCAGTTCAGCATCTATCTTACCCTTCAGGGCAAAAGGTACCATCTTAGGCTTAATCCTGATGGGCGTGATGGTTGGGTCTAACCATAGCGAAATGAGAGGCCCCTTGTAGGATCCTAGTTCTGAACTAAACACATCTGCAAACTTCTTGCAAACCTCTGCAAGGCCTAGTGTTTGCAAGCTGTGTAGCCCAGTTACTTGGATTCCCAGAGCCTCGAACCAATCGAGTCCAATAAGACTTGTATGTTCACCCCCAACAACCACATCTAGGGAACCTTCATAATCCTTATACTGTACCTTAAGGGTGGCCTCTCCCTTAACACACACCATAGAATTTTGAAAATCAGTAAGTATTAGATTCGATGGCTTGAGTTTAACTCAAAGGCCACTACTGCTGCAAATCCTTTTGAAAGTATTAATTGAAATAATGGAAAGAGTGGACCCAGTGTTCAACTCTATCCGTAAGGGAACCCCTTGCAACCTTAATTTAATGGAAAGTTTCTTCTTAAGAAGCTTGTGTGTCCCTGTTCTCAGAATGCTCCTGCGCAATGCGCAGAACTCCACCCTGTATTGGCTGGGGACCCTGGTACCTTTCAGATGCAATTCTTCATGAGGTTGGACCTTCTGGCGACCCAAACAGATGGATGTGATGTGGCCTTGCCTGCTACACGCCCGGCAAATGGCGGAGCGGAACTGGCAATGAGCTCACTTGTGGCGTCCTCTGCACCCGAAGCATTGAAGAGATGCTGGGGCCTTGACCGGACATCCCTTCTGCCTCCTCTCAGCTGGCTGGTGAAGTCTGTCGACCTCCTCTTCAGGATCCACTTCTGATCCTTCTCGAGCGTCCTATTGATGGACGGTAGCTGTTTTATGGAGGATTCCTGGCAAGGCGCAAGGCCTTCACAGCCCCACCTGCTGCTTCCTCAGCTGCCACCTCTCGCAACGCATCTTGGAAGGAAACATCTTCTTTTGCAAAAATCTTTTGTTGTAAGTCTCTGTTCCTTAAGCCACACACAAAGTGATCTTGCAGCCTCTCTTCCAGATCCTTGAACTCTCAAGGTCTGGCTGCTTGCCTTAAGGCCGCAATAAAGTCCACAGCAGATTCACCCAGCCTCTGGTCTCTCTGCTCGAATGCGTGCCTCCAAGCAATGACGGATAACTTCGGCTGGAAGTGTTCCTTCAACATTTTCTTCAAGTCAGTATATGTTACTGACTTCAGAGGTGCAGGGGCCACCAGATTTTCTGCAATGTCAAAAGCTTTTTGTCCACAGGCACACAAAAGAGTTGCTGCCTTCAGGCCATCTTCTCTCATCTGATTTACTCTGAAGTAGTTCTCCACCCGTGCTACGTAGGAATTCCATCTCTCTGGGTTGGAAACATAGAAATCAGTCAAGCGGCCAATCTTCCACATCGTAAAGCTTACGATCTTCACCACTCGCTTCCTCTGCAAGCTGCTGTTTGGGGAAAGGGTCCTTTACCTGAGCTCACCCTGCAGCGATGCTATTTTGGCAGGCTGGGATGCTAATTCAGACGCCATCTTCCCCTCTTCAGGACTTCCAGGGTAAGTCCTTAAATCTTTTGTTTCAGCTTGCAAAGGATCCCACCTTTGTCGCCAGTGAAGACACATGGTGACAATTAACAATGCTTTATTCTCCTACTCCAACTCCAAGCAAAAAGCAAAAGGCACACAGGCTTTTTTATAGGGCTTAAAACTCAGACAGAGTGAACCAATAAGAGTTCTTCTTTCTTTGCACCTTGTGCATGCGCACAAGGCTGGCGCCACTCTGTCTGGTCCCAGGCAGCTTTTAGAATGCCTGGGACCATTTGCAACAATTCTGGGCCTGCTGAGTTTTCTCATCAGGCCCAGGACACAACAGTCTATACTAGTGTCTTTTGGATCATCTGCAGTAGATGAGAGGTAAATAAGGTATGAATTAATCTAATCCCCCCCCTAGTCCAGAGACATGTGCATTTAACACACATTCTTTGCACAGAAGTAATGAACATTTCTCCACTTCAGGCTATTCTGTTTATTGGGGTTAAATTCTGTTTGCAATACCATTTACTCTGACCATGGACAATTTCACATTTTGAAATTTTTCATTATGCCTATACAACTAAAATAGCTCCTGTTTTCCCTTTCCTGATAAATGGGATTAGCTTTTTTTCATAAAAAGGAATATATTTTTTAGAAAATAGTAACAGGAAATCTCTAATTATGTCCACAATTTGCCAGTGACTCCTTAACTATATAATGTTTTTAAATATAAGAACAGAGAGAAGATATTAAAGCGAAGCCTATTCTCTAAATTATTGTAATGTGATACATGGGAGTTTGGGAATTCAGAAAACTGGAAAATATTTTTATCCAAGTACTGAACTATATTTTTCACAAGGTAGGTTAGTAATTCTGCATCTAATGTAATACAATTGAAAAATGCAAACTGTAGCCTGGATATTACTAACTAGAATCTATAACAGCGGTTCTCAACCTGTGGGTTGCGACCCCATTTGGGATCGAACGACCATTTCACGGGGGTCGCCAAGCACCGCAGTCCGGCATATCTTTTTTGGTCGGCCATTTTTTTTTGGTCGGCCATTTTTTCCCCATTGCGATGCGGGCCTTCGCGCCACACATGCGCGATGCGCCTGTTGCGCCGCGCATCCGCGGTGTGGGCCCGCCATTTTTTTTGGTCAGCCATTTTTTCCCTATCACGATGTGGGCCATCGCGCCGTGCATGCGCGATGCACCCCGTCGCGCCGCACATGCACGATGCACCCAGTCACAAGCGCATGCGCGATGCACCCCGTCGCGCCGCACATGCGCGATGTGCCCCGTCGCAAGCGCGGCGCGGGCCGGGGTCGAGCCCCGGAAAAGGTTGAGAACCGCTGATCTATAAGGAAAAGGTAATATATACACTATGTGCCATATGATATACTAACTTTTGCTGAAAATAATCTCAGGAACATTATTTATAGGTAGCAGTCATATAACAACCCTAATTGGATCAGAATTTCCATTGTCAAGCAAACTAGTTGTTAGTTGAAACATCATGTGATTATGCTTTTTAGCAATGGCAATTGCAGTAATCCCATTTGTGGTCATTAGATGAGAACCACACCATTGTTAGGTGAGGCCATCATGCTTCTCCTGCTTTGTGCAAAGGGCAGCTCGATCCCGCTGCCTCCTTCCCAACTAGGCCCAGTAAGTTGCCTTTGGCAAGCAAGGCCCTGCTCATCTGTCACACTCATGCACATTCATAATAGAAGAACTAATGAAAAGTTGGGGGGGGGGGAATTGTGCAATATTCCCAATGAATGATCCAAGGGAAGAAAATTATATTAGGTGATATGAATACATAAATGGGAAATGAGACAAAAAAATAACAGAAAAAGTCACATGGCTGAATCAGTATGGTAACTGGGGGTCTGCTTAGAAAAAAACCAGTTTCAAATACATTATGTATTCATATTTATATACTTTAAAGAAACTAATACAAAACTAAAAGCATGATTGATTTGATTGTTTATATTGAAAGAACAAGAGGATCAGTAATATACACAAGGCTGATGAAAGGTTATACCTATTTTATCTGATAAATATATATCTGATAGTGTCAAGAAAGACATCTGGGGGAAAATGAACATAACATAAAATAAAAAAGAAAAGTAAAGAAAAGAAAAGAAATAAACTAAAACAAAATAATCAAAGGAAGAAACAGTATGAACAGATTCCCAAAAGAATGAATGTAAAGTGGAAGATATGCTTTTAAAACATTATTAGCTTCATCATAATGGACTATTGTACTGCAATTACAATGCACAAAGAGTGATGCCTATACAATCTCTCCCCCCGCCCTTATAGCAATAGCAGAGAGTCAGTTTGACTTAGTGATTAAAGCCCCAAGGAGGAAACCAGGAAACTGAATTCTAGTCCCACCTTTGGCATGAAAGCCATCTGGGTGACTTCAGGCCAATCACACTCATTCAGCCCAATCCAATTTATAGGATTGTTGTTCTGGCGAAAATAGGAAAAAGGAATACTAATCATGTTCATGTTCTTGAGTTATTAATAAAAATAACAAATGCAGGATACAAATCCATACAGCATATGCACCTAATAAGTAAACATTAAAACATGTGACTGACAGTAATGCATTTAGGCAGAACATTTTTAAATTGGCTCAAGAAAAACTTGCATCTGGCTATGCCTGATAACAACTCTTTTTCAATATCTTCGGCCGAGTTTAGGGGATGTCAATGTCAGTGTTCTATTTAAAAGGGCTTCAAGTGTGGGTATGTCAAGTGAGGGTCTGTGGTGGGTCTTGTGATGGGGCAGATGTGAGTCATCAGTGAGTCTTGTGATGGGTCTTGTAATGGGGAGGTTACCTCAGGTCAGGGACATTGGGAAGTAAATTGCTTGAGGTGGGGAGGGGGCTTACATGGGTTGGTTGAGGGTCGATGCTGTCTCTACAAGCAATTCTATCAACAGACACATTGATCTACAACCAGCCTATGTACCTCTCAGGATCCAAATCAACCACCCAGCCAATCAGAGACAGCACCGACCCTCAACCAGCCTCTCAACCAAGCCCTTTCAAATAGAACACTGCCATCCCCTAAACTATGCTGAAGATGTTACATAGCCTGGTAACTAAATGTTCAGAAAGCAACCCACAAGCTTGGAGAACGAACTTGCACCCTCAACAACTCTTTTTCTAGTCTAACTGTAGATCCTTGCATTGATGAAAGGAGAAAAGCTTATTTTTCTAATATTGCTTTCTATTTCTTTTCACAGATAAATTTAAGTGAAATAGTGGTATCAGAAATCTGGTGAAACCCATGCATTTTGTATTCATACAAAATGTCAGCAAATCCACTTTCACTATTCTACAGTAATCCACTTGCCACATTAATCATAGTAAGCACTCATTAACTGCAATATATACAGCACCTTCCCTAACTTAGTTTCTAGAGACTCCCAAACTTTCAGAGAGCATAAGCATTAGCTGCTCCCTGGATATCTGGATATTGTAAGATTTCTAATCCCCACACTTGGAGGAAATCACACTGAAGAAGACTACATTATAAAGTTGTTATATAATATAATGAAATAGATAAATGATAGACAGACAGACAGACAGACAAATACCTCTTCGAATACTTCTTCGTAGCTTATTGCAAAGCTCATTGCGTGGATTTTCGGAATTGTCTTCTGAGAAACCAGGGCTTTGCTCTGGAGATGAAGGGCTTTTGCTTAGATCCAGTGGCACTTTAGCTGACATGGGGGGTGATGATGTTCCAGGGCTGTATGTTGAGGTAGGACTGCTAACAGAAGAAGCAGATAAATCTAATGCTCCTATTCTTGAATTTAGTGGAGAATTTAATGATAATTTTCTTGTTCTAACAGGTGAAGATGTCCTAGAGAGAGATAAAGGTGGAGGGGAAGAAAACTTGCGGCAGAGGTGTGGCGACTTTGCATCAGCCATATGTTCTCTATTGTTTTGATTAGTAGCAAAAAACAGTTCCAAAGACCTAGAAAACAAATAAAAAATGCAGAAGTAATTATATCATATCAGAACTGCCTTTAAAAATACGTTAGAAGAAAATAAATATAACCAACATACAATTTGAAAAATCCTATTGTTTCTCATCCTTCCGTCTGGTGCTCTGGTGAACGTGACCCCCTCTTCCTTGTGGCAGCCCCTCAGATACTGGAATACTGCTATCATGTCTCCCCTACTTCTTCTTTTCTTTATACTAGCCAAACCCACGTCCCACAGCCATTCTTTGTATGTTTTAGTCTCCAAGCCTTGGATCATCTTAGTAGCTCTTTTCTGAATTTTTTCCAAACTCTCAACATCTTTTTCGTGATATGGTGACCAAAACTGGCTGCAGTATTCCAGGTGTGGTCTTACTAGGTTTTTATAAAACGGTACTAATACCTCGCATAATCTTGATTCTATGCCTCTGTTTATACAACCCAGGATTGTATTAGCTTTTTTGGTTGCTGCTGCACACTGCTGGCTCATAATCAAGTGATCGTCCACTAGGACTCCAAGGTCCCTCTCACAGTTACTGTTTTTAAGCCAGGTCTCGCCCAATCTGTACTTGTACCTTTGATTTTTCCTGCCTAAATGTAAAACTTTGCTTTTCTTTACACTGAAACTCATTTTGTTGGATAGGGCCTATTGTTTAAGTTTGTATAGATCTTTATTTATAGGCAGGATCATTCTTTGCCAGAGACCTAGTCCAAGATACCTATCTGGAAAATGTGAGAATAGAACATCCAAACTATCTACTACTACCTGGCTTTTCTTTTTTAAAAAATACTGCATCGTAGAAGTTCTGAATAACACATAGAAAATTTCCAAAACTACAGATAGTCTTCAATGTACAACCTTTCGTTTAGTGACTGTTTGAAGTTACAACAGCACTGAAAAAAAGTGACTTATAACAAGTTTTCACACTTATGACCCTTCCAGCATCCCCATAGTCACATGATCAAAATTCAGTTGCTTAATAACTGGTATGTATTTGACTTCCGGTTTTAGATTGCAGTGGGTGCAGGCACACGAAGAGACTATTTCTCTTCGTTACCTGCTTTTCCTCTGCCAGTAGACCCTTAATCAGGTCGGAGGGGTGACTACCGATGAGGAGGACTCTCGTTGATTGCGAGGGGAGGAAGCAGCTCCTTCCGCAGTCCAAGGCAGCTCCTCAGGGCTGACGGAGAAAAGATTGGCCAGTAACATGGCCGATCATTTAGCTGTTCCATCCGAAAGTCAAAAGAACATCTAAGTGTTAAGAAACCATCGTGGATGATCCCGATGAGACTTTTCCCTCTCTCTCTTTGCCTAACTACTCTTCTGTTAAAAGCCTTTTGGAATTACTTCCCTGCTTTGAAAGAGCTGCCTTTGTTTATCTGGGGAAAAGAGTTTTCCATAACAAAGGAAAAAACTTCTTATTGACTATTTTTATTTTTGGTTACATGGGGGCCCTGGAAATATCCTTATCATAAAACTTTATTATTATATCTTCTAAGCTGGAGGATATTGTTTTCCTATGTCTTGGACTTATTTTTTTAAGGGGATAAATCTTTATTGTTTGAAAAAAAAAATTCTATGAGAAGCCGGAAAAGAGATTCCATAGCTCTTTGACTTTGCTAATCTCATTCTTGGTGTCTGGAAGAAACTTTCATAGTTTACTGAGGGCATCTTGTGAAGAAATTTAAAACTGCAACCGTTTCTTGTTTGTATTGGTCCAACAGCTGTTATTGGTGGGGGTGGATACTGACTAAATGTTTTGGAATATAGCCTCCACTAAAAGATAACAGGATTGGATTTAATTCAGCGGTTCTCAACCTGTGGGTCGCCATTTATTTATTTATTTTTTTGGTCAGCCATTTTTTTTGGTTGGCCATTTTTTTCCCTATCGCGATGCGGGCCGTCGCGCCGCGCATGCGCGATGCGCCCCGTCGTGCCGCACATGCAGGGTGCGAGCCCGCCATTTTTTTTTGGGTTGGCCATTTATTATTTTTTTGGGTCGGCCATTTTTTTCCCTATCGCGATGCGGGCTGTCGCGCCATGCATGCATGATGCGGGGCGTCGCGCCGCGCATGCACGATGCGGGGCGTCGTGCCGCGCGTGCGCGATGCGGGGCGTTGCGCCACGCATGCGCGATGCGGGGCGTCACGCCGCGCACGTGCGATGCGGGGCGTCGCGCCGCGCATGCGCGATGCGGGGCGTCATGGCACGCATGCGCGGTGCGGGGCGTTGCACCGCGCATGCGCGATGCGGGGCGCCATGCCGCGCATGCGCGATGCGGGGCGTTGCGCCACACATGCGCTATGCGGGGCGTCACGGCGTACATGCGCGGTGCGGGCCGTTGCACCGCGCATGCACGATGCGGGCCGTCACACCGCGCATGCGCGATGCGGGCCGGGGTCAAGCCCCGGAAAAGGTTGAGAACCGCTGATTTAATTACTACTGAAATGGAGAAACCATATTCACAACTCAACTGTAAACTCATACTGGTAAAAATTTATGAAGCTACTGAGGAAATATGTTCCAAATAAGAGAGAGAACTGCAGAAATAATGTATTGATTTAAGGACTAAGATTTAGAGTTGAAAATTTGTGATTATTAGAATATATATGTTAAATAGAGTAAGAATGTATTTTTTGGATTTATATGTTTATTTGTATGAAAATTATTTTGTAATGGAATGAGAATAAGAATATGAAAGAGGTTTTTAGAAATTCGGATTGCTTTAACAACTAATTGAGTGTGTTAAGTTAGTAAGACAATCTTTTGTGTAATAATAGGTGTGTTCTTTTTTTTAGACATAATTATTTGAATGAGATTTAAATGCTATCTGAAGAAATAAGAGAGATTTGTGATAAAATCAATGATTTATGAGATTATGAATTAGAATATATCTGTATTAGTATTTTAGAAGGGATACCCAAAATGATAATACATTTATCTAAGATTAAATTGGACTATGGTAACTGTAAATTAATAAAGTTCAGAACAGGATTAAGATTTATAGATATGTAATGTAGAAATGGATTATGTTAAATAGGTTATATTATTTGAGGGAAATAGAGAGGGAACATTTAATGTATTTACTTGAGCTATTATATGATTTTGTTTTTGGATGATTGATCACCTAACCACCATGGTGTGTCTTGAGCATTCTGTTGTAAAAGTTAAAAAAACCAATAAAATTTGTTATAAAAAAAAATAACTGGTATGTATTTATGGCAATTGCTCTGTCCCAAGGCCCTGTGATCCTCATTTGTAACTTTCTCAGCTGGTTAATAACTATGGCCAAAAAAAAAAAACCACTTAACAACTTGCTTAATTAGGAAAGGAAATTTGGAGCTCCAAAGTTGAAGACTATAGTATTTGTGGATGCAATTTTCTACACAATAAAATCCAAGACAGAATCTCTTTCTGTCTCAATATATAGGTAGTAGTTCACATATAGTGTTGTGCATGCTTCTTTCTGCATATGGAACAAGCTCATTATGGCTCTGGAATTATGGCTAAATTGACAGGTTAGGCTAAGATAAATTTGGGAGGGGTCTTGTGAAGTGAGTTAGACAAGATTGGTATACTTCTCCACTCTCTGCATTATTTTTGTGTCAGCCTGTTCACCAGTCTTTCTAACGCCTTCCTTTCCTTTATCACTACCCTTGAATCAAGCATGGCATACCAAACCCAGTTCATACTTTCCTACTCTGCTTTTTACCTTTCCTTACAGCTGTTGCTGTACTCTGCTGTTATGCACTACTATTAGTAGCTTATTGTTTCCTCATCGTTTTCCCTTTGGACAGAACGTTGTTTATTTTAGCCAAATTCACTTTATTATATCTATGTGTTCAATAGTCATCTTTATATTCTGGAGAACTCACTATTGAGTTAAAGATACCACATAACTTCCCCAGGAGTGGTTGTCCAAATAGGACTGTGTGTCCAATCAAATTTAATGGTTTCTGGTTGATCAAAGCTGATTCAGTGTGTGTTGAGTGCATTTGAAAATGTAGGTTATAACCTTCAAAATCTGAGATAAATAAAGGAACAGCCTGTCCACTTGGAAACTGACAACTGAATTAGAGATTTAAATTAACATGCATTGAAGAAGCTAATATGCACATTCTGAAATTTCTTTTGCAAGAAAATTCTCCACAGTAATTCAATCACCTGCTATTGAGGGATTAAGGAATCTTTTAATCCTTTGATTAAACAAACAATCCTTTGTTCTATCAAACCATTAATATATAATGCACTTTACAGGATGACTATTATTATCAAAATTTCCATAAAAATAATAAAGGTTTGTAAAAGTAGAAAACAACTCACCTGACAGGGATTGAGGTGAAAGGCCGTTTGTAAATATCAGACAGTTTTTCTAGTACAACTGTTGCATTAGTAAATATGCGGTAAGTATGTAGGAAAGTATTAAGAAAATCAATACTGAGAAATCTCAAGTCTGTTAATCTTTCCAAAAGGCGTTCAACACTTGCATAACGAATCTGTGGTACTTTGCAGGAGTTCAGAGTTTTGCTGAAACAAATGTCAATGTCATCTTTATGAAGACGGGCATCAGACCTACATAACATTATTTGAAAAACATTAAGAATTATTGCATTGAAAGTCAAATATCATTTTATTGCAGATTGTCTTTGATACGAAGAAACAAATTATTATCTTAAGTAGATAATTATACAATCAAAATCATATTTCTGGCCAATGGAATAGTCTCATGGATTCTCTGTGGGCCAAATTTCAATATGGAGACATGAGCACCAATGTAGAATAGAATAGAGCTGGAAGGGACCTTGAAGGTCTTCTAGTCCAGCACCGTGCTCAAGTAGGAGAATCTATACCATTTCAGATAAGTGACTGTCTAGTCTCTTCTTATAAACCTTGAGGCCCTTGATTTCTGAAGGCAAGCTGTTCCACTAGTTAATTGTCCTCACTGTTAGGAAGTTTCTCCTTAATTCCAGGTGCTTCTCTCTTTGATTAGTTTCCAACCATTGTTTCTTCTCCTGCCCTCTGGTGTTTTGAAGAATAATTTGACCCCCTGTTCTTTGTGGCAGCCTCTCAAATACTGGAATACTGCTATCATGTCACCCCTATTTTTTCTTTTCTTTAGACTAGCCAAACCCAAGTCCTGCAGCCGTTCTTAATATCTTTTAGTCTCCAGGCCTTGGATCATCTTAGTTGCTCTTCTCTGAACTTTTTCCAAGGTCTCAACATCTTTTTTGTAGTATGGTGACCAAAATTGGTTGCAGTATTTCAGGTCTCTCTCACAGTTACTGTTTTTAAGCCAGGTCTTCCTAATCTGTACTTATACCTTTGGTTTTTCCTGCCTAAATGTAAAACTTTGCTCTTCTCCACATTAAATTTTATTTTGTTGGATAGGGCCCATTATTCAAGTTTGTCGAAATCTTTTTGGATCCTGATCTTGTCTTCTGGTGTGTTGGCTATTTCTACAAATTTAGTGTCATCTGCATATTGATGAGTTCCCCTTCTATTCCCTCATTTAAGTCATTTATGAAGATACTAAAGAGTACTGGACCTAAGACAGAGGCTTGTGGTACCCCACTGCTTACTTCTCTCTATGTAGATGTAGTACCATTAAGGACTACTAGTTGAGTGTGGTTTGTCAACCAACTACAAATCCAACTGGTGGTGATGTTGTCTAGTCCACACAGCTTACCAAGAAGTAGGTTGTGGTCTACTTTGTCAAATGCCTATTTATCTCTTGTTTTGCCTGAAGCCTTCTAGCCTTGTTGACTTTAAATTCTTTATTTGAAATCCTTTGAAAAAATATACAAAGAAAAAAATCCTAGCCTTTAACATCATTTTTACTTCCAAAAATGACTGGTTTGTAACCCACTGCTTTCTGCAAATATATCCAACTGGCCAAATAAAAGCAAAAGTAAATCAAATTGAAAGCCAAAATCCTGGAAGGAGATTCTATTATTGGTCATCTAAAATAGTAGCGATATTGCAGGGTTATTTATGAAATGTGCATGACATTTTAGCATCCCAGTGACCAGTAAATTATAAATCTTGACCCCAGAAAAATCACTTTAAAAGATAGATCAGGGTTGTCAAACTCGCCGCGTCACGTGACGTGTCGCGACATATTGTGACTTTTTCCCCCTTGCCTTGGGATGGGCGCGGCTTCCATGTGACACATCCGGCCTGCAGGCCAGCAGTTTGACACCCCTGAGATAGATAGATAGATAGATAGATAGATAGATAGATAGATAGATAGATAGATAGATAGATAGATAGATAGATAGATAGATAGATAGATAGATAGATAGATAGATAGAATGATTGACAGACAATACAATGTAACACTTTCCAATGAAATGCAGAATTAACAATACAATTAAATAAAACTGCTAATTTTTATTTAATCTGTATTTGAATTTAAACAAAACTGGACAACCATATGTAACATTAGAATACAGATATACTTACTTGATCATATGTGGCACAGTAACTTTGGAATTTTCTTCAAATACTGTTGTCATTAAACCATTGCACCGTATGTTGTCAACACACTACACAAGTTAATAAAAAAATTATAGATTCATTTTTGCTCAATACTATATATCTCAGATCCTACAATTACAGAAAATAAAATTTTATCTGGAAAAAATATTTAGTTAGTAGGAAAGATAGAAGGGATTGAACTGCCACATTTTTAACATTTTCAGAATTAAAACTAAACTTTTTATTATTCAAAGTCCCTGAAGTTGCAAATAAGTCGGTGTGCTGCAGAAATTAAAATGTTGGAGCAGAATAAGGAAAACCAAGATTCACATCTATCTTCAACCCAGGAAGTTCATTGGGTGGCTTTGAAGTGAGTTTTATCTCTTGGTCTACCTGGATAAAAGCCTAGAATATCATTGCAATAAATAAGCAAACGAATGAATGAATATTTGGTTTATTCTAAATATATTTCCCATCTCAAAACATATCGCTCATGGAAACATGGCAAAACCACCAGTTTTAAATTCCTTTTGCATAAGGTCATTCAATCCAAAGGGACTGAAAACAGCAGCTCCTGATTACTGGAAACAATTGATGCCTTGAGGCCTCTGAAATAGCAATCTTCCATAGTCATAAGATTACGTTTCAAAAAGTGACAGTCTGCTGCTACAGATCTTTCCAGGAGCTGTTAGCAATTGGGAAGGCTCTGAACCAAGCTAATGAAACTTTATTTCAATATTAATCTTTAAGGACTTTATTTCTAGGATGGATTAAGATGAAATTCAAATATCAGCCAAAAATGAGGCCACTAGACTTGAGCCTGGCCCAGCTTCCTCCATCTTAATAATCATCCAAGGTGTGTCAAGTCATAGAGGGTCAGGAAATAGGCCTGGCCACAACAACTGAGCTGTTACTGTGGTTGGCCAGTCATGTATTAGTTACAAATGTTAATTTCACTATTTTTTAACTTTAAATATTTGAATATCTTTCAACAGGTGGGTTGGAAATAAATGTATTAATACATTTGAAGTGTGTTTAAAATACGAAAGTGTGCTCAGTCTCTTTTTAAACAGAGTCTTGCAAACAGACTTTCTGATCCATTCAAACATACTATGCTTGTGGAAGCAGTTGTACAGACTGGCTTGATACATGAATCCATTGGAGTCTATACAGAACCATTTGAAAGAGTATTCATTAAGGCAACAAACCCAAAATCTAACAGTAGTGCAACAAGGCATGACAGCTGCCAGCAGAGGCCCAGGCTGGGCTGGGGAATCAATGAAGGAGTGGGAGGGGGTCTTCTGGGAAGCTTGGATTGATGGGGTGTTGGATTGCCAGAGAAATGTCGCTGGAGAAGAAGCATGCAGCATGATATTGTGTTGTTCGTCAGTTAGCTCAACACAGAGAGGTTGGTGTCTGGTGATACTCTTTTGAATTTAAGTTGGTTGGTGGCTGGGCAAGGCTCAGCTTTAACTGAGTCCCCATCAGAACTGAGTTTCTCCATCTCTGGAACCAGCTTTGAATGCTTTGTATGGACAGGTTGTGAGAGTGACATGGAACTTTGGGTTGCTTTTTGGGAGTGAAACATGAAGGGAGTGATGAAAGAATGTTGAATTGAGAGGATGAGAAGACTTAACCATGAGCCAATGAGAACTCTCAGAGGTTCTGTGATACAGATAACTGGATCTGAGTCCTTCTGGTTGAGATTCAGGTTTAGGGGACAATTGGGATTGTTGTTGTACTGGCTTTCCTGCTTCACAATATCATCTTTGTCTTAACTAGATTCCATCACCAGGCTGATCATAGAGACCCCAAGATTGTTGGTTCTTGGGGACTTAAATTTGCTACCAGGTGACATTGAATCAAGAATAGCTCAGAATTCATGATCTCTCTGGCAACTAATCACACTTTGGATCTTCTGCTTATTTTCTGCTGCCTCCAGAAGACTTGAATGTTCTTTGTACAAGTCAGCTTCAGGTGCCTAAGTGTAACAGTCTCCCCCCATCCATTGTGGGCCAGGACTCAGACACTGACTCTGAAGAAGCTGCTCCAGCTGAATCAGTGGACTGTTAATCTCAGGAGACATCAAGTCATGAATCATTTGAGATTGATCACTTGAGAATGATCAAGAACAGCACCATCAAAACAGCTGGAGAAGTAATGATGAAGGATGGCCTCCAAGCCCTTGGACTCAGTGAGAAGACTGCAGACAATAGCAAAGGCATTTACTCAGACTCTTTGCCAAGCAAAGAACTAACTAGTCTAATTAAAGATAGCTGTCTGAAGCCTGATTTAAGCCAAGACCCATGTTTCTATGTTGGAAACAACCATCTGACATGTCGTTCCTGTGAATTCTGCCTGTGTAAAACCCCTGAAACTCTGGCCTTTGCACTAGCTGACAAATGTAACTTAACTCTCTGACCCTACTGGATTTTGATTTCTTTTCTGTATGTTCCTGTTGAAAGTGAAACTACTCATACAAACTTTCTTTCCTAGAGACTCCGTTTTAATTTACACTTCTCTCCTTCTGCTGTTATCTACTCAAGCTTGAGCAAATTGCTATTCTCACCTAGCAACTCTGTATGGGTATGAAATCTGAAACAGCATACTTCATGCTCTGGTCACCTCATGATTGGATTACTGTAATGTGCTCTAAATGAGGCTGCCCTTTAAAACTACTGAAAGTAGCAACTGATTCAGAATGTGGTGGCACAAGTAGTAATGAGCGTGTCATTGTGAACTGTACTAACCGCCAGCTGGCTTCCAGGTGCAATTCAAGATGTCGGTGAAATGGGCAAAATGAATAACCTTGCAGAAAAGAAGAAAGAGTGCAACCAATCATCAGATAAATGAAATCTGAGTCTGAGAAAGAACTGTAATCCAAATAAGCATCTCAGACAAGATCCTCCCTAGTTCTTATAAAGGAAGGGGAATGCCATTGATACTTGCAAGATTCTGTTATTGTAACTTTATAATAAAGTATTATAAATATGCATGATTTTGGTTTCCTACACTAGTCTACTTGAAAGGCTGATGGTTGATTATTACCTTTAAAGTCCTTGATGGCATAGGGTCTGGTTATTTGAGGGCTTGCCTATTTTCAACAGTGACTACTCATCCAGTAAAGTACATCAAAGTGGCTGCGCTTTGGGACCTATCAATTAAACAATGTCACCTTTTGGGGCCTAGAAAATGTGACACCTTCTTTCTGGAGTAGCACTGCCTCAGAGCTCCCTGGGCTCTCACGCTGATAATGTTCCAAAAGGCACTGAAAACCTTGCTGTTCTTCTAGGCCAAGGGTGTCAAACTCGCCATGTCACGTGACATGTCGTGATGTATCACGACTTTTTTTCCATTGCCTGCAATGGGGTGAATGTGGTTCTGGCATGACGCATCCAGCATGCGGGCCAGCAGTTTGACACCCCTGTCCTAGGCCCTGGGATAGGGTGATGGGAGAGCTTTGTAAGATTCCATTATGTTGTTTCACATGGCTTTTCTGGATATACATATTTTATTGTTTTAACTTTTTTACTACATAGAACACACACAACCAAATGGAGTCAGACATTTTTAAATCTATAAAATAAATAAATAATATTTTTCTGCTATTGTTTCAAATACAATAAAATAGTTGGCAGGAAACAGTCAACTCTAGTTTGTTTTTTTCAAATTTAGCACACAGAAGGTAAACAAGGATATATAACCATGTGGCCTCAGAGCTTTGCCCTTTAATTTAAGTCCCATTAAATAATGACAAATAAATTTAATCTGCAATTAAAAATTTAATTGCATAATATACCAATTAGCTGCAATTATAATCCAGTTACCAGTGCATGGAGAAAAAATGAATGCTGATTTGTTGGTTTTTCTTTTACTATCAGATAAATTCAGCTCAACTGAGCTGATCTGCAGCAACTAATGTAAGTTTTGCAACTTTAACTGAAAAAAATATTGTTTTTGTAGCAACACCATGAAATATTTATTGGCAGTTATGTGAGTATAATCTGTATTCCATCTATGAACTATTTTTGTACTCAGTTCTTGGCACTTCTGTACAAAATCGTCTATACTATTTAAAATATATAAACATATACAGCATCTACTACAGTATAATCTTGCATAGTAACCCTTCCAAGCTACTGTCCCATTTTCTTATTTTCATTGCCAAAACCTATTTATTTTTAACTATTTTACAATTAACACAATGAATCCATGCAATCAAGAACATAGACTTGGTAGAGTTGTAACATAAGATCAAAAATAAAGGCCATTCCAGAATATCCAGATTTGGCCACTTTCAATTCTCTTCAATCTTCAATTCAATTTTCTTTGGAAACCTTTTCTATGTGCAGGAACAGTTCCATGCAGGTGAAAATGTGCAGATACAATAGATTTTTAAAGAATTCTGGAAAAGGAAACTAATGACATCTGCATGCAATGACTTTGTGCATAAAAACTAAAGACAGCTTTTTCCAACCTGGTACTCTTCCAACTGAATTGTCAGTCAGCATAGCGATTCACAGTTCTAAGCTAAGCTATTAAATAAAATGAAAATGATCTGTGTGTGAAAACAGTTCATAGGAAAATTGGGGCTTGTTTTTTTCATGGTATTCAGAAACCAACTACTGAAACTTAAGAAAGTCTTATTTTATGTTATGTTCCTCTTCTATCACTTGCTCGTTATTTTAAAAAAAAATTTAATTCTTAGGCTGGGAAACAGTAGCAGCCCAAAGTCACTTAACTGGCTTCATAGATAAATAATGATTTAAATGAAGAATTTTCCACTCCAAATGCAAGACACTAATTGCTATGACAATGGGGTGCAGTGCCTAGTGGGGGCGCAGTGACCTAGTGGGTAAGACAGTTGGCTTGTTGACTGGAAGGTCGGCATCCCATGTGATAGGATGAACTCCCATTCTTCTCCCAGCTGCTGCCAACCTAGCAGTTCTAAAGCATGCAAATGCAAGTAGGTAAATAGGTATCACCTTTGGTGGAAAGGTAACAGTGTTCTATGTGCCTCGGTGTATAGTCATGCTGGCCATATGACCATGGAAGTGTTTTTGGACATTGCTGACTCCCTTGGCTAGGAAACAGAGATGAGCATCACCTTCTAGAGCAGGGGTTCTCAACCTTGGCAACGTTAAGACTTGTGGAATTCAACTCCCAGAATTCTTCAGCCAGCTTTGCTGGTTGAGGAATTCTGGGAGTTGAAGTCCACAAGTCTTAACATTGCCAAGATTGAGAACCCCTGTTCTAGAGTCAGACATGACTGGACAGGGGAAACCTTTACTTTTACTTGCCATTCATTTACCAACATCTCATTCAAAGCAATTAAACAATTATATTCTGTTAATAATTCATACATTTTATAATGAGCTCCAAGGCAACACTAATGTGCTGAATGAATTATTGTCCCTCCCCAAACTGATTACCTGACTAATGTCACTGGTCCATGCTGCTTTTTCCTGCCGTGAAGGGGCTAAAAGGACCACTGTAAATGGAGGTGCACCTGCAGGATCTACCACAATTTTGAAGTCAAGGTGCCCAAATACTTGCCCAGAACCTTTCGCTTCATGGTTGAAAGAGAAACAGAATTTGGCAATTAGAGGTTGAAATGCAGAGCCTAGATTAGATCACAGTGCAGAGACAAGTATTTTCCATAGTGATGTATACATATGTCCAAAATTCAGATTTCAAATTTAGTAACTTTGACCAGTGATATTTTTAAACAATGCAGACTCATGCAAATGTAAAATATTTTTGGCTCACAGAATTTATAATTAAGCAAATGAAAAATTATATTACGTGTTCCAGTTAAAACCTATTCACCTGAGGCAAATATATATATATATACCGGTATGACTCTATTGTGACAATACAGCATTGACTTTTAATTGACAAGACACCTAATTCAGAGCCTACTCTGTGCTAATCATCATAGCAGAGCAAGCAAAATAGAGGTATAAACTGACTAATTGTTATTGGTGGGGAATGGAAGGCTCCACACATTCAGTACTCAGGTGACCCTGGTGGCCTTAATGACTCTCTAAAAAATACAAATGACCAGCTGTCTACAAGGAATATAAATCCTTCCATTCCCTGCCATCCAGTCAGCTCTGAAGAAGCTTCTTCAAAGAAAAACAGGAAAGTCCAGTTGCCTCCTGAAAAAATACCTTTGGGATTTTGGATTGCCATTGCCTTCTGCCTAAAACTGAGAAATAGTGACTGGTTAAAATCACTTGGCTGGCTTTGTCTTTAAGGCAGGACTAGAATTCAGAGCCTCTCAGTTTCCAGTCTGGTATAATGATAAATAAATTAACACATATATACATACAGCTTTGATTTCTTGAATCAGAATTTTTATTAGAAACACTCTATTTATACTAATTTCATTAAGCAAAAAAAATGCTATTTTTTAAAAGAAAATTTTACAACTCCATAAAACAATTTGACAGAACTTACATTCATCATCATTCATATCAGTTTCCTCAATCAGTGTGCATTCTATTAGTGAAAGGACGCCTCCTGCCTAGAGACATAAATTGCATTTTTTTCAGAAATCTATTTCACCGCTCTTCAGTTTAAAAGTATATAAAATTATATAATGTAAAGTACAATCCATGAACACAAACCTAGAGTAAACCTCATCCAGTAAGTGGACAAGGTTCCTCATTGTGTGTGGTGCTGGGGGGAGGGATTGAGAGTTTTCAAGTCAGTTTCAACTCCTGACAACTGACTGGACAAGTCCCTGCACTTTTTCTGGCAATGTTTTCAGAAACAGTTTGCCACTGCTTTCTTCCTAGATCTCAGAGAGATGAAATGGCTCAAAATCACCTAGCTGGCTTCATGCATACAGGAGGACTAGATTCTATATTGTACATAGTGTAATGCATTATTTCAATCACTAGATGAGTTTCTTAAATTAAGCAAAGAGAACATTATTATTTCCAGCAAAGAATGTGGAAATGCATGGACCTCCTTTTTCCAATTAAAACAATTCTGTGTTATCCCAGTTCAACTGAAAATAATTTTACTGATAAGATTAATAAAAACTGCAGTATTTCAATACAGCAGAAGCAATGTTTTGACAAAATAAGCAATATATTTAAATAGGAAATTACAACATATCTGAATGTATTAATATTGTAATTCCAGAAATATTCTGTAATATAAAGCTATACTAGAAATTCTATATTACATTTAAATGTTCTATAAAGTAATTGAAAAAAAACTTGTCAAAACCAGAATGATGTCAGATCCAGCCCTGACGCAGCAAAATCCAATCCTTTATTTGCTTAGACCCGATGGACAGAATTTGCCAATGTATAAAAGCAACCTGAATAAATAAATCCTGAGAGGAACTAGGGCAGTGATGGCAAACCTTTTAGAGATCGAGAACCCAAAAACCACCCCACCCCTGCCCCCACTCCATCCCTTGCCTGCTCCCCGCTCTGCCCACCCGGCCAGTCACCGCCTCCAGGGCCCGCAGCAGATCGCCCAGGTGGCCCTGCAGTGCCATGGTGGCCACACCCTCCGCCTACACCTTGCAGCATCATCTGTGTGCGATGGGACGTGAGGGCGGAGTCTTGTCCCTACTGTCCGGTTGCCATGTGCTTGGCTGCACTGTTCCGCACGGCTGCACCCGGTAGGGGCTGCTGGTGAGGAGAGAACCACGGGGCTGGGGCGACAGCGCGCATGCCTACAGAGAAGGCTCCGAGTGCCACCTCTGGCACGCATGCCATAGGTTCGTCACCACTGAACTAGGGTAAGGCAGCCTCTTAATGTGGGCTTCTCTCTGATAGAATATACTGCCTCCTTCCTGGGAAAGCTCTGTGCTGCGAATCCTTCTCTCCACTGCTTCTCCACATGCACATTCCACCACAAATAATGAAAATACAAAATGTCATATTAAAAGGAGAAAGTGGTCAGAGAAAAACACTGAGGGAAGAAGCAGAATTTCAATGCCAGGTGATAATTTCAAATTACCTGCTGGAGGATATTTAGCTTAGGAAAGCACAGATGTGGAAATGCATGATAATCCATCTGATTCTTTAGAAAATATTTTAATTATTTTCTGAACTATACATTCACTTTATAATATTTATTTTAAAAACAATTAAAATAAAGGAAGTTTGGTCTTAGAATTATTCAGATAAAACAAACCATCATATATAAATACAAAAAGTTCCCTTAAACATGTTAAAATTATAATTGGAAGCTCTGATTGCTTGGCAGGCAATAGTATTGTCTTCTTTTTGCAAAGATTTATATTATTTTACTGCAATTAATCAGAACAGTTATATATTTTATTTTACTATATGTTCTATAATTCACTATTCTAGTCATAATTTTTGTTACAAAAGTATGTACCTTAAGTAGATGCAACTTTCCTCCAGAGCTCCTTGTACAAATTAAAAAGTGCTTTGTAAATAGAAAACATTGCCTTTCTCCTTCTTTTTTCAAAGACAATGATCCCAGGCGAACTTTACTAAGTTTTCCCCTCTCAACTGATGGGACTTGAATAAGAGTTCCTGGTAAGCATAAAAGCAAATAATACTCTGTAAACTTATAATACACATAAATAATTCTTATTTTTTATAGTTTACAATAAATTCAGTGTCATAAATCTGTAGCCAACTACATGACAAATTTAGATGACCATATAAATCTTTCCATAAAATATTTGGCTGCAATCGTGAAATCAATTCAGGTTATCAAATGTAATATTGCACAAGATTGCAATATATTCCTTATGTAGAACTATAACATGAAATCCAAGGTCCAGTAACAAAGCTTACCTTGTTCTTTGCTGAGGACAGTTTTCTCTTATAATATATAAAGCTCATTTACCAACTAATGGAAGGACAAAAAACATAATATACCCTCCTCGAAGCATCCTCAACCAATTAATAGTGGCTGAGTATTCTGGAAGTTGTAATGCCAATATATTTGGAGACCAGCATATTAAAAGAGTGCTAACACACTGTGACTAATTAATATATATTTCTTTTATATATTTCTAAAAGGGTTTTAAGTCTCAAGTTTAACCAGCAATAGAAGCAAAAGCAGAATAGAAAAGGAAAAACTCTGGATTTGCAAACAGAAGTCCACAAATGTGATCTGGTTTCATTCTTCAATAGTTTAAGTATATATTATAAGGTTAGGGTACAAAATTATGCATATAATTGGATGCACACTTACTAGTCCTTTCCTTAATTCTGTATTACACTACATTTTTCTATTTTCAGAATTTATTGGTATTTTGCTACATGCTAGAAATGGTTGTATTTTGGTTTTATAATTGTGTTATATAATTTGTATTATTATATTTATTTTGTAAACAGATACATTTTATATTTAAATATGAAACAAACTTAAATAAAATAAAAATGATGAATGGTTAAAGAAATATCAACATTAATCCCAATTGTCACAATGCTATAAAAAGGGTAATTTGGTTATGTGCAAACACAGATTTATTCCAGGCATTATGTAAAATTCAGATTAACTGAAGATTAAACCCAAGCCTCTCCAATCTAAGACGATATCCACTATATCACTGTGTTCACATGCTGAACCAAGGGTCTTCAAATGTGGTTTGCTTGGGTTTAGAGATATACCCATTCATGGATTATTCTAACAGATAAACAAGGCTAATAATGTGTGTTCAACAAACCAAGAATAAAAAATGTAGCTTATGATGCTACAAACCTATCTCTAAAATATTAAATAGATGCAATGACATAATACTTATGTGAGGTTAACTCTAAATGAAATCACTGATATTAAAATATACCTGAGATAAAGTTGAATTATATACTTAACATATTCATTTATTGTAATGTAAATTCCACTAACGTTTGTAGCCCTTTCATCCAAGTTAACCAGGTTTACTTAGAATTGGAAATAGCAATCTTTTAAGTATACAGCACTCAGACATTCTTTTAAATATAGAAAGCAAACACAAACTTGAATTACGAGTATTCTAGGATTTACTTTTTTAAGTGGCTGTGAGAAAACAATATTGGTGATTTTCTTTTTGGTAACAACACAGAATTCTAAAAATACGAGTCAATATGAGCAATATAATACACTAAATGCAATTTTGCTATATTATAGTTTATTGAATTTCAAATTTTTAGACAAATAAATAAAACTGACCCAAGGCAATACACATTTTTGTGGGATCTATTTAAACAAGATGCTGGATCCCAACAAATACATTCACATGAAGCCAATTGTGAAAGTATTTTAATGTGGACACCAACCAGTAATGTAAAAATATGTTCTTTCTATACAATAGGTCACAATTTGCAAGATACAAACTGATCTTTTAAAGAAGACTCGCTGTAATAGTAAAATTCAGAGGTAAATCTTTTTTCATGAACCCCATTTAAATGAGGTCCTTAATGAAACTTGATTCCAAATAAACATATTTTGATACTTTCCAAGTTATTGTGTATATGAGCGAGAGAGAAAGATAAAAAAAGGGAAAATAACAGAGGTTACCAGTGTGATTTAATAGTTAAGGTGCTGGACTAGCAGTTGGGAGACACAGATTCCAGTTTTCCTTTAGACACAGAAACCACCTGGGTGACCTTGTATCAGTCAGTCTCTCAGCTCCAGACTAGGAAGTCAAACAAATCTATTTACCAACCCACACTGGATGAATGTAGTAGATTCTAGTCCATAACCTTTAATGATTGATTTGGGATTACAGCAATAATAATTATAACATACTGTGTGTACATGCATAGGCACAAAAATAAACAGGCAGTGAATACATATTAATATACTAAAGTATAATACAATTAACACACATTAAGAGTCATACATATTAGCATAGTTCTATAAAGATTAGCCATGATTAGTGATTTAATAAAGATATTAAATAATATTAGATAATAAAGGTATTAATAAAATTCACTTGCCTTTTTGTAGTCTATGTACAACAGAGCATTTTAAACTTTAAATATTTCAAGCATAATCCCCTCACAAACATAAAAAAAGATCAAGACATCATCAATAAACTTATTTAATTCCATGATGTCAGAAATATTTCCCAAGAACCCAGTTATCCAAAGCATCCGATAAGGATGCTTTGTAATAAAACCCTGGAAAATGTTTTAAAATAATGACAGTGAATCATGTACTTCATCCACACAACAATGTTGACAGACTCTACTTACTATAGAAAATAGGTGGGTATGGAATGTTGCAAGTACATCAGATGGTTGAAGAAGAAAAAAGGGCATTAGAAGAATAAATGAAGGATAGTGAAGAAGATGCACTGAAGTTAGTATACCAGGAAGGCCTACTAAGTACAGGACAGACCAAACTGGCTTACAAGAAAGACCAAATGAAGAACAGAAAAGAGGCATGGGAAGACAAAACATTATATGGCCAGTACATTAAAAAAAATAGCAGGGGAAACAGATAATAACAAGACCTGGCAATGGCTAAGAGTTGAATAAAGAGACAAAGGTGTTAATTCTGGATGCAGAAGACCAAGCCTTAAGAAAAATGCATATAAAGCGAGAAGTGAGAAGACAGAAACAGATAGCAAGTGCTGCCTTTACAAAGAAGCTGAAGAAACAGTGGATCACCAGGCTAGCTGCTGCAACTAGATTGCCCAGACTGACTACAAACAACAGCATGACAAAGTAGCAACAATGGTGCATTGGAAGATTTGCAAGAAATACTATTTGCCTGCAAGAAAGAACTGCTGAATCTATAAAATAGGGAAAGTAATAGAAAATGAATAAGCTAAAGTGCTCTGGGACTTTAAAATTCAGACAGACAGGCATCAGCTATATAGCACCACACACTTAACAATTGTTGATAAGAAAGACAAAAAAAGTCTGGCTAGTGGATGTGGCAATACCTGGAAACAGCAGACTTGAAGAGAAAGAATTGGAGAAAATAAAATATAAACATGTGTAAATAGAAATAGAACAACTATGGCAAAAAAAGAGAGGTAGAAATAGTAGTAATAGGCACCTTGGGTGCAATCCCAAAACAAATGGAGCATCACTTAAACACCATCAGCATTGACAAATTCACCATTAGTCAATTGCAAAAGGCAGCTTTACCTGGAGGAGCTTACATTCTTCAATGATATCTGTAATATCATCAAACATCCATATTGGGTCTATGATAAGTTGCCACAGCCAACTCACTGCGGCCAACTCGCCACGGCCAACTCACCATAGCCAACTCGCCACGGCCAACTCGCTGCCAGACAATTCACCATGGCCAACTTGCCGTGGGACAACTCGTTGCAAGACAAAAGTTACATTAATATCAAAGAAATGATAAAAAAGAATCATTAAAGAAAGGATGCAAAAGAAAGGACAGAATGAAATGTGAATGGTAAAAATTAAAATAATTTTTAACTTATTTTAAATAATTAAATAGAATTGTTAAATTGTCCCGCAGTGAGTTGTCCCATAATGAGTTGGCCATAGCAAGTTGTCCTGTGGCGAGTTGGCTGTGGCAAGTTGGCCTCAGTGAGTTGGCTGTGGCAAGTTGTCCCATTCCCTCCATATCTGCCTATCCCAGATCCTCTGTAAGGACCCACCCAATAGGTGGACAAAAATATCAAATCCAATCTGAAGATTTAGCTGTCTGTGTGATGAACTTCATAGTGTGTGTGTGTGTGTGTGTGTGTGTGTGTGTGTGGCACAAACGTAAACAGGCAGTGAATACATATTAATACACCAAAATATAATATAATACACAGCATTAAGAGTCATATATATTAGCATAGTTCTATAAGGTTTACCCATGATTAGTGGTTTAACAATAATAAAATTCACTTGCCTTTTTGTAGTCTACATACAACAAAATCATTTTTTTAGTTTTTAATATTTCAAGCATAATCCCCTCACAAACATAAAAAAGATCAAGACATCATTAATAAACTTATTTAATTCCGTGCTGTCAGACTTATTTCCCAAGAATACAGTTATCCAAAACTGAGTAGGTACACATATGATAAGGATGCTTTGTAATAAAACCTTGGAAGATTTTTTTTAAAATTCATATAGATGTACTGACAAACACTAAAAAAAACTCTGCCAAGTACCACAGGAAAATCTTGATAATATAACCAGATAAAATCTGCAATATTGGCATTTAATTAGAATTGTTTTATTCATATTAGTTGTTCATCTTGTAGAACAAGTTTCTTTTCCACATTTCATAAAAGAAAGTCCTTATCATAAAAATATTAAGTATAAGTGAATGAATCCTAATACTAAAATATACTCTTTTATACCAGTGCCATGACTCAAACTTCTGTTTTATAGCTATTTCATTTTCAAATCATGGACAGAAAATACAAGGAAAACACTGATTTGAAGAATTTACTTTAATACCAACATGTAGAAGTTGTGTGGATGGAAACAAGATTATTTAAAACACTGGCACCTTAACATCAAATTATAGACATCTAAAATTCTTCCAGTCATTCATAGTATCCATAACAAAATCTGTTATTTTCTTGTATTTATTCTTCTCCTTTCCTACATTCCCTAGCAGAACATACCGTATTAATCTAAATCTATTTTCTATACTATTTGTAGGATTGTTTTCTACTACAATAATCTGGAATTTTTATATAAATTTGGAAATCTGTGTTAACTTTCTGTAGAAATTCTCTTTGGAAAAAAAGAATCCAATCAAATATATCTATAAAATTTCCTATTTGAGGAAATTCTGCAATGCATTTCCCACTGGGTAATTTAAACATTTTCTCCATCTCCACTGCCAACGTTACAAACAATGAACTCCTTAGGAACATAGAGACATTAAATCAACAGCTTATATCTGATGTTGGAATCTGTTTTTCAAAGAAAACATTCCATTAGAGATGGGTAAATGGCTTTGGGGTCTCTTAAAGCAAACCATTAGATTGTGGCCGTCATTTCGTTCTATAAAGTACAAACACAAAGCAACCATACATTGCTTCAGTATTTTCTATAGCACAAATGGGATGTGCAATAAATAGGTTACAGTGATTGCTACTCTCCATGATTTCAGCCAGCCAGATATGTCTTCCTCTAGTATTTCTGTTATTATCTGCTTAAAGTTGTCTTTTAATTCTTTGAAGGGTTCTACCCATTCTTTATACTTCTGCTACCACTTCTTTATACGAACAGTATTAGAGTCTCATAAGAAGGAGAATTTGGAGAATTAAGTACACAGTTAGCATATATGATAGCAGTTCACACCATAGTTATGTAAATAATGTTTTAGAATATTTGGTAAGCTTCCACAAGGACTACAGAGAGATCTTCCAATTGGCAGAACTGAGGCAAATCAGAAGATATTTCACACTATGATTTTAAAACTCTGTCACTTTAAATGATTTTAATTTAAAAAGAAATCAAATTATATCTGTTTGAGCTGTTCTAGACGTACAAATGAAAAATGGGAATAATAAACAACTATTTTCATTCCTCACAATTGTTCCACCATTTGACAAAGCTTCAAGTACTTCAAGTTTCTCCTGTGCTTTTGCCCGAATGTTGGCATCATTTGGGATTGCAACATCTATCGGCCAGACAGAATTATTTTCCATGGTGCTGGAGATAATTTCTGGTCCACTGAAGATGATAGTCCGGTTATTGTGTATGTGACTTTCCCATGGGTGCTTTATTATTATAGTGCTGTTTTTCATGTCTCCTAGAAAAAAAACAGCATAGAGGTAGGGCTCAAGAGCAGCCCGGAAATTACAAATATATAGATGTGCAGATGTCAAAAACAGGTATTTTGCATCTTATACTTCCCAGTGATGCCAACATAAACTATCGTTTTCAATTTCATTTTTCCTTCATAGTCTATAACTACATAATCAATACATGCATGTTAAATTCATTGGTCTTACCTTGTCGTATAAAAGTCTGGCTGGTGTCCAATAATATGTCACAACCTTCTACTATCATTCTTTCTATTGCAAGATTTTTCCGTATATTTTCTGTATCACTCACTTCATCGTGCATTATTCTATTGTAAATGAGAGGGCAAAAAATCAATTATCTAGTTATGAATTTGTAAAGAAAGAACAGCTTGGATGAACTTTATGGCCAGCATAAGACTATCTATTTGTTTGGTCGAAATGGAATGCTATCCTTGACAAAGTTTGTCTATTATCTCCCCTGACTATCACATCATGATCTCTTCCATACCAGCACACTGAATAGCTAATTGCCTCTTTTGTTAGCAATTACTGTTCCTGTTTTTCAAGCTATTTTACTTTGGAACTTCCCTTAACAAATTTCATGCTTTAAGCCATGGGGAATTTGAGGTCCAGAGTTCTTTCGGACAGATGGATAGACAGATCCCAAGTGTGAGAGAGCAAAAAATATATGACAGGAATCATAGGGAAGTAGGGACAGTCAATAATTTCTTCAGAACCTTCAGCCTTGACCCTGGGCCAAACTGCTAATAACCCTGGTATAAGGCAAACTCTGGTGAAAGCCCCCCCTTTTGCATTTCACCACCTAGACTAAAAATTGCAACCCTGGATAGCATACAATCAACAAACAAGTAACCAATAAATTTTAAAAAGCAGTACAATTAAGAATGATAATATAAAGAGCATATAGAATGGCTTTGACAGAGACAGGGAAGATCTGTTACCAACGCAACAAACAGGTACATACGGCTTAAGCCCATACAAAGATAAAGATTTATGAAAATCTTTATCTAAAGCAGGTCTTCCCCCCCCCCCGGCAATTCACATGAAGATAAAAGAGGGAGAAGAGGATGCACATTCAGAAACGGGGCGGTGTCTTACCTGAACGCCTTTTCTCAGCACGGAGATGGAGAATCCACCAATGGGTTTAGACTGTGTTCCTGCCCAATCAGATCAAGTCAGCCAAAGTTGCCACACTTCTCCTGGGCTAGAGGATCCCAGTCTCAACGTAAGCGAAGCCATGACTGACAGAAAGACGTGTTGGCTCATAAATATAGATCTAGGCCTAATAACCTACTAGGGTGGGAGTGGATTCTCCATCTCTGTGCTGAGAAAAGGTGTTCTGGTAAGACAACGCCCCTTCTCCAGCACAGGAGATGGAGAATCCACCAATGGGACATACCAAAGCCTACTGTCCCTGAGGGGGGAAATCAGGCCTGCCCCAGTGTGGCACTTTGAGATAGTACCTGTTGGAGAACTCTCCTGCCAAAGAGGCCTCCGCCGAAGCGAACTTGTCGATTTTGTAATGTCTAATGAAGGGTGACGGAAAGGACCATGTGGCTGCTGTGCAAACATCTTCAATGGATGCTTGAGTGTCCAAGGCCACGGAAGTAGCCGCGCTATGGGTGGAATGGGCCGTAATGCACCCTGGAACCAGCACTGAATCCGCCCGATACGACTCCGCAATACACCTGCCAATCCACCTGCCAATCGTGGAGGAGGATACTTTCCTGCCCTTAGAAGGAGGATGACAGGAAATGGAAAGGACCTCAGTGGTGCAGAAGGCAGCTGTCCACGAGATATAATAACGTAGTGTTCTGCGGACGTCTAGCAGGTGCCACTGTCGTTCCAGAGCATGCGATGGATTAGGACAGAAATCTGGTAACACAATTTCCTGAGTCCTGTGAAATAAAAAAATTACCTTTGGAACAAAGGTTGGATCAAGATGAAGGACCACTCGGTCCCAGTGAAAAATGCATAAGTCAGCTCTGGTGGAGAGAGCCGCTAATTCGGAAATCTGCCGGGTGGAGGTGGTAGCTACCAAAAATGCTACTTTATATGGTAAGTATCGCAAATCATATGTTTTGAGGCGTTCAAAGGGCGGGTTGGTAAGAGCCCGCAAAACCCTAGGTAGTTCCCAGGAGGGATATCTATGGACTACAGGGGGCTCGGTGTTAGTAGCACCCTTGATGAATGAGCGGATCAAGGGATGGTGACCTAGAGAAGTGGCAGATTCACATGTAAGTATGGTGGAAAGAGCAACGATTTGTCTGTGTAGTGTGTTTGAAGCTAAACCCCTCTCCAGACCCTCCAGAAGGTAGTCCAATATGTGAGGAATTGTCAGATCTGGAATTGTCAAGTGGTGTTTTGAGCACCACGAACAGAAATTCCTCCATGTGGCCTCATAAATATGGTTGGTAGAGGGCTGACAGGAGGCCTGGATTATGGAAATGATTCCTGGTGAGCAGTGCTCCCGGGATAAGACTGAGCACTCAAGTGCCATACGGCTAATTGGAGCCATTGGGGGTCCGGATGAAGGAATGTCCCCTGACTGAGTGAGACCCTGTCCGGGGGAATCCTCCATGGTTCTGCTAGGGAGAGGTTCACTAGGTCAGCAAACCACGGACTCTGAGGCCAGTATGTAGCCACTAGAAGAACCTCCGCTCTTTCCCTGAGGATCTTGCAGATGACCGCCGGAAGAAGAGGGAGAGGAGAAAAAACATAGAGCAAATCCTCCGGCCACAGACTCCGAAGAGCGTCCATGCGCTCTGCCCCTGGGGAGGGGAAACAGGAGAAGAACCTCGATAACTGAGTGTTTGTCAGGGAGGCAAAGAGTTCTAGGGCTGGAAGTCCAAATCAGTGGGAGATTTCCCTGAAAATCCTCGGGTGTAGGCGCCACTCTGAGTGGCACCCTGCTGAGGAGATCCGCCTGCGTGTTTGCCTCTCCTGATATGTAATCAGCCTTGATGGAGGCTAGGCTGGATTCTGCCCACAAGCCCAGGAGGAGAGCCTCAGACAGGAGGGCACGGGATCGGGTGCCCCCTTGCCGATTCACATCGGCCTTGGCAGCAACATTGTCCGTGAGGACCAGTACGTGACGTTTCGCTACAGAGTTGCGGAAGTGTCGAAGGGCCAGGTGTATGGCTCTGAGCTCCAATCAGTTTATGTTGTGCCGAAGGTTGGAATGGGACCAATGGCCTTGGGCCCACTGTGAATGTAGGTGTGCACCCCAACCAAACAGGCTGGTGTCAGTTGTGAGAGTAATTCGATCCGGCTCCTTGAAGGAGGACCCTCGGAGCATGGCCGATGAGAGCCACCGCCTGAGGGAGTGTGAGACTCGAAGTGGAATTTGCACTCTTCAAGTGGATGAGCTGATGTTCAGTCTCTGGAAAGGAAGCAGGAACCACTGAAGTATCCTGGAGTGGAGCCTGGCCCAAGGCACAATGGCAATGGCCAAAATCATCTTTCCCAGTAATTGGGAGAAACTTGCTAACGATACCGTACAGTACCCGCAAAGTTGTAGGACTAACTGCCGTATGCTGTCCCGGCATTCCTGGGACAAATAGACCCGGCAGTTCGCCGTGTCTATGATGGCCCCTAGGTGTAATAGCCTTGTCGTGGGAGACAAGTGGCTCTTGGAGAAGTTTACCGAAAACCCATGACTTTGAAGAAGGTTGATCACCCGTTCGAGGTCCGTCAGCGCAGCCTGCCCTGATGATGACTGAATCAGAATATTGTCCAGATAACACTGGACTCTGACTGGTGCCATCCGGAGGTGGGCTGCTAGAACCACTAGAACCTTGGTAAAAACCCTCAGGGCTGAGGAGAGGCCAAACGGCAAAGCCCTGTATTGATAGTGCCGACCCCTGTAAGCAAATCTTAGAAACCGGCGGTGGCTGAGAGAGATGGGATGTGGAGATAAGCTTCCGTGAGATCTACGGACGTCAGGAAGTCTCCTCTTCTTACGCATCTGAGAATGGATTGGAGCGTTTGCATCTTGAACTTGCGGTAAACAAGATGACGGTTCAGTCTTTTTAAATCTAGGATAGCTCTCCATCCACCCGAGGCTTTGGGGACGACAAAAAGGATGGAATAGAATCCCTGACCTCTCTGATCCAATGGTACCGGTTCTATGGCCCTTATGTTTACAAGGTGCTGAATGGCCTGATGCATTAATCTTTTCTTTGTGTGATTTCTTGGTCGGGGGCAAGACAGAAAGTGATTCGGAGGGAAGGTGAAGAATTCCAGGGAAAGTCCGTGATGAACCGTGTTCAGCACCCATGTGTCTGTGGTGGTGGCTTCCCACTGGCGGGCAAAGAGGGAAAGTCTGCCACCTATGGGCCGTTTACCCTGAAATTGTTGTCTGGGCCTAGAACCCATTCTGTCTGATTGTCTGTCCTGTTTGTCCTGTCGGACAGGAAAAGATCGGGAAGGATAGGAATAATTGGACCTAGTACTACACGAAAGGATTGTCTCCATGAGTAGGTGTTGGGTCGTTTGTCTGGACGTTTAATAAGGTGATGGAGGAATTTACGTTTATCCTTATTCTCCATAAGGTAAGGATCTAAGGCAGCGGTTCTCAACCTGTGGGTCGCGACCCCATTTGGGGTCGAACGACCATTTCATGGGGGTCGCCAAACACCACAGTCCGCCATTTTTTTTTGTCGGCCATTTTTTTTCTGGTCGGCCATTTTTTCCCCTTTGCGATGCGGGCCGTCGCGCTATGCATGTGCGATGCGGGCCCGCCTTTTTTTTAAATTTTGGTCGGCCATTTTTTTTGGTCAGCCATTTTTTTTCCCTTTGCGATGCGGGCCGTTGCACCACGCATACGCAATGCACCCCATTGCGCCACACATGCGCGATGCGGGCCGGGGTCGAGCCCCGGAAAAGGTTGAGAACCGCTGATCTAAGGCTTCCCCAAACAGCTTCCCCCCCGGTAAGGGGCTGCTGACAGGCGCCATTTGGACTTGGCGTCAGCATGCCAGTGTCTCAGCCAAAGCATCTGGCATCCGGTGACATTGGAAGCCATGGCCCTGGATGAAAATCTGGCAGCCTGTAGTGTTGCATCGGAAGCATATTCCATTGCTGCCACCATCTTGCTCAGATCCTGGTGAGTGCAGATATCTTCTGCTGGAATCCTGGCCTGAAGCTGTCTAAGCCAGCGGAGAGCAGACCTATTGAAAAAGGATGCTGAGGTAGCTGCCCTAATAGCCCAAGCCGTAGCTTGGTGAGTCTTGCGGAAAGTGAGCTCACTTTTGTGGTCCTCCGCCTTGAGGGCATCAGACACGTCACCAGGAGTGGCAGTGGGAGATACCAGGGGTCCCAAGGGTTCGTCCACTGTGGGGACCTCCAGAGTATCTGCCATGTCCTGGGCAACATTATAAAGCCTTTTTTCACTGCTACTCGGGAGAGGAAGGGTACCCAGAGATTCCCATTGTTTCTTGACCGCATTTAGAAACATGGGTGGACAGGGGATGCGGTGTTGTGTGGTTACTGGTTCAGTGAAGTTCGGATCTGTCTCCGAGTCTGGAGCAGCCATCGATGTCGAGGTGGAGGGCTCAGGACCAAGATGGGCCATGGAAGTGGCCTTTTGGAGCAGGGGGACAAAATGAGATGGATTAAAGAGACTAGCAAAGGATGGCATTTCAGAAGGATTTTCTTCCTCATCTGACATCGGGATCCCCAAGTCCACAACATACTCACGATAGGAAGAACCCTCAGAGTAATAGGACTGTGACGGTGAAGAAGGTGCACAATAAACCTCGGTAGTTGGTTGGTGGGTAGGTAGGGGAGAGACCGAGGTTGACCTGGGTACGTGCAATCTAGCTTGAGGAGCACGCGCTACCGCCTGTGCAATCAACTCATTCAGGCGGTCCTCCATGGGAAGGGGAACCAGCTCTGTTGGTCTAAGCCCAGACGCAGTAGGAGTGAAAATAGCTGCCGGGGCAGAATGCCCACGGAGCAGCAGGTTGGAAGATGGGGTCCTGGTGAGATGTGTCACCCAGCGTGGGGGCAGAGATGGTATCCCCTGTTGACCAGATCCCCAGAGGGGAAGCAGAGGGTCCCAGTGGCAAATCGAAGGCAGGGACTTCAGCCTGAGCGGCTTCAGTCCTAGCCTATCTTTGTGCTTTAGAGGATTCCCTCTCTAATGCCTGGTGTCTCCTACTGGCCTGTCTTTCGTCCTTTTTTGAGGTTTTGCCTGCAGATCTCTGCCTTGGCCTTGGCCGAGATCTTGCCTGCAGCCTTCTCATTGGAGGATTTATGCCGTTTGAAGGCTGATGAAAGCAGTGAAGCTCTCTTCTTGGAAGAGCCAGTATCCTCCATCCTCGTGGATAATCACAGAAGCACGATAGGGTACTCCTGGTATCCAGAGACAGCTGCTTTTTTTCTGTGGATAAGCACAGGAGCACCATAGGGTACTCCTGGAATCCAGAGACTGCTGTTGTTGTTATTTGGATAATCACAGGTGCACGATAGGGTACACCTGGTATCCAAGGACTACCAATCTGTGGATAACACAGGTGCACGATAGGGTACACCTGGAATCCAAAGATATTAGAATTGTGGATAAACCCAGGTGCACGAAAAGGTACACCTGAAATCCAAACACCTCTATACAGGGAGAATCAAGGACATGATGTGTGTGTACAGCTATGCTGTGTGTGGATAAGGAGACACCAATTCCAGACCTCCAAGATGGTATGGTGATACCAAGCTAATAGACAGCATCCTAGTAATCCTGCTTTGGGCAAGAGAATTAGTTTAGGTCCCAAAAAAAGTGCTGGCAGATGAAGGAGGGAGAGAACTAGCAGTTCTCAAAATGGCGGCCGGATCCAAAATGGTGGCCGTCCCTGCAAAGTGCAATTCCTTGAGGCTATTTCCCAATTAAGAATGGGATGAGGAAGGAACCCCTCCCTTAGGACGACGAGGGCCTAGAGACGATAGAGTTCAGTGACCACAAAATGGCGGCCACAAGTTTGAGAAGTCTAATAGGCACTACGCTGAATTTGCTGTGTGTCCCTATAGGACCCAGAAATTTTCCAGGCAAAAGGAAGGCAAACGCTATCTCCAGGTGGCAGTCGCCGCTTCCAAAACAAAAACGGAGCTCACCTGTGCCTTCTGCACTGTTCTGCCGCCTTATGGAGCCGCCAGCCAGTTGATTTGTCAAAATCCAGTCAGAAGACAGCACGCGCTTGTCTGGCGACCAGGGCTGCAGCCGCAAGCCCCCCCCCCAGCAATCAATCAAAGAAAAAACAAGCCGCCAGACCTCCGGAGCTGCAAACGCAGAGAAGCCTCCCTGACTCATGCTGAGTCCTATTGCCATCCTTAAGCCTGCGCACACAATCGGACACCTGGGATTGCAGTCGCAACCCCCTGGTCATCCAGAACAAGGATTCAGTCATCAAAGACTCTGGAACTGTAGTCGCAGTCCCAGCAACAAAAAACCTTGAAACAAGCCTTTTAGGGAAGCCTCCCTGACTCGAGTTGAGCTTCCACCCCCCCCCCCACTAACACGCCTTGGAGTTGCGGCTGCAGACTCCTGCAAGGGAAAGCAATCAAACTAATATGACGAAAGCAACTATTGTTGCCTCTGAGGGGTGAGGAAAGGTTCCCTAGAGAAATGAAAAACAGTACTGAACTCAGTAGGAATCCTGGATTAAGAAGGGCTAGGGAGGTGAAAAATGAAACAGAAAGTCAAGAAACACAAGCAAGGGCCTTACTAAATCTCACTTTGAAGCAAAGGGGGGAGGGGTTTGGAAAGAAGCAGCAATCCTAACCCAGTGCTGAACCCAGCACTGTTCAAAAAACTGTTAAAAGTCAAAAGATGGAAAATCCACCAATGAAGACTATACCTGCCTAAGAGCCAAACTTGCACATCTGTCCTGGCCAAGATCAAGTCGAGACTGGGATCCTCTAGCCCAGGAGAGGCATGGCAACTTTGGCTGACTTGATCTGATTGGGCAGGAACACAGTCTAAACCCATTGGTGGATTCTCCATCTCCTGTGCGGGAGAATTATTAGTTTCTGTTACTACAGTTATTCTAATGAAAGTAATTTTACATGGCATCTGTTTATTGATCTGGTCTACCTTGTAGGACTGATATACAATAATATACAATAATATACAGTTCTGATTCTGGTGGATTTCAGTATCCACATCTAGGGGCAGGACAGTCTGGGAAAGTTTAGTTCATGACCTCTTTTGCAACTATGGGCACATGCCAGGCAATGTTAAGTTTAAATCAAACATTTTGATTTTCTTTCCAACTCAAAGCACTTGACTTGTTATTTGAAAAAAAGATGACATTCTAATTTTGTCATGGTCAAATCACTTTCTGTATAGCTCCTCCCAGTCATATCGTGTGACCTCCACAAGTCGGAGGCCTGATTGAGACAGCATGTCCAGATACCTTTTGGATCCAGATGGATTCCAATAGGCACTTATCGATTTTTACAGCAATCTGGCAGGTAGTTCCATGAAATGCTACTTTTTAATCTGGAATTCAGAGGCAACAAGGGTCATACATGTGATTGTCCTCAGCAGTTCTACTGAATAGATCCAGGAGATGAAATGCCAGGATAAATGCCTAGCCTACCAGTGGCAGAAGATCCCAATAAATCTGTCTGAATATTTGTAAGAGCTCACATTCAACTATACACATTGGCAGGTTCTATATTTAGGCAAGAAAAACCAAATGTACAGTTATAGTATAGGTGATTCCTTGCTCAATAGTAGTAACTGTGAGAGGGATCTCGGAGTCTTAATGGACAATCACTTAAATATGAGTCAGCAGTGTGCTGCAGCTGCCAAAAAAGCCAACACAGTGCTAGGCTGCATTAACAGAGAGATAGAATCAAGATCACATGAAGTGTTAATCCACTTTACAATGCCTTGGTAAGGCCACACTTGTATTACTGTATCCAGTTTTGGTCACCACATTGTAATATGTTAAGACTCTAGAAAGAGTACAGAGAAGAGCAACAAAGATGATTAGGGGACTGGAGGCTAAAACATATAAGGAACGGTTGCTGGAATTGGGTACATCTAGTTTAATGAAGAGAAGGACGAGGGGGGACATGATAGCAGTGTTCCAATATCTCAGGGGCTGCCACAAAGAAGAGGGAGTCAAGCTATTCTCCAAAGCGCCTGAAGGCAGAACAAGAAGCAATGGATGGAAACTAATCAAGAAGAGAAGCAACCTAGAACTAAGGAGAAACTTCCTGACAGTTAGAACAATTAACCAGTGGAACAAGCTGCCTCCAGAAGCAATGAATGCTTCAACACTGGAAGTTTTTAAGAAGAGACTGGACAGCCATTTGTCTGTAATGGTATAGGTTTTCCTGCCTGAGCAGTGGGTTGGACTAGATGACTTCCAAGGTCCCTTCCAACTTTCTTATTATTATTATGGTATACTTCCGGACTACCTACAAGGTTCAGAGAGACTGATTTGCCATGTTTCTACCCCTTCCTAAGTGGGCCATTCCAGACAGGGATGAAAGAGAAGTCAAACCAGTGAATGTTCTGTTATGGTATCCCATTGCTTTTCATTATTTATCTGAAATTGCTAGGAAAGATCATCCATTGGTTAGGATGAACCAATATATCTTCAATATACTTGAATTATACTGTTCCAAGCTGAGATGGAGATATTAACCTGTGTCAATATGGATGTGATAAAATTAATTTAAATTGAACGGTGGGAAGACTAAGCTCTTTTTTTCCAAAACTATCTGATTTTAATTATTGAAGGCTGTAAGCTGGATTACTACAATGTTCTTTACATGTGACATGAGCTTTTAAGGACTACATGGAAACTATAATTAGTGAAAGATGTGACAGTCCACTTCTCAATGGGTAACAATCATATAACTATACTTCACTAGGTCTGTAGGCCTGATTTGGGTACATTTCAAATGCTAATTTAAAGTTTTCATGACTTGGCTCCCAGTTCTCTCCAGAACTGCCTCTTTGAAGAAAAACCAACCCGCCCTATAAGTTCATTCCATAAGCTAATATTTAAAGTTCCTTCTACTTGAGATATTCAAGGGAATGGGAAAAGGGTTTCTCTACTGCAGTTCCTTCAATTTCAAATATTCTCCTCTCAGAAGGTCAGTTGGTATATTTCCCCAATGAAGAGCTACTAAGAGTGCTGTTTTGTAGAGTCTTTAACCTGGAATAGTCTCCAATGGGATTCAGCACCAGTGGGAATTGTTTAGATAAACTGTTGATTGTTGTGTCTTTATAGATATTATTTTGAGCTCCTAGTCTTTTGGAGCCTGGCATTATAAAAACATCATAAATAAAATATACGTGCAATTTTAAAAAAATATTATCTGATTTTACATATTATAACTTCTGTTCTAGATGTATAAATTGAGAACAAAAAGCAATCAAACCTTGAAAGTTCTTCCAGTTTAGATTTAGCAAACTCAAGGCTTTTCCTTTCCACGTGTTCATGTGGTGTATGAGCTAGAAGTTCATGAAGGGTGATAATATATCTAGGAATCTAAAGGATTGAAAATATTAATCAGTAATGCTTTTTAAATGTATAATTAATCATATGTTTTCTAACTTGGATTTTCTTACAGTACAGTACCCAATACAATACAATCTAAAAAATAGCATTTACTATTTCAGAAATCAGAAAATAGAATCATAGAGTAGGAAGGGGTCATTGAGGCCACTGAATTCTTGGCTCAGCACAGGAGTCTTCAGAGTCCAAAAAATTATTTTAAAATAGCAATACTAATTCAGTGAGGTAATATGAACATAGCATGCATCTGTTTCTGATGATAGCTAAACCTTAAATTGAATCCGTTTTTTTCCCAAAGTCATCCAAAGTGAAACAGATTAATCTTTAATCTTTGACCTGGCTTCAGATATGTGTGGAGTATCAGGGCAGCTATTAAAGCTCTAATAAGCTGCTTTAGGGGAGTTGCTGCTTTCATTAACTATGCTGAGGGCATCTGTCACATAGAAAAATAAAAGTTGCTTCACTTAAATTGCTGGGGGGCGGCGGAGGAAAGGCTATTCTCCAATGAAATTGTAGTGACAGGTTTTCTTGACAGGGATGAACTCCCTCCATCCCAGCTGTTTTCACCAAAATGAACCTTTATTTTTCTCCTCCTAAGTGATTATTTGACAGCTGTCACTGTTAGTCTTAAAGTCCACCCTAGGACTTTGGCAGCAGATTTTTTCATGAGCTAGTAACAGTAGCTGTCATATATAATTATTTGAAGTGGAATAATCTATAGCTGCAGAAAGCCACAGCAAGTTCTGAAAGCATGCTGCAATGGGCACAGTATATCAGCAGAAGTATTTTGAAAGCTTTTTGTCCAACCAAGGTGCTATCCAGGACCAGTTTACATATTTCTCTTATTTGGGCTTAACAATCCTTTTTAACATGAGTACCATGGCATCAACAGCACACATACTGTAGCTGATGCAGTCTTCATTCTCTAAGAGGATTGTGACTTCTATGCATACTTAGATGTGTTTGGGTATCATTCCTGCAGTTTTATAGTGCCATTTGGGTATCCTCACAAATATTTTAATTTTCATAGATAAAAACTGACTATAATGTAAAAATACATCACTGCAAATTTATGATTAAAAAATAATAAACAATACAATACTAATGCCTATGAAATATCTTACAAAAGATTGTAATACAGTATCTCTCGTGATTGAATAAAATACAAAGATTTATGCTATAGCAATTTTCTTCAGTTTAGTGAGTCCAGGTTAGCCACTCATTCTAACATTATCATCTGGGAAAGATTATTTGACAGCAAAAGTCATTAGGATGATAATAAAAATGATGCAAGCAATAAAATTACCTGAAACATAGGGTAGGTAAGGAATGTTTCAAGCATTCTGCCTTCACATGCAGTGTTGGATTCATATTGCTTTAAGAGTTTGTCAAAATCTCTGTTCTGCTTGCAGTTTGCCAGCACCTGTAGGCTATACTGGTGATTTCTAACAAATTCTTGATATATATTCAGCATTGGTAAAAGAATATCAAATAAATCAGCTACAAAGACAAAAAGATTTTTGCAGTCATTCCTTTTCCTTCACAGAAATAAAAAGTTTAAACCAAATTAATTCCATTTGTAGCATTGTATAATTACAGGTGTTAAAAAGGAAGGCAACTTTATTAAAGTTTCCTCTAATGCTGTCACAATTTGACCACTCAGGAGTTCTTCCAGAACTTTAAGTAATTGATACAGTTTATCTATATTAATAAATGAAGGGTCTTTGTATCTCATGCTAGGACAGAGCTTCAAATGACAGGAAAATCACATTTGTCTTATTTCTGCCTGTAATATAATTTTTTTTAAAAAAAAACAAATTTCTGACTGAAGAAAAAAAAAGCTGTAAACTTTATATCACAGTAATGAAATACAGTGCATTTTTCCTAACATTGTTACACCTTTTGGAACAAAGAATACACAGGTAAATGCTGCAATTTCTAAATTTCTCTAACAGGGCAAATAAAAAATAAAACAACTTACTGAAAGGAAACTAAAAAAAAGCTTAACTTTCAAATAAAAAATGTAATACTATTCTTTAAACACAGAAACCAACACACAATGTTACCTAAAATTAAGGTAGGCCAGTTTGCTATTCTTGCTTTTAATCCTTGATGAAATATTTCATGAAGGAACATTATAGTTTCACTGGAGAGAAATAAGAGTTAACAAAATAAAACAAAAATTAAACATCTGTGTAAAATATATTATTTGAAATTATCAGTACGTTATCATGAAATGACTATCAAACAGGCTATTACCATCCCAAAAGCTTTGGGATGCAGTGAGTTAGAACTTTAAAAATATATAAAATTACAGAGTATTTGTTCGTAGTTTTGAAATAATAAACAATATTTTTATTTAACTATATTTACTTAAAGAATTTTTACAGCTGCCCAACTTGGACATTAACTCTGGACGGTTTACAAAATAAAAAAGATTAAATACACCATAAACAGAATCAACAAGAAGAAACCTGTGCGGAGTTCTAATTTAGGCACAAAATGAGGATGGTTATCAAGTGGTAGGCAGAATATTCCCAGATTGGGCATTCTGTGAATGGGGAGTGACAATTTTGGACCCACTAAATTCTAAGCCAATCTGATCAGTTGAATGTTGCGAATACATGCACATCAGCTACACAAAACTCCCAAATCTAACTTATCTAAAGAGCTGAAAGTGAAACTAAAACACCTAGATTTGCTAGGCTGAGAAGCCCAGCAGAAGTTTATCTTCTTGCAGCTTCTATCCTAATTGGTATGAGCAGCAAAGATATCAAAGAGTCCATAGATGCACCATTTGACTTTGATTCAGCTATTTGGATTATCTGTCCACTAATTTTATAATATTCAAGGCCATATGTTATTCAATTTAATCTTTAAAATATCAACATAAATCAGTTTTCCATTTTGTTCCAATGAAGCTACTGCAGTTAGGGGTGAAAAACTGGAATTCATCTAGTCTTCCCCTGCAACCCAAAAGAGAAAGGAAGTAAGAGTTTTCAATGTCAAAATTCTAAAAATTAAATGCAGTCATGTGCTACACATTGTACATATTTTTAATACTATAAATCAAAGGCAGACAGATAGAAAACAATTTCATGCAATCATATTGGAATGAGTTTTTTAAAATGTATCCAATAATACCTGTTGAGGAAGATGCTGCTAACATCATCATGACTAATAGGTGGTTTCTTTGAACTTGCAGCCATTCTTAAGGGCCTTAGAAAACAATTCACAAGGATATAAAGTTGATGCACATATTCAGATTCTGCCTCAACCATGTTGAAAACTATTTGGTTTCTTTTTCGCATACTTTCTGCATGTGGAGAACAAATATAATCTTGAACAATTGTCTTCCATTTTCTTCTACACAACCAACCACGCATAAAGCTCTGTACCTAAAGAGTGAATTTAAAAGAAAATCAAATTTTATTACGGTCACAGACCAGCATTACAAATAAAAGCATTAAAAACAACAATAATGGTAAAAAATAAAAATATAGTAAAAAATAAAAATAAAGACAGAATAATATATTGTGATTGGTAGTGGATTAACAGTGGGCAGTTAAAGTTTGCCTAATAACAGAATTTGGCCACCTTCAGAGAAACTACTTCATACTGATCTGATTTTTAAAAAAAACATTTTAATGGTCTTTGAAATGCATATATATCCCATTCAAACATATGTACTGATATATCAGTGTTTCAAGAAAGGAAGACAAACCATGTTTCCTTGCAATTTATGATTCAACAGCTAAAAACAACAGACTTTGGACAAAACTTTATAAATATGATTGAAACAATATACTGTGAACAAGCAGCAAAAATGATAGTAAGCGGAGATTATACAGAGAACTTTGAGATAAGAAAAGGTACAAGACAAGGATGTCCACTATCTCCATTGTCATTTATCCTATGTTTTTATTGAATTTGAAAATGGAAAATGAACAAGTTAAAGAAATAATGATAACATGGGCAAAGAATTTTGGATATAACATAGATTTAGAAAAATGGCACAACTTGTGGGAAAGAAATTATAGATTGACAATGTCAACTTCTTATAAAGAAAACCTATATAAAATGTTTTATAGATGGCACTTGCCACCAGCAAGGTTAGCAAAAATGTTTAAAAATATGTCAGATAGATGTTGGAAATGTAAACATAAATCAGGTACTTATTATCATGTATGGCGGACATGTGTTAAACCAAAGAGGTACTGGCAAAAATATATACTTGGCTAGAAAAGATGTTGGGATAGCTTATAGATTTTAAACCTGAACTTTTTTTACTAGGTATAATGCCAGAAAAGATTAATAAACAAAGTACATACTTGATTTTATATGTGATAACAGCAGCAAGAATCATATTCACACAATATTGGAAAAATGAAGAAATACCATCAGAGAAAGAAATAATTTAAAAAATACTAGAATGTGTGGAAATGGACAGACGTACTATGAGGTTGAAAGAAAAAGAAGAAACAGAATACTTTCAAATTTGGGACTTATTTTATCAATGGCTGGAGAAAAGAATAAAGGTTTAGGAATTAAATTTGTATTAGTGAATGATAAATTCAGACAACACGTTTGTTGAATAAATACTATTGAATTATATAAAAAAATTAATAAAATCTATAAAAGAAAAAAGAAAAGTAAGGAAGACAAAACCTGCAGTTAGCAAAAAGAAAGCGGCAACTACTCTTCCACTTATTCTAGAGCATGCTTAGAAAGACCAGAATACTTTAGCTGATCTTAGAATATTTGGCATTGTAGATTGACTCAGAAAACAGAGACTATGTAGAGGAATTAGCACACTTGCTTTAGGTAGAGCAAAAATGTATTTATCAGAGTCACATCTGAATAACAGAACTAAATTGAACAAGTTCAACAAGCCATTCTTCACATTTGCTTTGGAGGATATGTAATGGAACATGAAGGAAAGTGAACAATCAGCAACCTATTAAAACAGCCATACCTGCTTTCTAGATAAGGATGCAGCTACTTTAATGAGTTTTCATGCATTTTAGAATACTTGAACACTCAATCTCAAACTCTGCATAGGCTTCTACTTAATATTCTATTTTTACCAACATCTCACTTTTAAAATAAACTGTAAGGAAAACAATAACTTAGGTCTATACAATAAATTGTATTGATTTAATTGAAAATTAACTGTAGAGGACTAATGTGGCGTAACAGTTAAGTCAATGGACTTGAGCTAGAAAGATTCAAATTCAATATCCTAGTGTTTAGTTGATGACTTTACACAAGTCATTCTCTGATGACAACCCAAGGATGTTGGGAACTTTAGGAATAAAATGAGGAGTGAATTGATCCATGCACACTACCCTGAGTTCCCAGAGAAGACAGGATATAAATACATCCAGTAAATAATAAATAATAATTGACACACCTAATGCCTTTATTCATGATTAAGTAGTGTAAAACAAACAAAGTATTTTCTATCCAATGTATGTGTCAACATGCCATAGATATTAAACCTAATGCAAAATGTAAAAAAGAAAAAAAATCCTGCTAATAATAGGACCTACTGACTCAAGTGTCATTATCATCCATAATTGTATGTTTATAGAGCACTTCAATAATAATGCACTATTGGCTATATAAACTTTGAATTTTTTCTTCCCTTTTTTCTCTTCCCTCTTGCAGCACCAGGGTAGCAACTATTATTATTATTGTTGTTATTATTGTTGTTATTATCCTCCCCTTAAAAGACGTTCATCTCAAACTTATTTTTTTTCAGTAATAGCTTATGTTCAAAAGCTTAAAAATGCAATAGTCAGAATTTTTTTCTTTATAATTGTTTTCACAGAGTACTTTGATACATGACTTTTTGTCATGTGGACCTTATTAACATCACTGTCTCTTTCAGCAAACAGTTCATCAAGATAATTAGCTGTTCTGGAACACTTAATAAATGTTATGCTGCTCAGTTCAAATGAATATACATTCTCCTTAATTGAAAGAAAAAAATAGAAAATGTTATCACTTCACAATCTAAATGGAGTGGAAAAGTGGAAAAGTACCTTTTTAATCTTTTTAATATCTGGATCGTCTTCTTCTTGATTGCCTTGATATGGTCTCATTCGTTCTTTTGTTTTATTGAGAGCTACAATCTGGTAAAATCAACAAACAAAAATGTAAAATCTTAAAGTTTTTGACAGATTTCAGAATATCACATGACATTTTGAAGATGTAATTTCAAGCCCCTGGAACTTTGAATAGTAACATCTCACTGGTTTTATAAACTTTCAATATCTGAAAAAGGACTATATAAATTAACGATCAGCTAGGCAAAGGGATATCTTTTATGTTCCATTAGCTGAAAGATATAATGATCCATAGCAGAATCTTTCAATTACACTACTCCCATGAGAATTTTTTCAGGTTAAGACCATATAGTATGCATTATACAAAACCAATAAGGTCCAACAATTGTTTGATCTTAAAGTCATAAATTTTTTTGTACTTGAACCTAAAAAAGCAGGATTGTTATTAAAGCAGATTGTCACAGTTTGCTTTTAGATTGCCCAGGTTAGACTAACAAGCAAAACAATCCATTTTAGAAAAAAGACAACCATTCCAAATAACATTCACAAATAACCTTGCAAAACTAATAAAATGATTAATAAACTTAAAACAACAAAATAGAAAGGTAATAAGTTTCATATTCAGGTGTTACGCCTAGCCAAAGTTTCATTATAATTATAATTATAATTAATGACACTTTTGCCAATGACTGAAAAGGAAGCCAGACTATGAATTAGCAGTAGCATCACTAAGAATGAATTTTGAACTATACCTCTGATTTAAGCCTTTCAATTTCTGTGTCTTGATCTTCAAGCTGATGACGTAGCTGATTTGCTGAAATCTTTTCTGTCTCTACAATTTGAACTAGATGGATATATTTTTGCATTAATACTTCCCTCTCAATCAGGATATCTGAATAGCTACAAGTTGAAAAAAATAATGAAAATGTTTGTTAGAAATTATATAGGCAACATATTTAAGCAAAGTCTAAAATACTAGGTTCCGTTATTCTTAGTAAATAAATTAGTAAGTATATTCCCACATATTTTTATGTTTTAAAACTTATGCATAAATCTTTCCAGGAATATTTAAATATGCAAAACTGAGAAAAAGAGCTTTATTGGTAATATTGATGTTAAGATACTCTTTATGTTTATCAAAACATAATTTATTCCATTAGGTGGTTTTCAACCAGTAAACTTCCTATTATTTTATATAAATTGTAGCTACTCTATATATTCACAGGGATTCTACATTGGTTTCTCTAGTATAAAATCAGTATTTAATTTAGGGATACATAAAGGAAACAGTTTTTAATAAATTCATTGTTAATTTCAATAAATATTGTAATATAATGTGCTATGGAATGCATGCTTTATAAAACTGATATTACACAATAGAAGTATCAAAGGTCCTTTGTAAGACACTGGTCTTAGAAAAACTGATTTTTCTTTGGTCATAGCAATTTGGCATATATTCATCTCAAGGTATAAAGCTAATCAGTATGGAAATGCTTTGTTTGGCTTTGGGACAAGTGTGAATTTAAAAAACTGTAGTATTGAGTGATACCACCTTCCAAAGAGGCATTTTATTCCCAGTTCCTGGAGACTGGTTTGACAATAAAAGATTTACTCCACCTCTTCTAGTTATAAAGTAGGACTTCGTGTGTCAAGCAGGAAATGCTCCTTCAGTCTTGTACTCTGTGCATTTGGAAAAGTAATAGCCATCTTCCCAGGTTCTGAGACAACAGTTAAGCAAAAGAGCCTCCTGGCAGCTCTCTACAACCAGGAAGATAGCCAAGATAGCCACAAGAAAGTGGCAAGGGAAATTGGGGAAAGAAATGCCAGGGAATGAGTCTGGCCAGCCTGTTCAAAAACCAAAGTCATTCAGGGAAAGGGTAGCCTTCAGATGAGAAGAAAAAGTGAACCAGCCAATGAGAGTGCAATGAGTTCAATGGCAGGTAAATCTACCTTCTCCCTTTTTTTGAAGTGGGTGACACTAGGTGACAACAGGCGCAACCAACTATAGAGAGAAACCAGAAAGAACAGCACTCAAGTCACTAAGTCTTTATCAAGAATACACTTTTTAATAAATATTTTATTAATTTTCTAGTTTTACAATCAAATACTTAATAGACAATGTGTTGTCTGGGTCCATTAGTAATTCAGTGGTGTATATTAGCTTTTTCAATCTAGATCCAATATTACACCATCAAATGTTTCCTCTCTTCTTCCAATAGTACTTGTTTTCCCACACTAGGCAAATACAATTCTTATTTTTATTAATAAATATATAATTGGGTATCAACATTTTTGTTACATTTTTCTCATAATATCAATAATGTCATTTTAGATAACGTTTCTAACCAACACATATCTTAATTGCATTTGCACTTAATATCCATATATTCAATCAGTATCCTGTTTTTGCTTTTTTATTTTAATTTCTCATCAGTGTTCAAAATGTCTCTATTGTTTACTTTCAAAGTAAGTTATCTTTGGGTAATCAAAAGCTTCTCTTATTCAAACTTCTTAGCATTTTCCTGTTTCCCTTCTCATACCAAAATCTAATATTCTAATTACAAATCTTATCTTTCTAGTTATGATAATACTATTTCTAGCAATTATCTATTCTTCACCATATTCAAACATCTAGTTAATAATATAATATCCCATCTAATGGGTCAAAACCTCTATTTTCTTCAGTCTTTCTAGCTTTCTTCCTTTGCCAACTAACTTTCCAAGTCAATGCATTTGAATCATCAAGTAATTTTTCCTCTGTTTTTGTGTATATTGTTTGGACTAAGAAAAATCATTTGATTAAAGTATTTTTGGAAGAACAAATCCATTGATATTCTACCTTTGAAAAATGTCCGGAGACTTCAGATAATGCAGAATGCAGCCGCGCGAGCAGTGTTGGGCCTGCCCAGAAATGCCCACTTTTCAGCATCACTCCGCGAGCTGCATTGGCTGCCTATTGGTCTCCGAACCCAATTCAAAGTGTTGGTTATGACCTATAAAGCCCTACATGGCAGCGGACCAGGTTACTTACGGGACCGTCTGCTGCCTCATGAAACCCAGCAACTGGTTAGGGCCCACAGAGTCGGCCTTCTCCAGGTCCCATCAGCCAGACAGTGTCGCCTGGTGGGGCCTAGGGGAAGAGCCTTCTCTGTTGCGGCCCCGGCCCTCTGGAATCAACTCCCCCCGGAGATCCGTATCGCCCCCACCCTCTCTGCCTTTCGTAAACTCCTTAAGACACATCTTTGCCGACAGGCCTGGGGCGGTTGACATCTTGCCCCTAGCCAGTGTATGTTTGTGTGTACGTTTGTTGAATGAATGGTTTCTTAATTTAGGGGTTTTCTTTTTTATATATGTATTTTTTATATATGTATTATGTAGTATTTTAATATTAGATTTCTATTTATGCTGTGAGCCGCCCTGAGTTCCTGGAATAGGGCGGCATAGAAATTTAATAAATAAATAAAATAAATTGAACAGCCTCCTTCTTCTCCTAACAGTTCTCCTAACAGCTCTATGTTCCATTCAATCAATTTTTCTTCCTTTTCCTCAAATGTGTTCTGAATTCTTGATTGGTAAGATGTCTTTTCCATTTCTGATATTATCGCTCCATCTTCTAATTCTTCAGTTGTCTGAATCTGTTGGTTAGTTCCTTCCATTAGGTTCTCCATCTTTGGATCTGCTTCCTCAAATTTTCTTTCTATTTTCTGGTTTGCTAGTTCCTTCTTTGTAGTCATATTCTGGGTTTGTAAATTTAGATTAGAAAGTTGTTCTTTTGTGTTATTTCTAGTCTCATCACCCTCTCTCTTTGGGGAGGGTGCTTTGAGCAATTTTTTCCAGGAAGAAGTCTTTAAGAGTCATAAAGAAAGCACAAGGTCTCACCCAATTTCATCCACGTTGCTGAACGGTTGCTTGTTACAGCTTATTGTTTTCCGTTGTCATCAACTTCTGACTGGCTCCACAAATGTAGCCAGTCTTTCCCCTGCCAGTTTGGGGGGCTTCCTCAGAGCAAACGGAAAGGCCACCACCCTCCCACAATCAATGAGGGTCTCCTCCTTGCTTGGCGCCTCTACGGGGCAACTTTTGACCTTTTCCAGGGTTCCCAGCAAGGCAAAATCGAACACAAAAGATGGAGCCCCGTCTTCCTGCACCCGTTCATTCACGACGTCAAACCGGAAGCCCAAGAATACACTTTTTGAGTCTCCTGCTACTCCACTGCTACTGAATAGCAATGATCTCTGGAGGATAAGATTTGTCAATTCATGTAAGCAATACCTTACATGTACAGTCAGTTCCCTCTTCAATGAATGCTTTTTCTAAAGCAGAATTATATGTACTCTTAAACTATGTGGGGATGAGGTATCTTCGTTTTTACAGGAAAGCAGCTATTTTCAATTCCAGGCTTCTGTGAAGCCTATTTATCCTGTCTAGTCACAAGCAGAATGAGAGGTCAATGGAGCAAGGAGAAGTCTACAACTCTAACAGTCTTCAGCCTAAGCAACCTGGAAGGCTCTATTTTCTATGGGAAAGCAAGACAGAAACCATATTATATAGGGCTGCATCAGGAAAGGAATAACTCTCAGTTAATAACATTATGCATTTTGCATTTTGTCATGAATTAGATACACCTAAATTCTTTTAGCTATCTGTGATTACAATAACAAACAGAATAATGTTTTCTTTTAATTTATACCATATGTCTTTTGTTCCAAGAAAAAAGATACCTTTCGTAAAACCTCACAAATAAAAATGAGGATAATAATGTAACTTATAATCTTGGTCCTTAAGTCAGTCCATAGTTCTAGATTGCCTTTAGTCCATTACTCAAAACTTTAACTTTCTTTTTTTTAAATCTTATTCTGGGTTTTTTCAAATGCCAAGTAGGTTTCCATACCAAAGCTTCCTTTCCAACAGATAAGTCTCTCTTTATTGCTTGTAATATCTTTAGAATCAGTGAGAACCATCTTGACCTCTGAATTGGCCTTCTATTTTTTTTTTTTTGCATAAAGTCTCGTTGCTTTAGAGTTCCAAGTCCCAATCTTTGCTTTTCCTGATTCTCAACGCCATAACTGAGTTGCATATAAGGCAGAGTCAATTTCTCGTTGTTTTCAGTTAGGTCTTCTTTTTGTAAAGTCTGTTTAATAGAAGAATCAAGTGCAGTCTGAAAGTCAGTTTTAAAGTTCGAGGAAGAGATTCTGGCTCTTAATTCTGTAGTAAGCTCTTTCATTGTAGCACATATTTCCTCTTTAGTCTCATAAATTAAGTTTGCAATTTAAATGTGAGTACAGCTCCATTTTAGAAAAAAAATTCAAACATCCAGTTAACTTTCATATAAAAAGATCATGTCCTCTCCAATTGCAATATTACTTTTTAACCAGTAGATGTCTTCAGAAAGCTAAAAAAGTAAATAAATCCATTTTCCCCCCCAAAGTCGTTCCACTTTTCATTCTTCTTTCTTTACTCAAAAAAAAAAAAACCAGCATAGGCTAATAATAAAGTTCGTAAAAAAGTTTTTCCGATACCCCAGAGTAGTTATATAAAAAAAGCAACGTAATTTCTAAAACTTTACTTTGTTCCTTTGTTCGCCTTTCTTCCCCAACGAGTAAAAGCTGCCTTTCCGAGCTAGGGAAATCTTTCCAACACAGCTCTTACAGGCAACAAACAAAACAAAAAAAAAACAAAGAGAGGGGGGAAAAAAGGAAAGGTCTCACACGGATTCACCACGGTGGGTCTGAAGCTTAGATGTTCTTTGGACTTGCGGTTTCTTGCGGCAAAGTGATCGGCCATTTTATTGGCCGATCTTCTTCGTCGGCCCTCGGAGTTCCATCCGGACAGCTGGAGGAGCCGCCGCTCCTCTGCTGCCAGAACGCTGCCTCCTCGTAGGAAAGTTGCGCCCTCCAGGGCGACTTTGGACCCGCATAAGGGTCCGCCGACGGAGGGAAAACTAGTCAGTGAGGAGAGCAATCTTCCTGCTCGACTAGCGCCGCCGCGACTGGAACCGGAAGTCCCCAGCTGCTTCTCTGATATTCAATGTAAGGTCCTCCTCTTAACTCCTCAGAAGGGCAACCAAAGCAACTTCTTCCAGTTACATCAGATTTCTATCATGATGCCACTGAGGCAGAGATCAAACTATAAGTAAGCATCTTCTTTTAGAGAATGTATTTTAATGTCTTTTAGAGAATGTATTTTAATGTCATGGTGTTATCAGAGTGGGTTGGTAACTTATTTCAGACTGTTTTTTCAAAATATGTGGAGCTTTAATTGATAGAAAAATGCCTTAAGGCATCCATTTTGTCTTTTTGTCAATGAGAAAATCCAGCCATAAGGGGGGGGGGAATTATATGTATATTTTAAGGGGTGGAAAATTCCAGGGGTACTAGTGGGGACTACAAAATGAATGCTGCAAGGCCACATTTGGCCCAGAAGTTGCTTTCTCTTGTTTATTTGTTTGTTTATTATATTTTCCACCAATTTCACGGTTCGAGGTTACTTGACACCATAAAAAAATGGTCTACATATGTACATTCAGCAATAATTCTTCATGTTACTTCACTGTAACATGAATATATAATATAAAAATGACTCAAGCTGCTGCTCCTATCTCAGAAGATATGACTATCCATACAGACAAAATAGATGACTCATGCTAGGTTACTCCTACAGACCTGTGTATCAGGTATAGTGAACAAATGTGACAAAACAAGGTAAAGAGGGATTTTGGAGAGTTATGAATGATATAGAAATGAACATAATGGCCTAAACTTTTCATGTTCTGCATTATAAGAGAAGGGGGCAAAGCAGGAGCTGGTAATGGTGAAGAAATCTCCAGGAGGGAGGGGAAAAAAGGAAAGAAGGAAGGAAGACACTGCCTCTTAGCCAGTAGCTAGTATTGGGATTTCATACCTGGCTTGTTGAATAGCCTCCACCCACTCTTCTCCATCTGCTTCTTCGTCACAACGGAGCTCAAGAGGCTTCTGCCCTTCATGGCCAAAGAGGACTGTGAAATAATACTGCAAATAGTTTTAAAAAGGTTTAAATGTAGTAATGTAATGTCATATAATAAATTCAATAAAATTAAAATGTAAATATTAACTAAATAGTACAGTCAGTACATACAATGAACCCCTGCTTTGTCACAATTCATAGAGTTTTTTCTTGGTGAAACAGATTTCTGAAATGAACAGATCCTCTATTCAGGAAAAGAATTTGGCTTCGGAAACACACCTCAAGTTTGTAGAACACTCTCCTCATATCTATTCTAAACACATTACATTGCCATTCTTAGGCTTCAGCACTAAAATTACCACAATGCTGCAGTCACCTGTATGTCATCATCAGAAAAGGTGTTTTAAGCCAAACCATCTTTGATATCTCAGCAGCCTAGCATTATGGCTTAGCTAGCTTGTACCTCCTGATTCCTTTTATAACTGAACATAGCTTTTGAGCCACTCCTCAGGCTTGCTATATCACTTGAATAAATGAGAGAGAAAAATAATAGTTTTCTGGTGGATTTGTATCCCATGTAGAGCACATGGCAATAATTCAATAGGGAAGGGACTAAGGCCTGAGTGACTGAGCAGAGCTTCCTAATCCAGGAACAGGCATAACTGACGCATAGCTTAAAGCTGTCTGAAGATGTCCTAGCAATGGCTGCCACTATTACTGTTTCTAATGGTGAATGAGTCATACAGCTACCATGGCTGGTAGCTTGTCTATCTACCTACTTACTTACCTACCCTTATTTATATGGCCATCCATTTCAAACATATAACTGTGTATTACAGCAACTAAAAACAACGTAAGAACAAACAAAAACTTACACAAGCTTCTTATGTCCCATAATTCTGTCTATTACTCTTGCAACATTGCCTATACTGATAGAGCAAATAGCATGATTTAACGATAGACGGCAAGGAAAATTATTTCTGGTCTATCCAAATTCCTTTCATAAAGCATCTTATTAAATACGGTAAGCTAAAGGAGTACAATCAAGTTCAGTAAAAAAAAAACACCAATAGAAAAGCATTTGTGGACAAATAACAAGGCCAGGTGATGTTTCCTTAGGCTCAAATACTAGAACCAAAAGCCAGGTATTCACTTAGCAATGAAAGCAGACAAAGCTGGTACCAGTGGCCTCTGTGGGAAAGGAATTCCAAGGTTAGCATTAAGCCTGGTCTCTTGGGAAAGAATTATAGAACAGAAAAGATGTGCTTTCATGTTCCCATATAAAGTGCTTCTCCTAGTTATGGGATGTCAAAGAGCACATACATGTCACAGACACTCACAACCTGCCCCTGCAGATCTTAATAATTAGATAGTACACATTCATGTATTAAAAACCATAAAGTTAGGGGTGTTACAGTCTGATTAATAATGTGGGATTTTAGGTAATTTTAGGACTGGCCCTGACTGATCTCTGAAAAGTTAGATTAAAATATAAAGGGCATTATTATCCATAAACTGGCCAACTAGAAAATGGTCATTGATTATCTAAACACCTTGGCGTACTTGCCAAAATTTTGCAGCTTTTCTCATCAAATACTCAGTATGTTTAAGTTAATAAGATAGTTAATCAACTTGATGTTAAAACTATTTCCAAGAGTGTAGAAAAATAAAAAATGGGCAATTCAGAGCATTCATATTCAGCATAAACAATAACAAGTTTCCTTGTATTTTACTGTTAAATTAGGAAATGCTCTGTGAAACTGTACAAAGTTGGGGTGGGAAGAGCTAACTGAAACAACCATTTCTCTTTGGCCTGATGACACTTGATACATGCCGGCATTAAGACCTCAAGAATTCTTCTTGGCCTCTAAGAACAGAAGAAAACAAAAGAAGAATGACAGGTAATAATATAGAATATGGATCCTGTGTTCCTTTTCTTCACCTTGCTAATATTTTTACTCTCCTGCATCCAAGGCTTTTTTTGTCATAGAACTCCCAGAACAGAGTTCTGGCACCTTTTTTGGATGGAACCTTGTAGGGTAGGCAAGGCGGGTTGTATGACGTGTGTGAATTCCGGCACCTTTTTTTTTTTAACCAAAAAAGAACTGCCTGCATCTAATATTGCAGGATGGGGTGAAGTACAGCAACACACATTTATCTATAACATATAAAATAGGGAATGGTGACTTCTGTTTTTCTAGTTGTGCTGTCCTTTTTTGCTGTATAGCAAACTTGGCAAAAATACTAACATGGCTAACTTTAAATTTTTAATAGACTGATAGCTTTTGACTTACAAACTGCGCTTGGTATGGATAAAACATAAGCATCTGCAAGTCCATGCTTAAAATAAGTATGCTGTTCAATCTAATTGTCTGTATACTATTGCCTTTATATTTTTACATTTTAATTAACCTCAGGTACATTACTTGACGCTATCAGTTATACCTTCATTGCACTGAATTACAATTAATCTTTCAGCATGTAAGTGAAATTATTATCTCCTAAACTGGGCTAAAAGATGCTTGGATAGTATTAAGGTGACCAACTTTTTTGCAATGAAAAGGAGGACACAAATAAATTGAAGAAGAAAATATCATAAATAAAAGAACCATTTTATTCATTGCAACAATAATACAGACAACTTGCATGTGCAAAGTTTGCCAGCCGTGTGTTTTGGCACGCTCAGCAGCAATTCCTATTGGCTTTCGAAAGCCAATAGTGAGAGTAGCACAGCTCATGCAAAAGTTGGGGAAAAAAACATTTAAAAAAAGGTGTCCGAATGCCGTTCTGAGCATTCTATGAAAAAAAAAAGCCCTGCAGATTAGTCTTCAAATATCGAAAAGGAGGACATGTAGGAGGACACTTTTCGAGGGAGGACAGAACTTACAAAAGGAGATCACCTTAATAGTATAGCTCAGAGTGAGTTAAGGAATGATAAATATTGTCATTAAGAAAAGACGAAAAACAAACACTGAATCCAACCTCTGGCTACTGGATTTGACCCAGAATGATACTGCCAAAATACACATTCTGTTGATCTAATCTCCTTTATGACAACAGCAATCATTAGTTGATCTCCTTCAGTGAGAATTAATTATTAGAACTTTCAAAAGCTTCATATAATCAAAAATTCAGAAATAAGGAGTTGTGCAACTTTGCTCATGGCATAAGAAAACTCAGTTAGAAATAACATATTTTGTCATATAATGGCTTTCTTTGGAAAATTTGATATATTATTTGATATACTGTATTATTAGCAGTTGTATAGTTTGCTCTATAAATCTGTTCCCTTGTCAGGCATGAACAACCAGATCCACACATGAACAGTTCAATTAGCTACTTCATTGCTAATGCCTTTTTCACAGGAATCTTCCCAGACTGGCAGTTTGCTCCTGGGCCAGTCTTGATAAGGTTCAATGGCATTCAGGGGTGTGTGTATTTGTGTGTCTCTGTGTGTAAAACTATACCAGACTAATTCTACCTTGACTCCTCTCTCCAGCTTGGCCAATCTCTTTCTAACAGTCCTAAAGTATTTCACCTGTATATCTTAAAATAAAGCAAATGCTGCAAAATGCCTTCTCAAGTGCTTTTCGATATGAAGTAAACCCTATATTGGAAACATGTATATGTAGCAGAGATTTCAACATAAATATTTTAGCTATTTGTATGCAATTGCAAAATCACACATAGGATTTAACTGAGAGTCTCCTGAGTTATAATCTAAACAGCAGAGGATTGATTTTAAAAAATGGTCCATAACTTTAAAGATAATTTCCAAGCAAATGTAACAATGTGGCCTTTAAAAGGTATTATTGTGCTTTTATTTCCCACATTAAAACCCTTCACACTTCTACTAAAATTCCAAACAAATGCAGATATCATTCCTTTTTTTCCAGGATCAAAACAATCCCAGCATCTAAATAATAAAATGATTGGAGGTACCTGAAGCCTCAGCTAAAAGCACAATGAACTGCACAAAGCACATGATTCCTGTAGCTCAACTTCAAGCAAGGTTGTCCAGATGTAAAGCTACGGTACTAGTATTGTTTCTTCCTCTCTCACTTTCTACTACAGTTTCTTTGGGGAGAAAAGTGATTGAGCAGGGTGGTTTCCTATCACCTGAACTTTTCCAGCTGGCCTTTTAGGAAAGAAAGGATTATGGTGGTGGAGTTTAGGAGAGAGAGGAAGAGAGACGGAGGAAGAAGAGGGAGAGAGAGAGAGAGAGAGAGAGGGAGAGAGACATCTTTGCAGATTGGACAAACTTGTATATGTTTATATCTCCTTTTTCTACAGGGCATACAACCGCAGAAAGAGCTTATATGGTGCTGATGCTTTATTAAGCAACTGAAAATAAATATTTTTACCTGAAAGCCATATTTACATATTTTACAATTTATTTTTATCCATGACCATACCTTAATAGCAAGAAGATCAAGGATTTCCCTTCCAATAATATTTCCCAAATAAAAAGCCTCTGGAAAGCTAGTGCTCCAGATGAACAGATAATCTGGATTTAAGATTAGCATTTATTTTGTTTTGTTTTGTTTATATCCCACCTCAATATTTTTAAAAAATGACTCAAAGCAATAAACACACACAATACTCTTTCCTCTTCCTATTTTCCCCACAACAAATCTATGAGGTGAACTGGGCTAAGAAAGAGACTGGAAATAATAATAACAACAACAGCAGCAGCAGCAACAACAACAACAATAATAATATGGAAGGGACATTGGAGTCATCTAGTCCAACCCCCTGCTCAGACAGGAAACCCTATACCATTACAGCCAATGGCTGTCCAGTCTCTTCTTAAAAACTTCCAGTGTTGGAGCATTCACCACTTCTGGAGTCAGGTTGTTCCATTGGTTAATTGTTCTAACTGTCAGGAAGTTTCTCCTTAGTTCTAGGTTGCTTCTCTCCTTGATTAGTTTCCATCTGTTGCTTCTTGTCCTGCCTTCAGGCGCTTTGGAGAATAGCTTGACTCCCTCTTCTTTGTGGCAGTCCCTGAGATATTGGAACACTGCTATCATGTTTCCCCTCATCCTTCTCTTCATTAAACTAGACATACCCAGTTCCAGCAACTGTTCCTTATATGTTTTAATCTCCAATCCCCTAATCAGGGCTTTTTTTCTCATAGAATGCCCAGAACGGAGTTCCGGCACCTTTTTTGGATGGAACCTTATAGGGTAGGCAAGGCAGGTTGTATGACATGTGTGAGTTCCGGCACCTTTTTTTTTTTTTTTTAGAAAAAAAGCACTGCCCCTAATCATCTTTGTTGCTCTTCTCTGTACTCTTTCTAGAGTCTCAACAACTTTTTTACATCATGGTGACCAAAACTGGATGCAGTATTCCAAGTGTGGCCTTACCAAGGCATTGTAAAGTGGTATTAATACTTCACGTGATTTTGATTCTATCCGTCTCTAAATGCAGCCTAGCACTCTGTTGGCTTTTTTGGCAGCTGCAGCACACTGCTGGCTCATATTTTTAAGCGATTGTCCACTAGGACTCCGAGATCCCTCTCACAGTTACTACTATTGAGCAAGGTACCACCTATATTATACCTGTACATTTGGGTTTTTTGCCTAAATGTAGAACCTTACTTTTTCACCATTGAATTTCATTTTGTTAGCATCCAGTGTTCAAGTCTGTCCAGATCCTCCTGTATTTTAAGCCTGTCTTCTGGAGTGTTGACTATTCCTGCCAGCTTGGTGTCTTCTGCAAATTTGATGAGTTCCCCATCTATCCCCTCATCCAAATCATTGATGAAGATGTTGAAGAGCACTGGGCATAGAACACAGCCTTGGGGCATCCCACTACACACTTCCTTCCATGCAGATGCAGTTCCATTGAGGACCACACACTGAGTACGGCCGGTCAGCCAGCTATGAATCCATCTGGTGGTGATGCTGTCTAACCCACGTTTTTCTATCTTATCAAGTAGTAGGTTGTGATCTACTTAATCAAATGCCTTACTGAAGTCCAAGTAAATTATATCCACAGCATTCCTCTGGTCCACTAATTTTGTCACTTGGTCAAAGAATGCAATAAGATTTGTCTGGCATGATCTGTTTTTGACAAACCCATGTTGGCTTTTAGTAATGACTTTGTTTGCCTGTAGGTGTTCGCTGATTCATTGCTTGATTATCTTTTCCAGAATTTTCCCAGGTATTGAGGTTAGGCAGATAGATCTGTAATTTCCTGGATCCATTTTGTTCCCCTTTTTTGAAGATGGAAACTACATCAGCTCTTTTCCAGTCCTCTGGTAGTTCCCCAGTGCTCCAGTATCTTTGAAAAATATAGTTCAGTGGTTCTGAGATCACATCTGCCAGTTCCTTGAGAACCTTGGGGTGTAATCTATCTAGTCCTGGTGATTTGAACTCATCTAGGCTGGACAGCTGCTCACTTACCATTTTCTTGTCTATCTTGTGTTTCTATTCTGTTTTTTATGACAGTTTTTGATAAGTTGGACTGTTTTCTCCCTTTGTGTAAAGATAGATGCAAAAAATGAATTAAATAGTTCTGCTTTCTTCCTGTTGCATGCCACTTTTTCCCACTAATGGACCAATCATTTTCTTCACTTTTTTCTTGTTTTTTACATGTTGAAAGAAGCTTTTTTTTGTTATTTTGACTTTGGTCGCAAGCCTTAGTTCATTTTGAGCCTTGGCTTTCCTCATTTCATCTCAGGCTATTTGCTGATATTCTGCCTTAGTTATGTGCTCCTCTTTCCACTTTTTATACTTGTCCTTTTTTTTTTCAATTTATCAGAGAGTTATTTATTTATTTATTTATTTATTTTATTCGGATTTGTATGCCGCTCCTCTCCGAGGACTCGGAGCGGCTCACAACATATATATAAAACAATTTTGACTAAATCCGAACAAAAAACATTAAAAATAAAACCCCATACATACTCATCAGTCACACCACAATCAACAATCATCCCCAGGCCTGCCGGCAGAGGTAGGTTTTTAAATTCTTTCGGAAGGCCGGGAGAGTCGGGGAAACGCGGACTTCAGGAGGCAGTTGGTTCCAGAGGGTGGGCGCCACAACAGAGAAAGCCCTCCCCCTAGGGCCCGCGAGATGACATTGTTTCGCTGACGGGACCCGGAGGAGGCCGACCCTGTGCACTCTCACCGGTCGTAGAAAAGTATGTGCTGGTTTCTTTTGAGAGCTGTTATTTTTCTTGTTTGTTGGTATTGTGCTAGATTGGGCTTTTATTATCTCACTTTCAAAATTTCCCAAGCCTCTTGAGTTGTTTTCCTCTTGTGGATTCTCATCCATGGAATCCTTCCCAAGCCCTCTCTAAGTTTATTGAAATTAGCTCTCTTAAAGTCCAAGACTCTAGTTTGACTGTGTTCTATTGCTTGTGCTTCCATAATGTTGAATTCCAATATTGCATGATCACTTCCCCCTAAGGTTCCTTCTATCATTTCATCTCTGTTAGTGAGAATTAGATCCAATATGGCTAATCCCCTAGTTCCCTTCTCTACTTTTTTGGAGACAAAATTGTCTGCTAGGTTTGTCAGAAATCTGTTTGATCTTCCACTTGGTGCAGAGTTTGTCTCCCAGTAGATGTCAGGGTAATTAAAGTACCCCATTACTATTGTGATATGCTTCCTACATGCCTTAGTTAGCTGACTAGCAAAAGTTTCATCCATTTCCTCTGTTTGGTTGGGTGGCCTACAGTATACAACTATGGTAATGTCATTTTCCCCACTTTTATATTGACACAAATGCACTCAAGACAGTTTTCATCATTGTTGTGCTCTATTTCTGTAGATATGTAGTTATTTCTTATATAGAGAGCAACTCTACCTCCTCTTTTATTTGACCTCTTTCTTTTAAATAATTTAAATTCCTCTAGCTGTGTGTTCCATTTGTGGGTTTTATCCCACCATGTTTCTGTAATGGCAACAATATCATATCTGCCCTCATTAACCTGAATTTCTAGTTCACTCTGTTTACTGTTTATACTCTGCGCATTGGTGTATAGACATTTGAGTCCTTTATGACTGACCCTTTATGTGTTTACTTTCTACAAAACCTGTGTGGTGCCTGAGTTCCCCTATTTTCTTACCACCTGTTTGGTTAGTGCACTTTGTGTGGCACTCGCTATTAAAAGCTTGATTTAGCTTGACAGCAAGGTTGATATTCTTGTCCACATACACATCTATGTTACATGCATTGATAGCCCTGTAATTTTTAGATTGCCAGGGACAGGGATGTTCTGTATCAATTAACTCACTGTCCCCGTTGTTTAGTTTAAATATTCCTCCAGAAAAATCTGTGAATTTATTGCCAAGCAACTCAGTCCCTTTCTTTGATGGATGCAAACCATCTCTTTTGTACATTTTTTCCATTGGACCAGCTACAGACATGACTAATATAACCAAAGCCTTCCTCTTTATACCACTCCTTTAGTCACATATTGAATTCTGCTATACACTGGCCTTTTCCATTTTGCTCCTTATACACTGGTAAAACCTCTGAAAAAGTAAGCCTATAGCCTATCCTGCTAAGTTCCTGCCCCAAGCTCTGGAAATCATTCTGCACAGAGAGTACATCTTTTTGGGACAGATTGTTAGTGCCAAGATGTACAATAGCATCCACATCACAGTCCTTGCTGGCATTCTTGACTATTTTAAAAATACGCTTCTTGTCCCTACTGGCAGTAGCACCTGGAAGACACCTGACCTCTTTCGAAACCTCTGTGTCCTTTCCTAAATTTACATCCCTTATAACTGAATCATCAGAAAGTGGCTTCTCTTTCTGGATACCTTTCTCTTCTTGCATGACTGATGTGTAATACTTGATTCGCACTTCTCTCTATCAAAAACAAGTTCTTCATCTCAGACCATGATCCCCTGCTTATTTGAGTTATCATCACAATTACCTTGACCTGTCTCCTTAATGTCCCTATTAAGGTCAGCAATGGCATTGTATCTGTTATGCAGGGACACAGCGAAAGCTTTGTGTTTATGGTTCACAGCTCTCACCCTGCCAGATCCCACAGTTGTCCACACTGCCCTTCTCCTGCAGGATCTTTGTGGTAGAGGGGGCTGATAGCATGGAGGCTCAATAGAGTAAAAGGGCTGAACTGGACACCTAATTTCTGCCTGAAGAGCAGAGATTACAGATCCTAGATAAATAATCTGTCCTTGTAGACTAGTGATTTGTTTACAGATAGGACAGTTTCCAAGTTTGAAAAGAGTACTGCGAAAGACAGCTGCAAAACAAGTGTTGCACTGAACTAAGCCAGACATTCTGAGATAAAAAGAATCTTAGATACACTTGCCCTGAATGTACTGCTGCTGTTTTTTATTTTTAGTTATATGACTAAAAACTAAAACTAGAATTACTCTATGGAAAGAGGAGATGAAGCATCCAAAATTAAGATTTGCGGTGCCTTCTGTACATAAAGCTAAGATATGGGTCAGCATTATTTTATATCCATACTGATCCAGAGACCTGCATAAGTGGACAGGGTCTGATCAAGTAAGGTTACTCTTTTTTATTAATCCAATGAATGCACTTGTTACTTAAGGTAACAATTTTCTGTTTATAATAACAAAGAGGAAACCTCAGGAAACCAAAAGCTACAAATATTTAGATTTGTGTTTAGATTTCAGACAACATGCTTTAACCCACTAATAGCATAAATCAGTTTATGTTCTAAATAAACATTTTTGTTTATAATGTAAAAATACAAATAAACCCCAGCTCAGAAACAAGCTTGGTTAATTAATCAATAAAAATAACTTCCAGATATACTGATAATTTGCAATTGATCGTTTTAAATGGAAACGTGCAGATAATAATTAAAGCCATCAATGAGACACAGTTTGTTTATTCTTGTTATGTGTTTAATTCAGTATCTAGCAAAGGTTAAGATATTTCAGTAACAACTGAACATCTTTGAAAACTAGTCCTAAAATGTATTTAAATTGCCATTCACTTTAGCTAAAAACGGCTAGAGCTATAAGAAGTATAACAGATGTGCTGATTACAGTTTGGAGAAAAATATTATACTACTTGTAGTACATTTCTCAGATCATTAGCTTACTTAGGAACATCTTTACAGCTAGGAAAACCTTGTTACCCATCTCAAGATTAGTAAGTAACCTATTTCTTTAAAAAAAATCAAATAAATTTGAAATCTGAGAATCCAAAAATGTCAAATCGTATTTCATATACATGTTATCTAGTTAATTATCTGCCTACCAATAATAATAGTTCTGCACAAGAACATAGTTTTCCTAGTACCTAAAAAGACCTTCTGTGCTCTAAGTGCCAATCTGTTGCCTAGGAGCTTCTGCATGACCCAGCACCCTGCTGACACTGCTCTCCTGTTCCTATACCAGGCAAGCTGTGCAGAAGAGCAAGGATTCCTAGTTTTATCTTGAAGTCATATACTTGGTATGTATGCGAGCATGGCTATATGAAATCTCAGGTCCTGACCAAAGGCCCTATTAAAAAAGCAAAGGAAGAAATCAGCTCACATTTAATGGATTTTATCCATGAGTTTACCCCGTATTACAAATTGTTACCACAGGTTAGATATACACTAATTCTGAAAAATGGCTATAGGTAATCCTTATTTAGCTATCACAGTGGGACAGCAACTCATTTGTTAAGTCAGTGGTTCTCAACCTTCCTAATGCCGCGACCCTTTAATACAGTTCCTCACGTTGTAGTGACCCCCAACCATAAAATTATTTTCGTTGCTACTTCATAACTGTTATTTTGCTACTGTTATGAATCGTAATGTAAATATCTGATATGCAGGGTGTATTTTCATTGTTATGAATTGAACATAATTAAAACATAGTGATTAATCACAAAAAAATATAGCAATGCTCGCTGGAGAAGCTTACTCTTCCTTGCTCAAAAATGTTGGAAGGGAGGGAAGGGGAAGGAAGCAAGGAAGATTGAAAGGGAAAGGAAGGAGATTGAAGGGGGAAGGAAAGAAGGAGAAAGAGATTGAAGGGGAAGGGATGGAGATGGAGATGGAAGAAAGGAAGATTGAAGGGGAAAGGAAGGAGATGGAGAAGGAAGGAGATTGAAGGGGAAAGGAAGGAAGGAAGGAAGGAAGATTGAAGGGGAAAGGAAGGAGATGGAGAAGGAAGGAGATTGAAGGGGGAAGGAAGGAAGGAAGGAGAGATTGAAGGGGAAGGGATGGAGATGGAAGGAAGGAAGGAAGATTGAAGGGGAAAGGAAGGAGATGGAGAAGGAAGGAGATTGAAGGGGGAAGGAAAGAAAGAAGGAAGGAGAGGGAGATTGAAGGGGAAGGGATGGAGTTGGAGATGGAAGGAAGATTGAAGGGGAAAAGAAGGAGATGGAGAAGGAAGGAGATTGAAGGGGGGAGGCACTGCCAAGGACACACAAGCAGCTCCGCACAATTGCCTGGGGAGGGGGAGGCTCTGGCAGAGAGCCTGGTAGAGAGCCAAGTGGCGGCACCTCCGGGGCCTTGGAAGTCGCGCGGAGCATCCGCATACCTCAGATCCGCCAGCTGCCCTCTCACACCCGCCAACCTGGAACCCCCCATCCTCATCCTGGCACCTCTTGCCCTCTCCATGGCGCCCCCCCGGGACCTGCTCATCCCTCCAGCCATTGCAGTGGTGGGGTCACTTTCCACGCCGCACAGCCTATCGTACGCAACAGAGGTGCGGCCGGAGTACCGGCTCCCGCTCGGAAGGCACCGCTTCTCCCTTCCTGGCCCGGCCGGCTAGCCTCCAACGCACATGCAGGCATCACTGCCACCTCGCCCTCTTCCCTGCCCCCTGGCCGCTTCCGAGGCCCGAAGCCCGGCAAGCCAGGAAGGAGCCACTCCTGCCCGGCAGCCCCAAGGCCACGCCGAGCGCCAGAAGGTCAAGGTGGCCTTCAACGGTGAAGGTGGTGGGCTGGGCGGCTGGGGGAGGAGCGTGGCTGGGCAACCAGGAGGCATGGAGACCAGCTCGGCACCGCAGCTTAGCTCAGTTGGCAGCGGCGGCAGCAGTTTTCTCGCCCTTCTCTCCTTCCTCCTGCTGCCCCCAAAGCGGCTCAGGCGAGAGCCGGGAGGAAGAGGGGTGCCTGGGGGGAGCAGCCGGGCTGGCATAGGGGCTGGCGGGCCGCAGGCACCAGCCCCCACTGCAGCTCCATTGATGGATGGAGGACCAGGCCGGGCAGCACGGGGGTGGCAGGGACAGTGGCAGTGGCAGCCCCAGCCCAGCTGCTCCCCCCCAGGCAACCCTCTTCTTCCCAGCACCCACCCGAGCTGCCTTGGGGGCAGGAGGAAGAAGGAAAGAAGGGCGAGAAAACTGCTGCCGCCGTCCCCGCCACCCCCCGCTGCCCAGCCTCGCCCTCCGCCCATTCAATACAGCAGTGGTGGGGGCTGGTCCGTGTAGCCCGCCAGCCCCTCGTCCAGCTGCCTGCTCCCCCCAGGCACCCCTCTTGCCCCAGCACCCGCCCGAGCCGCCTTGAGGGAAAGAAGGGGAGGAGGAAGAGGATGGCAAGGAAGCCGCCGCCAGTGCTGGGTCCCAGGAGGCGGCTCTCCTCTCCTACCTTTGTTGAATCTCCTTCTTCCTTCCTGGCAGCCTGGACTCCAGCGTGCCTTCCTGGCCAGCAGGTCCAATGGTCAGGCTGGCTGGGGATCGCAGGGGCTGGTCTCCCTTGGGCCATGGCTAGAAGGAGGGCTGGCCCGCTCAGCGGAGCCTCCAGCGGGCCGCTCCCAACAGGGATCCCGGGGCTTCCCCAGGTGGCTCCAAGGCCATGAGGCCCTGGCCGCGCTTCTCCCAGGGGGTGGGGCACCTGGGCACAGGATCAATCAGGAGCCCTGCAGGAAGTAAGTCCGCCTGAGAGAGAGAGAAGGGAAGCAAAAGTGCCTCTCTCTCTCTCTCTCTCTCTCTCTCTCTCTCTCTCTCTCTCTCTCTCTCTCTCTCTCTCAAAATGGCAGAGGAGGCCATGCGGAGATGGATACAGAGCAGTGTCTCGGTTCCTAAGACCATTGGAAATATGTGTTTTCCGATGGTCTTAGGCGACCCCTGTGAAACGGTCGTTCAACCCCAAAAGGGTTGCGACCCACAGGTTGAGAACCGCTGTCCTAGATCTTGCAATATTGTTAAAATTAATACAATGAAATAATTATATATATTACGTAATTAATTAATATTACTATTAAGTACAGATCTGCGAACAACTAGCAGCAAAGTTATAACTAGTAGCCAGCACAGGTTTGCTAAAAACAAATCATGCCAAACCAATCTTATTTCATTCTTCGACAAAGTGACTAAACTAATAGACCAGCGAAATACTGTAGACTGCAGTAAGGCATTTGATAAAGTAGACCACAACCTACTCCTTGATAAGCTAGAAAAAGGTGGAATAGACAACATCACCACCAGATGGATCTGTAGCTGGCTGGCAAACCGTACTCAACGAGTAGTCCTCAATGGCACTACATCCACATGGAGAGAAGTAATCAGTGGAGTTCCATAAGGTTCCGTCCTAGGCCCGGTACTCTTCAATATCTTCATCAATGACTTAGATGAGGGAATTGAAGGGGAACTCATCAAATTTGCAGATGACACCCAACTGGCAGGAGTAGCCAACACCCCAGAAGACCAACTAAGAACCCAAAAAGATCTTAACAAACTTGAATAATGGGCCCTATCCAACAAAATAAGTTTCAATGCGGAGAAAAGCAAAGTGTTACATTTAGGCAGGAAAAATCAAAGTACAAGTACAGATTGGGCAAGACCTGGCTTAAAAACAGTAACTGTGAGAGGGACCTTGGAGTCCAAGTGCATGATCACTTAACCATGACCCATCAATGTGCAGCAGCAACCAAAAAAGCTAATACAATCCTGGGTCCCTTCCAGTTCTATTCTATTCAATGTATACAATGATTTTCTATCCTTTGATCAATGCTCTGTTTTTCTATCCCCCTGAGTCAATGACTCTTGATGGGGGGGGACTTTATTGCATCCTTCTGATGGTTCTGAGATGGCATCAGGTTCAGAAGGCACACCTAAAAGTTTTATTTTGTTCAAGAAGATATTTTCTTATTGAAATAATGAAAAAAAAATAAGAACTGATAAAAGTTCTTAGTTGAACTCAGTGCATTCTATGACACAAGTTATCTGAGAGGGAAAAAACTGAAGGTATGTCCCTGTGAACAATTGTAGCCACTTTTCCTTATTTAAATTATAGTCTTTTTCTGTTTTATGTACTTCATCTTATCATATATTGCTTTAAAACGTACAGTTAAGTCAACTGAAATGTTTTGGGAAGGCTTCCAAAATGTTATTCTCAGAAAGTTGTTTTTGGACTGTGTTAACTATATCACAACCATTTTTCCATTTAAAGGCAAAGTTTCCCACCATACCCCACCCTATCTATATCCTTCCTGCTCTGAACCATTTAAAAGTAATCTTACAATGAATTAAGATTTTAGTATATGAATACAAAAATGACAGCACACCCTATTTCTGCAGTGTAAGTACATGAATAAAAAGAAAACTAGAACTAAGTTCAGAGGCATTTATTTCCCAGAAAACTATGGGATTGCAGTCTACGTGCCATGTATCCTATGCTTTCATTACCTTTTATTTGCACATTAAGTTTTTGTCAGAAGCAGTTGATAAAATAAGTATTGCAGTCTAGGGATAGTTAACAATCTTAGTAGAATCATAAGAAACAGAATAAAAGAATATTGTATTTTATTCAGTTTGGTATTTTAAAAGTAGAAAAGAAAATTCAAGCTGCATATCAATTTAAAATTCTCTTATTGACAAAGCTTATTAAGTTTTGCCTTCCAGACACATCACCCAAATTTTAAATCACTTCCATGTAAAGAGTATCAAATAAATAAGGGCATACATTTTAATATTTTACATTCCTTCAAGTATTACTTGTTTTTCAATTCTAAAATGACTCTGGGTGGAATACAAATTTAAAACGAAAGAAACACTAGGGCAGCTGTTCTCAACCTGTGGGTCGCGACCCCATTTGGGGTCGAACGACCTTTTCACGGGGGTCGCCAAACAACGCAGTCCGCCATTTTTCCCCCCTTTTCCTTAGCTGTGCTACTCCCTCTTATTCTATTGGCTTTTGAAAGCCAATAGAATAGACTCTCTTGAATAGAGTCTAATTCTATTGGCTTTCAAAAGCCAATAGGAATTGTCCAGGCTGTCTCTGTCCTGCTGAGCCTGCCAAAAGTCCCAGTCTGCAAACGGTGCTGCAAGTTGTCTGCAGCGAAGGCGAGCTGTCTGGAAGTTTCCACCCCTCCCTGCTGAGCAACTACTAAAAATGTAAGTAAAAAAGGGCCAGGGGTGGGAGGTGGGAGGCCGGCGGGTGCAGGGAGGGTTGCTGGCGTGCGTGGGGCCCGACAGGTGCCTTACCTCCCTTGGGCTGGGCCAGCTGGTGATCCAGCCAGTGGTCACCCTGCGCCATCACTGCCCCTTGCCAGCTACGCCTCAGCCGCCGCAGGGGGCAGCACCACTCATGCACGGTGCTCCCGGGCAGGGAAATAGTCCTCGACTTACAACTGGTTGGGGTCCTCGACTTACGACCAGTTGGGTAGTCCTCGACTTACGACTGGTTGGGGATCGCAGCATTAAAAAGGTTGAGAACCACTGCACTAGGGCAATAAAAAAGGAAGATGGTCATCCTGGTAGAACAGACATAAGACCCCTCAGAAATGAGAGACTAGATGTGGTGGAATCTCCAGATAGACTGGAGGGAAGTGTTAAGAAGGGGGTGAACTTCAACTCCTTGCAATGCAAAAAGCAGCATAGGCTTGACTTCCCCCAGAATCCCTGAATTTGAACGTCATTGTTTCCAAGGAAATTCAATCAGTGTGGTGAAATTCTTGTAATGTAAGTGAGTAACAATAAAGCTTCTGCTTGACACCATTCATGAGTAGTTTTGGATGACTGTATCTGATACTATAATGACTGGAACTGGCACATAAGATAGCCACCTGCTTTTTGAACAGGAACTGAGTCTAGCAAAACTCCCAAACTGGGCACCAGTACTGTTGTATACTTCGTTCGCGTGCGAATGATGAAGACACATGGCGATGCTGAACAAACACTTTATTCTCCTTCTACAACAACCAAGCGAAAACAAAAGGCTCGCAGGCCTTTTTATATGGCCAGAAACCCGGACAGTGACAACCAATAGGAACAGAGCGTTTCGTGCCTTGTACATGCGCAGAAGACCGGCGCCGCTCTGTCTGGTCCCAGGCAGCTTTTGGAATGCCCGGGACCAATGCAACGTCCCGAGCCTGGTTTTGCAGGCTCAGGACACAACACCCCTCCCCCCTAGATGGAACATACTTCGCGTACACACATGTATGTCATGCATTGGGAGAGTGGCTTACAGTATTCAAATGCAAAGAGTGTGGAATACTTGAGTCTGCCCTCAGGCAAACACCCTTCAATATTTATTAATACAAATAAATGTATCCGAAATAAAAAAATAATACAAAATAATCTACCCACGAGTTACGCCCGTTATTCAGGGGCCTCATGAACAGGTCCCTCATGATTTGACAGCAACCTCACAAAGTCTCTCAGATGTTTGGGTGGGCACTTGGCCCGCTGCGACCTTCTAAGGCCAGGAGAGATTGCCTGGCCCACCTGCTCGCCTACCAGGCTAGGCAGGCCAGGACTTTGCTGCCCCGAATACCCGGTTGACCCACCCCGTTGCTGGCTGGCTGGACTCTCTAAGTCCAAGCCAGCATACCTTGGATGAGTGGAAGTCCCCGAGTCCACAATGGACCCCTCTTGGGAACACTGTCCCTCAAGCCCAAGGCCAGCACATGGAGAGGGCTGGATAGCAAAAGTACCCCAGTACTCTGTGACCCCCAAGCACATGCCAGAGGTGCCAGAGTCAGGAGTCGCCTCCATGGCAACCCCCCTTGCTGGTAACTTCCTTTTGGGAGCAATTGCAGAATTAGGCAAGCACTCTTGATGGAATTCCTTTTCTCTTACTGCTAGTGATTTGTGTGGATACCCCTGGTCAATCTCCCTGTCTGGAGTGCTATCTGACATATGTGAATACTGTGGATACCCCCGGTGTGACTCCCTGTCTGGAGTAATTATGGATGTGTGGGATGACCCCCTATCCAATGAATTCCTGTTTGGAGCACTTGTGGAACCTTGGGATGAATCCCAAACAGCCTCAGTAGCAGCTAGTGAGGGCCCGTTAGGCCTGGGAAACTGTGACCCAGAATGCATATTATGGTCCTCCCCCCCCCCAGAGCAGAGTCAGGAGCGGAAGGGTGAGAGTCCAGTCTCCAACGCAGTTGGTCTATGTGTTTGCAAAGAACGCGGCCATCACCCAAGGCAACTTCGTATGACAATGGCCCAGAGACCTTGCAGACCACAGCTGTGACCCAGAGATGACCAGGCCCATAGTTTCTTGCCCAAACCGGATCGCCCACCTGGAGTCTCCTAGATGCCCGCGGTTCTGACACCTGTGAAGCCACCCAGTCAGGGTGCAGCCTGTCCAGTTTAGTAATGAGGTGGTGACCCCAGCGGAGTTCAGCAGGGCTCTTCCCTGTGGTTGTGCATGGTGTGGTGCGGTGTGCAAGAAGGAAATCTGCTAACCTGTAATGCCAGTTACCGTAAGTCAGTTTCTTGAGGGCATCTTTGGTGGTGCGCACTGTTCTCTGCGCCAGTCCATTGGAGGATGGATGGAAGGGAGCCGATGGTGCATGCCAGATCAGGTTGGCTTAAAGAAAAGCCTGGAACTCAGAAGAGGTAAATTGAGGGCCATTATCTGAAACCAGCACATCTGGAAGACCGTGTGATGCAAAAATTCCTCTCAACACCTGGTCCTGGCAGTAGCAGTGGAGGAAACAGGAACAACCTCTAGCCACTTGGAATGGCTATCAATAACAACCAGGAAGAATTGCCCCTGAAAGGGCCCAGCATAATCTATATGCACCCTAGACCATGGGGTTTGAGTTTCCTCCCACCTATGTATTGGGGCCTGAGGCATTTCAGGCCATGACTGTTGGCACACTTGGCACCCGTGCACCTGGGCCTCAATGGCTTTATCGAGCCCAGGCCACCAAAGATGGCTGCGCGCAAGCTCTTTCATCCTGACTATACCAGGATGTCCCTCATGCAGACAGATCAAGATTCTAGACCTCAATGAGGCTGAGATCACTACCCTGCTACCCCATAACAGGCAACCCTTGAAAGTGGAAAACTCATGCTTCTTGTGCCAGAAGCTTTGGAACTCAGTATTTGGGCACTTGTCAGGCCATCCTGACAACACCCATGTCAGCACGCGTGTAAGAGTGTGATCAGTGGCAGTTTCTGCAGCCACATCCCTAGCATTGAGGGGAGACTCAGGCAACTCCTCAATGGAAAGAATATTAATGGCTGGAGCAGGATCTGGCTCTAATTGGTTCAGGGATAATCTGCTCAGGCCACCTGCATGACCCATTTCTTTTCCTGGTTTGTGAACTAATGTATAGTCATATGCTGACAGGAAAATGGACCATCTCAGCATACGAGGAGAAATGATATGTGGGGTCTGTTTGTTAGTGGTAAACAAACCCAGCAGAGGCTTATGGTCAGTATAGACCGTGAAATGGCGGCCATATAAGAAATCATGAAATTTCTTAATGAAATTTTTAAAATTTTAAAATTTTAAATTTTTAAAATTTTAAAATTTTAAAATTAAAATTCTTAATGAAAGCCATTATGGCCAAGGCTTCTCTGTCATTTCGCTCTGCAGAAGACAGAGTCCTTAAGTAATAGGCCACAGGGACCTGTGTCCCATCAGCCTTCAGATGGCTAAGTACAGCTCCCACCCCATAAGGAGATGCACCGCATGCAATGCAAACAGGCAGTTGCTCATTGAAATGTGCTAAAGCAGAATTAGAAGTGAACAAGGCCTTCACCTCATTGAAGCTCTTGTTATGGACTTTAGTCCATTGCCACGGAGCCTGCTTGTCTAAGAGCCGGTGTAATGGCTCTGCCGCTGCAGCTTTATGTGGGAGAAATGCATGGTAAAAATTTAATAGCCCCAAGAAGGCTTGCAGCTCACTCTTAGACTTAGGGCTTGGGGCCTGCTGGATAGCTTGTAATTTAGTTTCAGTGGGGTGAATGCCTTGAGCATCAATCCTGAATCCTAAGAAGTCAGTAGAAGTGACTCCTATCTTACATTTATCCTTCTTTAGTTTAAGGCCTGCTTTTCAAAAACGAAGCAAGACAGCCCTTAATCTTTCTGCTAAATTTTGAGATGACTCCCCAGCAATGAGGACATCATCGAAGTAGGGACAGACCCCAGGAATACCTCAAAGTGTGCTCTCCATGACACTTTGGAATATGCCAGGGGCTACATTGACCCCAAATTGCAGTCTCTTGACCTTAAATGCCCCTCTGTGGGTTACAATAGTCTGGGCCTCTGCAGCTGCCTCATCAACAGGTAGCTGTTGATAGGCCTGTGCCAGGTCAAGCTTCGCAAAAATGTGCCTCCCCTTGAGGGAGGCCAGAATGTGACTTACCACAGGTACTGGATAAGCATGCTGTTGCAGTGCCTTATTCAGTGCGCACTTATAATCTGCACATATACGTATGTCCCCATTAGCCTTTAGAGGTGTTACTATGGGGGTTCCCCATGGACTAGAATCCCCAGATTCTAGAATGCCCTGCTGGAGCAATTTGTCCAGTTCAGCATCAATCTTGCTTTTGAGGGCAAAAGGTACCCTCCTAGGCTTAACCCTGATGGGTGTGATGGTTGGGTCTAACCATAGCAAAATTGGAGGCCCCTTGTAGGATCCTAGCTCTGAATTAAACACATCTGCAAACTCCTTGCAGACTTCTACAAGGCTCAACGTTTGCAAGTGATGCAGCCCAGTTACCTGGATTCCCAGAGCCTCGAACCAATCGAGTCCAATAAGACTCGTACGTTCACCCCCAACAACCGCATCTAGGGGACCTTCAAAATCCTTATGCTGTACTCTAAGGGTGGCCTCCCCCTTAACACACACCATAGAATTCTGAAAATCAGTAAGTATTAGATTCGATGGCCTGAGTTTAACTCGAAAGCCACTGCTGCTGCATATCCTTTTGAATGTGTTAACTGAAATAATTGAGAGAGAGGACCCAGTGTCCAGCTCCATTGATAGGGGAACCCCTTGCAACCTTATGTTAATGGAAAGTTTCTTCTTAAGGTGCTTGTGTGTCCCTGTCCTCAGAATACTCCTGCGCGATGCACAGAAACCCACCCTATGCTGGCTGGGGACCCTGGTACCTTTCAGACGCAATTCTTCACGAGGTTGGACCTTCTGGCAACCCAAACAGATGGATGCGATGTGGTCTTGCCTGCCACACACTCTGCAAATGGCAGATCGGAACCTGAAGTCAGCTCGCTTGTGGTGTCCTCCGCACCCAAAGCATTGAAGAGATGCTGGGGCCTTGTCCGGACGTTCCTTCTGCCTCCTTTCAGTTGGCTGGTGAAGTCTGTCCACTTCCTCTTCAGGATCTGCTTCTGATCCTTCTCGAGCATCCTCTTGATGGATAGTAGCTGTGTCTGGAGGGTTCCTGGTGAGCCGTAAGGCCTTCACAGCCCTACCTGCTGCTTCCTCAGCTGCTACCTCTCGCAGCGTGTCTTGGAAAGAGACATCTTCTTTTGCAAAAATCTTCTGTTGTATGTCTGTGCTCCTCAAACCACATATGAAGCGATCTCGCAGCCTCTCTTCCAGATCCTTGAACTCTCAAGGTCTGGCTGCTTGCCTTAAGGCCACAATAAAGTCCGCAGCAGATTCACCCGGCCTCTGGTCTCTCTGCTCGAACATGTGCCTCCAAGCAATGACAGATAACTTTGGCTGGAAGTGTTCCTTCAACATTTTCTTCAAGTCAGCATATGTTACTGACTTCAGAGGTGCAGGGGCCACCAGATTCTCTACGATGTCAAAAGCTTCCTGTCCACAGGCACACAAAAAAGTTGCAGCCTTCAGGCCATCTTCTCTAATCTGATTTACTCTGAAGTAGTTCTCCACCCATGCTATGTAAGAATTTCATCTCTCTGAGTGTGAGACATCGAAATCAGACAAGCGCCAATCTTCGACATCATACAGTTTACGACCTTCACCACTCGCTTCCTCTGCAAACTGCTGTTTGGGGAAAGGGTTCTTTAGCCGAGCTCACCCTCCAGCGACGCTATACTGGCAGACTGGGATGCTGATTCAGACTCCCTCTTCCCCTCTTCAGGACTTCCTGGGTAAGTCCTTAAATCTTTTGTTTCAGCTTGCAAAGGATCCCACCTTCGTCACCAGTGTTGTATACTTTGTTCGCGTGCGAATGATGAAGATACATGGCGATGCTGAACAAACACTTTATTCTCCTTCTACAACAACCAAGTGAAAACAAAAGGCTCACAGGCCTTTTTATATGGCCAGAAACCCGGACAGTGACAACCAATAGGAACAGAGCGTTTTTGCGCCTTGTGCATGCACACAAGGCCGGCGCCACTCTGTCTGGTCCCGGGCAGCTTTTGGAATGCCCAGGACCAATGGAACATCCTGAGCCTGCTTTTGCAGGCTCAGGACACAACAAGTACCATCTGGGGAAATGCAACCCCATTCAGAACTAGAGATGGAAAGTCCATGATTTTAAAAAGTCCAAATCCTGATAACCACGTAGTCTTGCTAGGGTTGACTTTAAGTCTATATGTCCCATTCAGTTCCCTCTAGCTTCCAAGGACAGAATCCTGGTAGCATATGCTACCAGCATCTTGATGACACCTGACCCCATGCCAATGCATAACTTCACTTAGCAGCTGCTTATAGATATTACAAGAGATGACAGCATTATATTCTGTGGCCCCTGGTAGATTAATGGCTTTGGACTTGATTACCCCCTTCCCACCATCACCAACTGTAACCAGACACATACAAAAAAGAAGAATAATTACCACCACCCCACATAGCACATAGTCGATCCAGAAGAATATCACAATTGATGGTATCCAAACTGTTGGGAGAACTTCACTGAGGTCATCAACAAGTACTGCTGTACCCGAAACTCATCTGTTTCCTCCTGGGAATTCTGAAATTCCAGACTGACCACCTTCTCAACAAATCCTTCCCCAAAAGAAAGGGTGAAGAACAGTCAAAAGTGTTTTTGAAACTCTGTAAGAATAAAGCCCTTTCAACATGCTTTTCATTATTGGATTATTTCTGTATGTATTTAATTGGTAAATTTAAATCTACATTTTAGACTCTTTATATTCTGTTTTTGTTTTTAATCTTTGATACTATAGTAACTTGAATGTAAACAGGATGGCGGTACAAGTCAAACAGTCTGACTGATTTCATTTTTTTCTATTTTTTCTCCAAAGAATTCAGGATGGTATTTATTCCCCAGGCACAAAAATGTCACAAAAATGTCCAGGAAAAGGAGTGATTAGCTGAAGGTATGCAGTAAGTGGAATCACTCTGAAGATTATTTAATCAAGCTTTCCTTATGAAAAATAAAATAAAATAAAAACCCCACCCAAAATTCCAGTATAACACAATTCCACTTTGTCCTCAGCTTCCTGAGCAGATAAGAAATTAGGAGCCAGTTATAAAAAAGAGCAATATTTGAATAACTAGATAGTTCAAAACTATGGTCCTACAGCTCAGACATAATAAAATTATATATGAATTAGTTTGCAAATGAGCTGTGTCCTTTGTCAAGTAAACTAACAATCTCAGCACACAATTTATCTTAATTGCCAATAAAACTTCAGAAAAAGACACAAATGAAGGTTACACTTCGCCAAAACAGCACAGGAAAAATAAAATTTCAAAACAGGAATAATATCTGTAGACATTTCCCTGCATCTTATAGTCAGTGCCACACTATTCAACTTAACACTATGTTCAAACAAGAAACACACAACGATATGATAAGCAGATGATAAATTCCCATTTGTCAAAGTCCTATCAATAAAACAATGTCATCTTATGGGATCAGGGAACTGTCTTTTCTATCACTGCACTTGCCTTTGGTACAGCATCACTTCAAGATCTGTATGGTCTCAACTCTGCCAACCTCTAGGAATTCTTTGAAAACCTGGTTCTTCATTTAGGCACTAGAGTGGGATTATCTGTGACCCTGACAGAATGTTATTCTGTCTAGTTCTGGAACTGCTATTTTATCATCTTGATTTCTTTAATTTAGAGTCTTCAGGAATGGGTGGCGTACAGATAAAGTAAGCCATCTTGGATAGCTTGCAAGCCAATGCAAATGAATGAATATGATAGCTTTACAGATAGAATCCAAACATATTGTGAGAGCTATTAAGTAGTGAAACAGTCTTCATGCTAAAGTTGTAGGTGCTCCATCACTGGAGATTTTCAAACAAAGGTTGTAGAGTCTTTTGTCTGGAATGATCTGAGGATTCCTGTCTGGGCTAGAAGAGGTTCCTTCCAATCCTGTGATTTTATGATTTTTTTGAACCTCCAGGAATATTATATTATATTATATTATATTATATTATATTATATTATATTATATTATATTATATTATATTATATTATATTATATTGTATTGTATTGTATTGTATTGTATTGTATTGTATTGTATTGTATTGTATTGTATTATATTATATTATATTATATTATATTATATTATATTATATTATATTATATTATATTATATTATATTATACTATAACATATAATATAATATAATATAATATAATATAATATAATATAATATAATATTATAACATAACATAACATAACATAACATAACATAACATAACATAACATAACATAACATAACATAACATAACATAACATAACATAACATAACATAACATAACATAATATAATATAGTTAGAACAAAAACTGTTTGCTTAGGGGAAATTGATCCAGTCTGTTTTCTTAGTTCTCAGCAATTTTCAGTACCATTAACTACAATGTCCTTCTAGACTAGTTATTAGACTTGGGATATGAAGGCAAATTGCAAATAAATAACGGATTCCAGAAGTTGATATTGGGGAATTACTTCGCTGCTCCTTGGCAGCTAGCTATCTTATCAGGTTCATCGGGATTCTATTTTATCCTAATGTTTTTAAATATTTCTATGAAACCACTTGAAGAGGCTATCTGAGAATATACACTGTTGCCATCAATATCAAGTTACAGTCAGTCCTGTCTTCCTTTTTCAACTAACACAAATGAAACAGTTGATGCTCCAAACTAATGTATGAGCAGTTAATAGACTGGATGACAAATAATAAACAAAACAGTTACTGTTTATAAATTGTTCCCTAGTTCACCACAATTACATAATGTTTTCTCTGTTCAGAAGGGGGTTTGATGCCTAAGCATTCCATTGTACTATCGAAAGATAAATGTTTTTCAAATTTGCATGCTAGCTGACGAATTTTGGGACTTGAAGCCTACATATCTAAAAGTTGCCAGACTTGAAGAATATTGGCTTAGATCTATCATACAATATTTATCATAGACCCATTTTTTTTCATTGCTTCAAAATGTCTTTTAACACCTTAGGCCATTGGTGGCAAACCTATGGCACGCGTGTCAGAGGCGGCACTCAGAGCCCTCTCTGTGGGCACACACACTATGCCCCGGAGATGGCAACCATCCCTCTTCAAGCAGCCACTCGCTAACTCACCGAAGTTCCACATGGCCAGATGCATCCCAGCACGGCTGGTTTCCCTCCCCCCATCCCGTCCCTCCTGGCCTCGCCTCCCCTCACACCGCAGGATGAGCCTCCTGCCCACTGTTCCACCCACCAGAGACTCCCTGGATCTCCCCCAACCCTGTCCGGCCCCCACAGGAGTCCCTGTTCACGAGCAACATCAAGTTGACCATGCCCACCTTGGCCATACCCACCCATTCTGCCATGACCACCACAGCCACACCCACCCAGTGGGCCACACCCACCTGGCACCCGGAGATAAATAAGTGGGCTTTGGGTTGCAGTTTGGGCACTCGGTCTCTAAAAGGTTCGCCATCACTGCCTTAGGCTGATATGCTTGGACAGAGGTAGTCTCAATGTATTGTCACTGAATACACTGTTAGAATATCTGAAGGGCCAGCGGTTGGGGACATAGTCTCCACAAAATCTGTCTGTAATCAAATCAACATTGATGATGGCATATAATCAGTAAACCATCAGTCAATAATTAATCAACCAGTGTGCCCATGAACAATTCTATAGAGATTCACTCATCTTTCTGCATCTCTACAATCTCCAATAGTAACGTATCATTAGAGTGCCTACACAAATTCCAAGTCTATCTATTCTTCACCTATATCACAAGCCCTACATGTCCTTGAATGAACTCCAATGTATCTTTTGCATCTAAACATGACAACACTAATATTTCATTTATTATTTCCTGGAGTTTACATGACACTTCAATGCATCAGGACTTTGACCAGCTTATATTCCCTTCTTAAAATAATAATATTAAAATAGGAAAATCAATATGACAAAAGAGCATTACTAACAATAACAAAAACAATAACAAAAAAATTACAGAGATGACTATAGACACCAAAGAAATATCATTATTGTTCTGTTTAAGAAAAAACTCTTCATTGTAGCTATTATAACTGAGTCTGATTAAAATTTCAAATTTAGCTTGAAATTATATTACAAACTACAGTATTATTAAAGTGTTCTGTTCTGTTTTTCTTAACATTTTAATTCAGCTACTCTTCCTTTAAATTATTTTAAATATATAATTTTTCCCTATTAATTTTTTCAGCTTATAGCCAATTCTAAAGTCGAGAGCATTAGCAAAAGAATGTTTCACTGCAAATGTTTTAATATTACTAAGTGTAGTTAACTCTTACATTCTCTGTCTATGGAGATCGTCAGTCATCCAGATCATGGTTGTCCCAAAGGTGTTTTTTTCACAAGGTAACTAGACTTTCTTTTTTCTCTTTGAAAGACATTTCGCTTTTCATCCAAGAAGCTTCTTCAGCTCTGACTGGATGGTGGGGAATGGAAGGATTTATACTCATTTCAGACAGCTGGTCATTTGCATTCTTTTAGAGCAGTGGTTCTCAACCTTTTTAATGCCGTGACCCCCCCAACTGGTCGTAAATCGAGGACTACCCAACCGGTTGTAAGTCGAGGAATATTTCCCTGCCCGGGAGCGCTGTGCATGCCGCCCCTTGCGCCGGCCGAGGCGTAGCTGGCAAGGGGCAGCAATGGCACAGGGCGACCACCGGCTGGGCCACCAAGGGAGGTAAGGCACCCGCCGGGCCCCATGCGTGCCAGCAACCCTCCCTATGCCCACTGGCCTCCCACCTCCCAGCCCTGGCCCTCTTTTACTTACATTTTTAGTAGTTGCTCAGCAGGGAGGGGTGGAAACTTCCAGACAGCTCGCCTTCGCTGCAGACAACTTGCAGCACCGTTTGCAGACTGGGACTTTTGGCGGGCTCAGCAGGGCAGAGACAGCCTGGACAATTCCTATTGGCTTTTGAAAGCCAATAGAATTAGACTCTATTCAAGAGAGTCTATTCTATTGGCTTTCAAAAGCCAATAGAATAAGAGGGAGTAGCACAGCTAAGGAAAAGGGGGGGAATGGCAGACTGCATTGTTTGGCGACCCCCGTGAAATGGTCATTCGACCCCAAATGGGGTCGCGACCCACAGGTTAAGAACCGCTGGTTTAGAGAGTCGTTGACAAGAACAAGATTCAGGACAAGATGCAGCAGTCCATCTGCATTTAAAAGACAAAGGCCACCCTTTCGAAGACAGCAAAGTCCACATTTTGGACAGAGAGAACCGCTGTTTGAAATAGGGGTCAAAGAGGCCATCTGTCAAAATTGAATAGCTCTCTCTCAAAAGAGGGAGAAGGATATGACATCATCTATCTCCAGTCTACAACACAGACCTTTCAGCAGTTCCAAGAAGACTCCACATCCATTTGCAACATTCAGGTGACCCTGATGACACAGATAAGCCTCCAGGTAGCCTCAACGACTCTCTAAAAGAATGCAAATAATCAGCTGTCTTCAAGGGGTATAAATCCTTCCAATCCCCACCATCCAGTCAGAGCTGAAGAAGCTTCTTGGATGAGAAGCGAAACGTCCAATTGCCTCATGAAAAAGAACTTTTGGGTGTCACATTCTCTGTGTTTAGTAACAATTCTAAGAGCATTTATCCAAAAAACCTCTGCTAGTCTGCCTGTACATATTGGACCATAATACCAAAACCAGTTTGAGAAATTATTTCCTTATTTCATGATCTCCAATTTCCATTTCTAATACTCCAGCAGCACAAACAATTTTTTCTCAAATATAATATGACTATCATATTTATTAAGATAGGCATATATTTTGGCTTCAAAAATCCAGTATGTCATTAGATAGTGGCAAAGTGATATAAAAAGCATTAACTTTTTGATAACCTCTTGTGATCATCCATATCTTTGCAACCCATATATGGTACACCTACATTAGGCCCCAACTGATTTTGATACTATAGTTAAACAGAGATAAACAATAAAAATGATTTCTCTAGTAGTATATATTTAAACTGTTCATCACCTTTAAATAACAAACATTTGTGTGATTTCTTCTCTTGCTATGTGTAAGAATATTTTAAAACAATTCTAAGAGCATTTAGAACAGTGTTTCTCAACCTTGACAATTTTAAGGCATGTGGACTTCAACTCCCAGAATTCCACAGCCAGCATTGCTGGCTGTGGAATTCTGGGAGTTGAAGTCCACATGCCTTAAAATTGTCAAGGTTGAGAAACACTGATTTAGAACAATTATATTTTACTTTTTAATTCCAAACTGTGCATTCCATTTCATTTTTTAATATTAGAAAAAATGCACTGTTGTCTAAATTTCTGTTCCTCTTTAAATTACGGTGTATCTTGGAGGAAGAAGAGCATCAATTTTTTCTTATGAATCTTTTCCTCTGCAACTCCTAAAAAGCTGTCTCAATTTTTCAAAAGCAGACTTCAAGAACATAGGGGACACCCAAGAAAATGATGAACAAGAAGAAAATGATGAGCAAGGACCATCTCATCATTCCACCTTTAAGAACAAATATTGCAGTTTCTAACATTTTGCTCCATGTAACATTAAATCAAATCAAGGATGTTGCAAAACATTACAGGATTTGTCTGCAAATCCCTGATGGTCTATGATCGAATAAAGATTGATTGAATGTTGGCAAACCTACATTAAACTATCCTGTCATTCCATGTACTGTACTCCAAGGAAGTTTGGTATCTTTTATTACTTTTCATTTCATGTTTTTATTTTTCCTCTTTTCTTACACTGTACTCATCTTTATATACAATGTTATAATATATCTAGCTACATGTAGTCCTAGTCTTTGTCTTACAATGGTAATTGGGATAAGAATTGTTATTGCTAACTGACATGGTCATAAGGCATGATGTTATGTGACCAAGTCACCTGGCAAAGGCAATTGTGGCAATCTCAGTCGCCATTTTTAAACAAGGATCACAGAGAATGTTAAGAGAGAATCTCGTATGTGATTATGACTTCAAACTCATACCTGCTGCTTTCCCCATTGACTTTGCTTATCAGAAGCCAGTAAGGAACATCAGAAATTGTGATCATGAGACCCCAGGAATATTGTGATGGCCAGAACTACAAAGTATCATTTGTTTACTGCTGTCAGAACTTTGAACAGTAACTGAATGGATTGTCATAATCCGAGGACTATCTGTATAAGCATTAATCTCCAGTTTTAATGCCTCAACCTGGTTTAATAAACCAGGATATGTGTGTGTTTCATGCAGTAATATGCAGGCCTTTAACACACTCCTTCTATGCTCAGGCTGAACAAACTATGCAGACCATAAATTGTAGCCGACAATGCACTATGATGTGACAATCTCCAGTCACCCATAGCTCTCCAACATTCTGTCACATATACACAAATAGACATATCCTCTGTAGCTTTTAGGACACTGTTCTTCTTGCTAGACAGCATATTTTTTATTGGGAAAAGACCACTACTGAGTGTAACAGAGGAAGGAGCCTTAAAAAAAAAGAAGGGAAGAAAGATGGCAGTATAATGTTAGCAAACCAAACACGGACACAGAATTTGGTTGTTAAAGATTTGTTCTGAGGTAGAGGCAGGGTAAAATCCAGAGAAGAGTATTAAAGAAAAGAATCTTTCGGAAAATGTTTCTATCTAGGCCAGTGGTGGTGAACCTATGGCACGGGTGCCAGCGGCGGCACTCAGAGCCCTCTATGTGGGCACGTACGCCGTCACCCCAGTCCTATGCCTTCAGCTGGGTTTTATAAAACCTTTTCACTTTAGGCCTCCGCCACCATGTACAAAAAAAAAAGGTTCAATCAATCAGTCAATTTCAACTTCTCGCAGAAAAAAAATCTTTCAAAGTTGGAATTGATTGATTGAACTTTTTAATCCCACCCAGTCTGCTGTTACCACCGCAGCCACGCCCACCCAATGGGACACACCCACCCAATGGGCCACACCCACCCAGCACCTGACGATGCATAAGTGGGTTTTGGGTTGCAGTTTGGGCACTCGGTCTCTAAAAGGTTCGCCATCACTGATCTAGGCTGAAGAAAAATGGCCCACATTCTGCCAGAAATGGAAGAACAAATGGAGTTCAAGAGAGAAAAAGAATGCCAGCTACGGTAACTATTTCTTACTTGCCTTTAAGTAGCAATCAGGATAGAATTTGCTAAATGAAGAGGGAAAAAAATACAAAAGTGGTGCTGATCTGCTGTGCCTTAAATTAAAATCCCAAGAACTCAAAACCTGTGAAATATGGGCAATTGTTTCCAGTTTAATTAGGATTCAGAAACAGAAGTTAAACCATGGCTTCATATCCTTTTTTAGAAAGCATTAATCATAACTTTCCATTCTACCTAGACCAGAAAATGCTGATAAATTGCAGTTAGTTGTTGCACTTATGTGGAGCAAAGAGGGAAGCAAGAGTAAATGGGATGCAGCCAGGTGTTTGAAATTTATTGTATATATCAGGTTTTATCTTAATATATGACTTGTTGCCACAAGTTCACAAATTATGGTTTTTTTAATGGCCAAAAACCCAGGACCCAAAACCTGACTGCCTTTCCAGATCAACATAAAGCAGTCTGGCAATGGAACATGTTACATAACTCCTTTAAAGGAGGAAGATAGTATATAGTAGATCTTATTTCCTGTATCTAACTTGACTTTTAGGTTGTTTTCAAAATAAATATAAATATATTATAAAAATCATAAACAAACCTACATTTACTGACTTCCTATTTCCTTTAAGTTAATTTTAAGTAGAACTTATATCAGTCATAAAAATCAGAACTACACATGAAGTTCCAATTAAACTGCTTTATTACTATTCATGCCTATGCACAGGAATATACTCAGTTAACCATTAGAACTATTTTGGCACTGAATAGGGGTTAACAGAATTCAAGAGGAGTTGGACTTTGTCCGTTTGTGGCTATGTAGAGACTCTAAACTGATTCTTCTTTTGACTCTGCTCCCAGGTTTTTGCTTCTCCTATCTCTTAGCACAAATTGCTTCTATGACCACAAGAAGAATTTATGGGCCACAGAAGTAATAAAATGGAAGATCTTAGGCTATTATGCCCCCTTCTTAAGAGGTTATCTTTGGACTCAACAATCTCCCAGTCTTCCCCATTTTAGGGAAGTTGCTGAGAGGTTGCTGGAGTTTAAGCTACAGAGAGCCCTGCAGCTGGACCCTTTTCAGGCCAAGCTACTGCCAAGATTGCATTAGTTTGCAGATAAACTGCAAAGTCTGGAGGACTTGACACAAGGGTGGTGGTGGAGGATGCAACTGTCCTTGTTCTCTTAGATCTTTGATATCCTTCTTAGACAGCTTTGACAATTTGGGGGAGAGGTACAGTTTGGAGTCATTTTCCTCCTTTCTCTGCAGCTAGTCAATGTTGATAAGAGGGGAGAAGTCGAGCCCTATGACCCTGAAATGCAGGATTGCTCAGGGCTCAGATCCATGTCCAGTCCCTTTAACATTTAAATGAAACCACTGGGTGAAGTCATTTGCTGGCAAAGTGTAGTATCATCACTGTGCTGATGATACCCAGTTATATTACATATCTCCAATGAGCAGCTGGCAGCTGTGGCTAGAGGGGCCTTTGCATAGATTGTCTTGTGCATTAATTGCATCCTGTCCTGGACTGGGAAGCCTTGCTCTCCAGCAGTCATGCCTTCATCACTCCTATTTGATTGCTGCAATGTGCTGTACATAGGGCTGCTCTTGAAGACTACCTGGTCCAGACTGCAGCAACACATATTATGTTGGGCACTCCTGGATTTACCCTTATTACATCCCAGCTGCAATGGTTTCTAGTTTCTTCTGGGTGTAATTCAAAGTGATGGGTATTACCTTTAAAGCCCTACCTGGCTCTGGACCAGGTTGTTTGTGGGACTGCCCATCCCTGAAGATATCTTCCCGTCTTACAAAAGCTGATAGGACAGCCATGCTCCAGATCCCTTCTCTTGAATACTGCCTCGGAAGCATGCCTTTTCCACTGCAACCCTTACCCTATGGGATACTCTCCCTCTTGATCTGATGGGCCCTCACTCTTTCAGCTTGAGCATGAGGATGAAGTCAGAATATGACGAAAACCTGGTGGGTTAAATCAATGAAGTGTGATTATGGTACTAAGTTTTTCTGGGTTTGGTTTTATTTATTTTTAAGTATAGCTGTATACATTGTTTCTATTGCTGGGTTATAAGATAACCAGAGTTTGATTTTTAGATTTGACAGCTACCGGTATATAAATGATTTAATTAAATAAGTAAAATGTACTTCAAGGAAGAAAGCAATAACTCTTGATTATCTATTTAGGATATTTAATAACATCAATCAGGTAAGTGCTGGTGTAAATTGTTAGGGTAGTATAGTAACTGATTAACACAGATTTTGTGGTGTTTTTGACATGCATATACTGGACATCGAATTCCACATTCAGATTCTTTGAATTCTTTGAAAATGAAAGCTTATACAGGTCATTCTTGACTTACAACCCACAACTGAGCCCAACATTTCTGTTGCTAAATGAGACATTTGTTATGTGAGTTTTGCCCCATTTTATGACATTTCTTGCCACAGTTGTTAAGTGAATCAGGCAGTTGATAAGTTAGTAACCTGGTTGTTAAGTGTATCTGGCTTATTCCCCATTGACTTTGCTTGTCAGGTCACATGACCTGGGATGCTACAAAAGGTTGTAACTGAAAAACAGTCAAAAGTCACTTTTTTCAGTGCTGCTGTAACTTTGAACAGTCACTAAATGAACTGTTGTAAGTTGAGGACTACCTGTAGCTCAGCAAGCAACTTTGCATTTTTCATCCTAAACTCTTCAAAATGTATTACATTGATATACAGCAGGGGTAGTCATCCTTGGCTCTTTTATGACTCGTGGACTTCAATTCCCAGAATTCTTGAGCTGGCTCGGGAATTCTGGGAATTGAAGTCCACGAGTCATAAAAGAGCCAAGGTTGATTACCCCTGATATAGAGATTAAAATGGGATGCATGTGTGTGTCTGTGCATATGTGCTTCCAAAATTTACTTCTAAGGAAATCTGCACTTTTATAAGTCCTGACGTTTCACTATGTTTTACTAGAACACAAAGCAAAACCTTCTGTATTCAGTTTTGCCTGAAATTTGACTTAAAATTAGGCTATAGTAAATGATTTTACTTCTAATTAATAGCATTTAGGATTGATATATAAAGCACAGAATGCATTATATAATATACTGTGCTCAAAAGAATTACTGTAAAATTTGCTCTCTATAGTTATATGAAATTACCACTTTTGGAAATTACAAGGTTGGGGTTTTTTGACTGACCGCATTTGCAGTCAATTTGGTGTTCTTTCTGACTATCAAATATTTAATCGTATTTTACATTACTATAACCTTTAAATGTTTTAATGATACTTGAGATATAAGACTGAGATATGAAATCTTAGATGTACTTGCAATGGCTGTTTTATACCTGTTGATGCAACATTTCTTTCCATATTTAAACCTAATCAGATGTTTCGATAGTTTACTGAAATGAAATAAGTTTCATGAATGATCATGAACCCCAGAATCCCAATATACAGAAGCTATGGCAACTGACATGGATAACTTTGATATTAAGTATTTAGCTTGATAATTCCAATGTTTGGAAAAAATTGGAAGATTCAGTCTTAACATGTCTAAAGAATGCTAGATTGGTTACACTGTCTCCACCAGAAATTTGAATCCTATTTAATACACCATTCTAGAGTTTCTTCTAGCGGCTAGAAGGGGAGAAGGCTAGAATCTAGCCCAATATATATTTATTGCTTTATACATAGAAAAAACTGAAGTGCAGTGCAAAGGTAAATGCAGTGCAAAGGTAAATGAAAACCTTTTCATTTCAGGATAGATATTTATTGCACAGAATGATGACACCATGGGATAAAAGAATTGTGACTGTTAGCTACTCAAAAGCCAGCTAACGCCTGACAATCACATTATCCAATGGTAGATTTGCAACATTTACGCCTAGTAAACTCTGGGTTCTCTTTTACTTAGGTTGCACTCAGGTTTAGCCAAACAACAGAATTTTTAGGGTTTATATGGCTGTGAATGAATCGTTACAGCTAACAACATGAATAGGGTAATTCATGTTAGAGAATGGCAGCACAGAATTAAAAACAACAACAACCTGTAGTTACATGTAGAATAACAGAAGGCTTGCTTGTTACTTTGACCAAAGAAGTCAATCATCCTCCACTTTGCATATTGTAATGAACTGATAATTTGATCTGTGCCACCTATATCACCACCCCAGATCACCAAATATAGTATTGCAGTGAAATACAGTAAATACAAGTGAAATAAATTCAGGCTTAATCCATAAAACTTATTTGCTATTAAATAATTAAATTTATCTTATCAAGATTTTAAGTGCATGTATCTCCTTAGCCAAAATTAGCATTCAATATAATTTAATATAATTAATATAATTTAACACAGTTAATATTGTTTGGGGCTGGGGTCAAGGCTAGAGGGAAAATGAACTGGCCAAGAATTTGTTTGTGTGTGTGTGTGTGTGTGTGTGTGTGTGTGTGTGTGTGTGTGTGTGTGTGTTTATTTAGATCATGCTAACCAAGCATGAAACCATTTATGCTTAAACCTGTCACAAAAGTAGAAAAACAAATAGTCCTATTTTAAAAATATTTTTTAAATTCTCTTGATTTCTATAAATATATCTAAAAATGTTAACTGTCTGTCACTGGAACAGATGAACATTTGTTTTCTGGCATGGTTTGGGTTTTTTATATAGTTAAATTGATGGATTTTTTTGAAGCTGTGAAGAATTTAATTCCTATTTTTTAAAATGTCAAAAATGCATTCCTTTAAAGATAAAATTCTAGAGCTTCCAAAGAAACTGACACCTGTTTTATTCTATAAATCAAGAAAAATGAATGACTACCATCAAATCCAAATTTGTATTCACATAAGAACAATGCACTGGCAATAAAGATTCCAGTGCTGAAGTCTGATGTAGCATATAACTAAAACTAGCCCTTATTCTAGAAATACCTATTGAATATGATGAAATTTATTTCTGAGTAAACTTGTAAATGATTACACTATAAGAATTTACATTGTATTATCATTCATTTAGTATTCTGTTACTTCGTATCATTTACCATTTCTGAATGCGTAAAATATTTTTTCCTCATTTTAAGCAAACTACATGTATAAACAATTTGATTCAACAACCAAATTATTTTATTAGTAGTTTTTAGTAGAGTCTAGAATAGTCCTGTATTGAGTCAAAATAGCAGTTAAAAATGCACCCTTTACTAAACTTTCAATTTTCCAATAATGTTTCCAATTTTTAAAACTACCATTGCTAATTGCTTCCTACTTGTGGATCTACACAACTGTAGTGAACAACTGTAGTGGTATTCAAATTCAAACATATCCATCTTATAAACACCACTAAGCTCTTTTGATTCATCATCAGGATAATTGGACCCATTTTATTTAAAGAAATGCCAGAATTAGGTTTCAAGAAACAAAAAATTATGATCACAAAATTAAAATTAATTCAGTAAGGTTTAATAAATTATACAAATCAGTATACAATCTGTTTTTATAAGAAAAAGTTCAGAAATATATGTATTTAAACATCTGAAGGTTTACACATTTCAAATACTTGAAACATTTCACATTAAAAGCTCCACAACTAGTTTCTAAGTAGATTAAATCCATTTATTAATTAATCAAATTTATATCATATCTTTCCCTTAGGATGGCATAAACAACTCTGCCTCCTCCTCCATTTTTTCTCACAAAAACAATCCTACCAGGCATATTAAATTAAGATAGACTACCTCAAAGCCATCACATCAGTTTCTATGGCTGAGCTCCTTACTCTCTGACTAACATCTTTACCATTATATTTCATGATACCTCACGGAAAACTTTTCAAAAGCGGCAGTGTACCATCAAGTTATCACACCATTTGTTCCATGGAAAACCATCTAATTCCTTGTTCCACACTGAGAGCTGATCAGTATCCTTAGGGGATATAGTTCAAAAAGAGACAGCAATATTTAAAAGCCTTGTTCTAGACCCAATCTGGTGTATTTCAGATAAATTGGATTACATCTCACAAATTTCCAGTCAGCATGCTTTAGACCAATCTTCCCTGATCTGGTGCCTTCTGATGAGTTGGACTATAACCTCAAAACAACTTCAAAAATATTCTCACCTCAAAATACCTGAGTGTTCCAATCTTGAATTAAAACTCATGTGTTTTGTATCAAACTGATTTGCAGAGCACATTTTTTTCCAAGAGTGAAATAAAACTTGATTGTTTCAAGAAGTTTATTTACAAGTGTCTTGGCTTTCGAAGAACAACAGTTATGATTGGGCTTTTCCCTCCCCCCCAAATGTTTTCCTGTTTGGCCAATACAGCAGCTAGAATTGCATTAACCACAGAGTTAGACTCAAGAAGAAAGTTGGTCAAAGCTGCGTGTCTGCTAAATTATTGCTGTTTCAAAATAACAACAAAAACTTTCTAAATGGAAGCTGGAGTTGTTCCGATTGTTGTGCTGTATTTCATTTGCAGAAAGGCAACACAAATGTATGAGGAACCCCTGGTGCTCTCTGAGCTTGGTTGTTTTCTTACAGATGTTTCATTACCCATAAACTAGGTAACATCATCAGTGTTAGTCAAAAGTATGCATATACTGGTTTGTGCCCTAATCTCCTTCATAATATTCAGATTACATAAATATAAAGACTAGTACTGTAGTACTGAACTTTACATGTAGTCCTTGACAGTTCTCCGGAATAGGGCGGCATAGAAATTAAATAATAATAATAATAATAATAATAATAATAATAATAATAATAATAATAATAATAATAATAATAATAATAATAATAATAATAATAATAATTTAGTGACCATTCAAAGTTACAACACTGAACAAAGTGACTTATGATCATTTTTTACATTTCTGATCATTGCAGCATCCCCACGGTCATGTGATTTACATTAGGATGTTTGACAACTGGTTCATATTTCTGATGGTTGCAGTGTCCTGGGGACATGTGATCATCTTTTGCAGCCTTCTGATAAGTAAAGTCAATGGAGAAGCCAGATTCACTTAACAACCATGTCCCTAACTTAACAACTGCAATGATTCACTTAACAAATGTGACAAGCTAAGTAAAATTCCATGCTTGGCATGATTAGGAAGGGAATCGAAAATAAGTCAGCAAGTGTTGTATTGCCTCTGTACAAATCGATGGTGAGACCACACTTGGAGTACTGTGTACAGTTCTGGTCACCGCACCTCAAGAAGGATATAATGGAACTGGAAAAGGTGCAAAAAAGGGCAACAAGAATGATCAAGGAAATGGAGCGCCTCCCTTATGAAACCAGATTGCAACGCCTTGGTCTCTTCAGCCTTGAAAGACGGCGTTTAAGGGGTGACTTGATCGAAGTGTATAAAATCATGCATGGGATAGAAAAGGTGGATAGAGAAAAATTCTTTTCTCTATCACACAATACCAGGACAAGGGGGCACTCCCTAAAGCTCATAGCTAAGAAAGTGAGGACAAATAAAGGGAAATATTTCTTCACCCAGAGGGTCGTTGATTTATGGAATTCACTTCCAGAAGGGGTTGTGACAGCTGTCAGCCTTGACAGCTTCAAGGCAGGGCTAGATAGATTCATGGATGCAAAGTGTATCGGTGGTTATTAAAACGGATGTCCATGTGCCGCCTCTATGTTGGTTGAGGCAGGCAGGATTCCCTTGGGTACCATTTGTTGGGGGTCAAGGGAAAGGGAGGGTTTTGCCTTCTCTTTCTGCTCAAGATCCCCATGTACAATTGGTGGGCCACTGTGTGACACAGAATGCTGGACTCGATGGGCTTTGGCCTGATCCAGCATGGCTCTTCTTATGTTCTTATGTAAAATAGAGCAAAATGTAACAAATTTCTCACTTAGCAACATAAATTTTGGGCTTAATTGTGGTTCTATGACAAGGATTGCCTGTATTGCCTTGAATTTTGATGGGCACCAAATACACTGTATGCATTCTCTCACGTCTCTTTGTAAAGTTAATGTTATTAAACAGTTAAGAAGAATCAGGAGACCATTTTTTTTTCAGCCAGCAGTCACTGCTATATGCCAGCAAAGGCATCAGGAAACAAAACATAATTTGCACCTGGCAGGCAGCCTGAAAAAAACAACAGCGTCTACTAAAAATTTAAAAACCAAACATATAACAATGATCCCTATTCAAGGGAATGTTAAAGAGTTTAGCTGCTGTCTTCATCCTGTATTCTCTGGGCTGAAAAATCTAGAGGATTTATTTCAAGAAACTGAAAATACCTTCAATTCTGCTGACAGCTTTTTAAAGACATATTAATCTAACTACATTTGTCAGGTAAGAGAAATGTTCTTATTTGTTCTCTTGGGGATTTTTTCCAAAATGTGTTGAAAATCATGCACTTGATAAATTTCATCCTCGCTGGGTGAAGAGTAAAGTTTAACATACGCTAGCATTCTAGTTACCCTTTACTTCTCTGAGATCAGTCAAGCCATTCCAAAATTCGGTGGGGCTGAAAATAAGAGAACTCTAAACTTTTGGACCGAATGTTTCAAGTTGAGCTATTTGCGATTTTCTCAAAATTAAAGGCATTTTGTGCATCAAGCACACCCTAACTAATTCGCCAGCCTTTCCGGTGCTAGATGGGAAAGTCAGAGGGGTTTGTCTTGCAACTCGTCTAGAAAACTGAGAAAAGCTAGTCGAGAGTTCAAACTTGTAAGCTCAGGGAGAGCCAAACCTCCGTGAGCAAAACAGCACAGATCTCCACCTGCCTTACGTTCTCCCCCTCCTCCTTACACAATGGGCGACGCGGCTACGCCAAGAACTTCAGCAGAGAAGATCCCCGCGGCCGCGCGACGACTTAGTGCCAAGGCGCCCCGTGTTAAACTTGAGCCCCTTTTCTGTGCCAACGTCCCATAGCGGTATGGGAGCCTACGCAAAAGAGGAGACGGTGAACTACGCGGAGGAAGGGAGAGCCCTAGGGAAGGAGGGAGGGCGGGGCTGCTACCTGCTTGTCCAGCGCCGAGTCCTTAACACTGACGGCGGATGCGCCCTTTGGAGCGAGCGCCCTCTCGCAGCTGCAGCCTTCCAGCATGTACATGCCGGCGGGCCGGGTGCTCTGCTCGCCTTCGAAATAGAAGAGCATGTTCTGGTACAGGGCGAACCATTTGTCGTGCCAGCGGCTCGTTTCAGCAGTCTTCTTGCTCAGGTAGCCGCGCCTGGTGCTCTCCTTGCGAGCCAGCACGGCGAGGTACAAGGCGTGCCCCTCGTTGTAGCGCACGCTTTTCTGCATGGTGCCTCCAGCGCCGACGGCGAGCCGCTCGGATCACGGGAAGCCCTGCAGTCACCAGCCCGTCGTCGAACGGCACCGCGGCTTCTCCGGACAGGCGAGGCGAAGCCAGAGGGAACCCAGAGCCATCCGCCTTCCGCTGTGGCGCACCACTGCAAAGCCTCGCGCCGGCGCGCTCCTCCGTCCTGGTTGAGGAGGGGGGGGTCGCCACTTGGGCGCTATTGGAGTCCGGGGCTGTAGCTGAGCTTCTTGGTTTCGGCCGACGGCAGCTCCGAGCGCTTCAGCCCGGCCAGGGGCCGGTGGCTTCCTTGTTCTGGGCGCCTCATGCTTCTTTTCGCCCAGGAAAGTTCTGCGAGCCGCGCTTTCCCCGAGTGCAGCCTCGCCGCGCTCTCGGGGCTTCCAGACCTGCCCTCCTCCTCCTCCTCCTCCTAGCAGCTGATGCCCATTCACCTCCCCACCCCGACCCCAGCCCTCTCCTCCACCGGGAGCCAGAAAGGAAAATAATCACTTGGGAGATGAGCCGTAATCGGCTTTGAGACCAATTTAAAGCACAAAGTCGCCACCGCGGCCGGTGCCAGAGCGCGGAATAACAACCCTCCCTCGGAGTGGGCGCGCGTTCCCGCCTCTGGAGAGCTTAAACCTCCCTCCTCCTTTTTTTTTTTTTTTTTTTTTTGCCGCCCGCCTCCGGGAGCGGGGGCGTTATCTCCAGCCGGTCGAGCCAAGGGAAGGAAGGGGGGAGGGAGAGGGGGAGGGAGAAAGACGAGGAGAGGCGCGGATTTGTCCGACAAAATGCTCGAGGCGCGTTGCAGCGCCTGCTTTTTCTGCGGGGAAACGTCGATGCGGGAGGGCCCACGAAGCTTTAGAATAAGGACCTTCAAAGTTAAGCAGAGCGCTTAATCCACTCCTGGGGTGCTTTCGCGGCTGCGGGGTTAGTTGGAGCGAGCGAGAATAAAGTATCTTCAGATTCACTCAGGACACGCCAGTTTAGTGGAGGAGTTGTTCTAGCGCAAGCGTTCGTTCCTGAGTGTTTGTAACTCTCATAGAGCATTTTCCTTCACCAACACCTCTTCCCTCGTCGTCTGCAAGGCTGTTACAGAAGACACAAAATCTGCTCTATAGGTTGGATGTTTACTGAATTCGCTAGTCGCAAAATCTGAAAGGACACAGCCTTCTGTACTTTGGGGATACTTTTAACATCATTTAGGTTTTTTTATGGCTGCAAACATGCCCAAGTTCAAGTGGCTATTTTGTAGCTTGCACCATAGTGTAAGGTATTTTGTTAAGTAAATAGTTGAGTAATTCCTATTTTACATCTACATCAAATAAATGAACTGCTAGTTCATCCTGATAAGCACATTGAACTTTTGCCAGATTTTATTCATTAATATTGTTAATGTAATAAAAGAAGGATAAATTATTTTGCATACATGCTGAAGTATTGATTTAACATTCATTTCTAAGACTTTTTTGATTCCTGATTTATATAATGCCAGACAAACAGATTTCCAATTAATATTAATTTAGATAGCTGTGACTTATGTTTTGAATGCTACAGTTCAAGATACGTGCAAATCAATGGGGATATGGAGTGGGGAATACGTCAATAGAGATGTATGAATGGTGCTCATTTACTTCCAAACATTGTTAGATAAGGCTCCCACATTTTGGAAAAATCAAAATGATCTACTGATTTCATATGACTACATTCCTCTGGTATTGTACAGAAAATGGAATTGTTATTTGGAAAGAAAGACACGTATGTTTCAACATGTATGGAGTATTTATTCTTCCACTATCTTTAAAAAAATAAAAATCGTCCCTTATCCTAAAAAAGCTCTGTTGCAACAATAATGGCATGCATCTAGGAAATCCAAAATCAGATGTCAAATATTCTTAACTATACTTGGTTTTAATTATATTTTATTGAACAAGCCATACTGTAGTTCACACATAATTAATAAAAGACCAAATATTCCACATTATGGTTGATACGATGTGTGACTGCAGCCAATGTGTAGTGGCTGAAAATTAAAAGGTAATGCATTTGCTTTATAAATAGCATTTGGTTAAAATGTCAGTGAGAATGATTATTGTATGAAAAGCCAGGGAGTGCTGCTACTAATTAATGTACTGTAAAATCAATTTTCCCTAACCTGTTGTTCTCTAGATCTTTTGGATCACTGGTCTCATAATTTCCGGATACATGTTAGAAATTGAGTTTAACATAACTGAAAGTAACCAGGAGAAGGAAAACTGATCATTAATGTATTAGACTAATGTTATATTCCCCTGATTCTCAATCAATGCATATGTCAAAGCCAGATTTCTTTTTCTTCATGAAAAGCTTGCATAATTCTTCAAACATCAGCATTCTCCAGTATGAATAAAATGAGATGGTCTGACAACAGAATTCGAAAAGGGAAATGTTTGGTAATGCTAAATGTATCAAAAAGAACATGGTAACTATGGCAACAAAATTAACACTAAGGCAACTGTGTTATAGCAGGGTAAATTTCACTACTAATAGCTTATATTCAGCTTGAATGTTGCCCTAGAGCAGATATTCCAGCAACTCTAACTCTAAAAAGCAGTTTAAAAATTTAGAAGAACTCCCTTTTAAAATATGAATCAAAAGATAGTTTCAACATATAGGAAAAAAGCCCCATCGGTCTTTTTTCCAACATTTGTAGAAAAAAATAGCAAGCATGAATATACTGCTAATATTAAATAATTGATGATGCAAATACAAACTTTATTAACCTGCATAAAGGTTTTAAATTCATTTCATTGGAATAAAATTCATAACCAGATAACTATCATTCCCTATAAACATCTCAAGTAAAATATTTATTATTTAACTAAAAGCATCAATAATATTTAGAAACTCTTGAGTTCAATTGGCATGTGAAAGTATATACATTGAGTGTTACCTTAAGCAAGTCATATCATATAATTTTAGATTAGGTTCTGGTAAGAATCAATCAAAACATGTAAAACATGTAAAAACAAGAAAAAAGTGAAGGAAATGATTGGTCCATTAGTGGGTGAAAGTGGCAAGAAGATGACAAGCAACAGGGAGAAAGCAGAACTATTTAACTCATTTTTTGCATCTGTCTTTACACAAAGGGGAAAAAAAGACCAACCTATCAAAAATAGTGCCATAAAAAACAGAATAGAAACACAAGTTAAGGTAGGCAAGAAAATGGTAAGTGAGCACCTGTCCAGCCTAGATGAGTTCAAATTGCCAGGACCAGATGGATTACACCCCAAGGTTCTCAAGGAACTGGCAGATGTGATCTCAGAACCACTGAACTATATCTTTCCAAGATCCTGGAGCACAGGGGAACTACCAGAGGACTGGAAAAGAGCTGATGTAGTTCCCATCCTCAAAAAAGGGGGAAAATGGACCCAGGAAATTACAGACCTATCAGCCTGACCTCAATACCTGTGAAGATTCTGGAAAAGATAATCAAACAACGAATCAACAAACACCTAGAAGCAAACAAAGTCATTACTAAAAGCCAACATGGGTTTGTCAAAAATAGATCATGCCAGACAAATCTTATTGCATTTTTTGACCAAGTGACAAAATTAGTGGATCAGAGGAATGCTGTGGACATAATTTACTTGGACTTCAGTAAGGCATTTGATAAAGTAGATCACAACCTACTACTTGATAAGATAGAAAAATGTGGGTTAGACAGCATCACCACCAGATGGATTCATAGCTGGCTGACCGGCCTTACTCAGCGAGTGGTCCTCATGGAACCGCATCTCTATGGAGGGAAGTGTGTAGTGGGGTGCCCCAGGGCTCTGTTCTGGGCCCAGTGGTCTTCAACATCTTCAACAATTTGGACAAGGGGATAGATGGGGAACTCATCAAATTTGCAGACGACACCAAGCTGGCAGGAATAGCCAACACTCCAGAAGGCAGGCTTAACATACAGAAGGATCTGGACAGGCTTGAACACTGGGCACTATCTAACAAAATGAAATTCAATGGTGAAAAAAGCAAGGTTCTACATTTAGGCAAGAAAAACCAAATGCACAAGTACAGCAAAGGTGGCACCTTGCTCAATAGTAGTAACTGTGAGAGGGACCTCGGAGTCCTAGTAGACAATCAAATAAATATGAGCCAGCAGTGTGCTGCAGCTGCCAAAAAGGCCAACACAGTGCTAGGCTGCATTAACAGGGATAGAATCAAGATAATGTGAAGCGTTAATACCACTTTACAATGCCTTGGTAAGGCCACACTTGGAATACTGCATCCAGCTTTGGTCACTGCTATGTAAAAAAGATGTTGAGACTCTAGAAAGAGTACAGAGAATAGCAACAAAGATGATTAGGGGACTGGAGGCTAAAGCATATAAGGAATAGCTGCTGGAATTGGGTATATCTAGTTTAATGAAGAGAAGGACGAGGGGATACATGATAGCAGTGTTCCAATATCTCAGGGGCTGCCACAAAGAAGAGGGAGTCAAGCTATTTTCCAAAGCGCCTGAAGGCAGGGCAAGAAGCAATGGGTGTAAACTAATCAAGGAGAGAAACAACCTAGAACTAAGGAGAAACTTCCTGACAGTGAGAACAATTAACCAGTGGAACAACCTGCCTTCAGAAGCGGTGAATGCTCCAAAACTAGAAGTTTTTAAGAAGAGACTGGACAGCCATTTGTCCAAAATGGTATAGGGCAGTGGTTCTCAACCTGTGGGTCGCGACCCCTTTTGGGGTCGAACGACCATTTCACGGGGGTCGCCAAACAATGCAGTCTGCCATTTTTCCCCCTTTTCCTTAGCTGTGCTACTCCCTCTTATTCTATTGGCTTTTGAAAGCCAATAGAATAGACTCTCTTGAATAGAGTCTAATTCTATTGGCTTTCAAAAGCCAATAGGAATTGTCCAGGCTGTCTCTGCCCTGCTGAGCCCGCCAAAAGTCCCAATCTGCAAACAGTGCTGCAAGTTGTCTGGAGCGAAGGTGAGCTGTCTGGAAGTTTCTACCCCTCCCTGCTGAGCAACTACTAAAAATGTAAGTAAAAGAGGGCCAGGGGTGGGAGGTGGGAGGCCGGCGGGCGGAGGGAGGGTTGCTGGCGCGCGTGGGGCCCAGCGGGTGCTTTACCTCCCTCAGGCTGGGCCAACTGCTGGCCCAGCTGGTGGTCGCCCTGCGCTGTTGCTGCCCCTTGCCATCTACGCCTCGGCCGCCGCAGGGGGTGGCACCACGCATGCGCGGCGCTCCTGGGCAGGGAAATAGTCCTCGACTTATGACCGGTTGGGTAGTCCTTGACTTACGACCGGTTGGGTAGTCCTCAACTTATGACCGGTTGGGTGTCGCGGCATTAAAAAGGTTGAGAACCACTGGTATAGGGTTTCCTGCCTGAGCAGGGGGTTGGACTAGATGACCTCCAAGGTCCCTTCCAACTTTAATATTATTATTATTATTATAAAATAATTGAATTTTTATTTTTTTTATTTTTTACAATTCTTTAATCTTTTTATTCAGGATGGAGTTGGGACGACTGAATGGAGCTGAGCATTACAGGCCAGATGCCCTTCCTGACACCTATGCGGAGTTCACAGCAGATATTTTCTCTTTGTGCCCTGTTAGAGAAATATTTCCCACTGTCTAGAATTGAACCCTCAACCTTCCGAATGGGAGGTGCGCATCTTTACCTTTAGGCCACTGTTAAATTGATGTTTGATTGATAAGTATTTATTCTCAATCGGTGTTTAATATTAGAAAAATTCTTGGCTTTAATTCAAAATCCTAAAAATATATTTTCAATTTTTTATTATGTTCTGGAGAATGTGGGGATGTATAAACTTTTTAATGTCATTTTAGTTGGTCCTTATAAAAAATATTACCTAACTCTGGAATTGGGAACTTTTGTCATGAAAAATATTCCATTTTATGTTTCTTGGGAAATGCCATTTTTGGCAATTAGGGTCGATGGAGTTTTATAGACATAGATAATGCATATAGATAAAATCAATTTGTCAATGCCAAATTCTATGGTGCTACCTAATGTTTAATTTGAATGGAGACAGACAATACTTGTATAAATTCTTCTGTGCATAGATTCCATCTAGATAGATAAAAATCAGTGGTTCCTATAAGAAAAAAAAGCTGAAGTCCTCAAGCCATTTTCCTCTTGTCAGGTTAGCAGTTGAATCCACCAGTAGCAAATAGGCTGAGGCAATAGTTCCAACATAGCATCTTAAAGAAAATATTTTTTGCAGCATCAGTTATACAACAGCTGAGCCCAATGTATACCGGTATCTCTCGTACATAGTCAATGTAATGGGAACACAGTGGTCCAAAATTGGATTCAAACTGGCACAGAATTCACATTGAGGAATTTACAACTATTAGCATAAGACTAATCCACAGATATCTTATAGCAATGCCTCAGATAGAAAGTTCCATACAGAGAATGGTAAGGACAGCCGAGAAGATCATAGGAAGCTCGCTTCCTGGTATTCAGGATGTTGGGAGGGGAGTGTTTCTAGCAGGACTATCCGATTCTGTAATATTTATTTATTTATTATTTATTTATTTATTAATTTAATTTCTATGCCGCCCTATTCCGGAGAACTCAGGGCGGCTCACAACATGATAGAAATTACATTATATACATAAATATAAAAACCCTTAATTAAAAAATAGCTTTGTTCCCTATGCCATCTGTCTGGTAAACTCACAAGATTTGTTTTTCTCGCCATGCACATGTATACGTAACCCGAACTAGACTGTTGTTTCTCTGTGTCATATATTATATGCATAATTTTGTATTTATTTTTGTCAAATTTATGTAGTGTACAATATATCGGAGTTGGTGACCCTTTGAGAGCTGTATGCAACGAAATTTCATTTTAATGTATGCCAATTAGTGTACATTCAAAGTGACAATAAAGTTATTATTCTGTTCTATTATTCTATTCTTAACAGTTTCTTCTTTTTCATTCCTAGTGTTTCGTAGCATTTTGATTTATGAAGGTATCTACAGAATCCAGAATTTGAGAATGCTTTTGTCATTTAGTTCATTCTAATAAAAATATCCAGTGTTGGATTTCTTTTCCTCTTTGATCAGCAATCATAATTGCTTGCTATTTTCTTATCAATTATTTTAAAAAGCCAGTACAACTGCTATTGATGCATTAAACTTCAAGTCCTGTGGAGATTGGCATATATGTGAGGGAATGTTTATCTTCAGAACTAACAATAGAGCATCTGAGGGTGTCAAGCAAAAGTGGAATACACTCTGCCTTCTGCTATTGGTGAGGAATTAAAGGCCCTTCCTAGAACAAATGCAGCTGAGATGCAGTTATTAAGTGACTGCATGGAACTTCCTCCTTTTTAGAAAGAATAACTGCCAACTGACCTTGGTTGGTATTACAGAGGTAAAGGTAAACATCTCTGCTTTTCTCATCAGTCACAAAAAGAAGGATAAATTACCACATCTCTACCTGTGCAAATTCACCAGCAAGGAAATAACCATGTGGAAGTTGCACTAGTGCAGGGGTAGGCAACCTTGGCTCTTTTATGACTTGTGGACTTCAACTCCTAGACTCAGGAATTCTAGGAGTTGAAGTCCACAAGTCATAAAAGAGCCAAGGTTGCCTATCCCTGTGACTAGTGCAAATGGATACACTTTACTATTTGTCAATTTGTTTTGGAGCTATCAAATTCATCTTCCTCTACCTTTATAACTCCACTTCCCTCTCATTGTGTATTTTTGTAAAGACTAATATTCATTTTTCATTGATAAACAATACTGCAAAGTTACGTTAAGTATGTTTTGAAATAATACCTAAGTTTTAGTTTCTATATTAGTTCAGAAAATTGTAATTGGAAAAGCTAGCCAAAATTTTAGTTTGCAGTTACATTTCTTCACAATTTTGTCACTGATGGATATATATGAATGGTTCATCCCACAAGTCAGGAACCATTAGTATTCCATTTTATCATGCAGTTATTTTTTTAAAATGGTAGCAATAATAATAATAATAATAATAATGGTGGTGGTGGTGGTAATGATGATGATGATAAATATTTGAATTGCTCTCCCTTTCCATTTGCCAAGCAAGAATTGTGGGTCACTATTGAAGAAGTGAAAATCTTAAGCATCTTTCAGATGGCAATATAGAACATTAAGTAGTATTCAAGATTCCAGCATAATAAGATTATCTCTGAAGAATGGGTGGTCAACAAGTGGTAATCTTCTGATAGTCATTATAAATCAAAAATATACTTCATATATTTTACTTTATATCCTAAATGCTCTTTAAACAATCAAACTAAAATTATGACACTATAACAGTAAATATTTTTCAGTTAATCATCACATTAAGGAGAATGCCAAGGACACTGTAAAGCTTTGGTATATATGAATGTATAAATTTTACGTTTCTGATTTTCAGTTATGTCCTTGAAAATGAAGCTCTGGAAAACTTTTTATCACATTTTTAATTTAGATCAGTTATGGCATTCAAAAAGCAATTTTAAAATACATAAATTAAGGGATGGCAATTTCAAATTTCTCCATAAAAAGGTATTAATTTCAAAACTTATTATTACTATAGTGTCTGTATGTTGGAGACAGAATGAAAATAGAGCCTGTGCCTATGTTACAACTGCAGTCTTATCACAGCCTTGACATCTGCTCAAGAGATTCCCATTACTAGTTTTATATTTATGATTACTGGACAATCAACTTACTGCCATGTAATACCATTGCTGCAGAAGCTGCACTTGTTACTAATATATTTCTAAGTGCAAGGTACTGGTTATCATCTATAAAGTGATAACTTATATGGCTTAGGAATTGGTGTCTTTGAGACCACTATCCTCTATAGATTCTGCCTACCCAATTTGATGATTAGAGGAATAAGAGAGATGAATCCTATAGCACTTCATAATGCAGGGTTCAATTTAGCCCCTGAAGAGTGGAGAGCAGTGGCCCTATTCCCAGCCATCAGAAGGATACTGTAATCAAAGGTATCAGAGGCACTTGAGACATCAAGCAGTATCAAAAAGTCTGTACTCTCCTGTCCTGGTCCCATCACAAGTATAATCAATGTTATCTCAGTTCTTATCACCTTGAAATTCAACTAAAAAAGAGTTAAAATCATACATCTCATCCAGGTATGTCCACAGTTGCAAATCCATTACTTCCTTGACCAATCTTAGCCCAAAGGGGAAGTTGAAGACTAGCAATAGTTCCCCAAAATTCCTGGTCAAAATCTGGGATGTCCTTTTTTGAAGAGGTGCATTTTTTTCAAGGCCAACAGCATTATGCTGTATGTTAAAGATAATTCACCACCATTTTGATAAAACCTTTTGTTATCTCCTTGGCGGTTTTCACCAATCAAGAAATACTAGAAAACCACTTCCTCAGGAACAATTGGATTTGAAGATTAAATAAATATGTTGATCCTATATGCACAGTAAGGTATTTTTAGAATTACAGTAGGTGGACTTTACCTGAAAAGATAAAAAATGTCCATGTCTAATCTAAACTAATCTAATCATGTTCCCTTTTGTACAGTTTTGTTTCTTAAAATTAATCTCAGTGATACTCAGTCAAGATCATAACCTTTATGGTTATATTTATTATTAGTCCCTGTTGTAATTATTTTATATGATTAAGCTTGCCCATTCTGCAAAGCTGCACTACTTTTCCACCCAAGGGTATGCCTTTGTATTTCTCTCTTATTCAGCTGTAATGTAAGTTGACAATCACTATAACCAAGAGGAAGAAAAATAAGTGATCTGGATTAGAGAATGTATTATGCAGAGCGAAGTTTTACAAGAAAAGGAAGGTCAGTAGAAATCTTTTTGGGAGAGAAACATAGTAATAAAAAAACCAGCTGTTTACAAATTGGACATATGATTCACATAAATTAATTCATAAAGTACTGAAGTATTTCTCTTTCTCAAGCTATTTGAAAAAAATCCAGTCACATGTTTTCTTTACTTCGTTGCACTTTTAACTTTGATGACTAATGTAATATGTAAATTGACATGTATTTCATATTGAAACGGTTAATACCTAACTTTTTAAAATAGAACTATATTAATGGTATTTAATCATACATTGTGTTAGCATAACTTTTAAAATTTAAAAGTGAAAAGATGTTTAACATCGTGAATGTTATTTTTGTGCATTTAAATTATAATTAAAAAGAAAAGTTGTAAAACAACAACTGAAAAATTATGCAATTCCAACATCTATGTACAGAATTATGTTTATCTCTGTGTGTGTGTGTGTGTGTTTGTGTGTATTTGTGTCTATGTGGTGCTTAGCATTATCTATAGTTTCAAATATCTCACATCTGTGCTGAGAGAAAAAGGTTTGGTTCATTCTTTGAATTAAGCTACAATGTGGTTTGGTTTAGGATTAGTGTGTTATACAAAGCTAGCGAGCATAATTTATAATCTTTTAAAAATGGGAAAAAAATAATTCCCACACCATATATAAGTTTATGAAGTATTTTGCTAAGATCTCCAATATTTTAGCATTTTGATGATACTTTAGGCTTCTTTTCCAAGTTATCATTATCATAGGAAAGTTAAAATTGTATTCAGAATTCAACTTTATTCATAAAAATTGATTGAATATGTGCTATCCAAATCCTTGTCAACCCTTAGCAACCATATACATTTTCTCCATGATAATCTGTCCATGACCCGGTCTTTCACATCTTCCAAAGGTACACTCATCACCAGTGCAATCAAGTCCATCTTGCTCTTGGTCATCCTCTTCTCTTTCCTTCTATTTTTTTGTAAGCATTACAAGATAATACAAATGAGCAGCACAGCCAGGAGTACTAGTTCTATCTTTATTATAAGGTTAGATTAACAGAATCTTGCAAGTCTTAAAAGTACATTTCTCGCTTATCACCTATTTTGAAAGATTTTTCTTGTTTTCCATGCCTGTTTCATCTTCAGTGTCTTTACAGATGTTATTGTACTACTTGTCTTTTCTAAGAACTTTCTGAAGTTTTCTGAGATTTTTGTCTTTCTTGACTTTGCCTTCTCTTCTCTATCTGGCAATTTCTATAATTTGTTCTGACATTCACTTTGCTTTTTTTCTGTTTCTTTCTGCAGTCTGTTTTTGTGTTTATCATTAACAACTTCTTTTACGTTCATTCCATCATTTCTCTGGTTCTCTATCAATGACATTCAGTTCTTCAAAGCAATTCCTGATGTTGTCTGGAAATATGGTGGTCATATATATTCAAGATCCTATAATGGAAACTGAATGGATTTCTTCTTCTTCTTTTTTATTAAATTTATGCAAGAATATCAACATTTCATTCCAAAAAATTGTAAAATCACATGTGAAAAGAGTCAAAATATATGTGAGATCTCACCAATATATATATATATAAAACATTGTGTTCAAGTATACAAAATCAGTTGAGAGATGTTGCATACATCTCCTGTTGTAGAAATTCCGCCTGCCCTTCAGCTCCCTCTTTAGATGAGATAAGAATATTTTAAAGGCAAAATCAAAACAATTTAATTAAAAAATGAGTTCACCAGTTATTGTATTTTTAATATTGTTTTATTTTGAGCTATATAGAGTCAATCTGGAATCAGGTGTTGTCTAAATAAAATAACTTGAATAACAAGGAAAGAGGACAAGACACTGACTATATATTCAGGTGCTAATCTCCATTGTTGAGAGGTCAAGCCTTGTCATAGAGCTGGTTAAAACCCAAAACAAACAGATATTATAGCATTGCATAATATGCTAGTAGTGTCACACATCTGTGAGTTTTTAAAGGAATACTTGTTTTTCTTTTTATGTTAGGCATCTGCAATTACAATAAATAATTCAGATCAGTATTAATCTTGTGTGTTATATTTTTTTTCCTTTGTCTGTATAACTATGAAAAAAATATGCTCTATGTAATATGCACCAAGAGCCATGAGTTCTGCAACCATGTTTCTCACTGTGAAGCGCCAGTAATCCTTGGGTTACAATGGTAACTGGCCAAAATAGAATACTTTTTGAACCACACTATCCCATGAAGTAAAAGAACTACAAAAAATAGTGGAGGGTTGAATCACACTCAGATTCACATAAATTTGTATTGTAAACAAGATAGTGTTGTAATGCCAGCATTTTCTGCATGCTAGAATAACTGCAGTTAAGATAACACATTCTAATAATAACATTATCAGTTGTGGATGAGACAATAATCTGTGAATAACATCACCCTTTCAGGTCATAGATATATCCAATTAAACAAAAACAGTAATAATCAAAGACTGGTAAACATCTTTTGCAAGTACATTTGCAGCTAAGAGACAGAAAAATGTCCTGAATTTTGAAGAACTGGTGCTAGTTGAGTGGATCATTAGTTTGGTCATGTAGACAGGAGTACTCTCTGAGCCTGGTTGCTTGCTTGCAGACATTGCACAGGTGATGTTACCTAGTTGGATAATGAAATGTCTGCAAGCAAACAACCAAGCTCAGAGAGCACCAAGGATTCCACAATTCAGTCCTGAGCTACAGATATTCTCATGAATGAAGGCAAATATATATGTCACAGGATAATGTTGTAGGATCCAATCTGGGTCGGTCACTGGAATCAGTGGTTGTGTTGAATGGGAAGTACTAGAACGAGTCTTCAAACTTAGCCCTTTTATGACTTGTGGACTTCAACTCCCAGAATTCCTCAGTCAGGCATGTTGGCTGAGGAATTCTGGGAATTGAAGTCCACAAGTCATAAAAGGGCCAAGTTTGAAAACCCCTGTACTAGAATAGTTTCTACATGCTCCATTAGGACTTCTGTGCTTCTATGGAGAATAGCACCTCCCAGAGAGAGACCATTGTACAGTAGAACTGGCTGGGATTGATTTATTTATTTATTATTTGCCTGCAGGACAGAAGAAGCTAAGAAAAGCTGGTTAATTATTTAAAAAGGGCTAGAGAAAAAAGAAATACATAATGAAGAGGAGTTTGAGGAACACAAGAAACTAATTTAGAAGAACACAGGGTAGTTTAAAAGGGGCAGCATAAAGCTAAGATGAGGATTTGCATAGGAGAACATTTGCACATGTGGCAAAGCTGGTCATGTAGCCTGAGCCTGTATGAGCCAGATATAGAAAGGTTAATTAGCAATTGACTGCTAACAGCCAAAACATAGCTAAGGTGAAAGCAAAACTACCAGCAAGGGTAAATAAAAGAAATATCTTAGTCTAACAGAGACAGGTAGAACCATAACACTAGTATGTTCTCATCTTGTTAGAGGTTCTCTCAGAATAATAAATTTGTTCAGTTTAAATAAAGAAGTGAAAAATTGCAGTGAACTCTGCAAGTTTTGCAATTGTTATTAGTAATAACATTATTATAATAATTTTATAATAATCTTCTAAGTACTAAACATGTATTACATATTTATCTCAAGTTTCTTCTAAAGTATGCAGACCAACAGATGGCATTCCCACATTTTATCCTTGTCAGACCTCTGTGAAACAGATTAGCTTGGGCAACATTGTCCTACTTCAGCCTCCCAGTTCGCTTTGTTTGTCAGAAGGGATCTGAATCTGGGTTTCCAAGATTCATGTTGAACACTTTATCAACAAGTAACTTAACAGCTAAAATAATGCAGGTGCTGCTGCTTTTTAGTATTGAAATAATATAATAAATAATATAATAGAACCACAACAAATAAAATATTTGTTGTGGTTCTATCATTACAGATTGGTTATATATATTAGTGTATAATCGATCTGTAATGATTGAACCACAACAAATATATGGTATACTAATATACCATCGCTATGGTAACCAAAACAAGACTACTGTTCATATTTTAATAATTTAATAACATAAACAAATGACTGTAATTTACTCATAGAAGCATGTTTATGCTGTATATAAACATTTACAAATAATAATAGCCACATTATTACATTCTTTGCAATAAGGTTCAGATATTTTCATTTTATATCATATTTATATCATATTTATGTTTATTTTAAAAAACTCTCCATGGGGGTATACAAAGTAATATAAACTTTAAAGAAAGCAATAATACTGTAACAACAAAATAAGAGTAATATTCAAAGATAGTATCCTAAATTTTATCAAAATTCTGCAAAAATATATTGTTGGGATGCTATTGTAAGAGGAGTTCCTAAGATTTTTTTTTTCAGTACTGAACCATATAACAGAAAATGATGAAGAAGTTGGTTATAGTCAGAGATATTCAGGAGAAGGTAATATTTCAAATATTCTAGCCCAGAGCAATTACAGCTTTATAAATCAAAATCAGCTTTTATAAACTACACTAGGCCAATGCAGTTGGTTCAAGAATGGAGATAGTGCAACTCCATCTGTGGAAGTTATATACCCCATTTTAGCTTTGATTGTCTATTCTCTAACCATAGCCTGATAAATCCAATTTAGAGAAAAGGGCAACTAGAAAAGAGTCTATACAAGAACAATCGTATGTCTGAATAGTCATGATAATCTGATTGAAAAGTATGCATGTGTCTGAAAAGATTGCAAGGATATTGATAAATGTTCATTCTTATCACTGTTTGCCATTGCAAAACAATGTACTTCTGTTTTTAGAATATAACTAATAGAGGCTGATTTGTCACATACCAGAAAGTGAAAGATTCTGCCTTCCTTTCATAAAGCTACATCCTACTTAGGCAACATTTGTCTTCCATTTCAAATGAATTTCCTTTTATAATTTGACAAAGGTTATATTTCACAATGCCCCCATAAATAACTTTCTTGAGAGCTTAGCAACAGACTACTAACCATTTAGAGCAGAATATTAATGAAATACATTTGGCATATAGCACAGATGAGATTTCTGATGAACGAATGAAAGAAGAAAAATACAGCCTTGGCAGCAAAACAAACGAACGACCTCTTTGTGGGTATGATTATTAGTTCCATTGAAAACACAGCAGAAACCTTGGCTTTGGAGAAGATTTTGCCCACAGCAGCAATTCAAACTGGCAGTCTTGGGTTGTTGTTTTTTTTAAAATGTGCTTTCTTTTTTTAAGAATAAGTAGTCAGGAGCAAAGTTAGTTTGACAGTTTGGTGACCTACTCAAGGCATGGTGCTCAATCTTTATTATTGCAAGAGGCTGAATAAAAAAGGCAGGAATGGATTAAATATATCTCCTGCTATATCTCCTGCTTTAGATATAGATTCTTCTACAGAATCTAAATCTGCATACTAAATCTAAATCTACATACTAAATACTACAGAATGTACATGCTAAAATGCCTTTTATAATTCGCAGGAGGTCAAAAAAGTCAAAGTGGCCTCTGCAACCATGTGATTTTAAAGCCCTATGCCTTTTTTAAATTATCACAATGCATGCAGCCGGTATTGTGATTGTTTTGACCCACCCATCCCAAGCACTCCAATTTATCTGCTGTGTTGAGAGGGAATCTGTGCAGCTCCAATTTTTCCTGAACTGGTTTCTTTAGCATCTAAGGGATTGACTACCCATAAGATTTAGGATAATTTTAAGAAATCATCAAATATGACAAAATATCCAGAATTTGAACCAGAACTGTTTTCTAAGATAATGCAATTAGAAGTCAGGTTCATCAACTCTTGTTCCAATAATTTAACATCTGCTAAAAAAAAAAATTACTGATTTCTTTCTTGAAAACTCAAGATATTTTTCCTCTGGATTTCATATCTACAAGTGATTGTTATTGTGATTGTGACTTCTGGTCCTGCCTTAGGCGTGAAAGGGCCTTTGGGCCAGTCATTCGCTCTCAGCCCAACTCACTTCATAGGGTTGCTGTTGGGAAAATAGGAGGAGAAAGGAGTATTAGCTATGTTTGCCACCTTGAGTTATTTATAAAAATAAGAAAGGCAGGATATAAACAAACAAATAAATCATCATGAGATTGTATGAGGCTGCTCTCCTTCTTTCTCGCCTAAGCAAACTTTGTGTCTGCCATTCTTCTACCAAGAACTCTGTCTTCCTATTCATGGATGTTAAAAAAGAGACCATACAACATAGTAGCTACTTTGGGGAAGGAAAAGAACTGGAGGCTATTTTGACTACTAAAAAGTTGGGTAGTACAGGGTTAAAGGGCCTTCACTTTTTAAATTACTTTTAGATGACTCCAGATGTTTATTATTTATTGGACCCATTTTTATGGCTAATTATATATCAAAGAAATGCTGGGTGGTGAACAAAGATAGAAACAAAACCCAAATTCACAAATAGTTAAATTCACAAATAAATCAATGTGTCTAAGAAAATCACAAAATCAATTTATTGGATACACCCAAACCCATTCCAGGGCTCCATTAACATTCTGCCCCAATGTCTGAGGGAATAGTCAGGTATTCATAGTCTTCCAGAAGGCCTATGGCTAGATGCTGTCCATATTTCAGAGGGGAGGATGTTCCACAAGACAGGGGTCATGACAGAGAAGACACACTTCCTAAAGCCCACTAAATGACACTGGTTCCAGAAAGTGATACTGTAGCTAAGCTGGTGAGGCTGGCAGAAATCATTGAGAAGAGGCAGCTCCATGATTAACCAGCTACATAGGTTTCAACAGAAAAGCTTCTATCCTGGAATTAAAGGACTATTTGAGTGAGACAAAAAGATTGATTTTGTTTTTAAAAAGTTAATTAACAACTCACTTAACTGATATTATGGCATTAACCTAATTTACATGCAGAGTAACTAAAAATTACCAAGAATGTACTTTGAAATTAAAAGAATTTTCTTCAGAAAATAATTAACGTGACTCTGCTGAAAGTACAGTATATGCATATGACAGTGGTGGCGAACCTATGGCACGCGTGCCAGAGGCACCACTCGGAGCACTTTCTGTGGGCACACGTGCCATTTCCCCAACCTCGCCTCCCCCCACGAACCCCTCCTCACCAGCAGCCCCCCTGGAGGAGTCACCCTCGAGCGTGGCCCACACGGAGCAGCACAGCCAAGGACATGGCAGCCAGGCAGTGTAGATAAGACTTTGCCCTCATGCCCCATCATGCACAATTGATGCTGCGGGGTGCAGGCAGAGGGTGTGGCTGCCATGGCGCTGCTGGGCTGCCTGGGCAATCTGTGGTGGGCCCTGGAGGTGAACAGGCAGGGTGGGGGACGGTGTGGGGATGGAGCGGGGGTATGGCAGAGGGTGGAGCAGGGGCGGGGCCAGTTTTTGGGCACTCGATCTCTGAAAGGTTTGCCATCACTGGCATATGACATTACCAATAGTCTTCAGTTTTAGAATTTGGTGAAGTAATAGTATAATGCTATAAATAAACACTTTTTAGGTTGCAAGAACTTTGTAGAACTCTTGTACAATAGCTGAATTCTCAATTTTCTTACAAAGAGAAGAAAAATGAACTTCAGTGTGTAGGCTGTATGAAAGCCTTTCTACTAGCTAGCCCCATATTAAATTCTATGTTACATAAGTGCAGAAGATATAAATATCTAAAAATCTTCATAGAAGGGTGGAATTTTTTGCAAGCATTGAACATTCAGAATTACATAGAACATAGCTGAATTTTAATTACATTTACAGAATTTATTTGAATTATGTGGTTTTATTACTTATTAGATATTACTATTAATTGGGTATTACTGTTCAATGTACATTGTTTTGTCTTTACTTATAATATTCGTATAAACATGAATTAGGGTTATCTATCAGTGAATAAGTATAATGAAAAGATAGCTAAATTGTCCCCAGTATTATTTTTGGGGGCATTTATACTCATTCAACTGTGTATCAACCACTAATTAATTTGGGAATTGTATGGTTAAATCATATGAATGTCATAGCTTTTCCTACATAAATATGATACTGCTGTCTTCAAACTGGGCATAAAACAGGGAAGACTGCATACTGTTATTCTGACAACTCCTTTCCATAAATTGAATTATGAGGATAAACAGAACACTTTCTTGAGTCTTCTTCCTGTCAATAGAACTAAACACAAAGCATCTAAACGTAATGAGCATCTAGCCACTCGACTCAAAAATCATATACTGTGCAAAACACATCCAATAAGGGGGTCTATCAGCCTGGCTATAAGGTCTGGTACAACAGCCAGATCTTTAAGGTCTTCCAGAACACCATCGGAGTGGCAGCTGTTTAGATCTCAGAGGGGACTTCATTCCACAGGACAGATGCCACAACAGAAAAAAAAAATATTGAACCCATCTTGCTACATTGTGTGTTATAGTCAAAAGCATCTGAAGATAACATTATAAGCATATCTGAGTTTTGCAGCCAGATGTGGTAGAGTGTGAAGTCCTGAGCAATGCAGACAGAGACCAAAAAGGGGTAATGAAAGTGGTGGCGGATAGTGGAAAACCCAAAATCTGGTAGGGGGATGGACATCCTACATACTCCACAGAACAGTGGGCTTCAAAGGCAAAACCAGATTTTTTCCAGTCTCAGATAAAACAAAAGCCAATTTGAGAAAGGAATTAATTCAATCTCAAAACTTGGAAACAAGATGTGTCCATGCAGGACTCCAGTTGGATCTGAACTGGCCCAAAGTCCTTATGCTAAACTGCTCTGCTACTAATAGCTTGTTGTTGCAATGTATTGATAGAAAATTGATTGCTTGAGACACAGGTAATTTTGTGTTCCCACCAAATCTGATACTTTAGAGAAAATGTTATGAGAGATTAGGACTCTGAAACATACATTTGATCACATATGGTCATTGTAATGTAAGGTTATGACTTCCTCTACTTTTTATAGTAGTATGAAAATTCTACACAACTGAACTGATGTCATGCATCTCCATAATTGCTCTGATATCATGTATCTGCAAAGAGCCCATTCTGACCTTTGGAAGCTTACAAAATTCTTCACAGACTCCTGCTCTGTGTGCATACTATGCATAATTTGGTGCTGCCCATAGCAAACACCTTCAGTTTCTAAGGCTGATACAATGGAACAAAGAAGTAACAGAGATCACTTGAAACAGGTGGCAGGGTGGGTTGTGTGAATTTACAGATAACTACTTAAATTAAGCAGTTTTTTATTGTAATCTCCAAGCAGAAGACAATCGCTGTTTTGAAATAATGGAATAATTTCTTTAGCAAGAAATTGGGAAAATGGAGACAGATTCTAGAACAAAAGATATGCTTGAGAAGACTACTTTATCTCTTTGAAAAGTATAGAGCATTTCAATTTGTATACATCTTCCACTTGACAAATCAATATTATTGCTATTAAATTTGTCATCTTCCAGGACATAAAATGACTAGGAACAATAGCCAGAAGTCTGAAAGGCTTGACATCAACATGAACAGAATAAGGGAGAGACTCAGAGTAGGGATCAGTATAGTAGGTCAGGCCAGTTCAAAATTCTAGAGCAAGAGGTACTAGAGGAATAAATTATGGTTGTCAAGGCCATTATTCTATGATGAGAATGCAACTGTCCTACGGAGTCTCAGAAGATTCCTATCAAAAGGATTATTGTAGAGTCCATTTGAAAAAGATAGGAAAGCATAGCTTAGAAATTGGAATTCTGTCTTTATCCTGCTGCATGAACCTAAGCACTGATGAATACAAGGCGCAAAAAGATCAATTCTTATTTATTACATAGATTTATATACTGTTTGATCACAATGAGTGTAGTTGATATACACACACACAAAAACACAAAAGTACAATCCAAGCATCCCACTGCCTCCATAAAATGAGCATCTCTTCAATTAAAAATTATCAGCAGAATTAAATGCAAACTGAAGTAAAAAAAAAAGAGCTTATCATTCTTCTCAATGACTACATCCTGTCAAAACAACATTGGTTTTGTACCTTTCTGAAATGCTAGCAAGAAAGGGTTGAAATGAACCTCAGATAGTAATCTGTATTATAATGTTGATCTCATGGATATATGCACATGACAGGCAGAGTCTATTTTCCCAAATGAGGGAACGATGCAGACTTTATTATGAATGTCTCACCAAGCATGGCTGAGTTGGTCATTGATTTTTCCAGACTTCTGGTTACTAGAATAGTTATAGACCAGGGGTTCTCAACCTTGGCAACTTTAAGACTTGTGGACTTCAACTCCCAGAATTCCTCAGCCAGCTGCTGGCTGAGGAATTCTGGGAGTTGAAGTCCACAAGTCTTAAAGTTGCCAAGGTTGAGAACCCCTGTTATAGACCATAGGAGGAACCAGTGCTACAAGGTAAAAGTGGAGGGAATCAATAAAGGGTGCATCCAAAGATAGGGGAAATGGATGACAGGCATGACAGGCAGAATGAGGGAGAGACTTGAGGTAGAGATCAGTATGGCAAAATAGCATAGTAAAGGCAGGAGAAATATGGCTCCCTTTCCAACATTGATTGCTCGCCCTGTGATACGAGTAACCTATACAGAAGGAAAAGCATTTTGTAACTGACTTGTAGTCCCACATCATGTAAGAGAAGCACTTGAGAAAGGGACATAATGAAAAAGCCTGGTGTAGTTTTGAGCCAGTCTTCCAGATAAATAAGATGGATATGAAAGTATACTGTTACATGTACCGTACTGTAGGTTTAGAAAAAAAAGCTGCATAGATCATGGCAATACCAAATGTTGAAAGACAAAACTGGTAAATGGAACTATTTCTTATAAAATGGAGAAAAGTACGATGGTGTCCTCATCCTGCAAGTCAACAGATGAAAAACATATCATTGCTGGAGAAGAGGAAGAATGGCAACAACCAAAATCATCTTGAGGCAGGAGAATAGCAAGAAGTCAGTAACATTATGGATATCCAGTGTAAATGCATGGCCATCATCGTTTGGAATGGTGAAATATCTTGAATGGGACTAATATTCTGGAAGGCCTAATCAATTTACACCTTTTTTGTTAATAAAAACGCTCTGGGACTAATTCTGGAAGTGACCTGAAACAAGACAGTTAAGTAAAGGTAGTCCTCGACTTGCAACCACAACAGAGCCCAAATTTCTGTTGCTAAGTGAGACATTTGTTAATTGAGTTTTGCCCCATTTTAAGACCTTTCTTGCCACAGTTGTTAAGTGAATCACTGTAGTTAAGTTAGTAACATGATTGTTAAGTGAATCTGGGTTCCCCATTGACTTTGCTTATCAGAAGGTTGCAAAAGGTGATCAAGTGATCCCGGAATACTGCAACGGTCATAAATATGAGTCAATTGCCAAGCATCTGAATTTTGTTTTTTTTTTTTTTGTTTTTTTTTTTTAATTAAAATAAACTTTATTAAATATATACAAACATTAAAAATACAAAAGTACAATACATAAAACAAAAACATAGAACATACATCAATTATAATGTATCCTAAGTTAATATCTATATTTGTAAACAAACAACATTCAACAGCAGTATCAACTGTTCAGTTGATTCTCATTCATGTGCAGTCCGGTTCCCAAATCCATACCGTACATAATATAATTATGTCTTATAAACTAAATAAATAACAAATATACACATCATATATTTATCTAAGGGAGATTATCACATATTTCGATTTTAGGTGATATATCATAATTTTCGGAATTCTTATCAAAGTATGTCGGTAGGTTTTTCTTTTATTTAGGTCAGAGGATGAATAAGATTGTCGTCTATATCTTATTTATTTATATTGCATTTTATTTATATTTTTAGGGTTCCAAATATTTTTTTGCCTCTAGCCATTCGTACCATTTATCCCAGGTCCTATAGAATATTGCATCTTCCTTGTTGCGTAATTTGAGAGTTAATTTGTTCATCTCGGCTACTTCGTTTATTTTGCTGATCAAATTCAAGGTTGATGGGGTTTTTTCAAGTTTCCAGTGTTGGGCATAAACTAATCTGGCAGCTGTAATTATGTGTATTGTTAGGTATCTATCTTCTTTAGTTGTCTTATATCTTATTATTCCTAATAAGAATAGTTCGGGGTTCATTGGGATTATTTGGGTAGTAATTTGTTCAAGGTATTTTTTGATTTTTTTCCAAAAATTTTTGGCCTGCGTACACGTCCACCAAAGGTGGTAGTATGTCCCAATTTTGACTTTACATTTCCAACACTTGGGGGATGTATTAGGAAACATTTTTGCCAATCGATCTGGGGGAAGGTGCCAGCGATAAAACATTTTAAGTATATTCTCTTTGTAGGCGGATGAGATGGTAAGTTTATAATTAATGTTCCAAAGTTTTTCCCATTCTGCCAAATAAATTGTGTTTCCTATATTTTTTGCCCATGCAATCATGTTACCTTTAACTTCTTCTTCACACATTTCATCATATAATAAAACTTTATATAATTTAGAAATAAGTTTTTGGTCCGCTCCTAATAATATTTTATCTAATTTGTTCATTTTTTGAAATCCATGCTTTTGATCTTCCGTATATTTTGAATTAATTTGAAAGTATTGCATCCAGTCTAGAGTGATTCCTTTTTCTTTTAAAATTTGCATTGAAATTAGTTGATTATCTTCTGTTAGGATTTGGTGGTATGTCATTATTGTGTTGGGGTTTAATAAATTAGGATATGTTGTGGATTCATTTGGAGAGAACCATCTTGGTATTTTAATATAAAATTGTCTTTTAATTTGGAACCAAATTTCTAATAAATTTTTCCTTATGTAGTGTTGTTTAAATTGTATGTATGATTTATTTTTTGTCCCAAATAAAAAGGAGTGCCAGCCGAATTCAAGATTAAAGCCTTCTAAAATTAGTATTCTCCTATTTTTAAGTTGTATCCAATCTTTGATCCAAACCAGTGCAGATGCTATATAGTATAGTTTCCAATTTGGGAGTCCCATTCCACCTCTTGATTTGTGGTCTTGTAGGTGTTTGAGCTTAATTCTTGCTTTCTTTTTGGCCCATATAAATTTATGTATTATTTTATCTAATTTATCAAAAAATTCTTTATTTAACCTAATTGGAGCTGTTTGAAATAAGTACAGTATCTTTGGAAGCACATTCATTTTTATTACTGCAATTTTCCCTAATAATGATATCTGGAGTTTGGACCATTTGTCTAAATCTACGCTTATCTTTTGTATTACTACGTCATGGTTATCTTTTTTTATCTTACTACATTTGGCCGAAAGTATTAATCCCAAATATTTGGCTTTCTTTACTGTTTCTATTTCTAAAATATTTTCTAATTCTTGATTTAAATTGGAGTTCATATTTTTGGTTATTATTTTAGTTTTATTTTTATTAATTTTTAAGCCTGCCACTTGACCAAATTTTTCAATTTCCTCTATTAAAATTAAAGCTGATTCTAAGGGGTCCTCAATTATGAAAGCCATATCATCCGCATATGCTTGTAGTTTATATTCTTCTTTTCTTACCTTCAGTCCTTTAATTTCTTTCTTTCTCCTTATATTTATTAGCAAGGGTTCCAAAGCGAGTATAAATATCAGTGGAGCTAGGGGACAACCTTGTCGGACTCCTTTTTCTATTTTAATTTTATTTGTTAATTCTGAATTTATAATAATGTTGGCAAATTGTTGATTGTATATTTCTTTAATTAAATTTGTAAATTTATTTCCAAATTCCATTTTATTTAATTGTGTGGTGAAAAAAGGCCAGTTTATCTTGTCGAAGGCTTTTTCTGCGTCCACCAAAATAAATGCGACTTGTTTTTCAATATGTATGTCATAATATTCTATTGCGTTTAATATTATTCTTGTATTGCTTCTAATATGTCTATTGGGTAGAAAACCATTCTGATCGGGGTGGATAAATGTATTCAGTATTCTTTTAAACCTTGCTGCCATAATTGCTGCAAATATTTTATAATCTGTATTTAAAAGTGAGATTGGGCGGTAATTTTGAATTTGATGTTTATTAATTAAATCTTTAGGTATTAAACTAATATATGCGTCTTTCCAAGATTCTGGTATTTTACTTTTATCTAAAATATAATTAAATAGTTCCAGAATCAATGGTGCTAGAAGATCTATTAAAATTTTATATAATTCTGATGGGATACCATCTGGACCAGGAGTTTTATTGTTTTTTTGAGCCTGTATCACGTTTTCTAGCTCTTCCAGAGTTATTTTTTTATTTAGCATTGCTCTTTCTTCTTCTGTAATTCTTTGTAGGTCAGTTTGTTCTAAATATTCGTCAATTTTTCTTTGTTCAATTTCTTCTTTTTTATATAAGTTTGAATAAAAATCTATTACTATATCTTCCTTTTTTTGAGCATTGTTTTGTCTTTCACCTTTATGATCTATTAGAGTTTCTATATTTCTTTCTATTTTTTGTTTTGCTGTTTTATGAGCTAACCATCTACCCGGTTTATTTGCATATTCAAAAAAGTTTTGTTTTGTGGCTTTTAAATTTTTTATCATTTCATTTTGTGTAATAAGATTTATTTTATGTTTATTAGTATTTAATTCTTCTAACATTTTAACATTTGAGGGGTCTCTGTGTAATTGTTTTTCCAAACTATTTATTTTCTCTGTAAATTCTTCTATATTTTTCCGTTTTGTTTTGTTTAGAAAAGCTGAGTATGAAATTGAGAGCCCTCGTATATAGATTTTCATGGTATCCCATAAGTTTAGTATTGTTGTATTTCCATTATTATTTGTCTCTAGAAAGGATTTAAGTTCTTTTTGAATCATTGTAATATAGTCTTTTTCTTTAATTATCATCTGATTAAGTGTCCATCTTTTGATAATATTTTTAAAATTTTTTGTTTGTTGATTCCATTTTATCAATAATGGATTGTGGTCAGCCCATATGTTTGGTAATATTTCCGACTCCGTTATTGTTTTCATAAGTTCTGGGTTGGCCCAAGCCATATCTATTCTTGACCACGATTTAAACGGGTGTGAAAAATAGGTGTAATATATATTGTCTGGATGTAAAGCTCTCCAAGTATCTTTCAATTGAAATTCTTCTGCCATCTGGATAAAAGGAGAAGGTAGTGTTCTTCTCATTATTTTTTTTTCCGCCCTATTCACACTTTTATAATCTTTTTTCTTATCTACTATTGCATTATAATCACCAATAATTATTAATTTTGAGATTTCTATTTCTTGAAGTTGTTTATAAAGCTTTGTATAAAATTTAGTTTGTTGTGTACTTGGAGCATAAATTGCAGCTATTGTTGTGGGATTATTTCCCTGATCAATTTGAACGATTAAAATTCTGCCTTCTTCATCTGCATAAATCAATTTTGGATTTAACCATGATTTGATGTATAGCACAATTCCACATTTTTTGATCTGGGCTAAAGATACGAATGATTCTCCTAATTTTGAACATTCCAATAATTGTTTTTGATTCTTTTCAATATGTGTTTCCTGTAGGCATATAATTTCTGAGTTTTGTTTAATCAAGTTATGAAATATTTTATTTCTTTTCTTAGGTGAATTTAATCCATTAATATTTATAGATAGAAATCTTATTTCATCCTCTGCCTTTTTTACTTGTTTAAATTGTCTATCTTCTTCCCTTTGTGCCTGCTTGCGATCTTGTAGTTGCCCCTTCTCTTTCCTCGTTGCCATGTTTATTTTTCAGTTTTGGATCAAGTGGGTTGTCGTCAGAGCTTAATTCTTCTTTATTGTTTCGTTCTCTCTCTTTATTTTCTTTACGTTCTAATTCCTCTATTTCCTTAATATTTTGATCATAGAAATCCCTAGCTTCCTCTACATTATTTATTTTATGTTTCTTATCGAATAGGGTAATTAATAGACCCTCTGGGATCAACCATCTAAATGGAATCCTGTGGTTATTTAATTTGGAGGATAGAAATTGAAAGGGTCTTCTTCTTTCTCTAATGCGTCTTGGAATTTGTTTGAGAATTATAATATCTCTTCCTTTGTATGTATAGGTATTTTTCCTAGCTATATTATATACTTCTTCTCTTGTAGTTTTCTTAGTGAAACGTACATGAACCTCTTTTGAGAAATTATTTCGGCGGGCATAACTAGTGTATACCCGATACACTTCATCCAATTCCTTAATTGCTTTTTGTGGTGTGATATCCAAGATGCCTGCTATAATCTCTGCCATCATCTGAGGAAGATTTTCATCTTTAGTTTCTTGTACATTTTGGAATCTCAGAAAAAAGGCAGCTTTTTCCAATTCAAGGTTTAACAAGGCATCCTGCATATCTTTAGTGGTTGTTGTCATATAAGTCTCCGTTTCATCTATTCTAGCCTCAATTTTTTCATTTTTTTCTTCTATGTTTTTTATTCTTTGATCATTTTTTATTAAATTCTCTTGAAATTGCTCTATCTTTCCATCAATCTTGCTCACTCTGTCATCTACCTTTTTAATATCTTCCCTCATCGTTTCCATATTTCCAGTCATTTTTTCATAATTACGATCTATCGATTCCTGAAGTTTAATCATCATTTCTTGTAGGGATATTAATGTTATTGGAGGAGTCTGGAAATCTATCTGTTTTTCAGGTAGCATACTTTCTATATTTTTGATAGTTTGTGGGGTTGTTGATTGTGGTGTTACTGTAGTTTTTTTTGTAATTTTTGATTGATACATAGTTGTTGTATTAATAATCTTTTGAATAGTTTCCCAATTAACCATATATATCTCTAATACAGTTTAAATCAATAATTCAGTAAATATAATAATCAATAATATGATAAGTAATATAGTAAATCAATATTTTATCAAATTTATATATATTGTTGGTTGTTAATTCAATTTTCAGCTTACCAGATCAATAGAAATAGTAAAAAGTCAATGTTCAATATTCAGATGTTGATTCAATGTTCAAATATTTCAAATATTAAAGTCCAATAAAGCCAGGAAAGGTCAATTCAAAATCAAGTCTTTTTATAGTATAGGTCTATTATAAGGAAAGATTCAAAGGAGTGATTCAATATGTCTGCTCCTTAGCTCTTGCGTTTATCCTTCTTCCGGTTGAAATTAACTTGTCGTTCTCCAGTCTATAGTTTTTCGAATTTCCAGTCTTTTTTTCCGTTTCTCTATTCCACTTTTCCACTTTTTTTTTTCCCGAAGCCAAATTTAGATCCACGCCAATACAGTTAAATTTGGAGAGTATCTAAGGTCAATTTCAAATCTATAGTCACTCTTCCGATACTCTCCTTTCTTCCCTCCACCCGTTTTACTCCTTCAAAGATTTTGGCCGCTATATTATTCTTTTTGGAGTTACTATTTCAAACAAAACGAGGGGTGAATACAAAGGGCTTCACTCACCAGGATTTCTTTTACCGATTTAAGAGTCTCTCTTTCAAAGTTCTCACCAAAAATTCTTCTCCTTCTACAACTATAGATGACTGCGCTTCTTTCTTCCATCAGCTGTGTTAGCCCGTTGTGTCTTCGGGCCGGCCGAGGCCGGCTTCTTCGGCTCTGGCTCGAGTCGTCTTTCGCTTTTCCGGGATTTGCCAAGTTCCTCGGATGCACGAAAAACTCCTCTCTCTAATCGCTATTCCCTCCAGGCAGCGATTGCAAAAAAAGCAGCCAAACAAAGCCAAAATGCGAAGATCGATCCCGGAGCTCCCCAGGAAGGCTCCGCAGCGGCACAACCGGAAACCGGAAGCCAAGCATCTGAATTTTGATCACATGACCCTGGTGATGCTGCAACAGTCGTAAGTGTGAAAAATGGTCATAGGTCACTTTTGTCAGTGCCATCATAACTTTGAACAGTCATTAAATGAACTGTTGTAGGTCAAGGACTACTGTACAAAGTTACCTCAGAATTTCATGCCAACAATTTGTTCACAATGGCAGTTTTACTCCTGAAATGAAACCTTAACACGCTCAGTGGTGGGATTCAGCCAGTTCGCACCACTTCGGCAGAACCGGTAGCTAATTTTTTGTTGCCCAGGCCCAGAATGGACTTCCGGAAGTGGCATCATACAGAGAACCGGTTGTTCACATATTTGAATCCCACCACTGAACACACTGGCTTGATAACATCAAAACTGATACAAAGAGGAACATCCAACAACTGAAAGAAGCTGTGCTTGACAGGGTAGCATGGAGAGCATTTGCCTATAAAGTTGTCAAGAGTCAGACATGACTGAACATTTAAGACAACAACATACAAACGATAGATAAAATCTAGCAGTCATTATTTACAGAGCCCCACACATCTTAAAACAGAGCCAAGCCATCTGTGAATGAAGCGTATTGGTGAACACCAGAATCAGAATGAAAGATGCTGCTTCTAATCTGTGGCTCTTTTGCACAGACTAGAAAGGCAATATCCACATTAAAAGCCAGCTTCTGGGGAGGGGAGGGCATGACATTAACAGTTCAAATTCTTTCTTCCTCATCTGTGGATGCTGCTGATGGTTCGACACACCCAATCTAATAGAACTGGGAGTTGTGTTGAACTAAGTGTTAGCAGACCTCTTTTATTTTATAAAGATTTTTGCACAGCAAGAGGTTTTGACATAGTATCTGGTTAAACCCAAGAATTTCACTTTTTTTCAATAAGCTTGGAAGCATGAAAGTTAGAATTCTAAAAAATGGCATCTTACACTAACTCATAAAGTGGATCCTCTACAACAGGGGTATCAAACTGCCAGCCCCTGGGCTGGACACATCACACAGAAGCCGTGCCCACCTCATTGCTGGCAATGACAAAACAGTCCCGTGACGTCACAAGTTTGATATGTCTACTCTACAATCTCAGATAGTCAATAAATTTCCAAGCCAAGAGGAAATTTGACAAACTTGCTCCCTAACTTAGAAATGGACCTCATCAGAACAAAAGTTAGATGCTTGGTCTCCAGACTCAGCACCAGGTAACAATATAGATGAGGAGGCCAATTGGATTTCACAAGAGTTACAGCAACATAATAGAATTTGAAGGGACCTTGGAGGTCTTCTACTCCAACCCCCTGCTCAGGCAGGAAACTCTATACCAGCGGTTCTCAACCTGTGGGTCGCGACCCCATTTGGGGTCGAACAACCATTTCACGGGGGTCGCCAAACAACGCAGTCCGCCATTTTTCCCCCTTTTCCTTAGCTGTGCTACTCCCTCTTATTCTATTGGCTTTTGAAAGCCAATAGAATAGACTCTCTTGAATAGAGTCTAATTCTATTGGCTTTCAAAAGCCAATAGGAATTGTCCAGGCTGTCTCTGCCCTGCTGAGCCCGCCGAAAGTCCCAGTCTGCAAACGGTGCTGCAAGTTGTCTGCGGCGAAGGCGAGCTCTCCAGAAGTTTCCACCCCTCCCTGCTGAGCAACTACTAAAACTGTAAGTAAAAGAGGGCCAGGGGTGGGAGGTGGGAGGCTGGCGGGCGCAGGGAGGGTTTTTGGCGCGCATGGGGCCCGGCGGATTTTTTACCCATCGGGCCCCATGCATGCACGGTGCAGGGGGCAGCACCACGCATGCGCGGTGCAGGGGGCAGCACCATGCATGCGCAGTGCAGGTCGGGGTCGCGGCCTGAAAAAGGTTGAGAACCGCTGCTCTATACAATTTCAAACAAATGCTTGTCCAATCTCTTCTTAAAAACTTCCAGTGTTGGAATGTTCACAACTTCTGGAGGCAGGTTGTTCCACTGATTAATTGTTCTAGCTGTCAAGAAATTTCTCCTTAGTTCTAGGTTGCTTCTCTCTTTCCATCCATTGCTTCTTGTCCTGCCTTCAAGTGCTTTGGAGAATAGCTTGGCTCACTCTTCTTTGTGGCAATCCCTGAGATATTGGAACACTGCTATCATGTCAACCCTAGTCCTTCTCTTCATTAAACTAGACATACCCAATTTGAGTAACCATTCTTTATATGTTTTAACCTCCAGTTTCCTAATCATCTTTGTTGCTCTTCTCTGTACTCTTTCTAAAGTCTCAACATCTTTTTTATATTGTGGTGACCAAAACTGGTTGCAGTATTCTGAGTGTGATCTTACCAAGGTGTTATAAAATGGTATTAACACATCACATGATCTTAATTCTATTCCTCTGTTAATGCAGCCTACTACCGTGTTGGCTTTTTTGGCAGCTGCAGCACACTGCTGGCTCATATTTAAGTGATTGTCCACTAGGGCTGGCTCTCACAGTTACTACTATTTAGCAAGGTACCACCTATACTGTACCTGTGCATTTGGTTTTTCTTGCCTAAATGTAGATTCTTACTTCTTTCACCATTGAATTTCATTTTGTTAGATAGCACCCAATGTTCAAGTCTGTCAAGATCCTTCTACAAATCCATCTGGTGGTGATGCTGTCTAACCCACATTTTTCTATCTAAGTAGTAGGTTGTGATCTACTTTATCAAATGCCTTACTGACATCCAAGTAAATTATATCCACAGCATTCCTCTGGTCCATTAATTTTGTCACTTGGTCAAAGAGTGCAATAAGATTTGTCTGGCATGATCTGTTTTTAAAAAACCCATATTAGCTTTTAGTTATGACTTTGTTTGCCTCTAGGTGTTCACTGATTCGTTGCTTGATTATCTTTTCGAGAATCTTCTCAGGTATTGAGGTCAGGCTGATAGTTCTGTAGTTTCCTGGGTCCATTTTTTTTCCTTTTTGAAGATGGGACTACATCAGCTCTTTTCAAATCCCCCAGTGCTCCAGGATCTTTGAAAGATATAGTTCAGTGGCTCTGAGATCACATCTGCCAGTTCCTTAAGAACCTTGGGGTGTAATCCATCTGGTCCTGGTGATTTGAACTCGTGTAGAATGGACAGGTGCTCACTTATCATTTTCTTGCCTATTTTAATGTATGTTTCCTATCTGTTTTTATGGTACTGGTTTTGATAGTTTGGACTGTTTTTTTTTTCTTTGTGTAAAGAGTAGTTCTGCTTTCTCCCTGTTGCTGGTCACCTTCTTGCCATTTTTTTCTTGTTTTTTACACATTGAAAGAAGCTTTTTTGTTGTTATTTTTGACTTAATTCATTTTGAGCCTTAGCTTTCCTCACTTCATCTGTGCAGGCTCGAGCTATTTGCTGATATTTTGCCTTAGTTATGTGCTCCTCTTTCCACTTTTTATACTTGTCCATTTTGTCTTTCAATTACTCTTTCAATTATGAAAGAATAAATGCAGCAGAACTCTCAGATCAGCAACAATTGTACTATTCTGGGAAGCAGGGCATCCGAAACAACAAGACAAGAGAGAAAGATTAGAGCTGAGATGCAAGATCTGTGTCGAAAGAATATTCTGGAAGGCCAAAATGTTCTAGAAATGCAAAAGAAATGCTTTGGAATATTGTTGGTTTGGTTCAGTCCACAAAATAAAAAAATAATTGCTATGCAAGGAATTATGGGGTTTATAAAAAGTGAGAATAATAGAAAGCTAGTATTCTTGTTCGGGGGAGATTTCACAGCCAATGGATATGGAAAAGGCCTCAGTTTTCAGCGTTTGTATTGTGTGTATGTCACCAAGACTTTTTTTTTTCTTTGAATGAAATTGAACAGGTCAGGCTTTTTAGAATTTGTCTCTACTGAATTTCCCTAATCTTGAGTGGATTGCAGCAGAATCAGAAAATCCAAACTCACCCAAGAAGAGCAGAGGGAGGCATCAGGCAGTTTCTAGAGTAATGATCTCACCTCATCCACACATCTTGCAGTTGCCAAGTTTCAACAACACTTAGTACATGGATCCCATATTGTGTCATTCTCCGTGTGCAGCAATCCCAGTACTAATTCCTCTTCAGGCATTTTAAATCCACTTGAAACCTCTTCAGCCTCCAAGACTCCTAATTCCACTTTTGCCTGTTACAGGTTTTCCTTCTGTCCACTCCCCCACTTCCACTCACTTCTTTCTTATCAACTTAGTCCATTCCAACTTTATCTTTCTTACTAGACTCTCTTGGATATGAAACTTCTTATCTGTTTTTCACTTAGCTATTTCCCAGACTCCAATTTTCAGGCAGAAATTCTGTCTTCTTCATTTGGCACAGCAACTCTTCAAGGATATATATAAAGGCTGTCTTGAATGATTTCTCATGACAGTGGACTTTTTTACCTCCAGATGCAATGCATTTTATTTTACTCTTTTTCAATCCAAAATAAAGAACATCTTAAACATTTCAATACATGGGGGATTTTTTTGGCATTTTATTTTGGAACAATTTTCAACCTTGGCATCACTTTATGGAAATCAATGGTTTAAAAAACAAAACAGAAGAGCAGATTTTATAAACTGATGACATTTTAAAAATCTTTAAATGAGTTAATTCCTATTTCATCTAGTTATATTAATTCAGTTCATTTCTCAGTAAAAAAAAATAGAAGAAAGCCAACCCTCACACCTTTAAAGAGGTTTTTGCAAATTAAATACTTTTTTTCCCTTCCATTTTGTCATGGAAGAATCATGAATCCTGGACAGTCCCTGCAATTTCTTGGCAAGGATTTTTTGTTTGCCATTTCCTCCTTCCTAAGGAAAGAGAAAGTGATTGGCCCAATTTTGGCTAGGGCAGGACTAGAACTCGTGGTCTCCTGGGTTCTAGCCAGATGCCTTAACACAGTGGTTCTCAACCTTTCTAATGCCGCGACGCCTTAATACAGTTCCTCATGTTGTGGTGACCCCCAACCATAAAATTATTTTCGTTGCTACTTCATAACCGTAATTTTGCTACTGTTTTGAATCGTAATGTAAATATCTGATATGCAGGGTGTATTTTCATTGTTACAAATTGAACATAATTAAAGCATAGTGATTAATTACAAAAACAATATAGCAATGCTCACTGGAGAAGCTTACTCTTCCTTGCTCAAAAATGTTGGGAGGAGGGAAGGAAGGAAGGAAGATTGAAGGGGAAAGGAAGGAGATGGAGAAGGAAGGAGATTGAAGGGGGAAGGAAGGAAGGAAGGAAGGAAGGAAGGAAGGAAGGAAGGAAGGAAGGAAGGAAGGAAGGAAGGAAGGAGAAAGAGATTGAAGGGGAAGGGATGGAGATGGAGATGGAAGGAAGGAAGATTGAAGGGGAAAGGAAGAAGATGGAGAAGGAAGGAGATTGAAGGGGGAAGGAAGGAAGGAAGGAAGGAAGGAAGGAGAGAGATGGAAGGGGAAGGGATGGATATGGAAGGAAGGAAGATTGAAGGGGAAAGGAAGGAGATGGAGAAGGAAGGAGATTGAAGGAGGAAGGAAAGAAGGAAGGAAGGAAGGAAGGAAGGAAGGAAGGAAGGAAGGAAGGAAGGAAGGAGAGGGAGATTGAAGGTGAAGGCATGGAGTTGGACATGGAAGGAAGGAGAGATTGAAGGGGAAGGAGATGGAAGGAAGGAAGGAAGAAAGGAAGGAAGGAAAGAAGGAAGGAAGGGAGGATTGATTTTTGGAGAGTCGTTTTCCCAAATGGTGATGAACTGCAACTCCCAGCATTCCCCACTCTTCCACAGTGCTTTTTAGGGCTGCTGTGGATGGTAGTCTGGAGCTCCCCATCCTCATCACGGCACCTCTTGCCCTCTCCCAGCCGCCCCCCTGGGACCAGCCCGCCCTTCCAACCTCCTGAGTGCCATCGCAGCGGTGGGATCGTGGGAGCCCCTTTCCACGCTGCGCACCCTTCACCACCAAAGCCTTTCCCAATTCGTCAGATGCGAGAGGGGCGCGGCCGGAGCACCAGCTCCTGCTCGGAAGGCGCCGCTTCTCCCCTCCCGGCCCATCCAGCTGGCCTCCGACGCACATGCGGGCATCGCCCTCTTCCCCGCCACCTGGCCGCTTCCAAGACCCAGAGCCTGACAAGCCAGGAAGGAGCCGCTCCTGCCCACCAGCCCCAAGGCGGCCTCCGACGGTGAAGGAGGTGGGCCGGGCAGTGCAGGGGGAAGCTCCGGCGTGGCATGGAGGCAGTGGCCCAGACCTGGCTTGGTTCGGACCGGCCGCCCACGCAGCTGAGTCGGCCCAGGGCGGCATCAGGGGCACGTTTCAAACCCCTGGGCTTGCCATGAGCTGGGAGACGGGGAGGATGCAGCCAGCAGCCGACTGACGTCTACATGGCCCCCAGGAGCACAGCCTAACTCCCGACAGTCAGCTGGGAGTTGGGTCGGAGTCCGGACATCGGTGGGGAACTGGCGGGGCTACTACACACCACCCGGCTCCCGACAGCCAGCTGAGAGTCAGCCCCACGTGCGCCAGCTGCCTTCCCAGCGCCCACCGCTGCCCCGCTAGCCTTACCTTGGCCACCGCCCATTCAGGGTGGCGGCAGGCAGGCCCAGGTACTCCTGGGCGGCCATGGCAAGCAGCAGACACGGTGCAGGCTGACCACCAGTTCGGCCACCAGCTGGCCCAGCCCAAGGGAGGTAAGTCACCTGCCGGGCCCCACACGCGCCAGCTACCCTCCCAGTGCCCTCCGCTGCCCCGCTAGCCTTACCTTGGCCACCGCTTGTTCGGGGCAGTGGCAGACATGCCCAGGCACTCCTGGGTGGCTATGGCAAGCAGCAGCCATGGTGCAGGCCGACCACCCGCTGGGCCACCAGCTGTCCCAGCCCAAGGGAAGTAAGCCACCTGCCGGGCCCCACGCGCACCAGCTATCCTCCCAGTGCCCTCCACTGCCCCGCTAGCCTTACCTTGGCCACCGCCCGTTCGGGGCAGCGGCAGGCAGGCCAGGCGTTCCTGGGTGGCCCTCCCACCCCTGGCCCTCTTTTACTTACATGTAGTAGTTGCTCAGCAGGGAGGGGTGGAAACTTCTAGACAGCTTGCCTTCGCTGCAGACAACTTGCAGCAACATTTGGCGACTGGGACTTTTGGTGGGCTCAGCAGGGCAGAGACAGCCTGGACAATTCCTATTGGCTTTTGAAAGCCAATAGAATTAGACTCTATTCAAGAGAGTCTATTCTATTGGCTTTCAAAAGCCAATAGAATAAGAGCGAGTAGCATAGCTAAGGAAAAGGGGGAAAAATGGCGGACTGCGTTGTTTGGCGACCCCCGTGAAATGGTCGTTCGACCCCAAAAGGGGTCGTGACCCACAGGTTGAGAACCGCTGCCTTAACACTATAGCAAACTGACTCTCAGATAAATAAATACTATGGATTTTTTTTTAAAAAAAGCATTAGATTCACATTGTCATACAACTTTCAGTGGCCTTACAAAATCAAATGTATAAAATAAAATCATGCTTGATCTCTTCATACTGGGTTCATTATCATCATCATGTAAAACATGCTTGCATATTCAGAAAAACTATTATGTTAATATGATAGTTAACAATTGCAAGAGTAATTGCTATAGATGAATGCTAAATAACAATACACTTATTCATAAACTAGCATGCGGATATAGAGATTGCATTGCTAAAAATCTGGTTTATTGTTCACAATCTGGCACACAGATAGATTGCATTGGCACAAAATGTGGTTATAATTTATCACACTAGTGCACAATATGGAATTGCTCTTGTTTGGCTCGTATCAGAACAGGGCTTTGGTAATTAGGAAATCACCAGGAGAAATCTTGCTTCAGTCACAGGGAACAATAAATTAGGTATCTCCATTTGATTGTAATGATATCTTTTTTTCCTAGCAAGTTCTTGATTATTAAGACTGTTCTTGCTGCAAAGACAAGATTAAGTAGGGTGTTCAAGAGGCAGCTACTAACATATTTGTCTGCTAGTGATCAGCCAGGGTTCTCTGATGGTTGGTGTTTTATTTTGCCTAACTGGTCAATAATTCCTTGCAAGTTTCTTCAAAAAGTGACTGACATGTCTGTGCAGCCATATACAATATAATGTGTGATATAAGAAACATAGAATACCAACTTTAAACATTTTGTCTGCTGAACTGTGATCAAAATGTCAACAAATGAATATAATAAAATTTCCAAATAGAATTGTAGTTGCAATACATATTTAAAATTAAGTATTTCTCCCTCTTTTAAGACTTCACAGATTTTTTTTTAAAAGAGGCCATTGTGAATGTCAAATACAGCTATATCATTACTGTGTCATGCAACTATTTAAGAAAAATAGGCTGTTATCAAAACTGGACAAGGCAGGAGCAAAAGATGAAGCCTTGGCCGCTTCAGATCATAGTCTCAGTTCATAATAATATATGAATGGAACTTATCTCAAATAAAGGTCTAAACTAAATAAATTCTTGAAACTTGCAGTTCTTTTATTCTGTGCAGAATTAATTTCATACTTAAACCAAGCAGGAACATCTAATGCATGTTTTGTCTTTAATGCTTACCCAGGAGGATTTTAGTCTCTATTCTAAAATAATACAGCAATATTTGAAAAGTAATTAATGATACTGACTAATAAAATACTGCCTACATAGATACACAGAAGAAATTAATTATAGAAGTTATACTTTTAGAGTTAGGAGAAATTAAAATTTGTCTTATCTATTTTTGTAGTCAGTAACATTTAATCCTTTGAGGGAGTCAGACTTAAATTTTAAACCACACCTTTTCTAAATTCTATTATTTAGAAGGTTATTTAAAGAACCAAAAATTTCAAGTCTTGATCATGTTTTATATCCCTATCATTGCCCACACCAGACCTGTGCTTCCATGAATGTCAGTCTGAGGGAAGTAATAAGGAAAGGAAAGCAAAAACAGTAATCCAACTATTTTACACTGCTATAACTATATTCTATTGACTTGACACAAAAACAAGACTTCTCCTATATATAATAAAAAATGAGCCACAGAAAAGTGACACATCATCAAATATAAGAACAAACTACTAGCTACTCAGAAAGACATGTGGCTTCAACATAACTGCTCTATTCCTGCAGGTCAAAATGGCATCTTACTCAGATAATGAGAATGGATTTATCACAAATACCCATCAAAGAAACACAGATACAGGTTGCTTTAAATACTGATTTTATTCTCATGGGACTCACGAGGCAATAATGCACAATGGTGTGGAAGAAAGCTTGTGCACAGTTCTTTTTCTAATACTATCAGAAAGAAGTACCTATTTATCAAATAAATAAATTTTGATAAATATAGTGAGAATGGAAGCTTTTGAAGTAAAAGCGATTAACAATATTGGAGAATTTCAAGAGTACATACAATTCAGTGATGGTGAAACAAAGAAATAAAATAAAAGTTTGAGACTAGGAAGTAGAATGTTTAAGGTAATTGCATCAAACTGATAAAGCTTTGAGAAATTATTAATCATACTTTCACTGTGGTCACAATCATTGTCCGCAATTTATAATGGAAGCTGCTTACCGCAAGGAGATAGAGGGTTTGATGAATTGACGTAAGAAAAACAGCCTAGTCTTAAATGTTGGAAAAACTAAAGAGATCATTGTCAATTTCAGAAAAAGCAGGCACAGTCACACTCCTCTATGTATTAATGATTCACCTGTGGAAATGGTTAGCAGCATCAAATTTCTGAGTGTGCAGCTAACAAGTAGGCTGGCTTGGTCACTCAACAGTGAGACACTGGTGAAGTGAGTAGAGCATCGCCTGCAGTTTCTGCGTCACATGAGAAAAGTGCATCTTCCTTACCACTTTCTATAGAGCAGGGGTGTCAAACTGCTGGCTCACAGGCCAGATGCATCATGCCAAAACTGCACTCACCCCATTGCTGGCAATTGGAAAAAAAATCGCAATATGTCGTGACATGTCATGTGACATCGAGAGTTTGACACCTGTGCTATAGAGGGACAATCGAGAGCATCCTATCATACAGCATTACAGTCTGGTTTAGAAGCATCACTGCTTCAGACAGGAAGGCGGTGCAGAGTGGTGAGGATGGCAGAAAATATTGTATGTTATATATATGTTGTATGTAGCATGTTTATACGTGTTATATATATACTTTTGAGAGCAGGCAACAGAATTTCATTTTTGTTGTGTGCCAGTGTGCCCATAGTACAAAATAACAATAAATGTTATCTTAAAAGACCAGCTATTGCCAGCAAGTGTCAGAAGATTAAACTATTGCAATATACTCTGAGACTGACTTTGAGGACGAAAGCTTCAATTGCTGAAAAAGCAAAAGCCTGTCTGCTAAACAAGGGAGGACAAATTCAGCAATGTTACCAACATCACAGCAGCTCTCCATTACCAGATTGCTTCTCTATTGAATTCAAAGTGCTGGTGATTACTTTTAAAGTCTTACAACCTACATCCTCCAGGAACTTGCAGGATCATCTTCCTGGCAAGGGTTAGCTTGCTCAGTTGTTTTTTTTTTTTTTAATGGATGTCTTCAAAATTCTGCACAAAATGGTGGAGGGTGAGGTGGCTGAGAACCCTTCAATATGCTTTCACAATGGCTGCCAGAAACACTTTGCCTGGTAGATATAAAATGTTTATCTTTCTTTTAAGAAGGCACTGAATACTTCATTTTTTCTCAGAGCATTTGGGCATTGGTGGTAAAAAGCTTTTTTAGTTAGTTTAGGAATTTTTTTTTTGTATTCTTTGTTGCAAACCATCATGTAATTCAGGAAAAATTAATAATTTTAAATGCGTGAATGTATGTATAAATAAAATGGGAGAAGTTTGCAATTTTGTGATTAACAAAAGTCCTCAAGTCCCCATAATCAAGTGTCTCTTGAAATCTACAGTATATCCCTTCATTCTTATCAGCACTTGTAAGTGCCACTTTAAAAATTGGACAATCATTTGCATATAGTTGCAGTTGCATGGCAACAACTCCCCCAGATATAATCCACACAGGAAGCGTGCAAAATGCGGTAGCCATCTGGGACAATATTTTTTTCTTTTTAGCGATCTCCCAGCTTGCTTTTCCTAAACAAGACACTAGCATGGCATGACAAGTTCAGTTACTTGCATACAGCCAGCCAGGCATGTCTGAACTCCCTTATAATAAGAAATTGGAGAAAGAGGCTTTCTGGAAATTCCTTCAGTTAGCACAAAATTTAATATCACCTCGAGAGTTTTTAAATAGATATTAACGTTCTGAGATACTTACATCTCATAAATGTTATCTGTTCTGACCTTGATGTATTCAAATTAACTGTTTTGCTTGAGCTTGTAAATTCATGTTCATTAATTGCTGGCAACATTAAAGCTATACTCTTTACTCTTCACCCTCAACACCATTAGCAAATTATGGGCAAGACTGTAAAAAAAAAAATTGGGTATTAGAACTTTCCAGTTTACATTTTGATCTTAAAAGACTGTACAGAGTGCCATTTGAAAGTTCAAACCATTCCCATCATATGTATTCAAGCATACTTGTATTGTTAATTCTGCGTTTCATTGGAAAATGTTACATTATATTGTCTATCAATAATTCTATCTATCTATCTATCTATATTCTATCTGTATCTGTCTATCTATTTATCTCTATCCTATCTGTGTCTCTCATTCTGTGTATCTGTATCTGTCTGTCCGTCCGTCCATCCACCGAGGTTTCCCACCCATCCTGCCACTTTCCTGATTAACTGTAACTGTGACTAATTAAAATTGCTAACTCTAATCTAAACATTATTCTGCAGGAAGGACAAAGACCAATTTACTTTTTCAAAAAGAATAGTAATATCAAATATGAAAACTTCATTCTGTACTATTCTATAAGAAATTCTTTTGCATCTGTGAAATCCAAAGAAATAATTTATTCTTCTGCTATTTTAGTTGTTTTAGAAATGAACACATCTTTCACAGCTAGGTATAAATAGAAATTTATTTTAATATAATTTATAGGTACGTAATTTTCATATTTCTATCGACAATCATAATTATTCATCAGATAGGAAAAAGCTTTTCAGATATATAGTTTTTGGGAAGGAGAAATGTGATGTTTTGAGACATAATATAGAAAAATGTAATAATATTTTTATTTTCAGCATATAAAGTCAACAGATTTTAAGAAGCAATTTGAAAAATTGAAGTTTAGTACAAAAACATCCACTGATATTAAATAATGCAGTGTGGATCATTTTTGCTTTCATAATTGGCCATGACTGTTATCAAGATGATATTACGTAAAATATATATTTTACAATGACTTCTAGCTACAAGAGTCTGACAGGGTGACAAAAACTCTGTGAAATGGTATATACTTGCTTTAAAAATAAAAACACCATGATACTAGGGGAAAAGAACCTCTATATTCCATGTATTTTCTTAAACAAACTTCTCCATTAAGCTGTTATTCTGAGGAGAAAAAAAACACAGAAATACCTTTTGATTACCTGTTCATTTCTTTCCACTCCACAAATGCCAATCTAAGTGAAAATTGTGTAATTTTCATTATGAAAACAGAATGAGATGAAAGGCTCTTTAAGCTGCCTTTAATTTGAGTTGGGATACTAGGAGCTCTTTACAGCTATACCATTTTAGGTTATGTACTCCATTCTGTATAACTCATTCTTGAAGTTAGTTTACAGAAATTAAATACCAAAAATGATTATGCGAAACAGGCATTGTTGTTAAAAATCTATCACTACATCCATAAATGATATAAAATTTTACTTTATTCACATCTATTTCTTTTTGTGAGATATTATTAAACCTTGTAGGCTATTTTCATTTTTAGTTGGAGAATTCTGTGGAATTTTTAGATTGGCTGAAATCATTATCTACTTCAGACAGACATTTCCATCTTCGAAGTTCTTCAATGTCGTCGGTGTTCCATAGTTTTGCAAAATACATCAAACTTTTTCTAAAAAAAAAAGTTCAATATTAAAAAGTATTAACCCATCAGCAATCAACATGTAAGTATCTCCACTCTTATTTCATATGAAAAAAATATTTATATACAATAAATGATAAACACAGTAATATACTTTCCTACTTGATAATGCAAGATGAGCATAGCATGCTTTGTACCAGAAAGAAGCTGCAATAAAAAACCCCAAAATCTCTGCAGAAAATTCACTAAAATAGTTTTACATTAATTTAAAAGTTAACTTACAGTTAAATTAAAAGGGCACATGCAATTGCACTTCATAGTGCAATTAAGATCAATTAGTTTTCCTTTGTGTTAAAATTAACACTTTACAGTTTAGCACTTTTTTCCATTTAGCTCCTACTCTCTGGAATCAGCTTCTTCTCTAATATTGTGTATCTTTAAATTTCCTAAAGTTTAAAAAGCTCCTTAAAAATCTTCTTTTTACAGATCTTTATAAGTCACAATAACCTCCTTTCTTATTAATCACTATTATTTATGGGTAGTTCTTGCTTAATTTCAATACATTCAGTGATTGTTCAAAGTTATCGATGACACTGAATGACATTTATGACCACCTACCTGCTGCTGCCAGTTCATCCTGCCACACTATGCATCACTACTGTCCTGCACAAACCCTTCTTTTGTGCTATGTTCTTTTTCACTGGTGCAGCCAGTTCACATCCATAGCCTTCTTTTGTGAAAGACGGCCCTAGTTGCAAAAAATGGACCTTCAAGCCAGAGTGTAAACTAAGGCCTTGGTAGCTCATGAAAGAAACCATATGGCCTGGGACAGGAAATGAGGGAGGGGCCAACAGGTGGATGGACAGTTGTACCAAGGTTTGAATCCATTGGCCACAGGGTGGCCCTGCAGTGTAGCCTTGTCATTGGCTACAGAGTATAACATTGTCATTGGCTGTTTGTAACCATGTGATGCATTGTGTAACCACCCACTGTAACATTCAATAAATAGGGGAGGCAGCCTTTTGTCACGAGTTGCTTCACCCAGAGAAATGTGGAAAAAAAAAAAAAAAAGAAGCCGTGGCTAGTATAAAAGTAATGCACACTGTAGTGTGAATGGCAGCAGGTATGCAGGCAGCCAAAAGGGAAGAGATTGGGGGAGATAGGCAAGAGGGGAGTTCAGGGGGAGGTAAAGGAATCCTTTACCTTACTCAGGCTCGGATCTGGAAGGGACCAAAGCAGACACGGCTTGGATCAGGATGTGTCTTTACTTGAGAAACAACGGGTTTCAGTTAATGACAGCAATGGGAACTGTCAGGACCGCCATTGCTAAGCGATGGATTCACATGCCATCACACTTTATGACTGCATTACTTAGTGACAGAAATTCAAATCCCAATTAGTGTCATTAATTGAGGACTATCGTTATATTATGGTTGTGCTACTATTAGGAAATGTCTTGTAGTGTTCATTATATTGTTTTATTGCTGCAATTGCATACTATTTTTTTGTTAACCTATATTACCTAGACCAGCAGGAGAGTGTCCTAACTTCTCTAGCAAGAGTGTCAATAGAGCTTAAACTATGACTTATACAACAAAAAATATTTTTTAAAAATTATTGGACTCTATTACACTTGTATAGAAAAGGATTATCTAGGACAGCATTTTGCTGGAGATGTAAGGTTAATACTTCCTTACAACATATTTCTTACAATGTCCTATACTTATTAATTTGAGGAAAAAATAGTGGATGATATAAATGTGACTGTGTGACAAAAGCTAAATTTTTCAGAGGATAATGCTTTCTTGAATTATATATCTAGTCCATGGAACTTGACAACTGGACAACAAAAATGGATTCTCCGTGCCTTACTGTAGCTAAAAGACTGGTTCTGCCACACTGAAAGATGTATGTATGGTCACATGTATTCAGTGGATTAAAGAGTTGATTTCATTTGCTACTTATGAGCAGATTGCTTATAGAAACAAACTTTGTATAATATATAATAAAATATGGGATTCGTTTATACAAAATACAGTAGGTTAAAAAGCATGATAGTTACGTATTAGAAATGAATATACTTTTTCATTTCACACATGCCTACTTGCAAAATGTTTCCATTAGATAATTATATATAGAATTGTAACTGTTTACTGTAATGACATATTAAACTTTATATTTTTGTTGTATTTTTTCACTTATTTTTCAGCATATGTATTTTTATTATGTATTTTTGTGTTTTGTATCTTGTTTTTTTTTGTTACTATTTTAAAAAGCAATAAAAATATTAAAAACTTTTCTACTGGACTAATCAATTAAAAAGTATTAAAGTGTTATATATTTTTTTCTACTGTTATCAAAGGTAACTGTATATTCTAGTGTTTCTTCTGCACATGATAACTGATTACACACACTGACCTGCTTATCAAAACATATTAGATTACAACTGTTTGCAAAGGCTAAATTCTCCCATTCAATTGTTTGCTTTTTATGTGTATTTTTTTCTTTCCCAAATTCTCTCACAGAAGATACTAGGATTAATAAAATAGCAACAAGTTGCAACAATACTGACATTACAGAAAATAAAGTGCTGCCATTATATTACATTACAATGTGATGAGAAGGTGGGTTGTACCAGGGAAGTGTGGCTGGCATTTCTAAAGTTTTTAATGCTGCAGGACTTGGGTCCTCTTTTTCGGTCCAAAGTTGCTCACTATGGAACTATTTCAGGTTATTTCAGCCCCAGCTCAAGGGTGATCATGTCCTAAGCTTATTGTTTACCTTGGAACAATTGACATGTGATCTGAAAATAAGGGGGAATTGTCATCAAGCCCTTTTCTGGTCAGCTATTCATTCTTTTGTATTAAAGATCTATCTCTAATATAGAAATATCTTAGTTCTATGTATTTCTAGGCTGTTACTCTTTTCTAGATTATTATAGAAAATCCATCTTGAAGATTGGGAAAATGTAGCAAAGATATTAATAGGGATTAAAACACTAAATTATAAATATTTCCATATGATGGCAAACACATTGGAAAACTGCTCTAATTGAAAAGCTGATTCCCCCCAAAAAAACCAGTATTATGATAATGCAAAAGACTATTTTAACCCTACTTGATTTAAACTTTTTATATGTAACAATGGCACAATCCGTTTACTATCCAGTTCTAGTTTAAATAAAGTAGTATATACAGTATTCTGCTTTCATATTTTCCTCACAATACTGTTAATAAAATTAAATTGAAAAGGCTTTAAACTTTGGCATTTATATTGCTGGGAATCATGGGAGCTGGATAGAGAAATGTTTGTCAATGCATAAATACTACATTCTAACTATAGGAATTAAACCGGGGAATCTTTATATCACATGCCATGTTTATCTGAGAAGAAAGCAAACTTGTACTGAAGGCATTTTACCAGAGAAAAAGTAGATTGAACACACAGGCAAAAATCTGCACGATACTCAGCTTTTAACACCAGGAGCTGCAAACCTCACTTGAAACCAATCCTAGAGATTCTCAGTAAATGTCTACAAGTTATACCATTCTGTACATAATGTGGATTTACATGTATCCCCATCACAATACATGCAAGCCAGAAATAACATTTCAGAAAAGCCTAGAGCAGGGGTTCTCAACCTTGGCAACTTTAAGACTTGTGGACTTCAACTCCCAGAATTCCTCAGCCAGCAAAGCTGGCTGAGGAATTCTGGGAGTTGAAGTCCACAAGTCTTAAAGTTGCCAAGGTTGAGAACCTCTGGCCTAGAGCAAACAAAATTACATTAACAGAAATGTACAGTTATCTATTTCTAAAATTAGTTCCCTTTATTTTGAAAATATGTACAACTCTTCTCACAGACAAATGCATAAACATACATGCACACTTCTGAGTTGCATTTCTCCTTGATCTTTACAAATACTGTATTACAGAACAAAGCAAGCCGATCTATTATCTAACCTTTTCACATTAGCTGATTTCTCTAGTTCCTTTGATTCATAAGCAGCCTTTTTAAGAATTTCTTTTGGTACGCCTGCCAGTTTAGCAACATTTAGACCATAGCTTCTTGCAGCAACTTCTTTAGTTATTTGATAAAGGAAAGTAACACAGTCAAGATTGTTTTGTTCTTCAAAATCTAAAAAGAAAAAGTGTATTTATTATCACTTTACAATGAACTCTTTTAGTAAGTTTTTGAAGTTATTTTTAATCAGATATGTGCAAATCCCAAAAGTTTTACAAATAGAACTCCAGAAAATTCAATTTCTTCTCTGGATCATGTTGATTCAATTATTCTAGACATTGTCTGGCAGTTTTATGGTACCTAGTCCTCTAAACTGAAAGTGCTCTAGGAATTGTTATGATGTTTAGGACAAAACATATCATGAATACTAGGATCCCTTTAAGAACAGAGAATTAATTTCTGAATAGGGACTAAGTCAAAATATCACTCAGAGAAGAAACAGAATTCTGGGATTTTTCTAAATGTTCAGTTTTGGACATCCTTGTTACCCACCATAGATTTGGAAAGAATAACGGGTTGTGAAATAGTTAAGAAAGTTAAATATTTAGGAATTTATATAGAAGCTTCTAATGGGAAACTATATAAGAATAACTATGAATCTTTATGGAACAAGATACAAATAGAATTGGAGAAATGGAAAAAATTACAATTATCTATATTGGGTAGGATAGCTGCAATCAAAATGAATGTATTGCCGAAATTTTTATTCTTATTTCAAATGTTACCAATACTTAAAAAGGATGCGAACTTAGAGGAGTGGCAGAAAGGTATCAATAGATTTATTTGGAATGGCAAGAAACCAAGGGTTAAATTAAAAATTATTCAAGATACAAGGGAGAGAGGTGGTTTGAAAATGCCCAATTTTAAGTTATATTATTATGCTGCAGTTTTAGTAGCAATAAGTGATTGGATTAATTTAACTAAGGATAGGATATTGAATATAGAAGGGTACGGGTTATTGCATGGGCTGCATGCATATTTAGTTTATGATAAAAAGGTGGACAGGAGTTTTAAAGAGCATTTATTGAGAAATGCTCTGTTGCGTGTCTGGAAAAAGTTTTATTATAAGTTAAATGGAAAGATTCCACTTTGGACAGTTCCCAGGCATGCAATAGAGAGTATAAATAGACAACAAATCCAAGATGTGGTGTCCTATGAGAAACTCTTAATTAAAGAAGGGAATTCTTTATTATTGAAACCATTAAATAGGTTAAGGGAAGAAGGAATAGCTCATAATTGGTATTCACATGTACAATTACAGTCTAGATGGCAAAAAGATTTTAAGATGGGTTTCTCCTCAAAGGACGATAATTTAATTAAACAAGTTAGAGATCAAAGACCTATGCATATTAAAAGATTATATAATGCATTAATTGAAATTGATTCTGAAACTGAATTAGTTAAGGATTGCATGATGAAGTGGGAACATAATTTTGGACAATCAATTACGATGGAAACATGGGAGAAGATATGGGTGAAAAATGTAAAATTTACGCAAGCACAACATTTAAGAGAAAATTTTTATAAAATGTTTTATAGATAGCATTTAGACCCGAAAAAACTACCGTATCATTTATGTACCCAGATGTGCAACCCAAGTGTTGGAGATGTGAATCTATGGACGCTACTTATTTTCATGTTTGGTGGACTTGTAAAAAAATCAAAGCTTTTTGGATAAAAATATGGTGGATTCTTCAAAATATATTGAAAAAGCGTGTTGAATTTTCACCACAGTTGTTTTTGCTTGGTATCATAAAAGACTGTACCACCATAGAGTCTAAGTTGATTTTGAACTTGATTACTGCAGCAAGATTACTGGTGGGACAATATTGGAAGACGTCTGAATTACCATCTATTGAAGAATGGACATTAAAAGTTATAAATATGGCAGAAATGGCCAAGATATCCGCATATCTGAAGGATCACTCAAATGAAAAATTTATGATGGATTGGAAAAAATGGATAGATTATATACAAGGGAAATATCAATTGAAGAAATTATATTTAGCATATAGTTAAATATTTATATATTGGATTTATATAATAAGTAGTTTAGTGGGTTTTCTTGTGTTTTTACCCTGTATTCACTCTGGGAAGTCAGGGAGGGGGGTGGGAGGGTATTCATAATTTATATATTATGTTTTCTCAACTGTAATCGGGGTTGGCGATATGTACGAATATGTAAGAATATATATTAAGGGGTTGCTCGGGTGGCCTCGTGGCACCACATCTGGTGGGTAAGAGGAGGAGTGAAAGAGGAGTGAAGGTAGAGGTAAGTAGGAAGTTGGTATGAGGAGGCAAGAGTGGGGGTAGAGATGGTGGGTGGAGAAGTAGAGGAGGAGTGAGAGGAAAGTAGGTAGATGGTAAGAGGAAGGAAGGGTGGTTAGGGATAGGGGGATGTGGTGGTGGGGGTGCCGAGCAGTTATTTTAATTGTTTGGAAAATGTAGTATATGTTAGTTCTCGGTTGAGTTATTATTATGTGTCTTTTTTGTAAATAAAAATTATTTATTTTATTATGAAAAAGAAAAAAAAAGAAAAAAAATGAAAGTGCTCTAGGAATTGTTATGATGTTTAGGACAAAACATATCAGGAATACTAGGATCCCTTTAAGAACAGAGAATTAATTTCTGAATAAGGACTAAGTCAAAATATCACTCAGAGAAGAAACAGAATTCTGGGATTTTTCTAAATGTTCAGTTTTGGACATCCTTGTTACCTACCATAGACAACTAGTACTCAGTCATTCTAATTCCATTGCTAAATATTGAATTTAATTTTATTTTTAATCATACTAATTGTTTTTAACTCCTACTAAGATGACTGAAACTAAGACATAGACCAGGGGTCCCCAACCTGCAAGTGGCCGGCCAGTGCACTCGCATTTGTGCACTGCCCCACTTGCATGAACAGTGCCACGTCAAGGGTGCTCACAGCCCCATTCGCGTGAGCCTCATTGCAGGTGCTTATGGCCCCACTCGCGCGAGCCTTGTCGTGGGCGTTTGCCACCCCACTTGTGTGAGCCTCGTTGTGGGCGCTTGCAGCCCCACTTGTGCGAGCCTCGTTGTGTGCACCTGCGACCCACTCACGTGAATGTCACCATGAATGTAGTGGGCACTCATGAACATGCACCTACCCCACCACAAAATCTTTCTCTCCTCCCCCAGGCCACCAACCCAGGAAGGTTGGGGAACTCTGACATAGACAACCAAATAGTTTTAAGGAATTGCTGAGAACAAGTTATCAGTCTAGTAAATTTGATGTCATACCATCTTCTGGTTTACTATAATCTTCACTCACTAAAAAAGACATATGATAGTTCCCAACATGGATCGGGTAAGCTCTTTCCAACTCACACAGCGGAGGATAATGGGTAACAAATAGTGTCAATGAACCAACCTAGAGGGGAAAATATATATTTAAAATTTGAAAGTATGTCATCAACTATCAGCAAGCTGATAACCTATCATTTTCCTTTAACTAAATATGATGTTTTAGTTTTGTCCTATAGCATAAAATGCTCCTTAATATACATCAATATTTAGAATTTTTATACATTGTAAGATGGGGCCCAAACTGATCCTTTATTTTGATAGTTAATCCCAAGTTATACAGAAGACAAATTCCTTCCTCTATTTTCAGTTATGAGAAGAATGTATAATTGCACCCTTCACTTCTAACAGAACTTCTGTCATTAACTAAGTCCTGGAGCAACATGACCCATTTGTACCAGCCGTTCACTTTCATACAAGGTGGGTAAATTGTTAGTGGGGGCACTTTTGTATTACAATTAAGTCTATAAATATAATTTCAGTGATATTATTAAATTGCATTCCATGTACACAAGTTCCTGTTTTGAGCATCTCAACATCTGAAAACTTTCCAATTGTTAGCAAAAAAGTAACCAAAATAAGAATCTTAGAATATTTCAAGAACACTATAAAGACAAAGTGATAATGGGCAAAGTTGGTAAATACTGATATGACTGATTTGTAAATATGCATTTTTGTTTTAATTAATAAATTTTGTAATAAGTGATATCTCATATGCCAAGTGTCAAAAATTTTGACATTAATTTGACTAAAAATTCAAATAGTTTTCAATAAGAAGAATAATCTTTTCTTTAAGATTGTAATTTATTAATAATTATACTTAATCAAATAATATACTTACATTCCTAATGAAATGTTCCAGAGTAGCATAAGCAATTGCAATTCCATCATGTGTACTAGTTCCTCTTCCTAGTTCATCCAAAATTACTAGTGAATGTGAAGTTGCTTTTTGAATAATTGCTGCTGTATCTGTTAATTCTTCCATAAATGTACTGCGACCTTTAAATACATTGTCTATAGCACCCATTCTACATCCCAAAACAAAGAAAATAAAAAATGTGTCTTGAAATTCTGTACAACAGACATGTCAGCAATTAAGGTACTTCAGAAGTACCTACTGTACTTACAAGAACCTCTGGTATTAGAAAAAAAAGTTAGATCAGTAATGTATGAACCTGAAAGGCTACAACGATTAATGAAGTAGCTACAGAAATATGGCAAGTATCAGAAGAATCAGTAATTTTTCCATCCAATCCATCTCGATAACAACACAGTGGCTAACAGATTGGTGGAGATCAGTCTACCAACCAATGTCAGAGAAGACTTAATATAATGTGGTAATGTTTATAAACTTTCATGCATTTCATATACTGTAAAGATAATGCTTAGGATCAACTGATGCATATCAGAGCCCTATATAGAAAGAGAAATGTCAGATGTTCAAGCTAGTTTTAGAAAATGTTTACTGTTGCTGATAGATGCTGGATAATTAAGAAAGCCCCAAAAAATCCCAATAGGAAGACAATATGTGTTTCATTGACTCGGTCTTTTATTATATTGACGATGTGAAGCTGTGGGATGTGCTTAGGGAAATGGGAATTCCAGAATATCTCATTATCTTAATGAGAAACCTAGGACAGGAAGCCACAGTCCGAACAGAGGATGTTAAAGTACAATAATTCCAGGCTGGCTAAGGAGTCAATCAAGGGTGTGTACTCTTCCCCTGCTTATTCAACCTATTTGGTGCCTATATATTTAAGAAGGCTGGACTGGGGAAAAAATGCATGTGGTTTTAAAACCAGAGGATGAAATTTCAATAACCTGGGCTATGACAACGACATTATTCTGATAGTTGAAAATGCAAACGAAAAGCTCTTTCAACTTCTGCAAGTTCTAATAATAAAAATCAAGGAGCAAGGAAAAAAGTGACTAAGATTAAATACAGAAAAATTAAACTGATGACAGATACATCAACAAGACTTAGAATTAACAATGAAGACACTGAAGTGATGGATAGCTTTGCCTTTGTGATGGAATTTAATTTGGATTCCCAGGAAAAAAGGAAGGCATTCCAGAGAAGCAAAAAACAATATAGTTTAGATCAGGGATCGGTCCCCGATCCCCAGGCCATGGACTGGAAGCGGTCTGTGGCCTGTTGGAAACCAGGCCGCTCAAGCAGCAGGCAAGCACACCAAGTTTCATTTTGCGTGTGCGAAACCATCCCCTCACCCTGCTGCCACCACTGCTGACAGTCCGTGGAGCCAGAAAGGTTGGAGACAGCTGGTTTAGATAGTTTGGGTAAAAGAAAGAGGGTAAAGATAGAACTCCCTACTAGTTCCCAAAGTATATGCTTCGTGTGGGTGGTAGTTCGCTTAAGTGAAACAATAAAGAAATCTGCTTGGAATAATCACAACATTCCTTTCTTGGTTTTTGGAGCCTGACATCCTTTTAGGATCAACTAACAGAACTAGCAATCAAGAAATATGCTGCGGACTAGCACTTGGTAGGATAGCAATGAAAACTTTATTGAAAAAGATATTCAAATGCTATGTCTATACCTAGAAAGATCAGAATCATACAGGCAATAGTTTTATTCTTATAACTATCTTTGGAAACAAAAGTTGGACTTTGAAGAAACTGAATAGAAAATATATTGATAATCTTGAATTTTGGAGTCGAAGAGGACCCTTGAGAACACCATGGATAGCTAAGAAAAGCAACAAATGGATCATAGAAAAAAAAATCAATGTAAAGTTCTCAACACAAGGCACAAATGATTAGGCTTGGACACATTATGTAAAACCCAGTCCCTTAGTAAGGCCTTAATGCTGAGGAAGATAGGAGAAAGGAGAAAATGACTAGTAGCAAAGAAATAGGCTCAATTATTATGCTGAGGGCTACACTGTTAGAAGACCTGAAGCCCAGAGACAGATCATCCTGAAGAATGTTTATCTATGTGGTCACTGCAGCTGATACCAATGTGATGGCATATATTCTATCTATCAAAATATATAAGAAAACTAAATGCATTTGATACTATATCAAATTATTTATCGATACCTATTTCGTGCAGCATACTCATGATATAGATAAGTTATTCAAAACTAATTACTATAACATTACATAAAGCATAAGTAAAATTTACCATTTTAACTAATTTTATATTGCTTTATTATGTTAAAGGTTTTTGAAAAATATTCAGCACTTTAAAAATAATACATTTTTCTAAAAACATAAAGTACATAGCCTGAGTTATGTCTGTACTGCTTATTTGGTAGATCAAAATATTCTCCCTATATTATAAGAAGATTTCAGCTTCTAAGCCCTTCTGTGATCCAAGAAACACATAAACCGGTAAAGACAATAGAATGACATTATTTAATAATTTTGTTTCACTTAATTTAAATAATTAATTTGAAGGAAACCCAAGATAGATAAAACTATTCTAAAACTCCTTCCCTATACCCATCCCCAAAATGTATACTCCAGTAGGATTTGTTGTTTATATCTATTTTAATTGTTGTTCGTTTGTTTAATTAGGAAATTTTTATGGTCACACATCTTAAAAAAACAACTCTTGAGTGATTTACAAGTCCATAGGGGGGGAAATAATTTTGTAAACAAAATGAAAGATACAATTAAATCATAATGCAATAACTAAGACACTGTATAACAAACTTATAAATTAAATCCTTCCAGATTTCAAAGGAGACAGGCACCATGACACAATTGTTGTTTATCAATAGAGTTGATCATCATTACTATAATCTCCCACTAAAATTATTACCAATATTTTTTTCATTTTTTTCACCACATGTTATAAACTGAGTGAACTGATCCAATATAAGGATTCCTTCTGAAGTATTAATGAGAATATTTATTAATGAGACTCATTAACACATATCAAATTTACTTGATTGGAAATTAGAAATTAAAGTATTTCAAAGCTAATAAAATACATTTAAGCATATTAAGACTCAAAAGATGTATGTCTTGCTAAATTCAATAAACCACTAGAAATCAAAATCCTAAGTATATATGTTATATGGGTACTCCTCACTTAATTATGATAATTGGGACTGGAATTTCTATCACCAAGCAATGCCAGTTGTAAAGTTTACATCACATGACCACATCACTTACTGACAGCAATCCCAGCAGTCCTTGTTGCCATCATCAAGCAAGGATCGTGGGTTGTTAAACAAAGATCTTCTCACAACTACCTCTGGCTTGCAGCAAGCAAAATCAATAAAGAAGCTACCGGTAGTAGGAAGTTGCAAGTCCTAGGTGGCTTATAAGCAAGTTAGCAGGTGGTGACTTCTATAGCACAGAAGACATTGGGATGGCTGCTGTTGGGTGGGAAGGATGCACAGGTGGGCTACCATGAGTGTCTTACAATCCTCCTTGCCAGTTTCTCCACTGACTCTGCTTGTGGGAGAACCTGGCAGGAAAGTCCCAAATGACAATCTGATCACAATCACATGACCATGGGATTGCTGAGAAAGTCAGAACTTTGAGGACCATTCATTCAATGCCATTGTATCTTTGAATGGTCACAGAATAAGTGACTGTTAACTGAGAACTACCTGCATCTGAATATATCAAACTTTTTTTGAAATTCATTTTCTCTTTATTAAGGTAATAACAGAGCTATGCAACTGCTATAATTTTTTTAATTCCATTACATGATGTGCAACTGGGGCTGATTTTCTTCATAAAACAGCAGCATTCTTTAATTGGTTTCTACATTAGAATTAGATAGCCTAGTCACAAAAGTACCCACAATGGGCAAGTGGAGGTATAGGAAAGGGGATTACTGCTATAGTCTTAAATTGTTAATGTGAATGTGTTGTGATAATTCTAAAAAAAAAACACTTATAATATTAAAACTGAAAAATAAGAGCTACCCAAAAAATGTGCTGTAGTCTTACCTGGTGAATATGCCATCCACAATACCAATCTTTACTTCTTCAGCTGGTACATAAGAACCAATCTGTGCCATGATAGTAATCAATGCAACTTGTTTTATGTAAGAGCTCTTTCCACCCATGTTAGGTCCAGTAATTATCATTACTCTTTGACTATCTTCCTGGAAAATGAACACTATAATTAGACTATTTTAAAACAGAGCTAATGCAAAAGTTTCAGACCTTTGGTGATCGTATACAGATCACCTAAACATATTCCAAATTACTACACCAAAAAATGGTGTCTCGCTAAGATTTCTTTCACTCCTTTTATTACCACTGCTTCGCAAAAGTATTTACAATTCAAATGAAAGTGTAATAGCAAATATAATAGCTATGTGGCATTGTTAGAACTGTTTTTTAAAAAAGACTGTCATCCTGCAATAAAAAAGATTTTTATATTAAAAATCTGGAGTCTTGCTTGTATAAGAGCACTTCTCCAAACAGGAAGCAGCCGCATTGAAAGATTTGTTTATATGAATTGCTATCCTTTGCCTGGATTTATGTACATACATATATTTCTGTCATTCAAATCTAAACATGTATGCAGGACTATGAAAAGATGCTTTGAAGCACTTTTTCTGTAACACCCTTGTGGTTACCCAAAATGTTTGCATTAAAAACATAATATTTTATCTGATAAAGATTGATGACTAGTCTAAAAGATTTTTCCTCCTCCCTGCCATTTCACATGGCTCAAAATCTTCTCTGGAAAGACCTCAAGTCTCTAGTGTAAACTCTACAAATGAGCATGGTTGCAACCATTTTCCTTCTCATTCTAGGTTGCCACATAGAACAGAGGGAGGCAGGTTGCCCAGGTGCTTCGCTAGTCCAAATAATCTTTTGTCCCGTGGGAACCAAGGTCATCGGCTGCTCCCGAGACTAGAGACTGGGCGTTTCATAAAAAGCCCACCAAATAATATTGGGGAACTTATTTGTTTACATAGCTTTTGTGGGTGGGACATTTAATTTTGTATTGGGGAATTGTTGCTTGTGTATCCAGACTTGGTTTCCCTTTTGACCGTGCCGATACTTTGTAACTAATAAACATGTTCTTTGACGAATTTGCAAGCCTCGGAGTTCTGTTTTATTCATCTCTGTCTGTTGGAACCATGATATTTAGAATATATTTTAGAACATGCCGAAAAGAAAGAGCCAACACAAAAATAAATGTGAGACTATGTAATTTTATGTTTCATTTTCTAAGTCTACAACTTAAGTTTAATTATCTAAAAACCTACCGGTAGGCATCTTAATGGTATATTCTGAATATTTCATGGGAATTGCTGTTTGGATGCAGTCGCCATATATTTAACAGTTTTCTTAAAAACTAAAAACAATGTTATGATTGTTTTATTATTCTAGCTGTTAAAAGTTTACTTACTGATAAGAATGTATCATTTGGAACATATTGCTGTTGCTCTCCTAGTAACACATCTATCACAGGATGTTTCCCATTTTTTATCATTATTTCTGATCTTTCATCTATTATGACAGGTCTGAAAAACAAATATTTTTACAGACTGAATGTGGAATAAAGACTCCGAATCATACATTTGCCTTACTGATCTTGAAACAAGCCAGCCCATTGATAATAAATGAAGTTCCATCTACGTAGAAACAATCTGATCTGGAGGAGAGTCACTAGGTTTTCAAATGTGGTATGCAAGAATGATCAGTCATTTTGTACATTCACAATGTTACCTTAAATATTCCAGTACTGTTTAAAAAAAATGATTACCTGCAATAATCTCCTTGTTTGGCAGCCTCAGCCAAGGAAAAAACACAGTCCACAGTTGCTAGATGATCCACAGCTTGAGAGAGTGCATGATAATGCTCATTAAAATGACTAAATAGAAGTACATTGGGGGAAAAAGTGAATGAAATATTAATACAAGTATGCTATTACAAATCAACAATGCTATATCCATACAAAGTTTCTGACATATGTTGTCTGTTTTGAATACGTAATCTAAGCGCACCTCTAGTTACACATACACAGAAAAAAAGAAATTCTGATTGGTTTGATTGTTTATAATGAAAGACTGAGAGATGATACAAAGAGTTTGGAAATTTTGAGAGGGAATGTAGCACTTTTCAAAGGGATTTTGTTTTGTCTGTCAAAAGCTGCCTGAGTACAGCAATGTGATCAGAAGAGATGAATGATCCATTATGAAGGATTATTATGAAAATAATAGTAAAACTGTCAAATACAGGTAGTTTGTTACTTTTGACAATAATTGAGACTTAATCTTCAATCATTAAGTGAAGCAGTCATTTAGCAAGACATGTGACTGCTTCACTCAATGATCGCAATCCTGGTTGTAGTCATTAAGCAATCACCAGGGTTGTTAAGGGGATGGGAGAAAGATCTGCCTACCAGAAGTACTTGTCCCCATACTGGGATGAGTCCCTCTAATGGGCAGCCCCTTTGCTCTCAAAAAGCTGCCTGATGGAGGGACTCTGTGCCACCCCAGGCTGGTAACCTTGTTGCTCTCAAAGAGGCTAACTGAAAAAGGTCTTCACTGAAATACAAGCAGGATTTTGGGACAGAGTTATTAAAGCATGGGGTGTTTGCAGCTAGTCGCTTAAGACAAGACAACTGCCTCTCATTTCTGAGAGCTGACTGCAAATACCCTATACTGCAAACCCTCTGTACTAAGTTCTTGCATGGATTTGGGAATGGGCCTTTTTTGGCCAGAAACCAGAGGAAGTCGTTTCAGCAACTGGAAGCAGCTTGTGAGCTTCCCTGCCTGCTTCCTTATGACTTTCTGAATAAGCCAGGAAGGAAGATTGCAAATGATGATCACATGATCACAGAGCACTTAGCAACCAGTCATAAGTGTGAACAAGTTGCCAAGTACCTGGATTACAATCACGTGAACCCGAGGAAATTACAACAGCCGTAACTTTGGTTATGAGATCTTAAGCAAGGGCTAGCTGTATAGAATTTTCAGTTCTCAAGAATTTTATGGTAATGCATATACAAACATATTTATATATTTTATGATTGTATTAATACTGCTATATTTCTAAATTATGTTTTGTTTGTTATATTTGACCATATTTTTTTTAAAAGCTCTCAAAAATTTTATTGTGCGGTTAATGAGGGGTAGCTGATCTAGGCTGAAAAAATCCAGACAACTGTAAGATGGCACCAAAGTAGTAAAGAAAAACAGTTTCATCTGGAATTACAGCAAGATTTTGCAATCCTTGTGTAATGTTTAGCTTATGATATCATCTAGAATACTTTGGTACAACTGTTTATGTCCTGCTACTTATTCAGACAAATTACAGATCATCCACATTTCTGATGTTCTCTGTGAGCTGCTCTGTGAGTCACCAAAATAATAAATTAAGCTATCGCTGGACAACTATTTTGAACTGGGGACATATTTGAAATTATGAAAGTATGTTGTAGACATATTCACAAAATTATTGTCATGCCAAAAGATTTGTATATTACAAAATGGCTGCCATGATGAGCATCACAAGACAGAAAATTCCCCAAAAGATGAACTTTGTCTATATCAATGCTTTCTGCTATTTAGTGGCCCCTCAGGCCAAAAGTATTTTGCAAATAAATATGATGTAAGATACTGGATCTTTGTTTTGCAGAATGCCACCATCCTATGTATGTTATGAATTTAAGAAAATATTTTTTTAAAAAAAACTGAGAAAATCATGGATCTTAATAAGCACCAAAAAGTATATTTTGACACACATACAATAAGTGCCAATGAGCACCATGTTGCTTATCAGTAATCTAAGTCCTCAAAAATATCTAAACTCCTTTAAAATACTGTTTGTGAATTTTAAGGTTATTCCCATTAAAAAATGCAAGAATTATTTTTGGCTAAATTATACAATATCCATTAACTTTTGATATATCAGTTATCATAATCTGTTTCTATTCCAAAACCTACTTATTACAATAACGAAAATAGAGTTTGTAAACTTACTCTAAAAAAAATAGCCATGCAGAATTGCAGTCAAGGACCAGTTGCTCACGTAGTTGATTTAGCTTCCTGTAATTTTCTACAATAAAAGGAGTGTGAAAACGGCTCACAACTTTTGTGCTTGAAGAAAGAATCAAACAGGACATAAACATGATTAATCAATACATTTTTCAGTACATAAAATTCAAATTAGGTCAGTATCTTCTTAGGATTAGTATTTCTGAAAGTTCATTATTATAATGTAGGTGTCTGTCTGTCTGTCTCTCTCTCTCACTCTCTGTGTCTGTGTGTACGTATATATATATACACATACCCTTCTCACTCGTATGGGTGGTTTGTGTCTTCCTAAATCTCGGCTTCTCTACCATAGGTCTGGGAGCTGCTCCTAGCTCTGTACTCTTCTGGACATACAGCTCTGATGTTGTTCCTGGGATCTGTTGGAGTCACAGCCCCAAGTGCTCCTACCACCATTGGGACCAGTTTCGCCTTTACTTTCCATAACATCCTCTCTACTTCCTAATACCCTATCACCAGGTGTAATTTGGAAAGTGTAAGACTGAATGAAAAAATTACATCTTCCAATAAGTTTGCATAATTCTTCTAATATTACCCCAAATCGTTATGGTCTGTAACACTGATGTCAGTCAATTTGGTACAGTGGTTAAAGAAACTGAGCTAGAAACCAGGAGGCCATACATTTTAGTCCTATCTCAGGGGTAGGCAACCTTGGCTCTTTTATGACTCGTGGATTTCAACTCCCAGAATTCCTGAGCCAGCATGGCTGGCTCGGGAATTCTGGGAGTTGAAATCCACGAGTCATAAAAAAGCCACGGTTAGCATAAAGCCAATTGTGTAACTTTACACTAGTCATTCTCTCTCAGTCTTAGGAAGACAATGACAAACCACTTCCAAAAATATTGCCAAGAAAACTGTATGGTCTATTTTGTTGCTAGGATCACATCAAAAATGATATTGTAAAAATAGATACCGATTCATATATTTACTTCAGCACTTTATAATGTAAGTTCTATCATCAGAAACATCAATGTATAAGCATCACTGAAGTAATTAATACAATAAATAGTAACTGTGTTAGGATTTATATTAAACTACATACCTGCTAACTTTAATCCAATCTAATGGTACAAAAGATACAACTGAATTTTTAACTTCAATCTGAAACTGAAACACCAAACAATAAAATATCAAATAATTAATACTGTTTTAGGACAAAATTCTGTAGTACTTGAATGGGTAGCACAAGTTCTTCATAGTTATCAATGATGCATTTTATGACATAATTCTGTCCCAAAATGTTAGTATGTATAAAGAAAAGACTACAGCAACAGAAGGAATAGTAAAGCAACTTTAAGATAAATAGGAATACCAGTTCAAATTTCTAGTACTATCAAGGCTATACATTTATTTCAGAAAAACAATTTCAATTAAAAAATGTAACTAATCACCAAACCTATACCAGATCATAAAGCAATGTATACAGGTTTTCACACTCTCTAGCTATTTGCCTCATGTTATCTCCCAAGATTGAGACACAAATTTGGAATCTGGTAGAATGCATTGGTTTGAAAATGAAGCTTTTGCTTAATCAAAATAAATAATAACATTGTCATTATGGTTATAAATAATCCTTGAAGACAGTTATAACAAAAGCCTATGTACCAAATTCAAGAGATAGAAAGAACCATTTAAAGCTATCAGGAATCCAGATGAAAGCAGATTACTCTTGTCATATTTACAAAGGGGGAGCTCTTCAGTTCCACAATTCCACTGTGAAACAATGTTTGGAAGTTTTTAGTAAAATTCATGTAGAAACTGCTTTGTGACCTGAACTATAGAATGGTCTTCTTCAGTTAAATTAAGTTTAAGGAGTTTTTAAGTCTTCTAGAATGCCATCATGTTCTACAAAATCATCCATTTTAAGGCCAAATCCATCCAGCTCCCTCAAGCTTCTGTTGTTCTCTTTTTCATATGAATCTTTCTTAACACGGGTTATCCAAAAGTGGATGCAGTAGTCAAGGTAGTTATATAAAACACAAAGGAATGGAATTATTATTTTTCCATGATTTCAGATGGCATGCTTTATGGCAGCATATGACTTTTTTTTTCTAAAGCTACATACTATCAGTGATTTATTCATCTCATTTATTAAAATCATATTGAATTGGCCTTCCATCCACAGGATAAAATTTATTGATATATGACTACATAACACTTAGAACCTGACTATCACATACTGCTTTTGCTTCACCAGATTCATCCAGCTATATCTTACAAAAAGCCAATTTTGTATGACAATAATATAAACAGCAATTGACAATTAATGCCATCATGGTTTACTATCCTATACTTGTACCCTATTTTCAAAAATGAACAGATTAATTAGTTTGCTGCTAGGTGAAAGAAAAACAGAACCTTAAAGTTAAAATCTGGATGAAGCATTGCTAAAGTTATTATGTATATACATGCTCATGTGATTCTGTTGGTAAATAGGCTCATAATAATTATGAAGCAACCATAGATTTCATAGTTGTTATACTGCAGTGTAACCTATAGTCTATAAAATACTGTTATCTATATTTTGAGATCTATATTGCTATTGGTATTGTTAACAGATGTTTTCCCAAGGTATTAATTTATTTTCATAATTAATTATTCTCAGAGTACATAACATAGTTCACAATAATTGAACAGAACTGATCTAAACATAAATCAAAGAGACCATTGTTGGTGTAAAATCTGAGGTATAACCCATAACAAATTTCAGTAAAGCCTCCTATGTCATACTTGTGGACCTACATTAAGATTTCGATTTGCTTGTTTGTTCCTCATAATCTGTACATTTATACAGAGATACTGAAAAATTGGGCCCATAAAATTGACCCTCTATTTTCATGCTCATAAATGTTCACAATTAAATAAAGGTCCTTTTTTATAATACTAAGATAATGAATTGATATGAAATTCATGTTCCTATGCTCTCATCAATTTCTAGGTTCTCAAATATGTCAATGTGCTACAAAACACTGAGATCTTAGAAATTGGAAATATATTACTTTGTACAGTATTTTGCAAAGATTTCAGCTCTAAATCCCATGTCTCTTTGCCAAATATATTATTTCCTTATCTCTTATATAGCTGAAATGAACCTCAAAACATTTCTCTATTATCATAATTTTAATTATCCCGAGTTAAACAGTTCCTTATAAAGCATTGCCTTATAACATGTCCTATTATATTGTTCTCTTTTGTGTCCCTGTACCATAAATTAGCCATTGCTCAGCTTTATATAGTTCTTATAATTACTGTAACTAACATTCAATTGCTGGCAAAGGTGCAGTTACAAACAGATGTTGACATTCTGTAACTTATGATAGTTGATGCTTTTAATAAAGTTTCTCCAAAGCTTTATTTTTATAATATAGCTTCTGATACATTGTTAGTAAATTTACATACTAAACACATTTTTTCTTTAAATGTTATTAGCCTTAAAACAACACATGCCAACTCCTAATCCTGTTGGCATAAGCCACAAGGTCAATAATAAGGGATTGTGGAATTTGTATTCCAAATTCCCAATTAGATGGTAAACTGTTTAGCTCCAATCTATTCAGTGAAGGACAGCAAAACTGTTGTTATAAAAACATGTTCAGAACTACATGGTTGATAAAATTCATTTAACGTTGTATAGACAAACATATAGCATAACATTGTCAATATATATATTACCTCTTGCCCTGATACTGATACGTAGTCTACAGAGGAGGAATTTAGTATTTTTCGTACATCCTGAATATGATTCTGGATTTGACAGAGTATTGTCTGAATCTCATCCTTTCTCTTCCTTATTAAAGGAAAATCATCCAAATCCCTGAACAGTTTGGTTTTGTCACCAATTCTAAAAGAAAATTCAAATTAACTTTTAATTCAATACCAACATAGAAAATTGTTTAACACTAACAAAATGAGCAAATACAAACAAATAATATTAATATGATCTAGGGCAGGGCTTTTCAACCCTGTACTACTGGTGGTACTTCGGCACCTGTGAGGGTTGAAAAGCACTGTAAAAGAAAAATGTAAAAGTGGATGAGTTGAAGCAGTGGCAACAATAGGGAGAGTCAGATGGAGCTGCGGTGTTGCTGGGGTTCTGATGAGAGCTTTGGATTGGCGCACATAGCTACAGCTGATTGGCACTTTCGACGGCCTGGGGGTGGCCGGTGGTCTTCGGGCGAAGATTCAGCTGGAGCAACAGTGTTGCCAAGTCTCTGCTGAGAGCCCAGGATTGGCCCATGCAGCTTCAGCTGATTGGCGCTTCCAGAGCACTCAGAAGAAAAAAGGAAGAAGGGGGAGAAAGGATAGGATATAAAAGGAGAAGGAGGGGGAGACAAGAGAGGATATAAAAGGAGGGGGGAGAGAAGAGAGGATATAAAAGGAGGAGTAAAATCAGTATTTTTTTCTTTTTCTTTTTTTACAGTTTGTTTTACATTTTATTAGATTATAGAATAAAATACAAAAATACAAAAGCAAATAGTAAGACATGGTGGGGAGGAAAAAGGGAAAGAAAAGTGAGGGGGAGAAGGAAAAAAGAAAAGAAAAGGCACTGACTTCCGACTTACTCTGTTGCAGTAGAATGAAGCATTAACATCAAACCTCAACTTTTTACTATTCCATAATAATATAAACTAGCCATTTCTATAACAACAAATCAATCTAATCAGTAAAACCCAAAATTCCCTCCCCCCCTTTTTTTTAGTATTCAAGTTTTTGACAACTTGCTAGGCACTGGTGTACTTGAATATTGTCATGTCCTAAAAGTGGTACAATTTGTGAAAAGATTGAAAAATCCTGATCCAGGGCACTGTAATTTAATTGTAGAAAGAAAATTTATAGGATCCAGAAAAAAGCATCTCTTCAAAAGAACTTCTGCACAGTTAGTCCAACTCTTTGTGTGTAGGGAGAGGAATAAACTAAAGAGAAAAGAAAAAAAAAACAATTTTGTCTGCTTTTCAGACATTATTGTCAAATATCATAATTCTACACAATAGTTGATCTTAGCCAAAGTTTAAGAAGAGAACTTGCCTGAACCATGCACAGCTGGAGAATTAGTATGTGACAGAAGTCCTTTCATTTTTGGAAAGGCCAAAAAAGGAGTGGTGCACCCAAAATGGATCATAGCCAAACACTAACTAGATGTGGAAAACTGAATTAGGCTGAGATAGTCTTACAGAATGTAATGGGAATTCTAAAAAACTAATGTAGCATATGATTTTTTAAAAATAAAAAGTATCTATGTTGGATCATGTATATGTGTGAATGAATTGCATTACAAACAATATGAGAAAAGTTGGGAAAGATGAAGAGAACCAAACTTTTGTTACACTCACTATTCAGTTAAAAAAGGAAGTCACTGCATACATACACAGTACCCACCCAGTAACAAATTATATGCTAAATAATTTATTTACTTTGCTGCTTCTTCATTAAGTTTACTTAAATATTTTTTGGTTGAACTAAGCAATTCAGGAATTTCCAAGAGGTTTTTATGCAGCAAGGATGCCTGCACTTGAACTTGTATAGCTGGAACCAGTGCTTTGACTGCTGTTTCCAAGTTAGAGAGTGTGCTTACTACCAAGTAGAATTCTTGAACAGAACACTGTAAAAAAGTAAAAATAAATATCATTTAAAATGATCAGTCTTGAGGTTACAATAGTCTTGCAAAATTTCCAAATCTAACAAATGAAGTTCTTTAAGATGGCACAAAAGTCTGTTGTATAAGTTCTAATACATTGATAATATTTAAACAAAGTTTGTTTTATTCTTTCCTTAATTTTGGATATACACTGAAATATATGCATCCTGATTTCAACTGTTATGGTAGGTACAGAACTGACTTAGTTTTAAATTGTAATATTAAGTACCAATACATAGCTTAAAATAGTCAATGAATTTTAACAAGATAGTGTATAAGGAACATGGACATTTTTAAGAATTTGAAATTGCCATTGTTAAAAGCTTAGGTATTTTCAATTGTTTTCTGTCTCACAATGTATAAAACACATTTCAGGATATGTTGCCTGGATTTAAATATAATAGGAATGTGTTTTTTAAATTATCTGTAATCTTACCTTTTTATGATAAATACTACAAATTCCTCTCTCAACATCTGGAACCTTACACAATAGAGATATGATTTGACCAAGAACACTTGATTCTGAGAAGAGAATCTCAGATACTGCATCAAGTCGGGAATTAATTTCACTGTAAAATAGAGGATAAATTAGATAAATAAAAACACTCCTTTTCTGCATTTTCAATAATTACTCCAAACAAAAATAATGATGATCTATGGATAAATTATAACATGTCTGAAAGAAGCAGACTCTTATTTTGACGCTAAAAGGATAATATCAAATATTAATATTGATAATATTAATCAAACTACCTTTGCAAGCAATTCCATAAATGGGACATCACAGTTCTCCGTGTCCAAGATAAACTTTGATCTGATCAGTTAGTCCTCTAGACCACAAACATCCTCAAAATCATTATGTTTTTGCTGTTATTACCAAACAAGCAGGATTCTGAATTTTTTGCTTGGTGGAAACTGCAGACCAAGAGACTCCCAAGGAAAGAAAGACAAACCTGCTTTGTTTCTACTGCTCTTGGTAGCAACTAGAATGGTTCTCAACTCCATTATTCAGGTTTTTTTCCAAATTATTTCCAAATTATTACTTTACACTAATGGAAAAATTCTACTGATATCTCCTAATAATCTCTAACTCCTGAATTTCCTTCTTATTTCTTCCTCCCATGCCTCAATCTTACCTCATTACTTCTATTTGTGAAGAGACAAATGTGGTTTCTCAAAAGGTTAAGTCTACATTAAGGGGTTTGTGGACCCCTATTATTCCTGCTGTCACCACCTTCAACCTCATTGCCTGTACCAATCACCTAATTAGGACGCACAGAGTTGTTTCCTTAACCTAGTTGGGAGATGAACTAATCTCTATGTAAATTTACACTAGTAAATCAACTTGATTTGATAAAAGGCATTCCCTGTTGTTTTATCAGTAACTCATTACATAGGTATTGGTAGAAACATGCAGATTTCATTATGTAATTTAGAATATATATACTAGTTGGAATTACAGTGTAATAACATATTATGACAGAGTCTAAAGGCTGTGGTCCTCTGCTGTAAAGTTAATCTGCACTTTAATCATTTTCACATATGGCTATGATACACAGTTCCAATAATGTAATACCAACATGGCAAACACTGTGCCTGCAGTAATCCTCAGTATTAAAAGGGGGCAGTAGGAGGGAAAAGGTTAACAGACACAATCTGATATCAAGTGACCTATTTTTTCTACCTCTCATAGAATCGTGTTTTGAAATACTGTCCCAAGAATAATACACTATAAAATCATAGAGGATTATTTTCGGCTTACTTACAGAAGAAACATAGCAATATAAAAAGCATTTTAATTGCTTTTTACTTCAGTTCTACAATAGTTCTAGGACTATCACAAATAGACTATCACAATAACTAACTAACCATTCGAACGACATTATTTTCATTTTATTTGGTATTATCCTATATATTTATGTTAAAATTTATGTTAAAAAACTGCATTTAATATAAAACTGAATTATACAGAATTATACAGAATTGTGATATTTAGTTTAAATTATTTACACATTTCTTTATTCAACTGAATGCAATATTAATGTGATTTCAAACCGGACAGTGACAAAGTAAGATTAGGTGCAAAAATACTAAATATCCACTGAACACAACAAATGCCATTAAAGGCAGAGACACTGAAAAGATACTTAGTTGAGTTTATACATCCAGATCAAAAAAGCTTTTTACCGAAGAGACAAATCAAAAATAATTTAAGGGTGATAATGGACGTATTAGAATATTATGAATTACACCCAGGGAAACAATTAACATTAGTGTTTTTGGACGCTCAAAAAGCGTTTGATAATGTTTCTTGGCAATTTATGGTTCAACAATTACAAATAATGGATTTTGGAAAGAACTTTACAAATATGATAAAAACAATATATAGTAACCAGACAGCAAAAGTGATAGTGAATGGAGATTATACTGAGAGCTTTGAGATAAGAAAAGGCACGAGACAAGTGTGTCCACTATCTCCATTATTATTTATCTTTACTTGGAAGTATTAAATAGAAGGATAAGACAAGATACAGAAATTAAAGGATTGAAAGTAAAAGATGAAACATATAAATTACAAGCATTTGCCAATGATCTAATATTTATTTTGGAAGAACCTTTAGAGATGATTCCTAAACTATGGGAAAAGATAGAAGAATATGGAGAAGTGGCAGGACTAAAAATAAATAAAGATAAAAATAAAGTAATAGTAAAGAACCTCACAGATAAACAAAAAAGGCAAATACTAGAGAAAACAGAGGTACAAATATTGAAAAAAAGTTAAATATTTAGGTATTTACCTTTCAGCTAGGTGTTCGTCAATAAAAGAAGACAATTGTATAAAATTATTGAAGCAAATAAAGCTAGACTTGGAAAGATGGAAAAATCTCCAACTATCAATATTAGGAAGAATTGCTACAGTAAAAATGAATGTGTTGCCAAAGATTTTATTTTTATTTCAAACGATTCCGATAAAACTTGAGAGAAAATTCTTTCAAAATTTAAATTCATTGGTTTTCGGGGGAAAAAGCTAGAATTAAGATGAAAACATTACAAGATGCTAAGGAAAATGGAGGTTTCGGGTTGCCAGAATGGACATTGTATTATCAAGCATCAGTGTTAACATGGGTGAAAGAGTGGATAACACTTAGAAATAAAAGGTTATTGTATTTAGAAGGACATGATTTACAATTGGGGTAGCATGCTTTTTTATGGTATGGGAAAAACAGAGTCCATAAGTGTTCTGTCTGGCCCCTCTCAGCTCATTAAAATCCACATAAATATGTCTTTAAGAGGTTTATTTAACACATTTCAAAAGAATTCACTTCAAAGCATGCTGCTGGCATTTTGCTGGCAGAAACAGCCAAGTCTCATGTATTTACATTTAGATTAACACATGCTCCTTCCACACCTTCCAATTAACTCACTCTTTCTTTATCACATTGTCCAAGGCCTCATTATTCTCCCGTAGATTTCCAAAACATCAGAAGACTGAAGTCAAACGCACGGCTCCAGATATCAGGCTACTCTTTGATTAACGTTACTCGTGACAAAGGCGTAGTCTCTCTGTCCCCTTCTAATATAGTGTCCGATACGTCACTTCCCCTCATTACTTCCTTTTTCCACTTAACTGACACCGTCGCTTATCAAACCTTCGGAATCTCGGATCAAGCCATCTATCTTCTTGATCCAAATCTGACCCCTCACTTTGTGAATCTGATCCAGACTGCCTGTAAATCTCCTCCCTGTCTGGCTCAGCTGCCGGGAGGGGAAAATACCCAGAGGGGCCTGGCTGCTCTTCCTCGGCTGCCGGGAGGGGAAAACACCCAGAGGAGCCTGGCTGCTCATCCTCATACTCTGACACTTCCCAAGCTGGTCTAGGGACACTCACAACAATAAGTACTTTCAAAATCATTTTATAAGAAATGCCTTGTTAACAGTATGGGGAAAAATAAAGCTAAAATATATTTTAAAATTCCAGGGTGGTTGTCAACGATAGAGGCATTTATACATCCGAATCTGGTAGGCTTTGAAAAAGTATGGACATATAAAGATATCTTAGATATTGATGGGAAATTAAAATCTAAACAAGAATTGGAAAAATTAGGAATTAATCTGTCCTGGTGGGCACATTTACAGATACAAAATAGATATGAAAAAGATGTAAAAATGTATGGATTTTACAAGGATCAAACTGTAAAATTTCAGATGAGAAATTAATTAAGAAAATGTATAATTTTTTATTAATTTTAGATATGAAAAGTGAACAAGTGAAAGAAACAATGATAAGATGGGCAAAAAATTTTGGTTATAATATGGAATTAGAAAAATGGCAAATGTTATGGGAAAGAAACTATAAATTAACAATGTCAACTTCATACAAAGAAAATCTGTATAAAATGTTTTATAGATGGCACCTTCCACCAGCAAGATTAGCAAAAATGTTTAAAAATATGTCAGATAGATGTTGGAAATGTAAACATAATATAGGCACGTATTATCATATTTGGTGGACATGCGGGAAGGCAAAGGCTTATTGGAAAAATATACATATGTGGTTAGAAAAAATATTGGATGAACAAGTGGATTTTAAACCTGAACTTTTTTTACTAGGCATTATATCTGAAAAGACTAATAAGCAGAAATTATACTTAATTCTACACATTACCACAGCAGCAAGAATAATTTTTGCACAATACTGGGAGAATGAAGGACTGCCATCAGAGGAAGAAATAATCGGGAAGATATTGGAATGTGCAGAGATGGACAGATTAACTATGAGGCTGAAAGACAAAGAAGATACAGACTACTATCAAATTTGGAATTTATTTTATTCTTGGTTAGAGAAAAGAATGAAGGATTAGGAATTGAACATGTATTAGCTTAGCAAACTCCAGACAACTTGTTGATTGGAAAAATTAACATATATTGATGAAAAAAATTAATAAAAAAGATTGGGGAAAAAACACCAAATGCCATTAAAAATACATTTGTGAATAATATTGTGTAGGTATTGATCTATGCAGAGATTTAAGAACAATCAAATCAACTCTATATTTTTATGATAGACATCTTTGGGGAATAAAAATGTTACTGAAAAGCCGAACATTGTACCTCTTAGTGAAGGAATCAAACATTGCTAACAAAGGATAATGAATGTCTATAAATGATGAAGTTTACCCTTTTTGTAAAGAAATCTCACACTAAAAATAGAGATAATGGTGATAAACTGATGGAGTATGGGATGGCTATTTGTATAACAAGCGTGAGTGATATTAATTTCTCTCATTCTTAAAAGTAGGAGTAAACTATTATTAAGACTAATCTAGATTTAGCCAGAAACTAAATTTGCATATCAAATTGTATTTATAGCAATATTTATAACTTATTATAATTATTTATATAATTAGCCAAATTTCTTTTATATTACAGAAGATGTTCCGTATAAAATAGGGTAGTTTTTAATAAATGATATTCTCAATTCATAAACATTTAAGCAAAACCACTTCTACTTCCTTGATATGTAATATTGTGGATGAGAAAAATACATATAAGAAAATGATGACTGCACAATTGGATGAGAGAAAAATATTATTAAACTATAAAGAGTAGTACAGGTAGTCCCCAAGGTACAAACTTAACGGAGCCTGGCCTCAAGGGACAAACTTAATGGAGCCTGGCCAAATGAATCAGACTCAATTGTACGAATTTTTAAAATCAAATTCATTAATTAAATCAAATGGATTGTTAAGTGAACGAAGATCTGACTTACTATTTCCTCCAATAGCTGCCATGTTAACTGAACTGGAAGGGTTTCCCACCAGCTGCCTAACAGCTGTTTCCGGTGCGCTCAGGAACTAAATTGCCTCCAATTTCGCTTGGAGACATTGCAGTTACTTTTTTTTAAAACAACAACAACAACAGCTGTTGCTAGCCAGTTCAAGGGTCTTCAGCTAGCTGCCCAGAGGGATTGGGTAAGGCCATTGCTTTAAAAAAAAAACTTGCCATTAATTAGCTTAAGAGTCTCCAGCCAAGCACCCAGAGGGAAATGGGGGAGGAATCTGCAGAACTCTCAGCTTGCAATAGTAAGAGATGGAAGGAACCTTGAGGTCATTTAGTCTAATGCACTGCTCTCACAGAGAGTAATTCAGTTTTCCACATCTGGTTAGAGCTTGGATGTGATCCATTTTGGGTGCACCACTATAGAGTAACAAAAAAAATATTTTAAAATACTTACAGAAGTAATTGTAGCATTTGAGCCCAGGCAGTAGCAGATTGCAGCAAAAGCAAAAACCAGTGCCGGCTTGGCTCTTGTTTGGCCATGTGACCAGGGACAAAAAAACCAAAACACCTTCCTGCTTCTCGTAGCCCTGAACTGCCCAGGAAAGTCACAGAGATAAAAATGGCCACCGCGGCAGTAGAGATTGAAACCAAGTCACATGACTACACAGGCCTCTTTTTGGCCACAATTTTGAATTTCTAATGTAAGTACCTTTTCTGAATTAATTCATTTTTGTGAAAACTCGCTAAATAAACGCTCGTACCTGTAAAGGCAATTACAAAGGAAATAGTCAAAGAGGGCAAGGAATAGTTAGGGTTAAAGGAAAAAAGCAAATACAGTATTATTTTGATGGAAATAATCAATTTATCTTTATTCTTTATCTTTATTTCAACTTATATGCCGCCCTTCTCCCCAGACTCAGGGTGGCTCACAACAGAAATACAAGTACAAAAATATAAGTAATTTAAAATAATATTACAATATAAAACTATTAAAACTATACTCACTTATACAACATACACTCCCAATCAAAGGCCCAGGGGCAGAGTGCAGCAAAAAATTAAACGCCCCAAGCCTGTCTGCATAGATGTGTTTTTAAAAGTTTTCGGAAAGCTAGGAGGGAAGGAGCAGTACGAACCTCTGAGGGAAGTTGATTCCAGAGGGCTGGGGCAGCAACAGAGAAGGCCCTAGCCCTAGGTCCTGCCAGACGGCACTAACAGACGGGACCCGTAGGAGGCCAACCCTGTGTGCCCTAACCGGTCGCTGGGATTCATGAGGCAGAAGACGGTCCCACAACGTCTTCTGCCTCATGAATTGGACGTCAGTGAAAAGGGCAAAATGAGCTACCTCATGGAGACGGAATTCAATTAAAAATATGTAGGGGGGAAATTAGTGAATGTCCAAGAAAAAAAATCTTAATTCCTACATATTTCATTCCTACACCAGGGTGAACAAATTCAGCATCCTAGTCCTTACACTTAAGAGAAAGGGCGTTGTCTTACCTGAATGCCTCTTCTCAGCATGGGGATGAAGAATCCACACCAGTGGGTTCGTTTCCGTCTTCCTGCCCATAGACTAGGACCAAATCTCTTAGCTCCGCCTCCAACCGGGGCTTCCTGTCCTCCGACCGGACTTCCTGTCTCCCAGTTTTTTCTTCCGGCGAAGCTCCTTCAACGTAGTTTGGTCCTCGTGGCTCCTGTTCACAATCCTGTAAATCAATATCTGCCTAGACTGTTAGAGGAGGGTGTGTGGATTCTTCATCCCCATGCTGAGAAGAGGCGTTCAGGTAAGACAACGCCCTTTCTCCAGCATGTGGATTCCGAATCCACACCAGTGGGACATACCAAAGCCCTCCCATGTCCCCCCGGGTGGGAGTCTAGGCTGAAGTCTCATTTGAGGAAATGACCTGCTGCAGCGATCGCCTCCCGAAGGAGGCCTCTGCCGCAGCGAAGTGGTCTATCCTGTAACTTTTAATGAAGGAGACCGGGGACGCCCATGTCGCCGCCCTACAAATCTCCTCCACTGGTGCCTGCGTGTGCCAGGCCGCTGAGGTAGCCGCACTCCTGGTGGAGTGCGCCGTTATCCCTGTTGGGGCCTGTAGTGACTGTGCCCCGTAAGCCTCTGCTATACATGCCCTGATCCACCTGCCAATGGTCGAGGAGGAAACCCTGTGACCCCTGGTCGCTGGTTGGAAAGAGACAAATAACGTTTCCAATTTCCGGAAGACAGACGTCCTTTTGGTGTAAAGAAGTAAGGCCCTACACACATCTAAGGTGTGCCATCGCCGTTCCCGTGGATCAGATGGATTCGGACAGAAGCTTGGTAATGCTATTTCCTGAGCTCTGTGAAACCAGGAATTGACCTTCGGAATGAAGGATGGATCTAGACGTAATGTGACCGTGTCCTCTGAAAAAATCATCAGGTCCGCTCGAACCGAGAGAGCCGCCAACTCCGAGATCCGCCTAGCCGATGTGATGGCCACCAGGAAGGCTACCTTCCATGTCAGATGCCGGAGTGAGCAGAGTCTCAGGGGTTCGAACGGAGGGGATGTTAAGGCCTGGAGCACCTTGGGAAGATCCCAGGACGGGTAGCGATGTACCACCGGAGGTCTTACTGCGGCTGCTCCCTTCATGAAGGCCTTTACAGCCGGGTGCTGTGATAGTGACTCCCTGTTGTCGCAGGAGATCACAGTTTGTATGGCTGCCACCTGCCTGCGAATAGTGTTAAGAGCCAGGCCCTTCTTAAATCCCTCTACCAGGAAATCTATGACCATGGGAATGGTAACAGCCAAGGGATCTAATCCCTGTTTGCCGCACCAGCTGACAAAACTCCTCCACGTGGCCTCGTACACCCGGTTAGTGGAAGGGCAACGGGCGGCCTGGATGATCTTTATGGCGTCCTCTGAAAAGGCCTGACTGGTTAGGCCCTCCCTTTCAAGTGCCAGGCGGCTAGTTGTAGCCACTGTGGGTCTGGGTGGTGGAGATTCCCCTGGGTGAGCGACACCTGATGTGGGGGAATTACCCAGACTGGCGAGATTGAAAGGTATACGAGGTCTGCAAACCATGGCCGTCTCGGCCAATGTGGGGCAATCAAGATCACCTCCGCTCCTTCCAGGATGACCTTGCGAATGGTTGCCTGTATCAACGGAGGGGGAGGAAATGCGTACATCAGCCCCGGGGGCCACCTGCACCTAAGGGCATCCGTCCCCTCCGCTCCCCAGGCCGGAAACCTGGCTATGAAGCGAGGGAGCTGTTTGTTCTTGGGGGAAGCGAAGAGATCCACTAGTGGACGGCCGAACCTGTTCGAGATTGCCTCGAACAGGGCCGGGTCCAGCTTCCACTCTGCGTGATTCACCGTGACTCTGCTCAGCGAATCCGCTTGGCTGTTTGCCTCCCCTGATATGTGTTCTGCTCTTATGGACCCTAGGTGTGACTCTGCCCAGAGCCCCAGTTCTCGGGCCTCCTGCATAAGAACCGCTGACCTCGTTCCGTTTGTTCACGTGTGCCTTGGCTGTCACGTTGTCCGTTAGGACCAGCACGTGTCTTCCCTTCAGGCTGGGAGAGAATTGACGGAGAGCTAGGTGAATCGCTCTTAGCTCGAGCCAGTTGATGCTGTGGATCAGATCCCGGGGTGACCATCTGCCCTGCGCTATCTGATCCAGGAAGTGAGCTCCCCAGCCGAACTGGCTGGCATCGGTGGTCACCGTTAGCCTGTCTGGTTCCCTGAACAGAGTCCCCTTGGCCGTGGCAGCAGACGTCCACCATCAGAGGGATGACAGGACCTGGGGAGGAAGTCTGACCTTTCGGAGGGATGCGCCCTGGTTTAGTCTTTGGTAGGGAAGAAGGAACGATTGGAGCCTTCTGGAGTGAAGTCTGGCCCATGGGACGATGCCCAGGCATGAGATCATTTTCCCCAGGAGTTGGGACAGTTGCGCTATTGTGGTTGAACCCTTCCCCTGGACGAGGTGTGCCAGCTTTCGTATGCTGTCCCGCCTTTCCTGCGAAAGGTGTACTAATCCTGTTTCTGAATCTATGATCGCCCCTAGGTGTAGTAGGCGTGTTGATGGTGTGAGGTGGCTCTTCTTGTAATTTACGGAAAAGCCGTGTTTTTGTAGTGTGCTTAGCGTGACCCGCAGGTCTGAGTGGGCCGCTTGTTGTGACCTTGATAGGATCAGGATGTCGTCCAGGTAACAGAGGACGCGCACCGGCAGCATGCGCAGGTGCGCTGCCAATACGGCCAGCACCTTTGTGAATACCCTGGGTGCCGATGACAGGCCGAATGGCAGTGCCCTGTACTGGTAGTGTCTGTTTTTGTGGCAGAACCTCAGGAAGCGTCGATGTTCCTGCCTTATGGGTATGTGTAGGTAGGCCTCTGTGAGGTCTATGGATGACATCTGATCCCCCTTTCGGATGCTGGCCAGTATGGATCTGAGGGATTGCATTTTGAACTTTTTGTATATTATGAAGTGATTGAGCCTCTTGAGGTCTAGAATTGCTCTCCACCCCCCGGATGGTTTGGGTACGACGAACAGGATGGAGTAGAACCCCTGTCTTTCCTGTCCTGCCGGGACCGGTTCTACGGCTCTGATTTCTATCAGGTGTTCTATGGCCAGGTTTAGCAGCTTGGCTTTTGAGGGTTTTCGGGACTCCGGACACCTTATGAATTGACTCGGGGGTGGGGCGTGGAACTCTAATGCTAGGCCCTGAGTCACCGTGTCCCGTACCCAGGCGTCTGTTGTGGTATTTTGCCACACTTGGCTGAACAGCGCCAGGCGACCCCCTATGGGGCTGACCCAGGCGTCACTTGGAGCGACTGTAAGGTCGTCCCGCTCCTCCTCTGGTGCTGCACTTTGGGAACTGGCCCCTACCTGCGGCCGAGCGGTCCTGGAAGCGCTCCTGCCCTGAGAAGAAGGTGCGCTGATTTCTGGGCCAATCCCAGGACTGCCCCCCCCCGAAAGGGCTGTCTCCACTCTCCGGACCCGCTCTGACGGGGCCCCTGCCTGCGGAACTCCTGGCCTCGCTTATCTGTTCCCTTGGAGGGATGGGAGAGGATCTTTCTCTTGTTTTTGTCCTCAATTACGTACGGTTCCAGGATGGGACCGAACAGCTTGGATCCTGAGTATTTGGCGGTGGCTAGACGCCATTTGGACTTAAGGTCCGTCTTCCACGTTTTGAGCCAAAGGAGTCTTCTAGCGGCTATTGTTGTCCCTATGGCCCTGCCCGAGAACTTGCAGGCCGACAAGGTGGTGTCCGCCATATACTCTGTAGCCAACAACAGTTTGTTTAATGTGTGTTGCGCACATACCTGATCTGGTGGTACACTTGCCTGTAGCTCCTGAAGCCACAAGATCGACGCCCTGGCCACCAGGGAGGCTGAGACCGCAGATCTGACCGCCCAGGCTGAGGAGTGATGCGACCTGCGGAGCGCGAACTCAAATTTCTTGTCCTCGGCCTTCATGGATTCCGCCATGTCTCCTGGAATGGCGGATGATGCAAAGAGAGAAATTAGTGGTTCATCCACCGTTGGCACCTCTATGAGGGAAGCCAAGGCATTGCATACATTTAATATCTTTTTCTCCGTACTACTTGGAGATGGTGTGGTTGCCAGAGAGGCCCATTGTGATTCCAGCATGGTGCGGAACACTAACGGGCACGGTACCTTTATCTCCTCCGGTGCAGGTGGAATGAGCACCGGGTGGACCTTACCTCCCTCCCCCTCGGGGGGGGCGGGTGTTGCTTCCTTATCCCTTGCTGGCAGGCTAAGGGTGGCACAGGTTTTGAGCATGAGCGAACGGAAGTGTGCCGCATCGAAAAGGCCTGAGGTTGAGGCCTGTTCCGGTATCTCGTCCTCATCTTCCGATAGCTGACGTTCAGATGTCTCCCAGTCCTCCGTCTCCTCCTCTGCGATCTGTGAGGAGGACTCAGATTCCTCGGAGGCTTGGGTGGATGTGTGTCCCCTGCGGAGTGGAGGCACTGGCTGTTTGGTGTGCTCCTGAGGGATAGAAGAGAACTTGGAAGTCATAAAGTTATCAAATGCTTTTTGCATATATTTTTGTAATTGTTCAGGCCACCCTCTTGGTAGGCCTGTGGTTTCCAGTTCTGCTTCCGCCTGCGTGTCCGCGGGCTCAGCATGCTCTGGTGTGGATGGCGTGGATTGGGGGAAATCAGCCTGTTCAGTCTCTCTGGACTGAAGTCTCTGGGCCTTGGAACACTCTCTCTCTAGCACCTGGTGCCTCCTTAAGACCTGTCGCTCGGCTGCCTTCGATGGCTCTTTATTTAGGTGCTTTGTCTTTGCCTTCTTCTTGCCCCCCCCCGGTTCCAAATCCATGGCTTTGCGTTTTGGGGAGGGAGGGGGAGGGCTTGAGCCTTGGTACACCTGAAGCGACGCGCTGTCTGCCATCGTGCGTCTGGGATACAACCGATTTCTCCAGACAAGTGGGGGGAAGAGGGAGACCTAACTCCACAGGCAGGTGGGGCAGGGCCCTCTTCTGCACAGAAGCACTGGCGGAGACAGGCGGGCAGACTTAATCCGGTAATGTCTGCGAGGCTGATTACCCCTAGGGGTTGAAGCACCCCAAGACCACACCCCCTTAAACAGACACTCCCCCTCTTGGCCTGACTCAGCAGGCGCTATGGTGGTTGGGCTCGTGGTTGCCTACGGCCGCGAATGCCGCCCCCACCGGCTTCCCTCCTCTGCGATCAATCGCAGTGTCTGGAGCCCCCCACCTTGTACGGCGCTCCGGCCTGTCCCGGTGACTCGGGCCTGCGGAAAATGGCCGTCTCTGCCGTTCCTGGGGGACCGCCCCTTTTCAAAATGGCCCCTCGCGCCAAAAACCTGGAGGCCGACGGCCCAAAATGGCGGCCGCCTCCTTCCACGCGGTCCTTGATGGCCGCCAGAGAACCCCGACTCGCCGCCCTCGCGGCCGCTATGGGGCTCCGCGCCTAGTGCCGGCCTATGGCTCAGCTGCGCTTTCCTCCCCCCCACCGCAAACCCCACTTGCGATTTTAATGCGACGGAAGCTTCGTCCGTCGCTGCGCACGTCCTCCGCTGGAGTCCTCGCCTCCGCTGGAGCCTGGGGTGCCTTCCGGGGGAGAAATCTTCTTTCGCGGAGAGGATTCAGGCCGCGGACCTGAGCTGGAGCGTTACCCCCTCCTGTTCTGGTCCCGAGAGGCCCGGGGAGGTCCCCTGTACCTGCTCGCCTTCGAATCCTCCTTGCTCTGCTGCAATGCTTTTTCCAATCTAAAGAGACTGTAATCTGACTTTGTATTCTTCAAACTAAAGAAGCTCTACCTAAACTTTAGTATTTTAAATTTAAATCCTACTCTGGAGCCTGCTCATGGAGCTGTTGACGGGCTGAAGACTAGGAAAAAACTGGGAGACAGGAAGTCCGGTCGGAGGACAGGAAGCCCCGGTTGGAGGCGGAGCTAAGAGATTTGGTCCTAGTCTATGGGCAGGAAGACGGAAACGAACCCACTGGTGTGGATTCGGAATCCACATGCTGGAGAAATAGCCAGTTCTTCATAGCTTGGGCTGACACAGATATATAGAATGCTCAATTTCTGTATTCTTAGCTTCTGCTTATAGATTATGCCCTTTATTTTTGCAGCCAATTGATTAATCTACCCAAGTCATGTCCTTGAAATTTCTATGGGCTGCTATTCAGAGAATATGGGAGTTCTGATTTGAAGTCTCACATAGTTTTTAAGATGATTGGGTCCCTACTTTTCTCTTTTCTGAATATTCGAACTATGCTCGCTCTTCTCCAATGTTCTGATATCTTACCAGTTCTCCATGAGTTTTCAAAGATTACACTCAGTTGTTTTAGATCACTTCTGTCAGTCCCTTCAATATTTGAGAATTAATTTGTGTGTCCCTGGAGGCAAATTCATCTAAGGTAGAAAAGTGATTTTTTTTACAACTTACATAATAATTAATATATGAGTGTATATTCACATTTATACATGTGTATATGTATATGTATGTATGTGTGTGTGTGTGTGTGTTTGTGTATAAAAAATTCTTGTTATAATAGTAAGATCTAATACAAATCAAACTTAAAGAAAGAAAAGAGAATAGAAAGAATGAGTAAAAATGCAAGAAAAAAGAAGGAATATAGTAAGAGGCAATAGTTAAAGAAATGATTTCCAACTTTCATCACAAGTACCTAATGTTATAAGCATCACACTCCCTAATGTTACAAACATCACAACATGGCCAGGCCCCATTATGGTTGTAGGTCGAGGACTATCTGTATCTCATCTCTTATCTACAAACAAATCAATAAAACATCATTTTTTCAGTCCTGGTATTAGCCGAAAATCTATTTTGCAGAAATAAAAATGAATCACATATTTAGTTTTTAAGAACAAATAAACAACAGCTTCTTTTTGTTACTAGAAGTATGAAACATATACATGAGGAGATTACTAAGTAAATCTCTGAATTTGAATTATAATGAAAAATAACAGGAACCTCCCTTGCAGGTAAAAGAAAGCTAAATTAACTTCCCCCCTCCAACCTTCCAATTTTAAGTGAAGGCAGAAAGGTTTCCTCTTTTTCCCAACATCTAACTAAAATATTGGTAATTCTGTGAGGTTACTAACATTTTACTAACATGAGGTTACTAATATGTTACTAGCATATTGCTATCACTCAATCTCTTTCTAGAATTATTTTTATGAAATAACATTTTTTCAGAGCTGTTGAACAACACTGGTAAAAATATTCATGAATGCATTTAGGATGATTATGTGTAGATACAGATCTAACTCTGCTCGGCTAAATGACAATCAAGGACTTTTGTTATGAATGAATGAAGTGCAATTTCAGCAACATTTGCAAAGAAAATGAGTAAACCAATAAAAAATGAATTATTAAATACTTGCTTCACTATGTATTGATTGAAAAACAATAGAAGATACAACAGAAGTGCTGATACTTACATGGCTTTGTGAGTTCTAATTAACTATAACTTAAATATACCTTCTACAAAGGTCCATGTTTCTGACCACTTTGAAATGTAACACTGGCCTGAAATAAATAATTTGGTAGCATTTTCTACAATAAAGACTTTATATCTGAATCCTTACCCACTAAAAATCTATAAACAACCACTAAACATCTCTGAGGAATGTAGAAGTAACTAGATTGTAACAACCTGGATTTTACCTGAATCGCTATATATTTTCTATGGACTTGGTACTAAATGTCCTAAATGTTCTTTATACAACAAGGGCTATGTTTGCAAGTTTGTTTTTTGTTCATATTATATCCACTACAAACAAAAAGACTCTTGGCAGGTCACCATCCAGCATACTTGCATGTTCTTTTTATAAAAATAATCTTCTAATCATGCTTTTCCTCTCCCAGTTTTGCTTTCCTGTACTGCTGGATTCATCTAGTCCTATAATTCAGCTAAAACTATATTGTTTGGGCAACTTAATATATTGCCTAAAATAGAATTTCATTGTTCCCACATCATTTTTATTACAACAGATTACAAGACTTTATGTCAGTAAGTTCAAACAAATTTCTCTAATACAACAGACCAGCCAGATGTATTCTGTATTTTTACATTGCTTCTAGAAGACAATGAAACATTTACTGTACATAAAGTTTATTGCACAACTATGAAATCTGTACTGCCTTCTCTGAACTAGTTCACATTAGTGAGATAAAGCACCTGAAGTTTTTTTTTTTAATATTGATCTTCAGATCTTTGTTCTAGAACAGTAACATCTGCCTATGCAACAGGGTCAAGCAGGACAGGTTCTCTCATTATTCAGGGAGTATCAGTTATAGCAGGGGTTCCCAACCGGGGGTGCAAAAACTTGGATTTTCAAAATTATAGTGTATATGCATAATTCACTGCCGTTATTTCAAACTTTTGTAAGGGGTGAGAAAATATATAGGGGTGCAGAGTATAGAAAAGGTTGGGAGCCACTGAGTTATAGGGTCATGGAAGGAAGCCTGCCTTCTTTTTTGCTATTCCTCTTAAACCCTGCCCTGGACATTCATGTTGCCTCTTTCTTATTAGAATTCAGAAATCTATTGACTTGGCTGTTCAAACAAGCCCAGAGGGTTGGGTCCTCAGAAATGGTTTTTAACTGAGGGAAGGATTGCAACTGTTTCTAGGCTCTTTTATTGTGAATTTATGGGTTTGACTATATTTTATTTTGCATAACTCCAAATAACAAGGGAGAATTGTTTTCTACTCAGAATTAGTCTGATTAGAGCAACCTCGAAGTCCTGATTAATTGATTAGATGGATCAGACAGATAGATAAAAAATACAAAAATAACATTCTGTGAAGAACAATTTGGATACAGAGTTTTTCACCATTGTACTGACAGCATCATTCTTCTATCCTAAATATTATATCCGTATTTTCCTCCCTCTGTATACTGGATTACCAATATCTTCATATAATGGAACTGCATTAATTGCTGACTAAGAATCAGTTTACAGTGTCTAACATAAGAAGAGGTTCACTTATATGGAATTAAATTCATAACCATGGTATTATAAGATGCCATTATCTCTATTATGTTTTAGTATCATAGCTATCCCAGCTTTGTTTCTACATGAAAAGATTATACTATACTAATTGCTGATCTAAAAATCATTACATTTCACCTTAGAAAAATATTAAATCCTTGGTCTGGATAAATTCTGGATCAGCAACTGGTTCATTTCACATATACAATACATTGATATGTTGGCCTTTCTTCTCTGTTAATAGCCCATTTACACATTTTCCTCAGGTGTCTTTAAACTATTTTTCAAATTTTCAGCAAAATTACAATTGTATCTAGAAGAGGCTTTAGTCATAGATATTCCTCTTGGAAAAAGATAAGCCATCTAGCATGGTTTTATAATGAAAGCTGTTATCAGAACGATTCTAAATTACAATTATGGCACATTTAGCTGCAACCACAGTAATTCATCATAATGCTAGGAGAGGAAGCTGGTTGAATAAGCACTGATTAGGGGAAAAATCAGCTTTTTTGATATATTACTGTAGATAAATTGCTGACAGATCAGTATTTTACATAACATCCCATGTTTGAAGATTTAGCAATCAAATAGCAACCATGAGGCCCTAAAGTCCCCGCTTTAAGGATCAGTTTCCATAACCAGTTTACATTCCATCAACCTGGAAGACATAAAGGAACTTCCTTTGAGGAAGCATAATGGCAATTTATTAGAAAAATATTTTATGCAGTTATCTGACTGCTACTGCCTAACTCTGTTAAGAGTAAAATATAAGCAATAAAAATGGTGACACATTATTACTATATTTTAAAGGAAGTAATCAAAAGACATATATACACAAATAACATATATACACAAATAACATTGCTGGAAATTCTCTTTCTGTTAAGGAACAATGAGTGACAAAGTTGGTTTGAATGCCAAGACTTGTTTCTCTAAGTCTGTATTATCCACTCACTTAGCTTCTTATATAATGGTACTCAAAAGTTAAATATATTTGAGCTGATAGACATCAATGATTTGTTTGGTAACAAATACCTGGATTTCAAAAGAGGCTGTATGACCCACTTCTTTAGTTTTCGTCGCCCAAATGAAGTTTTTGTATGATCCAAGATAGAGAAAAGACTGCCTTTGGTTTTCATATCAGTCTAAAATAATTATAGGCATTTAAATTAATAAATTGGAGCACAAGTTCAATATAAAATATGAATCTGAAATAGAAATCAACTCAAATTGTTAATTCTAGAGAGATGAATATTTTTAGACGTACCAAATATAAAAACTATCTCAAGAATAATACAATCCAAGTTAAACATCTGCTTCCAATTTTTTTGCTCTTAGTTCCCTTAAAATAGTTTACACTGGTTATACACTGCAAAACAGTAATGCTAGTGATACTTTATATACTTTTAAAAAGTCTATCATCAGCTTAGTTTTGTTTCTGAGGAGAGGAGAGACTAGGAGCTATGTAATGAATCTTACAAATCTAATTCAGTAATTCCTTGGCACAACTCGGTGGAATCATGATCCATTTTTTCCAACTCTCTAGTCCGGGCCAACAGAGCTTCAAAGCCCAAAGAATGACACCACTGTTAAAGAACAGAGAGAAAAAGCAGTGCTTGATTGCTAGGAACCTCACCAGAGGAATTAATGTGCCCAGGACTTCAGCATCAGTAATCACTTCCAATCAGTGCCAGCTGTACTCAATAGAGGCCAGGAGTTTCAAATATATAAAACCTTTAAATTAGGGGTCTTCACACTTGGCCCTTTTATGACTTGTGGACTTCAACTCCCAGAATTCCTCATCCAGTGTGCCTGGCTAAGGAATTCTGGGAGTTGAAGTCCACAAGTCATAAAACAGCCAAGTTTGAAGACCCCTGCTCTATATAAAGCACTGGAACATGTATGGTAGACTGACATAGAACTCTATCAGTCTCTGTTAAACTACAGACTGTACAGCTCAAAGTGCTGAACCTTGATTCTGACTCTCAAATTTGTGACTTGATTATTGTACTACTGATTCTACCGTAAATCATGTATGCTTTTTGCATATGTCAAATCTGGCAATGCTCATACCTTACTCCATGAAACCTGGAGATTAGATGAATGTAAAATCTTATGAAATGTTTTGTCCAAGTCTGTTTGTTACTCTAACCTCCTTAATTTGAACAGGAACACTGGAGAATATTGGTGAAATTAATGCACATTTAACCCTCTCTGGTTGCGTAGCCATTGAACTAATTCCTAATCCATTTTTTTAATTCTTTCTAAATATTTTCATTTCCAATCCATTTTTCATTTACTTTCTGATTCTTCCTCTATATATTCCTACCGTACATGTTGCATAACTTTAAAAAGACAATTATAGCTATTAATGTCTGATTTCTAATTTTATAAGTTTACGTAATAGGTAATGAAAAATCCCTTTAATCTTCAAATTCCACTTCAGATTCATTCTCTTACCTCTTTGCTACCAGATATAAACTTGGATTTAATTACAGACATTTCAGAAAAGTAACTCCACTGTGAATATCACCTTTCTTTTCTTTAAGGGCATTATTTTTAAGAACTACTAGCTTCCAGGATGGGGCATTTGATTAAATTTTACTTAACTGAAAAATGAGTGAACTGTATATATACATTAAAAAGGACTGGAAATAATAATGTAAAGTTTAATTCACAAAGCACATAAATACATAAGATAATTCTTCCTTACTTGATTCCGCAAGATTTCAAGATTCTTTAACGTAGCTCCATTTAGTGTCATATATTTATCTTCGCTTGATAACTTCTTAAAATTACTTAAAGAAAAAAAATCATAGTAAAGCTACAAAACAGTCACTCGCACTCTAAAAATAGCCCTTAACTTTATACATTGCAAGAAAAAGACAATAAATTCAGAGAAATAGTTATGAAAGAACATGTGATTCATTTTACTTAATACATTAAAAACTGCCATTTACATCAATACATATATTTACATTAAAAAATCTTAGTTATTCTAATAATTTAAAATTCATTATAAATTTTCAAAATTTAGTGATGCTAATGACTTTCTTCACTTTTTAGGTAGATATTTTGATATATCATTCCTATATATTTTCATAGTGTGCAATGGTTAGAATGCAGTATTGCAGGCTAACTCTGCCCATAGCTAGGAGTTCAATCCAGACTGGCTCAAGGTTGAGTCAAGTCTTCCATCCTTCCGAGGTGGGTAAAATGAGGACCCAGACTGTTGGGAGCAAGATGCTGACATTTGTAAATCACTCAAGAGTGCTGCAAAACACTGTCAAGTAATATATAAATTGAAGTGCTATTGCTATTGATTTTCATAGTAAAATTAAATGGCTTCATAGAGAAGTTAACTGAGCTAATTTACTTCATATGGGATTGAAGACAATTGATTCCTAAGATACACTCATGCTAAGCCAAAGGCATTGTGAATCTAAAATCAGAAATTAAGAGTTAAAAAGCAAAGCTAGTAAATTCACAACTGAAGAGGAAAGGAAGAAGACTGCCCTAAGGACATCTTAAGATAGAGATTCTTCCAGAACTTAGAAATGTCTGGTTGAATGTTATGACCCAGGTGGTCAAGGCAAGACAAGCCTCTAGAGAGCTCTTTATGTCTCTTAACTAATGTTCCAGCCAATGGCCCTCCAGCATCCAGTAAGGCTCCATCCTCATGCTACTCCGAAGGCAGCCAACCTCAATCCCCCAAACAACAGCCCCTATAATACAAAGAAAGCCCACAGAGTAGGAGCACGCTCACAGCTCACACGCTCCAGTCTAATCCACCAGGCAGGGTCCAGGCACAAGACCAGGGCAGTCCTCAGGACAAGAAACAGTTCCAAAGCCCCAGTGAAGCAAAGGCCAAATGTAGGCCACCAGAAAAGGGCAAGGTCCAAAACAAAATGCAAAGAGCAATCTTCCAAGCAAGGCAAGGCAAATAGCAACAAGCACATAAAAGCCAGGGAAATGTCAGCCAAAGCAAAGAATTGTTCCTGGCAAAGACTAAATCCCCCCAGTTTCTCCTTAAGTTACTCCCCTCCAGGTGCTCCTTGTGAGGAGGGGTGGGGCAACCTCCTCCCGAGTATCCTTGCAACCCTTCTTTGGGCTTGCCTATTCCACTCGGTGGAGTAGGCTATCAGCACCACTGCCAGTCAGCAACCGATCCTCCCCTGTGTCTGTGCAGGTGGGCAACTCTCCATCTGGTCAATCACCTCCCCAATGCCCGAGGAGCCTGGGACAGTATCATTCTCAGCTCCTGGCATGCCTTCCCTGTCGGACAGTCCCAGCTCCAACTCTTCCTCCTTCTCCTCTTCCAAACCGGCCTCTGAGAGGGCCATAACAAGCAAGATCTTTAATAATCAATAGTTCTTCCTGTCTTTGGGACTTTGGCAAATTGTCTAAATCAGGAGCTTTCATTCAGCTAAATTGGAAAATCTGATATAATGAGAAGAAATTAAATCTTTTTCATAGATGCCTTAAGAAGCAACAAAATAAAGATGAATGTGAGGATTTGCCAGCTCATATGTCACTTGAATTCTGTAGCATTAGAAGCAGCAGACTCATCTAGTTATTTTTCAAAAATTAGTTAGCTCTGTAGATCTTTTGTTTTTCTACCAAGTTCTTTATTATAGTCTGCACAGTAAAAGATTTTGTGCTTTTATTTCACTTCAGCAGTTTGGCTGAATATCACCTTAATAATACCTATTATTTATTGCCTATTAATACCTATTATTTATTAAGGTATTAATTCAGTGATACTGTCATTACTCTATTATAATGGTGCTTTTTGTTGTTACTTTTTAATATGCTTTTAATGTTGCTTTTTTCTGACATACTAATGGATTGACAATGAAGATTTGCATATGTGTGTATTTGCCTTTGAGTCATTCTTGACTACCGGCAACTACATAGGCAAGTTCATGCAGTTTTTTCAGAAATGATTTATAGTAACATTGTTGTCATGAATTTGCAACAATAATTTACAGATTGCACTGAAGGATATAGATACTGATATAGATAAAAGGTATACACTGTGTATGTAAAACTACTTCTAAATATAAGTTTCATGGATATCACAATTACAGTGCACTTATTTTGTAAAACAATATTTGCTATAGTATATAAAACAATGTAACAACGGTTTTAATTATCTAAAATTAAAACTACTTACCTGGGGTTGTAGAGTATCTTCTCTAAATTAAATTCTTTAAGATACAAGATTACAGCAGCCAAGGAGCACAGCACTGATTTATCGAACTTTAAAATCTGGGACAATGCTTGAGAACCTGGAAAAATGTTCAGTCATAATCCATTACTTAAAATGCATTTTTTAATAAAATCCACTTTATTGGATATTATTACATTTTTCAGCAGCAGTTTGTAGCCAATTCTCCAAAGTGGCATATTAATAAAGCCTATCACTGAATCATTTCCTGACTACCGAAGAGCTATATTCCTACAAATTTACCTTTTCTTGGATTTTTATTGAATTCATTTATTTACTCACTGTAAAATACTAGCAAATTAATTTTATATCAAATTGATTTCTAAAAACATTTCTAGAAAACAGACAGGATTCCCATTGCTGCTACTTTGTTCAGAAACAAGGATCAAGATACTGTTCAAATTACTAGTGTAAAGTTGAACTTTTGAACTAACTTTACGTTTTGATTTAAGGCATTGCTAACTTAGAATTAATTTTTACAGTTCAAAAAAACAGGAAATAATATTTTTTCTGCTACTAAAACACTGTTGTTTGAAAAATAAATAATATGTAAGTACATATATTCATCTTAAAAACTATTAATTTCATAAATATAAACAATATTTTGTAAATGCCAAACTAACATGACATAAAGAAGTTTTACAAAATAGTTATGTCACCTGTAATATACACAACTGCTAATCAAATAAACCTTTTTGGATTAGGTACCTGTGCCATCAAGTATTTGACTGCCATAGAAATCTGTAATCATCTTAAAAGCACTTCCGTACTCAAAATGTTCATTTTTCATTCTTTCAATTCGTATTCTGTCATCTTGCAAACTGTAAAAAATAGACATTTTTAACTTTACTATGCTGTTACATACAGCTAAACAATAGCAAAAGCTCTCCATATTGTACTTCAATGTTCACACAAATGGATCAAATTAATGACTATTTTTTCCAACTGAAACTTTTAAAATCAAGCTGGTTTGAAAGGTGACCTTTCCTTAATGAATTTTGAAAGGATTCACTTTCTACAAATTCAATTCCGTGGAAAGTTTAAAGTTCTGATTTTAGACTTTAAATGTTACTCTCTTTCCTCTAGCTAAGCCCTGCAATATTTACATTTCGAAAAGAATGACAGTAATTGTACTATTATTTTGTTAATTTGACTAACCTGATGCGAAAGACTCAGGATAGGAACATCTTGTTACCCAAATTGCTTTCATATCACTGAAATGAAAGCCTTTTTTTTTCTTTGTAAAATAAATGGTGCCAGGTGTTAGACTATATCCTGAAAGGTCCTTCTTCTGACCAGTAGCCAGCTAGATTTTAGAAGGTAAGACATACTTACATGGTTGAGCAAAAAGAGTTTTGTCATGTTTGTTATTTTTAATGGTTTTTGAACATTATGCTTAACGTTGAATTCAAAGAAGTCCAGAAAATATTTACTGACAAATGTATCAATGTAATTAATCAAAATGGGGATTTTGACTTTTCATATATATGAGAGATAAAGATTCATGAACAGTAATTATGTATGTCTGGTCCACAAATCAAACCAAGATTAAATGTTTGCATCAAGATCCTATTTGAACTAGGTCCAAGAAGAAACCACTCAGTTGAAAGAAGTTTTGGAGCCATAGAAGATTCAATATCAAAAGAGAATTTGGAAATTATGCAGTAATCCAAAGTCACTTTGAAACATTTCATCACAGGAGTTTTAAGTTACCCATTTGCCATTTATTCTCCCATCAAAACTCCAAGAAATGAAAAATGTTGAAAATTCTGGCCTACCACCGCTGAGAAAACACAAAACAGTTAATCCAGAATACAAAAATTATGGCTTGTTACTAACAGGTTTCCACTGATGACTTGCTCTTAGAACTATTCCTTGGGTCCAGAACTAAAAATAAGTTACTGCAAAAGTCCCAGTCTGAAAACGGTGCTGCAAGTTGTCTGCAGCGAAGGCAAGCTGTCTAGAAGTTTCCACCCCTCCCTGCTGAGCAACTACTACAAATGTAAGTAAAAGAGGGCCAGGGGTAGGAGGTGGGAGGCCGGCGGGCGCAGTGATTCATTTAGCAATCATGTTAGTAACTTAACAACTGCAGTGATTCACTTAAAAACTGTGGCAAGAAAGGTCGTAAAATGGGGCAAATTCATTTAACTGTTTCGCTTAGCTATGAAGTGTTAGGCTCAATTGTGGTCGTAAGTCGAGCACTACCCATATTTAATTGTAGTCCTAATTTTTCACTGTGCTTCTTGACCTTTAATATTTGAACTTACATACACACATAGCATACTATTTTAATAATTCCTTCTGTGATATGAATAGAATTTAAAAAATATAAATCTAGTCACCAGCAAACATTTCAAAACTAGATATCCTATGTATATAAAAAAATATTTAAAATACATATGTACACAGGAAAATACTGAAAAAAGAAAAGACACTGGAGAATTAGTGGTGATAGTCTTCATTAATGGCTCAAAAGAATTTGTATGTGACCATTACATACAAGAATTGTTCTAGAAATCTCCATGGCTTGACAATGCATTATCTTCATACTATGGAAGTAATATAGGACCTTTGATGAAGAACCCATCCTGTCCCAATAAATATTATCCTTATCTATACTTGAAGTAACAGCCATATAAATAAATATGGGGACAAATAATAAGATTCCGTATCAGAAAACCTAGTACACCATTAAATGATTACTTAAGAAAAAGGGTCAAGAAAGGTACATATAAGGACTTGCTCGTTTCTCATACCTACAAAAATCTGAACAGGATTTAAAGTAATGTTTTAAATAAATAAATAATTGTTCTCTATGCAGAGGCTTACCATACAGACGTTATTCTGATTATAAGCTTCTCAGTCTGATCTGACACATCTCTAGGAAGAATAATCTCAACTGGCTGCAGGTGTAGTATTAGATTTTCCAACTCTAAACGAGCTACAGAATCTTGAAAACTGTCAAACAGAACCTCTCCTGTAGTAGGCTGGACTGCCTGAAAAAAGAATATAGCAACTTCTTAAATTATTTTCCAGATAGAATATCTCTGTGAAACCCTAAAACATCTTCTCTCTCTCTCTCTCTCTCTCTCTCTCTCTCTCTCTCTCTCTCTCTCTCTCTCTCTCTCTCTCTCTCTCTCTCTGTCTCTCTCTCTCTCAAATAAACCAACACCAACATATAGAATGATTCTAAAGAATGTTGTGTTTATTTTTGATTTATATGAACAAATGTCCATATAATGTACCTATTATTTGTCTTCAGACATACAGATGTCTCAAGGTATTTGCCAGAAGTATTTAGCAATCAAGCATTCAATTGCCCTAAGACAGTATTAAGGTGACTTCATTCTCCATTTTTTCTAAAACTGGTAAACCAGTGAACATGATATAGTTCATATTACACATTTGTTTCATATTTGTACTAAAACCTGTTTTTTATTTATGATCCTGCTTTTAGTTAGTTTCATCAAATTCCAAATTCTGGGATCCAGTATTTATTTGTTTGATTGTTAAATTTATTTGCTATCTATCTCGCTGTAGGGCTACTCTAGGAGGTTTTGGTGTTTTGGTATTGCTCGATATGGGATGTGGGATATGGGATATGCTGGATTATGACTTAAATGAATCTTAGCTAGCTAAATCAATCATCTTTCTGTAATCTAACAAATGAGGAGAGAGGTAAAATCAGTTGGGGAAGTTGGTATAAACTGTCAAACTTTAATAATTCCCCAGATTTTCTTATATAAAATTGGGTTTGACCTGAGTTAATTCCACTTTTTTTCTGCTGAAAGGAACAAGACTTCAGTGGAATGTATCAGCCCTTACCAATCTATAAAAGTTATATATAAAACCAGCCAATCAACCAACCTGGGTTAAACGTACTATTCCTTGTATTATACTACTCTGTATCATCTGTTAGAATGCAATATTTCCACTTTTTCTTCCCACTAGCAGTCTTTGAAACTATTTCAAAAAGATTGGGCAAAGGGATCGGTTTGGAGCATAGGTGAGAACTGACCAAATAACCCTAACCTTTCAGTCCGTCCACCTACAACCAACCCATTTATTTTATTTTATTTTATTTTATTTTATTTTATTTTATTTTATTTTATTTTAATTTAATTTAATTTAATTTAATTTAATTTAATTTAATTTAATTTAATTTAATTTATTTATTTATTTATTTATTTATTTATTTATTTATTTATTTATTTATTTATTTATTCCTAAAGGTACCCTGGTCCTTAAAGTGCTTGTGGAGCCAAGAGAAATGCAACAACTAAGGAAGTCCCCTTTATTGCTGGTGCTGCACTGAAGTAAAACAAATTGCAGTGGTACCTCATTAATTGGTTTCTGGGAGGTGCGATGAGTACCAAATTCGATGAGTTTCAAAGCAGTTGAGTACCAAGATACCACTGTATTGTATTTGGATTAAAGTACAGTTGGATACATTGTGAACAATTACAATTTCTAAAGCTACAATTATAAATTGAAAACTCTTTAGAAATGCTTACCACTATGCCTAAAACAATGTTGTGATTCTTAAGGTTTAAATTTTCTTTATTTTCAGAGATGCAGAGAAGATAATTATCCCAGACATTAGAAGAGATTTCCTCAGCCTCCACTGAATTATCTAATTTCAACAGGGGATTCAAATGTATCAAGTGTTAAAGGAAATTAATTCTTTATGTACTTTTTACAAATTTGAGGCAAAACAGAAAAAGCAGATATAAATGTAACTAGAAGAAAAAACAGAGTATATTTCAAACTAACAAGAGGTACAGAAAAATAAATGTTATCAAAATAATTTAACATCCATAATAAAAGGATATCTTCTCCTAGAAATGTAGCTTTTGTATACAGTGAAGTTAATCTTCGGGTAAAAAGAGAGCTTTTATTCTCTCCAATAGCCTTCAAAGCAGCAGTTTCCATTTGTTTTACTACTCCTACCTGCAAGAGAAGCAGAAAACATGAAGCACTGAAAAACATTAAACATATATATCAAATACTGAATTATTTTAACTCAATTATTTTGACTTAATTATTATAACTCCATCATTGCTGGTCCTGAGCCCGAGTGAGAAAGGAGGAGGGTTGAATGTCGGGCTATATATCTTCTGTAGCCATAACCATTACAGAAACAGCAAGAAGAATCGCAACAAAATTTAGTCAACCAGGTGAGAATTCTGTTTCAAGCCATATAGCTTATATGACGACACTAGAACAAACTGGCAATGAGGTCTGGTGCCAGAAGTTGAAAACAATCTTCTCAGCCAGGAATATCACAAGAATTGAAACATGGAATGACAAAATGCTACATCAGGTTGGATGATCTGCTCAACTTCTGTGGATCTTTGATGACTACAAGCTAGACATCTTAGGCATCAGTGAAATCAGGTGGACAGAGAGTGGCCTAATTAATAGTAATGGCAAGAGCATCTTATATGCAGCCATGAAAAGCGGCATGAACACGGAGTTGGCCTCATTTTGGGAGAACAAGAAACAGAGGCATTCATTGGCTGGAAACCAGTCAGTAATAATTATAGCTCACTTTGTACATGGCATGTCAAAGCAGCCATTCTTTAGGCTTATGCACCAACAATTCAAATGATATGACAAAGGACAAATTTTATGAACAACAACAAAATACTTTTGACAGCATTCCAAATTATGATTTAAGGGTCCTGACTGGCCATTTTAATGTCTGAACTCAGTTCAGTGAAAATGGAAAACTGACATCCTTCTGTGACTTTGGACTTTGTGTTGGAAACACGTACTTGAAGCATTGACAAATCCGTAAGATAACCTGGCGATCACTGGATGATCAATCCTTCAATGAAATCTATTTTATTTGTATTAGTCAGAAGTGGAGATCGTCTCTCCATGATACAAGAACATACCCCAGAGGGGGTCTGGATTTACCAGATTTGAAATTGCATTTTGTTGCATGCTGTTTGGTTTGGTTAAAAGAATGGGTGAACCTCCAGAATAAGAGGCTGCTTGATTTGGAAGGCCATGAATTAAGGCTTGGATGGCATAGGTATTTAGGGTATGATAAAGTTAAAGTAAATGTTGATTTTAATAATCATTTTATTAGACATGCCATATTAAGAGTTCGGAATAAATATAAAACAAGATTTTTTTATGAAATTAATCCTATGGGTGTCCCCCCAAGAAGCTTTTTTTAGAAAAGAAATGGTGGTGAAGCCAGAGTGGTAGACATATGGTAAAATAGTATCTTTCAATTCTGGAAATCCATCCTCAAGTCTAGGGAAGAATTAGAATTAGAATGTCATGCTTGTCACTAGTTTACATATCAACAAATGAAGGAAAGATTTAAACAAGACAAAAAAGGCCATGGTTTTGAGTTTGCTAAAAATGAATTGGAAATCCTACTATGTGGTAGTGATGATCATATAATTGTCAAAGTCTATAAAACTTTGGGTGTAATGTGATGCTTGAACAATGGGAGAATATGTGAATAAAAAGTTTAAAATTCACATTAAATTATAACTTAAAAGATTTTTTTTTTTACAAAATGATGTCTTGCTGGTATTTAACACCAGATAAGTTATCTAGAAGGGGCGTTGTCTTACCTGAACACCTTTTCTCAGCACGGAGATGGAGAATCCACCAATGGGTTAGCTCTGTCTTCCTGCCCATTCAGACCAGGTCAGCCAAACTTGCCACGCCTGTTCTGGGCTAGGACACACCCAGTCTTGACCTGGTCTTCAGCCCTACAAGACATGACAATCTTGGCTCCCAGAAAGAGGTAGGATAGAGCTTACCATTGGTGAATTCTCCTAAAAGATTCACGTTCATTCTCAGCAGCGCTGGGATCAGCGCTGCTTTGAATGACTGGTAGAAGATAGACAAAAAATCTCTTTTAGACTCCTAAGGAGAACGGAGGCTTCTGTTCTCCCTCCATCCAGTCCCATTTAGATTCTGCAGCGCTGGGATCAGCGCTGCAATCCAAGGTTAAAAATTCTTTTCTCTTGGGTCCGTAAAGAGAATGGAGGCTTCCGTTCTACTTTCATTCATTTTACTTAGATTCTGCAGCGCTGGAATCAGCGCTGCAGCCCGAGGCTCTTCAAACCTCCCGGGAGGGTGGAATTCAGTAGTGATGATCATATAATTGTCAAGGTCTGTAAAACTTTGGGTATAATGTGATGCTTAAACAATGGGAGAATATGTGAATAAAAGGTTTAAAATTCACATTAAATTATAACTTAAAAGACTTTTTTTTTTACAAAATGATGTATCACCAGTATTTAACACCAGATAAGTTATCTAGAATGTATAAAGGTATTTCAAATGAATGTTGGAAATGTAAATGTAAAGAAAGGACTTTTTATCATTTATGGTAGACATGTGATAAGGCAAAGAAATATTGGAGTAGGATTCATATATTAATGAAGAAAATTCTTAAAGCAAACATAAAAGATTAAACCACTATATACAATTTTAATGAAGAGTGTGCCCAACAAGAGCTTCAGATGAATACTGGTGAAATTACAATTGAAAAAGTAAAGATGGCAATTAGAAATCTTAAAAACAACAAGCAGCTCGCTTATCAGATAAGATAACCATAGAGTTCTTAAAACATGGTGGCCAGGTTACAATGAAAGAACTAATAACATTGTTTAATAAATGTTGGCAAAATGATGTAGTTCCAGATGATTGGCAAAGAGGGGCTATTGTTAAAATCCCCAAGAAAGGTAATATCTCAGAATGCACCAACTGGTAGGGCATTAGCCTCCTCTCATTAGCCTGGAAAGACTTTTTGTATAATTGTCCTTAGGTAGCTGCAAAGTGCCATATACCAATGTCTGAGAGAAGAACAAGCAAGATTTTGCTGCGAAGATCCTGCTACAAACAAATCTTCACCTTACGAAATATCATACATCAGTGCATTGAGCATCAACATGCACTATCAAATTTGTTGATTTTAAGAAAGCATTTGACAGGGTTCACTGAAAATATCTCTGGCAGATCCTAGGTTTATATGGTGTGCTGACAATCTACATTACTATGTTTAAGGATTTATACCTACAAGCAAGCTGCTGTGTTAAGATTGAAAATGGCCACACAAATGTCTTTGAAATTATTACCTGAGTTAGACAAGGCTGCATTCTATTACCACTTCTCTTCCTTATGGCCCTCAACTATGTTATGCAATAAACATCATGCATCAGGAAAGGCATTCATTATTTTGACCATCTTATTTTACAACCTGATGAAAATCATATTTATCAATTTAATTTTTCCTCTGGAAAACAAGAAACACTGATCTTTTATAAGTATAACATATGATCAACTATGCTCCCTTTTTTGCCTATGCAAACCTGCTTTGTTAGGATTGTACAGTAAAATGGGAGCAGTTAAAATTCACTCCAGACCTTGCTCCTTGCTTTGCCTACATAAGCCTAATTAGCTTTATAAAACTGTGATCCTCACTAAGTTGCTTGTGATATCCTAGAGAGTAACAATTGACAGTTAAGAAACCTTCGTATTACTAATCATTTTAAGCAAGAAGCAAAGAACTGCAGTTCAGTGACAGAGCATTTGTTTTGCTTGCAGAAATTCAAGACCCCTACCTAAAATACTGAACACTCTTCACCAAACAAAGGAAATAGTATACTAAGATAGATGGATCAATTATCTAATGTTATAAAATAACTTCCTGAGTTCTAAGCCAAAGTTATATATCATAAATGATACTAAACAACAAAAGAAATAGAGAGAAAAAGCAACAAGCAATATTGGAAAACTGCATATAAAATCAGTGAGAATTAAATGCTTTGATTACTTCAAAAACACATTTAGTCAATAGTTTTGTCTTGGGATTATAGCTACAAACTACTATTCAAATTAGGAAGTAGGAAAGGTCACTTGATTTGGAATATTTTATTTGAAAGCAGTCAACTCTGAAAAACAAGCTAGAATTATATATGAAAGCAAACCTTGTGTCCCTTTGCTACAAGACGGTGAATATGAACAAACAATCTGTGCGTTGGGATGCTGGCAGTCATAAAATTGTGGTTTTTATGGCAATATATATTCAACTCCTTAGCAGCAATCTATAAAATATGATTATAGATTATAATTAAAATTTTATTCTAGTAGAATGTAGATATTACAAAATTCTTATGTGCACACAGGTAGTCCTTGACTTACAACCACAATAAGACTGAAACTTTGTCATTAATCAATATGGTTGATAAGGAAGTCACATTTGATTTTATGACCTTTTTTGCCACTGTCATTTTTAGCGAATCTGGTTTCCCCCATTGACTTTGTATGCTGGAAGCCCCCTGGAAAGTTCATAAATGGTAATCATGTAATTCCAGGAAACTGCAACAATTTGCCCCAAATTTGATCAAACATCAGAGAGATGCTGCAACTATCATAAGTGGAGGACTGATCATAAATTACTCTTTCAGCATTATTGTACTATTGAACTGTGCCTAAGGAAATGGTTATAAGTCAAAGACTACTTATATAATAACTATTTAATGACATTTACTGAAATATATTGAATAATTTTAAAAGTCTCAAAAGATTAAATAGGACTACAACCTTATTAATATATTATAATTTTGTATAATTCTGTCTAGGCATGTAGCAGCACAAAAAAGAGGAACTTAGAGGGTCTTTTTTATTGTAATTTTTGTCAATACTTATCTCGTATTTTAAGCAAATTTTAAAATGAAAACACACATAAACAAATTTGTATCAAATAGTTGGTAAAAATAGGTCTCGCAAATAAGTTCTTAAATAAATATGTAAGCATTATTTGGAGCCAGGAAAAGAAGAAGCTACCTGAGCCACTAAAAGAGCATGCTGTTGCTGTAGCTATAACCTCTCTACCAAGGTATAAACCAATGTCTGCTTATACCTCCTATCCCGCTTGTAAGTTTATAAAGTATCACGTTTGACCTTTTGAACATAAGCGTTTCAATAATTATGCACAATATTAGTAACAGCAACATATAACTATAACACAATGCCATTTAGAGAAGAGCCTTACCTCTGCATCATCTCCAAAAAATCTATACTTATAACCACACTCAATACATAGAATAGCATCCTTATACTGTTTTTTTAGTTCTAAGAACTGGAGCTCAAGAGGTGTAAATACAATTTTGGTTGTTTTTTTTAAAGATGTATTTGATGTATTTTGCGTATTTTCAGATCTCGTATTCATGGTGAAAAAATGACAGACATTTCTTCTCTATAAAAAGAAAATATTAACAAGAAAATGTTTAGCAAAAGTAGTATTACTCAGGCAGGAACAAGAAATTATTATACATCTAAATTCCAGCTCATCCTCCTTTCATTAATGACAGAATGCCAAATCTAATCCAGGAAGCAAACAAAATTGGAAACCATATCAAAGTAACACTACAACAGTGCAGAAGACCAAGAGGTGTTTACTTGGAAAGACAATTATAGCCAACAACCTGGTGAACAACTAGAAATGTTATCATAGCAGACATGTTACGGAGCACAGAGTACACAAGCAATTTAGAGAAACATTTGGACTGGAAAAACAGGCACAACAGATAGGTTATAAAATAGAGTTAAATGTTTTGTTCTAATATGGAACACACTGAGAATAAAGATGAAAAGTCAACTATCTAGGCAGGCATGTCAAACTGCCGTCCCACAACTGGATGCGTCACACCGAAACTGCGCCCACCCCATTGCCGGCAATGGGAAAAAGTCCCGATATGTCATGCGATGTCATGTGATATGAGTTTGACATGCCTGATCTAGGGGGTTCTTGATGCTCTCTGATTTTGGTTGTTTTCTTGCAGACATTGGTCTGTCTTTAACATAGATGATGTTACTTAGTTGGGTAATAAAACATCTGCAAGAAAACCAAGCTGAGGACTCCACAGTTCAATTCTGAGCTACAAATATTCTCTTCTAAAGTCAATGAACTTAAATCATTATCAGGTACTCCTGTATTATGACTGTACTTAGTCTGTGTCCTCAAAGAGAAATGGTATGCCCATTTTTATTATTACTTTTTCCTAAGGAACTAAGCTCTTCTTTATAACAGTTCTGTTTAATGGCTGCATTTTACTAAGTTAACTATTTTAACCCAAATTGCAAATTTATACAAATTCTCTAGCTTATTCATGCTATTCCACACGTTACCAGGCTACCAAACAGACACACATACAAAAATGTAGTCTATGTATAATGTGTTTGTATATATGTACACACACACATACACCAAGTATACACATACTCACACACATGTATATACTATAATTAAATGTCTCCATGCATATAGTCTTTATTCATTAGCAACTGACTTCCAGTACATTGCCATATCTATCAATACATCACATGCTGATACAATTAACTGCACTACTTAACACGCACTATCTTCATTATTGAATCTTACTGATTACTACCATTGTCAAGTGTTCATTTGTAATATAGAATAGGATCATTTGTAGTATAGAATAGGATGATACAAAATTTAACAAAAGTAAAATGTCTTAGCATTTTCAAAATTCAGTCAATGTTCACAATTAAATTGTAACAGGTAAATTAAAAAATAGCAAAGAACTGATTACCTTACTTATATCTGAGGGATGTAAAGTATCATTTGTTTCATTATTTCCAATCACAGAATGTTGGCCTTTTTTCAAAGCTACTGACTCTTTTCCATTAAAAGCTTCTGAAGGAACTGTATTTCTTGGAGGCTCCAAACGGCTAAATGCTCTCAATTTCTCAAAGGTTTCTGAGCATATTTCAGAGTGCATACATTTCTTTGTTTTCCCTTCATTAGCAACATAAATAAAAATGTTTTATCTCAAACATACTACATCCAAGGAATATTTTTCACCATTCTTCCATACACTTTTCTTATCTAATAATTATGCTGGTACCTATCCTGCTCAATAGTACATAGCTTTGGCTACTTTATATAACATCAGTCTTTAAGCTATATTGCTTCTCCCTTGACAATAGTGCAAAAATAGGGATTTTTTTTGTCTACAAACATCCTGTTTTATGCATTAGTTATTTCTTGATCTTCTCATATCTATCCAGAAATCTATTATCAAAACCATTCATATAGAAATGTTATCAAAATCATTCATACATCTTACTGCTTTGAAATGTATTGCTCTCATTAGTTTCCAAAAATCTTCTATTCTGCTTCTTTATAAGAGTACGCATTTATGAAAGTCTAATATCAAAACCAAATAAAGAGGTAGATACAGATTCACAAATATTAGCAGTTTAAAATATTGACAAAATATGATTGAAAATCAAACAACAGGTGCAAACGTTGAAACTTATAGTGGTTAAGTTTCAATTAGGTGTATATTAAGTTTAATATAACATATATATTAAATACTAATATGTATGTTTGTGAACTTTGTAAATGACAAAATAAAAAGCCAAGGAAAGTTCCTTAATTCTATCTTGCTCCCGGATTTTCTAGATCAGGGCTTTTCAACCGGTGGTATGCGTACCACTGGTGGTACGCGACCACCTGGCTGGTGGTACACGGCATCGCCTCCCTCCCCCCTGCTGCGCTCCTTCTCAACTCACTTGTTTGTGGAAAATATGCTGCTTGGCAGCAGCCTCCACAAACTCTACCGAATGTGCCCTGCAGGGGGCGCGTGAAGACCACAGGTGCAGAGCAAGGCCCCGCCCTCCCCAGGGACTCATTGTGCAGCAACCGAATTGACTTCTTCTCATGCACGCAGGTCAGTGAAGGGGGAAGCTGCCGCAGCGCCGAACTCCTATGCCCTTCAGCTGGCGACCCCCCAAACTTGTGCTTGTCAGCTGGGAGGTCTGGCGACAGCCGCCGGTCTCCTTTGCCACCCCGCACGTCGTCCTCGACCCCCCCCTGCCCATTCATGTCGAGCCCATGGGAGCTTCACGAGGAGAGAGGGAGGGAAGGAGGAAGGGACTCCTCCTCTCCTAAGGTTCAAAGCATGATCAGCTTCCCAAGGGCACCACAATCCTCATGAAAGCGGGGGGAGAAGCAAAGGGGGCGAGAGAGCTCGCAGCGGGCTCGAAGGAGCACCTGTCAGCGTCAGAGACGAGAAACTCCCCCACAAACCCAGGGGAAGGGGTGGAGAAAAGGAGCCGCCTTTGGGAGGAAACCGCCACCTTCTTCTCCTAAGCTTTGCGCTCTCCTGTTCCTCAGCAGCCGGGCTGCCAAACCTCTGCTGGCTGGAACTCTGCGTTTGTTTTGTTTTTTTACTTCTCCCCTTCACGTGTTTCTGCCATACCTCCTCGGCGCTCCCGGGAACGGGGCAGGCGGAAGAAAGCTTGGCTAGGCTAAGCCAGGCAAAGAAAAGCCACGGAGCCACGAGCTCAGATCGCAGGCAGGCCGGGGAAGGGGGTGAAGAAGAGGAGGGGGATTGGGAGAGATGAAATGCCAAGCTTGTCCTTGCCTCTCCCAAGGACCTCCTGCGCCACCACAGAAACCTCACCTGGTTTCAGATCTACGCCACAAAAGTTTTTCTCGCACAGAGAGGAAAAACAATTGCAGAACACTCGGGAATCCCTTGCAAGGCACCATGTACCTTGGTGCTTATTTCCTAATGCCTTCCCCCCCCCCCATGTTTTCTGCTCCACCCCAAATTCGCCTCCCTTCCACTCTCCTTATATCTATGGTCTTAATACAGGCCTAAGTCTGTTTCGCTTTCCACACCCCCTAAAATTCTTCATTCAGAAGAATGAAGGGGCGCAAATCGGCGTGTGCTCAGAAACGCCAATTCCGTGCACCAGCACTCTCGCTCGCGCAACCAAGTGAGCTGGGCAAGAGCCCAGGATCTGGGCTGATCCGCGCTTCTGCAGAGTAGCCCAGAAGCGCAGATCAGCTGTAGCTGCTCTCCTGGGCTCCTGCACAGCAAACTTGCTCGAGCTTTGCTGGAAAATATGCCACTTGCTAATTTAGCAGAAGCGCGAATCAGCTGTTACCGTTCTGCTAACTTAGCAAGCGGCATGTTTTCTGGCGAAGCGTGAGCAAGTGAGCTGGGCGGAGCTCTCCTCTGCCTGTGCACAGGCAGGTTTGGCAAGTCGCCATGGCCACCGGCAGCACAGCCACCAGCCATGCTGGCAGCGTGTCCCCCTCCCCTTGTCCCTTCCTGGGCACAGAGGGGGGGAGGAAGGAAGGGACAAAAAGGGAAGGAAGGAAGGAAGGAAGGAAGGAAGGAAGGAAGGAAGGAAGGAAGGAAGGAAGGAAGGGACAAGGGGAGAGAGCGAGGGAAGGAGGGACGAAGAAGGAGGTGGAAAGGAAGGAAAGAAGGGGCAATGGGAAAGAGGGAGGGAAGGAGGGATAAAGAGGGAGGTGAAGGAAAGGAAGGAAAGAAGGAAGGGGCAATGGGAAAGAGAGAGAGAAGGAGGGACAAAGAGGGAGGTGAAGGAAAGGAAGGAAAGGAAGGGACAATGGGAGAGAGGGAGAGAAGGAAGAAGAGACTAAGAGGGAGGTGAGGGAAAGGAAGGAAAGAAGGGACAATGGGAGAGAAGGGAGGAAAGGAAGGCAGGCACCCACCCCAGAGACCCACGGATTCCCCCCTCCACAGGCACCCTGTAACCTGAGTGATCAGCTAGCCACGCCCCTGGCCATTGACTACATGACCCTTGGACACTGTGAATGTCATAAGTATGAATCAGTTACCAAGCATCCGAATGTAAATCACATGACCCTGGGGATACTGCAACAATCATAAGTGTGAAAAATTATCATAATTTGCTTTTTTCAGTGCTATTATAACTTCAAACAGTCACTAAGCGAATTGTTGTAAGTCGAGGACTACCTGTACTTTCTCATTTTTTCCTTTTTTTTTTGGTCAGGTTTTTGATACCTTGCTGGGCAAGTGGTGGTACTCGGATATAGCCTTATCCGAAAAGTGGTACAATGGGTGAAAAGGTTGAAAAGCCCTGTTCTAGATGACCACAAAAGTCGCAGTTACAGAGTATTTTCAAAATTTGGGACAACTCCTGGAAAGAAAGAAAAGAAATTACAATATTTAGAACTTACCTGTTTTCTGCATATCCACTGAATTACTCTCTTCTTTTCTACACTGTAGAGACTTTGAAGATTTGTCGTTATATTCTTTGTTTACCAGTTTTTTCTTTTTCCTATCCGGTTCAATAGCCTAAATAAAGAAGTTTTAATATATTTGTACTGTGAAATAATTTATTTTGTATTCAATTAAAAGCCAAAAGAAAAAATCAAAACTGAGGCTTACTGAAATTATCCTTGCTTTTGATCTATGATTACAACCATAAACCTATGGGCACACTGGCACACATTAAAAATAAAGTTCTGTTGCTTGCTCTCAAAAGTGTACACATACATAACACACATATAAAGATGCTATATACAACATCCTTACATATAAATACATATAAATATTAATCACTATCCATCTTGAATATATAGCAGAAAGAGGAAGTTTGAGAGTTCACAAGATTTAATACTATAAGGAACAAAACTGTAACTGAATCTGAATATTCTGTTTCGGATACCATGAAGCCTCCTCCCAGAAGGTAACAAGGAAAACAGGTTGTGAAGAGGACACTGAGGTTTATACGTTTTCTCTCATACGAAAGGAAAAGGAACTGCAGGATTTGAACCAGCATTCTAGGTTAATTTAATTGTCCAACCATACTGAGAAAACTTACATTATATTTTTCATTTTATTCCTTTATTTATAAATGAAATTTATAACTACAACATTTTGAATGTGTGAAGAGTAATTCAATTTGTCACAATGATTTCAAATGCATTTACTTTAAACCAAGATCTTAATTCAATAATAACTGAACTATTTCTTACTTAAATCTGAGACAGTACCAACTTTCTCCATCTTATAAATACAAAAATGATGCTGTGATCAGATTCATCAAGTCAGGCTAAGATGAATCTACATTTTCTGGAATAATATATTACATCCGTGTTATATCAAAACATTAAATTCATCTAGTAACCCAATGAAACTGTTCACTCTTTCTTAGTATATCACATATTTTTTACAAGAACATACATATACATAATCTGTTTGAATCAATTTCTTAGAAAAATGCACTAACTTAATGGCTGGAGAACATGTGTCCTCTCTCTCTGCTTTACTCTAACAAGCAATATTCAGCAACACTTAACAGAGGCAATTGCCTTGAGGGACTGCTAGACTTGCCTAGCTATTTATTTTCATGTTTAACAAGCCAAATTAAATACAGCAGGGATATTATAACTCAGTTTCTGACTCTTAACAAAATTGAGTAAGGAAAAATATGAAAACTGCCATCCTAGTGCTTATCCAGGTTTTTTCAGCTCAGATATGTTATATCTGAGACTCCCAGGAGGCTGCTAACATGAAAGAGGAGCTACAAGTACAGTGCACATGGCTAACTATATCCTGAATGGAAAAGAGAACATTTTCTCCTGACATGAGATTAGAGCAGAAGAGATTTGGGGATACTGTGAATGACTGAACCGTGAGATTTTGGGTGTCCTAAGCCCACAGCGGCTGTGATGGGGAGGAAGCAAGCAGTGTGTTTATTAATCACTAGGAGCTCTACTGAGTGGTTTTCTTTGGGGCCCAGAGTGTTCCCTTAATACTCCTGCTTTGAGGTATTTTTTTAACTACCACAATGAAATTTCAGTATATTTCAACTGGTCTGACTCCATTTATCATCAAGATGTGGCCAAAACAACTTCGTTGGGTGCTCTTGAATTCTAATAGAATGCAAAGGTCCCAAAGTTAATATTAAAAAAAGAGAGAGAGAGAGACATTTAGCTTTTTGAAGAAAAAGCTTTCCAAGTAGGATTAGCAGTTCTGCAACTATTACAGCGGTTGCTTCTAATAACCATTTGAGAGGTCAGTCCTGCCAGCCTCAGCTGGTTTTCTCAGTTCTTAAGGCTAGAACGGGGGGGGGGGAGAATTACAGCCGCAATTACCCAACCTAATCACGCTGCATTAAGAGGGCCACAAAATAGCCAGAAAGTCTTTCTCGTTACAGGAGTTGAACGACCACCCAGCCTCGCCCCGCAGCCGTCACCACAATCCGGGGCGCACCGTATCCTGAGCAGAGGCGTCAGGCTTTTCCTTTTTCACCCCCTCAGCGGAGCTGCTGCGCTGCAACGATGCCACCGGCGGAAAGAATTTACTTAATACGGGCTGGTCCCGAGACCCGTCACCGGGGTTAGGCCGCCTCCTTCTTCGCCTAGGCAGCATCGCAGACTCGGTGCAAGAGCAGAAAATATTAGGAAAGTAGCCACCGCCTGCGATGAACTGCTTGAGACGAGACGAGACGAGTAGGTCGCCGAGAGAGCTCCAGCAGAACTCGTATGCCGGCGGCTTCCCGGGCTCTTTCTTCCCGCAATGGACGAGGCGCGGACGTTAGGTCACAGAAGCGCCCCGACTTTGCCGGTCAGCGAAACCGACCCCACCGTCATGGCTGCCATGACCACCCGCTCTCCTCTTCCCGCGTCTCTCTGCGCATGCTCCGCAGGTTCAATTGCTCAGAAGTCTGCCGAGGAAGTGGACTAGCCGATACGGAGTTGCTGCGGCGAAAAAAGAGCGATGGTAGCGTCTCTGTATTCGATCGTTGCTGTGTGCAAGAACATGGGCATTGGAAAAGACGGGAAGCTTCCTTGGCCTCCGCTCAGGTACAGTCCTGCTTCTTTTCTTTTATCCCGCGCTTTACCTCGAAGAGAAAAACCACAATTCCCAGCATGCATTGCTTGCCTTGCATTGGAAGTTGCATTGAATGATCTCTCTGAATGGGAGTGTGTAGCTTGGGGGTTGTAGTTAATACGATCATACGGGTTTTTGTTTTGTTTTTTTTACCCAGAGGCTAGCAGATATTTTTTAGTAGATAGCGCAAGTTTTTCTTTAGCGAACTCTAACAGTAGTCTATTGTTGAATTCATTTTCCCTCTGCCAGTCCCTAACCAATATTACGGTAAGCTGGGTAGATGGGACATATGGCCCTTTTCATCTAAGCGGTTTTCAAGGAACAGCATTATTTTGCCGCCAACCAAATGATTAGAAAGCACTTTGAAATCCTCTTACTTTTCAAAGCTTGATACTCCAGTACTGGGCAAAAGCTTGAAGTAAGGGATAAAATGTCTCCCCGCCCACCCTCAGACAGAAATCGCCCAGGGTTAAATAATGTTTCAGCAGATCAGTGACCTTTAGGACAGCAAACTTACAGGATGCAGCAAGTGGAATAAAGGGCACATTTCTGGGGGGGGGATGTATTGCTTGAAGGAGTAGAACTGAACATTGTAAATAAGAGAATTGCAATGTAGAGACAGTTGTAAAAATTAAATTCGGTCTGTGTGAATTAACTGTATAAGAGCAGAACCAACGAACATTAAAGAACTTTAGATTTCAACATAACATTGGACTGGGGTATATGTGTGTGTGGGTGTTTGTTGATTAACTTTAATCAATTAACTTTAATTAAGTTTCCAGATCTTGGGAGTAATAATAGAGCGTACTCATGAAGATTACATCATCACAAAATGTGTTTTTGTTTTTCTACAGGAATGAGTATAAGCATTTTCAGAAAATGACAATGACAACTAAAGAAGAAGGTAATAATGGCTAATTTTTCCTGGATTGGGTGATGGCTGTCATTGTAGATGGACCTTTTATGACTTGTGGACTTCAACTGGCTCAGGAATTCTGGGAATTCACAAGTCATAAAAAGATCATAGTTCTCCACTCCTGATTAAGAAAGAAACTGCATCAAAACATTCTCAAATCTGCTTTGAGGATCCAAGCACATTATTGATTATATCAAGTCCAAAGGCAGCTGAATGGGAGTAATGTTTTTATGTGTTGTGGAAATACATTCTTGGTTCAGCTGAAATCAGTGGCAAAGCCTTAATAAGCTAAGAAAACAATGTCATATTTATTTTGCATAGTAATATAGTTTACAGTCTTAACATTTTGTATTTTCATCTTAGTAGTTCCTTACTACAACCTTCAAAATATGTTAGCATAATTCCAAATGTTTAGTTGAGTGATTTATTTAAAATGATTTAAAATGACTTAGAGAATAAGGGAACACCTAGCTCTCATATACCGTAAGTCTTCCAACTAGGGACTGCACAACTAAGTGCAATTTGTGTCTATTTCTATCCCTATTAGTGTAAGGATCAATTCATCAGTCCATGTGATAATAGGATATTAGAAACTTGCCCCAATTTATATTCTGGAGAGAAGGAACAGAAGAGAAAGATTTCTGGGACTGGGATGCATCAGAAGAGAAAGAAGGTTGGGAGAGACTGGAGGAAGGACATGTCTCTTCCACCATTTTACAACAAAATAATTTTCAAATCAGGGAAGGATTTTGTGGCAGCAATAAAAACCAATAGAAATGATAGGAAACAATCCCCACAACGAAGAACACCATAGTGTCATAACAAAATAAATAAAAAATGTAAAATCCAACAATTGGCCAGGAATAGCCATAAAATGGCTGTTTCATACAGAACTTTACATTTTCTTGATATATTTTCAATCCAAATATCCTAATGTTTTGTGCTGTCTCTCAGGAAACACAGAAGAAATGAAAAACTAAGATCCTTTTTTTTAAAAAAATGGAAATCATCCTTCATCAGAGGCCATCCAAATTTTATTTTCTTCTCTAGCTGAGCTAGCAGTGAGCCACTGATATTAAGAGCTTTACAAGTTTTGAAAAGTACCTATAACAATATTGCTTGAAACAGGTTGACTAAAAATAGCACTATAACCACTAGGCGTCACTATATAATCATATTAAATATATTTGCATTTTACAGGAAAGCAAAATGTGGTCATAATGGGTAGGAAGACTTGGTTCTCCATCCCTGAGAAAAATCGTCCTTTAAAAAACAGAATTAATGTAGTACTTAGTAAAGAATTAAAGTAAGTACTAATATTGATTTTTTTCCAAAAAACATTTAAGAAAATCAGCTACAATGAGTAAACTGGTTGTTGAGAGTGATGTTAACATGATAGCACCACCAACTTTGTAATAATTATATTTGATTAACTATAATTTACTTGTTCAGAAATACATATAGCCATTTTGTCAAAGAGCTGTTTAGCAGCAATAATTTCTTTTCATTTTAATGTGAGATATTCATGGATATTTCATTTTCACATATCTTTGATTTTATGAGCAGATTGCAAAGAACCTTGCTTTTTTAGTTAGCATCCCCAGTAAATGTATGTTAATTTTAGTGCATTAATAATGCATATAGATTTTATTAAGGTTAGTTTTTAGCCCCCAAAATAATACATGTATTATGTCTTTGATTTTTAAAAACAATTTGTACAATCTGGGGAAACCACACACTAATATATCAGCAGGTTCTTTAATGATTTCTGTATGACTTAGTTACTTGCTATTCCAAATCAAAGTGCCCACTCTTTTTGCTATAACTTCTAAATCTGTTGCCAAAGTGCAATAATTCAGGTAGGGTTCCTAAAGCAGATATGTGATTGAGATAAATGCATGTATTTCATGCCAAAGACACAAAAACAACATATTAGACCTAAAAAATATTCAGTCTAATTTTAAATAATGTATATTTCCAAGCATTTTGAAGGATTATACTGGCTTGTTTAATTTTACTCTGTTGTTTTAAAGTTTTAATGTTTTAACTCTATTACATTAAGATTGAATACTGCCAGTTGTATTGCAGGATATATGATGATTGCCTTTTAATATGAACTTATGTTTAATGTTGATGGTTTTAATAAAATAATTTTCTAAAAAAAAAAAAAGATTGAATACTGCCTGATTTTCACACCTGAGCAGTATTTTAACTAACTTAAATTTGAACAAAAACTTAATCACCTAGGGAATGGGTAGGGTAGAGCATGGATCCCCAACCTCTGGACTGTTTACAGCCAGGCCACAGAAACGGTAGGTGAGCTCGCACACATTCCCACTTGCTTGAGCAGCGGGCAAGCATGTGCACATGTGTCCCTTTGTGTGAATGATGGGCATGTGTGTACGCCACTTGCACAAATGGAGCTGAGTGTGCTCTTGCTGGCTGCTTGTACAGAACCATCCCCTCTTTCTCCCCCCCCCCCCAGTCCATAAAGCTGGAAAGGTTGGGGAACTCTGGAGTAGAATATTCCAGAAAGTGGGTATGCTCTCTGTTGGTTTCATTGGGAGAACAAATTTTACATGAATCAGATGCACTTACAGATATATGAAGCCCAGTTGAGAAGCAAAGAAGAAGAAAAGAAAATTTCCGTAAAGCAAACTTTATTAAGAGTTGTTTTTTTTTTATGCTTGGCTACTATGTGTTTTGTTTTGTTTTATTGGATGCATTTTCTCTTTTATTGTAAGCTGTCTAGAAAATGCATGTGAAATGAATGGTTATATAAATAAGAATAAATAAATATATAAATTTACCAAAGAAGACCAAAACCCTTCTAAATAATGTTGGAAATAAAAATAAGAGATAGCCAATTCTTCTTTCTCAAGAACAGACTGTGCATTCAATAATCAATTATTTCTAAAAGCTGCTTTTTATATTACTCATGTCAAGATAATTTGTAAAGTATACACAGTTCCACTATTTTTTAAAAAAAATAGGTAACACTTCCATACGTTGTTCTTAATTCGTATTTGGCTGATTTGAATATGTTTTATTTAAGAACATAAGAAATGTCCTACTGGATCATCCTCTTGGCCCATGTAGTCTAGCAATCTGTTCTCACAGTGCCCACAAATTGTACAGGGAAGCCTCTATTGTCCCAAGAAATAGCCTTCAGAAGCAATCTTACTGCCATCATAGGTATTGATTCTCATAACTTCAATGAATTGGTCCAACTCTTTTTTCAGGCCAACTTGAGTGGTAGCCAGCTCCACATGTAATTTTAAATACAGTGAAGAAGGCAGTAGATAGTCTATTAGCCATCTTATCCTGCTGGATATTTGATGAGGCTCCGTTGCCTCATGAAGGGGCCTTGGTTATATGCTATCTGAGGCAGTACAACAACATGAAGCAGCTGCCTTTGTTTCTGAGAGCCCCACTATTTTATCTGAATTAATGCTTGTTGTGCATTGAAAGAGATCAAAACAACTGCCAAAACATCAAAAAGAGAGCTGCAACTCCTGCCTCTGTCCTCTCTCTTGATAGGTAGCACAATAACAAAGTCTTGGCCAGTTGCACTGCCTTATCCTGATGTTTTTTCTCTTTTGCAATAGTGGCAAGCTCGGGTGTAGGATGAGGGTGAAGGTTCGTTCTCCATTCACCTATTTAATAATGTAATAATCAGAGAATAACTTTTTGGGATTCATTAGTTGTCTTATAAGAGTTCTCAGGTTTCATAGAATGTGTGGAATGTTTTTCCTTATCTTCCTTTTCAACTTAATAAAAGTTAAATCAGTTTGGATGAAATTCATAATGGTGATGCAAAAAAATCAAATCATCAATATTGAATTGTAAAAGAATGTCAAATAAAGTAATACAGTGCAAGCATCTGAAAGGAGAGGTTTCCTCCATGGAACATAACGAAGTTTGAGTTTTGCCCTTAATCTTTTTCTGATAAGTTTATCTGTTGGTGGCCAGAAAGATACTTCACAGTAAGTCCAACTACTTACTCTGCTATACATCTATCCCTCCAATGTTATTGGATTTTAATTGGTAATATGTTTATGCTTTAAGGGATGTTCCTGAAGGGGCCCATTACTTGGCGAAAAGTCTGGAAGAAGCCCTAGATCATCTTGAAACACCAGAGATGAAAAGAAAGGTAGACAAGGTTTGGATAGTTGGAGGAAGTTCAGTATATAAGGTATGGTTTAAATACAGAACATCTTTAAATAATCTAATAATCAGAGATTAACTTTTGGGGATTAATCGGTTGTTCTATGACAGTTTTCAGGTTTCATAGAATGTGTGGGATGTTCTTATTATCTTCCTTTTCAACTTAATAAAGTTAAATCAGTTTGGATAAAATTCATAATGATGATGCAGAAAAAATCAAATCATCATTATTGAATTATTAAGGACATCAATGCCAGTCAAATAAATTAATATAATTTAAAGCTGCAACTTATCCAATGTTACAATTTGATTAAAATATTCCTGCAATAAATGGTTCCATTTTGTAAACATTCTAATTCTATTTACTGATTCTGTTATTTACCCGAATTATATGAAGTGCATGAAAGTCATCAAATATAATGATGTCAGGAGCCCACTCTTTTCATTTTTGCTTTTTCATTTTGGGTCATTGTAATTTAGTTATTACAAATTCTTTATTAGTTTCAAATATTATATCCTTAATATAACAAAATCATAATTGGTAACAAACTATTCTTATATGATGACTTCTATTAAATCTGAATATTGTGTTCATAACTAATTTAGTGTCTTCAGAATATTGTCTATAGTTTATTGATAACGTGTTTCCCCAAAAATGAGACCTGGTCTTTTCTTTTCTTTTTTTTTTTTTTTTTTTTTTTGTCTCCAAAAGAGGCATTTGCCATTATTTTCAGGGGATGTCTTATTTTTTCCATTGTCTTGCCTCACAGTGATGGCACCAACAGCCCTTTCCAGCAGGAACCCATGTGACCATTGTCGGCCCACTTTTTCTGCAGCTGCTGCTTGCACACATTGCCCCCAGCCTCCGTTTCGCTCGCCCCCGGCCTCCATTTAGCCAGCAGAGGCCTTCCGGTGGTGGCGGCATTGACAGCCCCATCCAGAGAGAGCCCGTGTGCTGACGCCAGCCCACTTCTTCTGCGGCCGCTCTCCACTGCTCATGTGTGTCAACCTGGCTGGGGGGGGGGGCGATGTGTCAGTCAACCTGGGGCTCTGTTCTTGGCTGCAGAGGCCTTTCCTGAAGGCCTCTGCTGGTAAAATAGAGGCTAAAGGCAACGAGTGCAAGCCGTAGCGAGCAGCCACAGAAGAAGTGGGCCCGTAGCGGTCATGCGGGCTCCTACTAGACAAGACTGTCAGTGCTACCACTGCGAGGCAAGGAAGGTGTCAGGGCATGGGAGGCCTGGCTGTGGGGCCCTGAAGTAAGCAGGTGTGGGACATATGGGGCAGTTCCACCCCCTCCTTCACCTGCTTTGCCTCACCTTGGGGCGGCACCGCAAATAACCAGACGGAATGGGCGGGGGGCCAGCAGTGCAAGCTCTTAAATACGTCTTATTTTAGGACTTATATTAGGCTCACACATAAAAATAAAGCTAGGTCTTATTTTCAGAAAAACATGATATGCTTCCTTAATATTTTTAAGTTTTCTTTCAAATTGATTACATATATCTTGTAAATATATTTTTCCTTACATAATTAAAAGTTTCACTGAGATCAATAACATGTTTCCAAATATTCATGTCTAAACTAAATGTAAAACTAAAGCCTTATGGAACATCTTACCCTCTAAGGTAAGATCTGTGCCCATCCTCCTATCCTTCCTCAAGAGCCTGAAGATCTGGTTCTGGCTGGCTTGGAGACCAGATAAGGGAATAGCATGCTGGAGGTAGTTGCTGAATTGATGGCAGATTCCCCTCCCTGCTCTCTACTCTCCATCCATCCATCTTTTTGTTACCATGTTGTATTCTCATGTTCTTTCTCACTGTTTATTTTATTGTACTATTATTTTACTTAGGTTTATACGCTTCGTTTCTTCCTTTTTAAGCTGCCTTAAAGTAGAAAAATAGGCAGCACATAAATTTAACAAGTCATAATAAATGTCTATGAAGATTCTCATTCATCCAGGTCATGGTTGTCCCAAAAGTGTTTTTTCACAAGACAACTGGACTTTGTTTTTTCCTTGAAGACATTTCACTTCTCATCTAAGAAGCTGCTTCAGTTGAGGAAGCTTCTTGGATGAGAAGCAAAATGTCTTCAAGGAAAAAACAAAGTCCAGTTGTCTTGTGAAAAAACACTTTTGGGATAAAAAACACTTTTGGGATAAGTAATAATAAATAACTAAACCCCAAAGAAACTTTTAAAATTATATTAAAAAATAAAGCTATTTTCTAAGACAGGGGTAGGTAACCTTGGCTCTTTTATGACTCGTGGACTTCAACTCCCAGAATTCCTGAGCCAGCCATGCTGAGGGAAAAGGGAGAAGTTTCCAAGCTGAGACATGCTGGCTCAGGAATTCTGGGAGTTGAAGTCCACGAGTCATAAAAGAGCCAAGCCTGTTCTAAGATATAGGTAGTCCTCAACTTACGACCACAAATAGAACTGGAATTTTGGTCACTAAGCAATGCAATCATTAAGCAAATCATTATGTGATGAAACCCAATTTTAAATTTACGCCTCCAGTGACTGCTATCATGCCCTATAAATACTTATTATCTATTGGTAATGGATATGAATACATTTGTTTGCTGTAATCCAATTTTCAATAGAGATTTGCTTTTGAAATTTTTTGTTTAATAAAACTGCAAAAAATGTTTAGGAAAACCTTTCCCAAGTTAGCCTGCAACAGAAATTTTCAGTCAAAGTACATTTGTTTAATTATAATCTCACCAATTTCTAAAATTCTAGCTGTAGAATGTTATTTGGGTTGAAAATGCATATGTACGTACAGTTTCAATGTTGATTATCATTTTGATTTTTCATTTAGTATGAACTGAAAATATATATATATTTATATATATATTTATATATATATATGTTTTTAAAATTGTTAACAAAGAAATAAGGGATTTCTGAGATAGCTATTTCGAGTTATTTAACTCTCTTCAGTCAGAACTCACCCTTTCCGGGATTCGAACCTGGGCAGTCTGCATGCTAGGCAGAAGCTTTAGCCTCAAGCCACAGGCTCTGTCCCGCTTTGTTAATAGTCAGGGAGTAAAGATGTGTGTCAAGTGGTTATTTTTTAGATTGCACCCTGTAAACCCAAATATGGGAGGAAGAAATCATTCTTTCCTTTGCTTGTTTCAGCTCAACCCAGAGCCATCTGCAAGCACAAATATATATATATGTTTTTAAAATTGTTAACAAAGAAATAAGGGATTTCTGAGATAGCTATTTCGAGTTATTTAACTCTCTTCAGTCAGAACTCACGCTTTCCGGGATTCGAACCTGGGCAGTCTGCATGCTAGGCAGAAGCTTTAGCCTCAAGCCACAGGCTCTCTCCCGCTTTGTTAATAGTCAGGGAGTAAAGATGTGTGTCAAGTGGTTATTTTTTAGATTGCACCCTGTAAACCCAAATATGGGAGGAAGAAATCATTCTTTCCTTTGCTTGTTTCAGCTCAACCCAGAGCCATCTGCAAGCACAAATATATATATGTTTATCTCAGAAATATATATATGTTTATCTCAGAAATCCCTTATTTCTTTGTTAACAATTTTAAAAACATATATATATTTGTGCTTGCAGATGGCTCTGGGTTGAGCTGAAACAAGCAAAGGAAAGAATGATTTCTTCCTCCCATATTTGGGTTTACAGGGTGCAATCTAAAAAATAACCACTTGACACACATCTTTACTCCCTGACTATTAACAAAGCGGGAGAGAGCCTGTGGCTTGAGGCTAAAGCTTCTGCCTAGCATGCAGACTGCCCAGGTTCGAATCCCGGAAAGGGTGAGTTCTGACTGAAGAGAGTTAAATAACTCGAAATAGCTATCTCAGAAATCCCTTATTTCTTTGTTAACAATTTTAAAAACATACCGGTATATATATTTGTGCTTGCAGATGGCTCTGGGTTGAGCTGAAACAAGCAAAGGAAAGAATGATTTCTTCCTCCCATATTTGGGTTTACAGGGTGCAATCTAAAAAAAATAACCACTTGACACACACACACATATATATATATATATACACACATACATCATACATACATACATACATACATACATACATACATACATACATATATATATATATATATAGTAGTTATTACTGTACACCTATTTCAGTGAGTGTGAAAATATCCATATATTTTTTATGCAGCCTTTACAAATTTTATATGCAGAAAGACAAAAAGCACTGTTTTAAATGACCTGGTTCAAAACTGCTGAACAGATTTTTCTGAGCAGAAACCTATGAACAGCTGTCAGTGGCAAATAATTAGTCAAGTTTATTTTATACTCCAAGAGAGAATATCACCTGACTCATTTTGATTAATGCATTTACAAAGTGTTACTCATTTGTAAGGAGAACAAGAGATGTGATGTTTAGTTTATCAGTTAGTGAATAATGGAAAATGAAGGTCTTTTGTTACCCTTGCTAATAAAATACTTTATTCCACATCTAAAAAGCAATGTTTTTTTAAGCCTTCAAAAAACATATTTTTCTGTTTAGTATGCCTTTAGACCTTTTCCTACATAAGGAGTCCATATTTTCATGTAATTAATGTAATAAATCTCAAGCATGTGACAGATTTGTGACAAAATAGTTTATTCCCTGCTTTATTGCAGACAGCATTCTTACTAAGCTTTACTATACATTGAATAGAACCCTAATGCAGGAATCTGTAAGAGTTACGGGAGACGAATTTGAGCAAAAAAAGCAGAAACCTAAATATATAGTTATAGTAACCAATATATTTTAACAAATACGATAGTAATTATTGATTTGAGTCAATACCAAGTTGTAACATTTTGTCTTTTTGCATTTATGTACCAACAATATCTAGATGTAGCTTTTGTTATCACTTATCCATGTGAATTAGTACTGAGAATGATGTTTTTAATCCATAAGGCACTAAAAACCTACTAATAGTTTCTTAATAATTTATAAAAATTACTTGAAAATGTTAAGGAGAAAAACTTATTCTTTAACCTAAGCCCTTACTCTGTGGCTTAGGTTCTCACACGGAGTGAATCCTTGGTGTTAAACAGCAATAGCTATGTTACAAATTGCATTACTTGTTAACCATTCAGAGTTGTGATGCCATTGAATGAGTAGCACTTACAAGAGGTCCTTGACGCTCCAGGTGTTATACCACCCTTGCAGTCATTCAGTCGCAATCCAGGGGCTTAGCAACTTGCTCACACTTATATAGCTGTCATTTGCAATCTTCTCTGCCAGCTTTCCACAAACAAAGTCAACAGGGAAGCCGGAAGGAAAAATTGCAAATTGTTGCCACCGCTTTTTCTCCCGAGGACCTCTGCTACAGAGTATGAGATCACAGAGTGCATATTCCTTGGTATATTTGCGCCACAATACCCTTTCCCCAGCCCTCATTAACTTGCGTGGCACTGCAGAACTCCCTCAAGACCACATACACTCTCCTCAACAACCCCCTACTATCTCATTTCTAATATTCACTGTCCATTGACCTTGCTTCTGGGAAGTCAGCAGGCAGTTGCAAGACCCATTCATGTGACATCATCATTTAATGACCCACAACTTTCAATTAACAACAGCAATAGTGATTGCCAGGATTGCTGTCACTAAACAATGCAATCATTTGATATGTTTATGATCAATTACTTAGTGATGAAAATGCCCATCCCAATTACTGTTGTTAAATGAGAACTACCCGTATGCCAAAACTAAATCAGTCATATATTTACAAGACAGATAAATCCTAATGAAAGCTCTGCTTAAATAAAGGAATCCTTTTTCTAAAATATTTTTTTATAAATTTAGAGCAATTACATTGGAGATTTGAATATATAAACAAATATCACCATTCTATAAAAAGTTGTGTATGATAACGCATCCAGGAGTAATTGTATCTTCCTGCTCATGGACAAAAGAAGCAAAGATCCATAGGATTAAAATTTTACTCCAAATGCTGATGACCTCAAGTTCTTCATCCAAGAGAGTCAAAAGTTGTATTTTGCCTTGACCTCAGTTTCAAGAGAAGAATGTTGAGAACTGGGATATTATAGTAAACCACAGCAATTCCACCTCAATTCCCTCCAATATCCATGCTGGCTAGAATTGTAGAATTTTGTGTTACCAAGTTAGGAAAAGCTAATCAACAACCAGCAGGCAATTAGCTTTACAAGAATTCTGATAAGCAAACCTGCCACAGTAATTTGGGAGTTACTGCAGTGCCTAGACCCTAGGCCAAGGCTGAGCCATTTTTTTTCTGAAGAGATCCATATTTCCCCCTTCCCTCTGGGCATAGGAGGACTCTACACAATAAGTACGAGTATTACCAAAGATGAATAATGACACCATTTTGTCTGTAATACATTTTTTTTCTTTCTGACAAGCATAAAGTTATACAAAAGGAACAGAATAAGCTGAGTGATGTCATGAAATAGTCTCAAATTCTCTATCCCTGCTCTTAAACAGTGCAGCAATATCAGGACTTTGGATCTCTCTACTGTACAAGCATAATGCTTTAATGTATAGAATCAAACATTAAAAATAATATACAGCTTAATATTTTGGTATAATCAGAACTGATAATCATATTGTACATATTTGAATATGTTGATTTGTTATTTGGAATACCTATGAAGGTTATGACTCGTTGATAGAATCATGTTGAATGTTCTGTATTTGCTGTTTTTAGAAATGTTTAAGATTTTGAAGTATTGTTCTGAAAAAAGATTTAAATCTGGAAAAATGTAGCAAGTTTTATAGCATGTTATCAGATTGTGAATTAATTTGGGGGGTAAATTAGAGCATATTGTAATCTGTTTCTTTTATACTCTACATAAGAATTATAATGAATATGAGTAGATATAATCTATTGTATGTGAAGCAAGTATGTAGGAGCCATTTCTGTTCTCATATTTTATCCCTCCTTATAATAAGCTAAATGATTATAATGTGAAATAATTTGGTTCTCCAATAATGGAAATATTAATTCAAGTTATGTTAATGGTGGCCCAGTAACAAATTATATGTTAGTTGATAGCAAATTCTATTTGTTGTGATGAATACTTTGGCTATAATGAACATTATATAATAATCATTGGAAAGTTTTGAAGTATAGAAATTCATCTGATTATCCAAAAAAAAGGTTGATAAAAATATTACAAAGATATTAAAGTGTTGTAACATATAAATCTCATTTTATCAAAATAGAGGTTAGCAATTTGGTTGTTTCCCCCATCACAAGAACATAATTGTTGGACTAGATGACCTCCAAGGTCCCTTCCAACTTTATTACTATTATTATTAATAATAATAATATTTTCATGTAAGGAATTTTCTTGAGCGTATCTTTGAGAGACGCCTAAGTAATCTCAAATCAACTAATTTAGTGTATTTGGATATTCTGCTGTCCTAACTGTGGGATTCTTATCCAGGATTCTTTATCTAACTATTGTAATATCCTGCTTATAGCTCAAGACCAGCAGTCTTAAAAGAGAACCCCTAGTGCAATTTATTTTTACCTTGAGTCCTGGAGGACCAAGTAGTTGACAACCAAAGTTAGTAGTATAAACCTTTGTGAACCCAAACAACAAAAATGCTTTCGCACAAATTTAAAAAAGAAAACATTTCCAATATAATTTTAAGTAAACAAGAAAACATGATCTATCAATTAACTTTAAGGGAACTGAATTTATTGACCATGAAAATAAGCCAATATAATCTGTCATTTCCTTCTTCCACCAACAACCATACGTGTTGTTTCAGGCAGAAATGATAGGGCTACAATCCTCTCCATAATAGTGCTGACCCTGATTGTCCTAGCACAGGTTTTGATCCAGCATGGGGGGGGGTGCAAAGTGCAAAGGTAATGGCTGTTTATATTTCAAGAACTATGTACATGACCATTCAATTTGTCGGCCATACCAATTGTGAGCTGTAGTACATATAGCTGAGGTAAATAACCAAGATATGAGTCTTGTTCAGTTGTGTTATGTAAACTAAGTTGCATTCTTGCTACTGTTTTTATTTCTAATAGCATTTATCAGTTAGATGGCCCTACTATATATTATTGAATTAAGCAAATTTTCTGGATTTGCATTTATTGTAAACCAACCAAGCACAATATATTAAAGTGTCATTGTATTGCTCAGTTTTAGAAGAATGTAGTAAGAATATTAGTGAATAGTATGATCCTAAGCAAATCTTATTTGACACTTTTTCCTAGCTAGTAAATGATAGAACAGTAGCCAGTGAAAATGTTTTTCTTCTTTTTAACCTGAAGACATAATTTGAGCAGTCACATGCCCTGTAAGTGCTTACGCTTAAAATATTGGATTAGGTTTGCATGAACAGGCATTTGTCAAAACTGAAGTTAATAATGCATTAAGTGAATTTTCTTCAAATTAAGTGTTCAGTGAAAGAAAAGCAGGAAAGCAAGCTTAACAGATAAGATTATATCTGTTAATTTTCATGCTATTTTACAAGCAATTTTCCCCTTTGCATCTAGAAACTAAAGAAAATCACTGATCAAAAGACACATTGTTTCAAAGTTGTTTACTTCTCTCACAATAAAGGAGAATATTTATAGCTCAGGATTGAAATAAGGGTTCTTTGGTACTCTCTGAGTTTGGTTGTTTTCTAGGACTGAAGTTGTTACTAGTTTGGTTATAAAACATTTGCAAGAAAACAACCAAGATCAGAGAGCACCAAGGAACCCTCCTATATATCACATTAATATTTTTAACATGATGCTACAAAATAAACTCTTGATAGGATGTCAGTCTGCAAGGATATATTACCAAGTCACGAAAATATTTTCTACTTTATATTCATGTACATCCTGCTCATGTTTGCACTACATGCTAACTCGTGGTTTCTTTAATTGTTTTCTTAATTACCCAATTTGCCTAAATGTCCATGTTGAGCTACAAACTAGCTAACTACATTTTATGCAAACTACATATAATGCAAAATATAGAGAAAATGCTTGTATTAGTGAGCTGGTAATAAACAAAGGGTCTTTTTTCTGTCTTATTGTGACTTCTAGATACAACTACACATAACTAATGCTGGGGTGGGCAATTCTCCTATTCCAGCAAGTTTATTCTTGTGTTCTTAGGAACACTTCTTTCCATCATTTTTATTCTTTGGATATTTAACTCCAAAATTTATTTTTTATTCAAAATAGACTTGTCAAACTCGCGACGTATCGCAGCTTTTTCCCCATTGCCAGCAATGGGGTGGACACAGTTTCATCATGACACGTCCGGCCCATGGGCTGGCAGTTTGATACCCCTAGTTTAAAATAAACATTAAAACTGCTCATCAAGATATTGTTAATGTTTAGGGAACAAATATTTTTCATATTGCTAAATAACCAAAACTCATTCACTATGTCTTGCTCTTTTTAAAGGAAGCAATGGAGAAGCCAATCCATCAACAACTGTTTGTGACAAGAATTATGCATGACTTTGAAAGTGACACATTTTTTCCAGAAATTGATCTTAAAAAATACAGACTTCTACCTAAGTAAGTATTATATAAAAAATATCTTATATCAATTCCATGCATTTATACTAGCAATATAAACTGGCTACCAATTGGTCTCCGAACACAATTCAAAGTGTTGGTTATGACCTATAAAGCCCTATATGGCAATGGGCCAGGATACTTGCGGCACCGTCTTCTGCCCCATTATTATTATTATTATTATTATTATTATTATTAATTAAATTTCTATACCGCCCCTCTCCCGAAGGACTCGGGGCGGTTTACAGCCTTAAAATTTAAAAAAACATATAAATGTACAAAATTAAAATATTTAAAAATAAATTAAACAAATTAGGCCATAAAATCTATAAAACCCAATATATACAAATCCTAAAATCCTAAAAATTACAAAAATCCTAAAAATTGCACAATCCCCCTAAAACATGAATCCCAGCGACCGGTTAGGGCACATAAGGTTGGCCTCCTATGGGTCCCGTCTGTTAGACAGTGCCGTTTGGCGGGATCTAGGGTTAGGGCCTTCTCTGTTGCTGCCCCAGCCCTCTGGAACCAACTTCCCTCAGAGGTTCGTACTGCTCCCTCCCTCCTAGCTTTCCAAAAACTCTTAAAAACACATCTATGCAGACAGGCTTGGGGCGTGTGAGCAGCGCTCTGCCCCTGGGCCTTTGATTGGGATTGTATGTTGTATGAGTGGGTATAGTTTATAGTTTTATACTGTATTACTATTTTAAATGATTTATATATTTTTGTACTTGTATTTCTGCTGTAAGCCGCCCTGAGTCTGGGGAGAAGGGCAGCATATAAGTCAAAATAAATAAATAAATAAAACATTTCATTGATTTATCTCTATTGAAGTAAAATTTGAAGAAATATTTGGTTTAGCAATACAGTATGTATACAAATAATATTTCATGTTACTTTCAATTTAAAAAATATCCACTAAATTATTATTTCTCTCTCAAGTTATGTAGGTATCTCTGTTGATATCCAGGAAGAGAATGGAATCCAGTATAAATTTGAAGTTTATGAAAATATCATCTAGACCTTACTTGATATGAGCAAAATTACCCTGTAGATCTAAATCTATTTGCAGAATTAATTAAGACTTTTGCCTGCATTGTATTCTCTTCAAGAAGAAAAAAAAGTCCCTTTGTGCTACATCCTTCTCCCATTCTATGACGCTACTGTGCAAAAAAAAAAAAAGACATTTCCCCTATAGGAGCTCTACTGAGAATAAATGCTTTTGCTGTAAGCAAAAAAAGGTTTATTTACAAATATAGCTCAGTTTAGCTATTGAAAATCAGGAAGAGAAGCATCTGTATCACATATTTCAGGCCAGAAAGTGAAAATCATGATTCTGAAGGTTGTAGGATTTATTTCCCAGTTAATTTTAATAATTAACAAAATAAAAGAATTTTCTATTGTTCAATTCCAGCTCTCTCATGTTCATAAATATTTGTACTATTAAATACATTCCATGTTTATTTTCCATTAATAAGAGTGGATTCTAAAATCCTGCTTTTTGAATATGCCTGCTTTTCTGGTTTATATACATTTTTATCATGTTAAAATGTTTGATCTGTTTATGTTAAGTATAATTTGGAAATTTTCCAAATATGGTAGTGCTGTTATTTGTATCAATGGTGACAGATGCCAGGAATTGTAGATGAGAAGTTCAGGAAAATTATAAATGCCATACTCCAGATTTATATATATATGTATATATATATATTCATTGCATGTACCGTATTTTTCGCTCCATAAGACGCAGGTTTTTTTCCTCCCAAAGTAGGATGAAAAATCAGCCGCGTCTTATGGAGCGAAGATGCAGGCAGGGAGGGGGGAGGCGCTGGAGCAGAGGGGATGTGACGCAAGCGCCGTTGCCTTAGAAGACGGCACGAATGCCGCAAACCAGCGTTACAACAGAAATCCCCGAATCACGAGAAGCTTCTCGCGCGCCTTCTCGCACACGAAGCAATTCCATAGAGCTGGGACCGGAAGTCCGACTCGCAAGAAGGCATTCGGGAAGAAAGGCTTGTAGCCCAAAACAACCATGGCGGTGACAGCGACCGTTTCCCTCAACCCCGCCCACACAAGAGGGGCGGCGAAACAAGGAAGGGAGCGGGCGGTTTTGAAGCCGCCCGCGAGCAGCTGCCACCCCGCGTCCAGGCAGACGAGCTCAGCGCCGGCGGTGAAGCCATGAGCCGCAGCAGCGGCGAGGCGCTAGGAAAGCTCCTGAGGGCGCAGGCCTTCCGCTTGCCCGGCCGCCACGGTTACGCAGTTGAGTTTTCGCCTTACCTGCCGGGCCTTTTGGCCTGCGCTACCTCGCAGTACTACGGGATTGCAGGTGAAACGGCAGCAGTTGGCGTGTGCGCAGTGACAGCAGCAGCAGCAGCAGCAGCAGCAACCCCCCTACCTACGGTAAGCGCTTTCTGCTACCTAGATTCTTTGGTCGCGTCCAAAGGGCGGTTGGAGAGGATGATAGTCGGTGTGGAGCAGACTTGTCCTGTAAAAGACAGGGCTACTATAGGCTCCAGTCTGCGTGCGTGTTTGAGGCGCTTCGCTTGGATAGAAGCCACTGCCCCTTTCCTGGTCATTAGGTTTCATGGGATTTACTTCCTAGATTGCAATACTAGGTTTTTTGCAGCTTAGATTGCATTTAACTCAGCTGATAAAAGTTGAAGTCCACAAGTCTTAAAGTTGCCAAGGTTGAGAACCCCTGGGTTACACCCAGTTTGAATGAAGAAGCAAGCTCCAAGAACAAAAAAAGTTCCCTTCTTTTAAAGCAGAAATAAAGCAGTTTTTGATACATGTTCAGTGGAAAAACGTCAGCTAAAGCCCACATGCATCCTAAACAAATGCATGGTTCATTATAGTATTGTGGCTAATAATTTTTTTATGTCTGATGTGGTTGAGGAAATTGATTAGCAACATAAATTTTGGGCTCAATTGTTGTCAAAAGTTGAGGACTACCTGTATGTCTCTTAGCCCACTTTTTGGCTCAAAATATTTTTTTTCTATTTTCCTCCTCTAAAATCTAGGTGCGTCTTATCAGCAGGTACGCCTTATAGAGCGAAAAATGCGGGTATTTAGGCTAAGCACACATATACCGTATATGTTCTGCATATATATGCAGAATTCTGTGACAGGAAACCACACACATGAAAGATTCATAGATTGCACTAAGCCATGGGTTGCTAAAGAAGGTAGAGCTGGCTAAATTAATACAAAATTAGGCAACCTACATTAGGATTCAGGGTGCAGATTTGGTTGAATAAATTGTACTATGATAAGTACCATATGAAAATGATAACTATGCCTGTTTGAGATGCATTAGGAGGTAGAGTTTCTCAGAACTGAAATGATAAAAATGTAAATAATCACCTGTTGGATTATATAGAGTAATTTTTGTATTAGAGAATAGAAAGGGGTACTAAGTAAAACATAAGAGGTGCCTACTTTAACTGTCAAAAGATCACAATTTTAAATTGCTTTAGCCTTACTAAACAATAACGTTTCCTTTTTAGATGTGCCATGTTGACTGTTAGAGAATCTTCCAAATCCACATAGCAAGAGGATATGTGATGCAATAGGCTCTGTAGCTAAGGGACTTCAGCTTCAGAGTACCAAATAGGGCAGGATCAAAGAGCAATAATAGTAAGCATGAGCATCTCACAGAATCACTATCTGATATCAACTAGCTCCTCCCAGTCCAAGTCATCTGGAATTGTCAAGAGGGAACTGGAATGTTTATTTGTTTGTTTAACAAATTTATATGGCTGCCCAACTCATCCATAGGTGACTCCAGGAGGCTTGCAATGTTAAAAATTGCAATATAAATACAGACCCATAAAAAATCCACCCATCCCCTTAATGGCAGTAGCACCATGTTCTTGATAATGTGCTTAAACTTTTGCTTTACTGGAAAATGTAGCAATATCTTTTTACAATAGAGTTTTATGGGTTCCCCTCTGGATTTCCAAATACATAGATTTAGGATCCATGTGAAGGATTACATTACTCTAACAACCAACTTTAAAGAAATAAAAACAGGAGTAAGACACATCAAAAATATGCTGGGAGTGAATTAATCAAATAAAAGTTTAACCCTTTCAGTATTCTGTCCCTTTGTATTCATATTTATATTCCATAGTAGAAGCAAAAGAGCACTAGTGATATATGTTGGCATTTTCTGTTAATTATTTAAAACAATGAAAAAAATTACATAATGCAAGCCACATTCTGCTCTGCCAAAATTTTATGAATGAATATATTCAAGGAGAAGGCCAGTTTGGTGTAATGGTTAAAGTTAATTATAGTTCCCAAGAAACAATTTTGCACTTTATATAGGAAATTATTGGGTTGCTTCTAATTCATTATTTCTTTCAAGAAAAAAAGGCTTAAAAATATTCCAAATGTGCCAGTCTGACAATTAAAATTAGCTTATTTTAAATATATTTAAATTTAAATATTTAAATTAGCTGTTAATCAGTTTATTTCATTCTCTATTTGTCTTTCTAAGAGCAGAAAGTGAACAGATATCACTCGTAATATGATTGGGATAGAATGAGAAATTAGGAAGTAAAACAACATTTCCACACCATTATCCCTATAGTTAGCTGCAGCCAAACTCAAAGTAACTTTTTTATATATATTTTCCCTCTATTGTTTCTTGGTTTGTATGGATTGCTATCCTGAAAGGTAAGATACAAGCAACCAAAATAAATAGCAAGATAACATATAAGCAAGGATACAATTAGTATTTCAGGAAGTTACAAGTGTATAAATAGGGTATGCACTTAAATAGGGCATGTAGAGTGTATGTGTGTGTGTATGTATGTGTATGTGTATATATATGTATGTATGTTTTTTATTTAAATTGCTAACAAAGAATTAGGGAGATCTGATATAGCTATTTCGAGTTCTTTAACTCTCTTCAGTCAGAACTTACCCTTCCGAGATTCGAACCTGGGCTGTCTGCATGGATTGGAGGGGTTTAAGGTGGCTAATGATGCAGCTGTTGTCTGGCTTCTGGTTTGTGGTCGTGCCTCATCATCGGTGTGGGTTTGGGTTTGCTTTTTGCCTGGATGTGTGGTGGTGACATCCTGTGTGGTTTTTGTGAGTGTAGGTCTGGTGTCATTCTTTGTGTTATGGACACGTTTGTCAATAAGGGCGGGTTTCCAAATGGCTGGTAGGCGGGAGGTATCATCTCGTTTGTTCATGCTGTGAGGGCATTTTTCTATCTCGATGGGTTCTCTGATTATTCTGTTATTAAAGTGTTCAGTTTTGGCATCATTAGCCACCTTAAACCCCTCCAATCCATACATGAAACAAACTGACACCCACCATGAAGATGAGGCACGACCACGAACGCGAAGCCAAACAGCTATGCAGCTCACCATCTCTAATCCCCCTGTAACTCAGACTAACTTGAGCACAACAAAAACCCCACCCAAACAGAACACTCCCCCATCCAATCAGAGCACAGCCAATCCCCCATCCAATCAGAGCACAGCCAAGCCCCTAACCAATCAGAACACACCTCCACCCAATCAGAACACAGCCGAGCTCCCAGCCAATCAGTTCAAACCCCCACTAGCAGTTAAAAGGAAGAAACAGTTACAAACACACATTGCTCCTAGAAGCACGAAGCCGAAAGCACCAGCCTGAAGATGACGAATGAGACTTCGTCGAAACGTCGCCAAGACACTTCAAATTCTACGTGGGAGAAAACCCGAAGAACCAAAGAAGACCTACATACAAACACCCGCGAAAACCTCAGAAAACATATATATATTCTCAATACTCAGTTGAATGAGTACATGTTAACCAACTAATAGTTGATGAAATGACAGTTTTTATTATAAATTATTCAAGCTGTAAACCTAACTATTTGTTTTTTAAAATTTAAGTATTTGGGGATAGAATTGTATGAGTAATTGACTTTCTTTTAAATGAGATCAAATTAGTGCGACTGATAATTTTGGGACAGAATTTAATTTTCTCCAGAAAAAAAAGTATATGAAATTGTATTCAGCATTCTTATGATAATATATTATAAATTACCTTTTACCTCAGAATATACATTTCCTGAAATTATAGAATTAGATTTTTTTTTCCTTTCTCAAACTCTTATCACTGTGACAGGAAAGGATTTCATTTGGCACAGGAATAATTAATATAATATTTGTACATGGTTATATTCCCATAGTATTTTCTATTCAATAGGTTCCTAGCCTACCTAAGATTTTTAATTGTTTAAATGCTAATAGATAGCATCTATCATACTACAAACAGCAACAAGAATGCCTGAGCTTCATATTGCCCAATTCATTCTTACAAAAAAAAAAATAGAGAGCGAGTATTACTGTAACTTATTGCTGGATATGTACTTCAAAAAAGGACAAAGCTAAACTGGAATAGTATGGAGCATCCTACGGTGCTAAAATGAGATTATTGGCCATAATCTTGCTATTTTCCTTCAAATTATATTTTGTAATTGGACACACCAACCATTTTAACTATTTTCTTCGTTCACTTTATCACAGAGATACAACTAAAAAGACATCACATTAAATTATTGTATGTTAGCAAGATTACCCACATTGACAAAAGAAGTAGGCTGACCAGGACAGCTGTAGTCACTAATACATCATGACTGCATAAATTAAAATATGTGGTAATTATACTCGCCAAGATTTTGTGGAAGACTGATGCATTTTAGGTGAATCACAATCTACTTTTGGAACTCTAATGGAGGCCAGCTGGTTTCAGCTCCCTTGCTGGTGCTACTATTAAACAGTATTTAATATTTAAGCTGTTTAGAACACTTTGTTCCCAAGAAAGCATGAATGAGGGGGATTAAATTATATCTGTATTATACTTTTCTTTCTGACTAGTAATTAAATTGTCATTCACTGTGCTATATTATTCATTGCACTTAGCCACATAGTACCTGGGAGAAAATTTCCCCCCTGTTCTACCAAAGATTGTTTCAAAGCTACTTATTTTTAACTTATACAAGGATGACTACTGCGGAAACAAGGGTCCTGCTTCTAAAGATGATGAGTATTCTACTGTCTCGCAGTATTGTAAGACTTATGGAACAATATTTTAAATGAATTGTTAACCTAGCACTTTGAAAGGATTAATTTGATTCATAATGAGAAGTATAAATTCAAAGAATAAGATGTAGAAGTGTGGGCAGCAAAACATTATATCTCACAGTCTTTTATAAAGAATAGGACCTAAATGAGAATTCAGCCATGGGTCTCAAAGAGGTCCTTTCAGCCAAATTAATTTTATGAAAAACAGAGATGGAACGAGACATAGTACTGAACCAGTTTGGAGGTTTAGGTATAAGTATATATTGGATGATTTCTGGCAAGGGCAGGATGGTGGTTGTATTTCCACCCTTGCCCTACCTGACCTCTATGCGGCTTTTGAGCCTGGTATCCTTCTGGATCGGCTGAGATGATTCAGGGTGGGTGACACAATGTTGTGCTGGTTCATCTACTTTTTCCAGAGTATAAATAAATATAAGGTCTAGTAGTTCCCATTTAAATACCATGGATTGTTAATAGACATAAACAAAATGAATGCAACTTTAGAGATAAAAGATAATATTTTCTTTAAAAGAGCTAAGCATTCCTAGCTTATTTCTAGTCAATGTCACAGTAAAAAAATTATTAAATAATTCCATTGAATTTCTGTTAAGAGTAGGTTTTTTAATTGATTTTTGTTGATATATGATGACTAATGTCTGTTATAGAATGTCCTTGAAGATTCTTATGTATGGAAAAGAAGGTGGATAAAGCATACACAACATTAAAAATGTACGTTTCCATTATGTCTAATTTTACTAATTTAATTGTTTTGTTCCTTGAGAGTATTGCTAGGAAACAGTTGATACTGAGTTACCATATAGGCCTTTGAAAAGCTACTTCAAACTGAATTCCTGCTCACAAACAAGATGAATTGAAGCATTTAAGGTGACAGGGATAAACAGATTATCTAGACAGGCTTGTTGCTACTATCCTAGTGAAGTTCTCCCATGATCAGATAACCAAAAGCTTTTATGACTTTCTCTGCCAAAAGTCTTATTCCTGGAAATCATTTCACTTCATTAATCTATTCCTTTACATTATATTTAAACATAATGTACATATAGACAAATAAAGGAATCGATTAATGAAGTGAAATGATCTCCAGGAATAAGACTTTTGGCGTAGAAAGTCATAAAAGCTTTTGATTATCTGATTGTTAAAAGATGTTATCTGATGTTAAAATATTTCTCTATAAAAGGCTGCTCAAAGCTTCCTGTTACCTGAAAAACTATTTCTCCATTGTCCTCCCGTCTCATGTTCAGGGATCAGAAATATATTTAAACCAGATAAAGCCCCAGGTTCAGATGTTATTATGTGTGAAATAATAATTAAAAAATTTTGCAATGTTGCATCCCAGGGCTAGCTTGTCAGTCCCAAACTCAGACAACACAGTGACATCCAATCGAATCCAGTTCTTTATTTTCTTGTATCTAATACACAGAATCTTGGCAGACTAAAGCTATTACCTTTTAACCTACTAAATTTACACTGGGAAATTCTAAGGAGTGGCTACCCTGAACTTTTTCGCCCTTCTCCCATCCAATTCAGGTCTCCACAGTCTCTTGTCTTGGCTCCTTCTTTGGAATGTGCTGTCTCCTCCCTGGGAAGCCATGATGCTATTGCTGACATTCCTCTTCACTCCTTCTTCAGCTGCATATTCCATCATATAGCTTCACTTTCTACAGCAATAGATAATTCAAACATGATACTATAGGTTTGAGATTTTAAACACACACACACACACACCAATATATAAGAAGGTAAAAGAGATGATCCAGGTAACTACGGTAGCACTGAAACAATTTGCTAAGTTAGATCAGCAAAATGTATGGTAAACAGCTGCAGAAGAAACTAATTGCTTGGCTTGAATCTGAACATATTTTGAGCGATGAACAGGCTGAGTTTAGAACAGGACAATCAACAATTGACCATGCCTTGGTGCTGCAATTTCTAGTAGAAAAATATATCCATAATTCAGGACAATCCTTTTATGCAGCATTTATTGATTTTAGGTCAACTTTTGACACAGTATCTAGAGAATTAAACTGGCATAAATTCAAAGATACCACAACTGAAAAAACATCTACTCCTGCTGCTCATTAAAATGCAAGAAAATACAAGACTGAAGATCAGGCACACTAATCAAAGTAACTGAGAACTTGAAATGATTCATTTTTTAAATAATCCCAGTTCTTTTTTAAATGCTATAGGAAAAGGGAGAAATACATTTTCAGTTTCATTAGTTGATCATTTCAGTTCACCATATATTTTTAGAAGAAATAAATTATTGTTCCTTGTATAATGTTCTGAACAGATTTTTCATTTCATTATTTTCATATTTAATTTATAGCTGTAAATATAGCATTAGAATTAAATGTTGAGCATATACTTTTATGTGGATTTTAAATTCAAGTTTCCAATGCAGATGGCAATCTTTAAAATATTGAGAAATTTTCAATTAAAGATTAAAAACAATCATATAAGTCTGGTGTTTAGAATCATGGATAGCTTTTATTAAACAGATCTGTCCAATGTTATAATATCAAGTATATTACTGATTGCAACATTTTAGCTCAAGTACCACAATATACATTATTGATTATACTGTACACCATCCAGAGCGCCTCTCTGAGGGAGATCAGTGGTTAAGAAACAGGAAATACAAATAAATAAATACATCAGGAACTGGTAAAAACATTTTTTCCTAAACTTTTTGGGGACCCACAAAACATGTAAAACTCCATTGAATTTTGGCAGCAAAATGCCATGGCTTTGCATCTATTTCTTAAAAAACCAACCAAGTTATGCATAATACAATAGACAAAAAGTGTAAAACTACTTAAAATGTCTACCTTCCCCCAAAAAACCCTATTAAAACACCAGCCCTGAAGTGATGCCACTATATCACAGCACCATTCATTGAGACTCTCAAAAAAGGGTGCAGCACAAAATTATTCGCTATTGGCTGATCATACATTTGATTAAGACAGAGTGCTAATTAAACAAATTCTGTTCCAACTATTTCCTTTTATTTTTAAAACTTTAAATCAGCATATCAATACCTACACAATGCTTCAGATTTAGTTATAAAAAGGCAATGGGCAGCCCTCAAGGATATGGACAGAGGTCTGCAACTCTAGAAAGTAACCATTTACTATACAGAGTTTCAGGAAGATATAGGTAGCCCTCAACTTACTACCATAATTGAGTCTGGCAATTATGGTCGTAAATCATGACAGTTGTACAGAGGGTCAGCACATGACACCCAATTTTACAATCTTTTTTGCAGTTGTTGTTAAGTGAACACAACAGTTGTAAAGTGAGCCCATTGTTTGCTATGGGCCACCTTTGCCAGAAACCAGAAATAAAGACCAGTTTTCTGCAAAAACAGTATAAATGTTTGGTGATCACATGATAATACACTGCAAACAATGGGCTGGTTGTCGAGTGTCCAGAAAGCAGTCACATGACCGCAGGGTGTGGGGGCTGTTGGAACTCTCCTATTACAGTATTTAATTAGCAATGCAAAGATATTGGGGGTATATTGAGTAAATACGTAGGAAAACTGTTTCAGCTATAGTGGTGATGCTGTCCCTATTATTATAAGAACTTTGATAAAATCCATTCAGAAGTGTACACCACCCACATGCCTTACATAAGCCAGGCTGTAACAGGTCATAGAAGAGCAGTAACATTTCAAAAAAGAGTAGGTGTGTTGCACATTCGTTTCCCAGGCTATTCAATACAGAAACAATATTAATAATGTGGGTGGTACAGGAAGAAGCAAGGATGGAAAAAGAGATGGGATGGCATAACTGTCCTTGGATGTTTTCATAGTATGGACTTTTCTGAGTTATTGTTTATATGTATGCCTTATTCAGCTAGCTAGTTTAGAGTCATGGTAACATGGTAAGATTTGCTTACGAACAATATTGTTTATTAGAATGATTCAGCTGTTAGAATTGTATTAACCATTAGTTTCACATGCTACAGTTTAAAAAGGAAAGGCTTCCTCAGATCTGTCTTGATTTGACTATCCTTAATACTTTTTATGGCAACAAAATGAAGCGGTTTGTGGCTGTTTTTCCATGGTTTAGCCTACTTCATACTATCTTACTTCAGACACATTTTGCAAAGCCTAGCTCCTTGGAGAAAGCTCTAATGCTGGGAAAGTTAGAAGGAAGGAGAAGAGGACGGCCAGCATTAAAATGAATGGACTCAGTTGCAGTGGTGATGGGTCTAAGAGAACGTCTACATATGATCACTAAAAATCAATACTGACTTGATGGCCCATAATCATTCAGTCATACAGTCCTATCTCCCCAAGATTATCTGGTGCCCATCCAGAGGAAATATGTCTTCTTCAGTCTTGATAATAAAGAACATAGGTCAGTGGTGACGAATCTACGGCACCCGTGCCAGAGGTGGCACTCGGAGCCCTCTCTGTTGGCATGCGCACCACTGCTGCCAGCAGCAGGTCCATCAGGCCACCGCCGCCACCCGGAACAGGAGCCCCACCCAGCACAAAGGAGGCAAAGCGGCCAACTAGCAAGCTTGAGTAGAGGTGGTAGAGCAGAAGTCACCAACCATTGTTGATTGGTTGACTGGAAGAAAAGGGAGGGGAAAGCATTTTACACACATGCGATGCAAATGAGGTGGGCCTAGTGCCTGCATGATACTCATGAGCCCTGCCTCACTCTTGCATGGTGCAGCACCGTGTGGCACGACGGCAGCCATTTTTGCACCTTGCAGCACAGTGGCCCATTTTTGCACCCTCGGTTTTTGTGTGCCAGAGGCGGCACTCAAGAGGCGCCTCCCTGCCCCCCCCCGAGGGCACCACAATGCTGATGCAGCTCTGGCACTTTGCGATAAATAAGTGGGTTTTGGGTTGCAGTTTGGGCACTCGGTCTCTAAAAGGTCGCCATCATTGACATAGCTAATGCTTTTTATGTAGCAGCAATGCGTGCTTACATTGAATCCCTTTTTCAAGGTATCAGAAGTCTGAATTTCAGCTCACCCAATTTTCCATCATTGCTGAGAATTCTGGCAGGTGAAATATAAAGAAGGCACCAAAATTGGAGAAAAATGAAATACAGATTAGATTAGTCTATACAAATAAGGAAATACACTACACAATCTAAGTTATGCTGTGATTATTCAGTCCTCTGTATTTCTCTTGGAAGGAAATGGTTGGGGGGAGTGTTTTCTGATGAAATACATATAGGATCAAATGTATTTTTTTCCATGTTAATAAATGAATTATACTGAAAGTTGATATGAAGTATAAAACATATTACTCCATAGTTTTAGGTGAAATACAGAACTTTGGCAGTGTTGTCCCCCAAAATGGTCTTAGCTTGGTGCTGAAGCCAATTGATCACCAAACCCAAGATGTGGAAAAAGACTTTTATTTTGTAATCAGGAAAATATTGGAATGTGCAGAGATGGACAGATTAACTATGAGGTTGATTAACTATCAAATTTGGAATTTATTTTATTCTTGGTTATAGAAGAGAATGAAGGATTAGGAATTGAACATGTATTAGCATAGCAAACTCCAGACAACTTGTTGATTGGAAAAATTATCACATGTTGATGAAAAAAAATTAATAAAAATGTTTATATTGAAAAAAAGACTTTTATTTTGGTACCAAGAGATAAAAGTGGCCTCAGCTTTGAAAACTTCTAAGACGGCGATTACAATTTTACAGCAGTTTTTATATTCAAAGGTGATTCAAATACATCCCTTTGCCCTCCCCACAATAATACATGCATAACATATAATATTGATTGGTTACTTGGATTGCAGCCTCCCAAAGCTTCCTCGCTTGCTATGCAAAATAGCTAAATGTCATGCCACCTATTGCCCTCCTCAGGTCGGGGTATCTTGCAAAGCTTCTAGTTTTCTGTGCCAGCTATATGGTTTTAGGTTTTCTTGTATCTTTGTGTTGTATCTGGCCCTTCTCAGCTGAGTGAAATCCACATAAATATTTCTTTAAGAGTTTTATTTAACACATTTCAAAAGATTCACTTCAAAGCCAGCTGCTGGCAGTTTGTTGGCCGGCCAAGTCTGATTTATTTACATTTAGATTAAACATTCTCCCACCTTCCAATTAACTCACTCTTTATCTCTTACATTGTCCAAGACTTCATTAATCTTCCGTAGATTTCAAAAACACCAGAAAACTGCGTTTAAACGAACTCGGTGATGCATCAGACTGCCTCTTGATATTAACGTTGCTCGTGACAAAGAATTAGTTCCTTCTTCCTCTTCTAATATAGTTTTCAATACGTCACTTCCTTTTTCCACTTAACTGACTCCTCCGCCTATCAAACCTTCGGAATCTCGGATCAAGCCATCTAGCTTCCTGATCCGAATCTGACTCATCACTTTGAGAGTCTGACTCATCCTGCATACAAATCTCCTCATTGTCTAGCTCGGCTGCCGGGAGGGGAAAATACCCAGAGGGGCCTGGTTGTGCTTCGTCATCCTCTGATATGTACCCAGCCTGTCTAGAGACACTCACAACACTTTGTATCTTGGGAAAGACCTTGCCTGCATTCATGCAAACAGCACTCCCCACCTCCCCCTAATTCCAGAATGTTTGTTTCTACTTACCAAGTTTCTCCTGTGTTTTTGTTTCCTCCTACCTTCACTGGGATGAGATAGAAGTCTCCTTAAATGTTCAGGATTTGGACAAACTCGGGTCTGCAGGGCTGGCTAATTTAAAAGTCACCAGAAACAAAGGTTCTGAGAGTGCTCTTGACCTTATCTTTTGGCCACACCAGTTTTCCTGAATGTCATGCCTGAAGGTTGTGAGTTATAACGGAACTCATTCACAGGAGTCTCAATGAGAAACAACCTTAAAGAAAAAACCTTCAAGTCCCTGTTCGGGCACCAGAAATGTAAGGTCCCAGTCCCTTACTTGAACTTGAGATATCATGTCAATGTAATCAGATAACCCAAGCAGAGACTTCTTGATCAAGCAGCACTATTTGATCAAATTAAGCAGCTGGGTGGCCAACAATCTGGAACGCTGGCAGAGTTACGTCCAGAAGTGCCACATCTTAGAAAGTTGGTAGCATTGCTTTATAAATTTTATTAGCCAATGAGAAACAGACAACAGAACCATTACATCATAAAGAAGACATCAATCATTCCTGTACACTCCCTTATTCCCTCCTTCGGTATATCGCATCTATGTACATGTTTCCTACACTTGCATGAGATTTCTCTGGTGCAAAAGCCGATTACAAAAAGCAAGAAAGCAACAGTTAGGCTAAACAATTTCCCTTTGTTCCAGAACCCTTCAGTATAGTGGTTAAGGTGCTGGCCTAAAAACCAGGAAACTGTAGTTCTAGTCCTGCTAGACCAGTTACTCTCCTAGGTGCCTAGTTATCTACACTTAGCTGGATCAAGAGCGGGTCTTAGCATGTTTGCTGGACAACAAAATCAAATTAGCAGTGGGGAACGAGAAAGTTAGCTTTACCTTGTAATAGTTTTGGTTAAAGTTTCCCCAGTGAGTCATATCATATGAATGACTCTTGTCTTCATATTATATGAACAAAATATTTCAGTTTTAGCTTCCAGTGAGCAATCTGATTTTTATTTCATCTGCTACTGAATTATTTATTTTTTCTTAGAGTCCAAGGTATTTTCAACAATCTCTCCAAGTCCATAACTAAGTATAATAAATATGGTTCTTTTATAAACCGCTAAATGCTTAGAAAAAGCAACAAAGGACATTTTTCAATATCAGAAATTAAGGCACAGAATCTCTTAAGTATCTGTGTTGGGACCAATGCTTTTTAATATGTTCATAAGCTGTCAGACTTTTTGTCATGCACAGCAATCGGAAAGTCAACCTCACACTCAATAATATTTTATGCCATTGAGAGTCATTTTGGATTCAGGCTGCCCTAATAAGTTGATAAAAAATAAAAAGCTTCTAGATTGATATAATGACTCTTACTAGCCTGAGGTTTTTGATTTCCATCTCATTAGCTTCAGCTCTTATGTAAATAACCTTCACTGAAGTAAGATATTAGCTGTTCCAATTTGCAGATGATAGTAAACTATTCATACAAATCTATGTACTTCCATACACTGAACAATAAGTGAAATTCTACTTGAAAAAATGATATACAATAAAATCTCAATATAACAGATTTTGTGTATAACGGACCAATTTTTTCTGTGGTTTTGTATTACTGGTGTCAAGATTCACTTTATTTGCTTCATATTATTTATGTAATATTATTGCACTAATGATGGTATAATGGAAGTCACACTTGCTTGAATTTGGGTTATATTATTATACAAATGACTTATACCACACAAATGTGATAATATAAAAGAACATAGATGATTAATATCTGTCATGTATATAGTGACATCATCACAATGATGTAATCCCTGATCTACTATTAGGAATAACAGATATTTCTTCCCTCCACCAGATTCATTATATCAAGATTATATCAAGGTTTCACTGGTGGAAAAAAAGCAGAAGGAGGCACCCAAATTTATTAGGTTCACCTTCACCTTCTCCAGAAGGTGGAGTACAGAAACTCTATCATCTCTTATCAGTAGGGCAGAAACCATGGGAGGTACCGGTACATGTCATCATCCTGCCTCTCAGCTGCCTTTTTGCTAGCTAAGTAATTCCAAATATTCTATTCTTTTCTTCTGAATTAATACAATTATTTAATACAATAAATAACTGTATTAAATCAAAAATAATTCAAAGAAAGTGTAACACACTACATAATTAAACTGTGGAATTTATTACTCCAAGACACAGTGATGACCTGGTAGTTTTAAAAGAAGACTGAATAAATTCAAGAATGGCCGTTCTATCAGGCGCTTCTGATCTTGAGCTTCAGTGTTATCTCTGAGCAGAGGGCGGAAAACTTCCAAATACTAGTTGAAGGGAACAATGGTGAGAGGGAAAGTGTGAGCACTGGACATTTAACTGGCCACTCTGAGAAACAAAACAATGGACTTTGGCCAACCCAGAGTGTGGTATTCTTATGATTTGCTTAAGAATCAATATTATAAAATTCACTCCATTGTAAATCAAATTCATGCAGAAGCTTATCTGATTTTAGTCCAGACTCTTGTCAAGATACTTTGCTGCATCAGAAAGAATTGCAAATATTTCTTTCAAACTTCTCTGCGTATTATAGAATATGGAAAGCTGCCTTATACAAACTATATTTATACAATGCACTATGGCTGTCTTAATTAACTTTTACTTAATAAACCTCAATGGTTGGATTCACACACAAGATGGTTTACATGCCACTGGGTGCTTCATACAACTATTAATGCCTTTGTAAGCAAACCACATTTTGTTTTTCTATAACCCATTTTCGGATAATCCATCTAATGCAGTATAACTGATCTAACTTGGTTGACATATTACAAAAAACTATAGTTTCTAGCCAAGATTTTTAATAAGCCAGCATTAGGGGAAAGCAAACATGGTTAGTGTAAAACATGGTAAACATGGTTTTAAGATATCAAGGATTAAATACAGGACTTCTTCCATGCAATATATAAACTATATTATTGGATTCATACAGTAGGCTTACTTATGGATAACTTTAAAATGGTTAGCCCAAGAACCAGTTCTGAAGCTTTACATGACATGCTGAACTATAAACTAATCCTGAGGACTAGGATCCATGCAACATACTGTAAGGTCCCAGTCCCTTACTTGAACTTAAGATACCATATCAATCTAATCAGATAACCCAAGCGGAGACTTCTTGATCAAGCAGCACTATTTGACCAAATTAAGCAGCTGGGTGGCCAACTATCTGGAATACTGGCAGAGTTACGTCCAGAAGTGCCACACCTTAGAAAGTTGGTAGCATTGCTTTATAAATTTTATTAGCCAATGAGAAACAGACAACAGAACCATTACATCATAAGAAAGACACTAATCATTCCTGTATATTCCCTTATTCCCTCCTTCAGTATGTCCCATTTATGTACATGTTTCCCACACTTGCATGAAATTTCTCTGGTGCAAAAGCTGATTACAAAAAGCAAGGAAGCAACAGTTAGACCAGAGGTTCTCAACCTGTGGGTCGCGACCCCATTTGGGGTCGAACGACCATTTCACGGGGGTCGCCAAACAACGCAGTCCACCATTTTCCCCCTTTTCCTTAGCTGTGCTACGCCATTTTTTCCCTTTTCCTTAGCTGTGCTACTCCCTCTTATTCTATTGGCTTTTGAAAGCCAATAGAATAGACTCTCTTGAATAGAGTCTAATTCTATTGGCTTTCAAAAGCCAATAGGAATTTTCCAGGCTGTCTCCGCCCTGCTGAGCCCGCCAAAAGTCCCAGTCTACAAACGGTGCTGCAAGTTGTCTGCAGCGAAGGTGAGCTCTCCGGAAGTTTCCACCCCTCCCTGCTGAGTAACTACTAAAACTGTAAGTAAAAGAGGGCCAGGGGTGGGAGGTGGGAGGCCGGCGGGCGCAGGGAGGGTTTTTGGCACGCGTGGGGCCCGGCGGGTGGCTTACCTCCCTTGGGCTGGGCCAGCTGGTGGCCCAGCCCGTGGTCGCCGTGCACCGCCGCTGCCGCCCAGGAGCGCATGGGCCTGCCTGCCGCAGCCCCAAACGGGCGGCAGTGAAGGCAAGGCTAGCGGGGCAGTGGCGGGCGCAGGGAGAGTTTTTGGCACGTGTGGGGCCCAGTGGGTGTCTTACCTCCCTTGGGCTGGGCCAGCTGGTGGCCCAGCCCGTGGTCGCCCTTCACCGTCGCCACAACCGCCCAGGGGCACCTGGGCCTGCCTGCCGCCACCCCGAACGGGCGGCGGCCTATGCCTCGGCCGGCGCAGGGGGCAGCACTGCGCATGCACAATGTAGGCCGTCACGCCGTGCATGCGCAATCCGGGCTGTCACGCCACGCATGCGCAATGTGGGCCGTCGCACCGCCCATGCGCAGTGCAGGCTGGGGTCGCGCCACGCATGCGCGACGCAGGTCAGGGTTGCGGCCTGAAAAAGGTTGAGAACCACTGAGTTAGACTAAACAATTTCCCTTTGTTCCAGAACCCTTCAATACTAAAGTACGGTGGCCAGTTTAATGCTTACTTATCATTAAATAGCCAAACGAGCTCTATTCCTTTTCGTTTTACATTTGAAGCAAAATTCCCAGAACTGCATCTTGCTATCCCAGATTAGGAAGATGCAATTCTGGGAATTTCTGCTTCAAATGCAAATGAAAGGAATAGAGCTCGTTTGGCTGTGTAGCAACAACAGTAATAAGCCAGACCAGCTGAAAAATCAAGTTAAATCGTAAATGGTACGGTTCGGGCTGAGCACGTTGCTTGATTCTCATCCATCGGAGTTTATGAACTAAATGTGGCTTTTTCAACAACCATAACTAAAATAAATCATGTGTTGACATGATTCACGTGTGAATCCAGCCTCTATTAAAGATCTGCTTCCCTTTCAACTCTGAACGACCTTTTCGCCTTAATAATCGGGCCTGGGGGAGACTGCGCGTGCCCGCGTCCCTTCCACTGGTTGTTTGGCGGCTTCTGGCGCGAAGCGTGTCTTCCCCGAGTCGGCTTGTTCTGCGCCCAAACGACAGCCGTCCGCTCATCGGAGTTCAGCTGCATCTACTCAGAGCCGTCATTTCGCGTGGAACCGAGGAGGTAAAATTTGCTCCGGACCGTGTGACTATTGGGAGGGCCTTAGCCAGCCGGGTTACCTCTACCCCTTCTTTACTCCCGTCCGTTTTTCTATTCCGCGGAGGAGAAGCACAAAGAGCCCGAGGCTACAAAAGGCAGCTTTCCGCTCCAAGCCCCTAGCCTAGACGGCCGCTTCGTCAAGCAGGTAAGCACTTCAAGTAGGGCGGCAGGAGACCCCTACCGTCGGGGGAGAGAGGACAGAGCAATTTAGGAATGGCTCCTTCGCTTTTCTGCAATTGCGATAGATTCGTACGCTTAACGGCTGGGTTGCCGCCCCCCGAGCGCCCCGGACGGTTCACTCAGCTGTGCATTTTGGAGCCGCCCTGAGGCGTCCGCTCGTGCCTAAGAGGGTCGCTCCAGGCTGCTGGCGGGATTTTGGTGCGAGCGTGGGGCGAGGTGGGCGAGAAGGCGCTAAGCGGAGCCGCGCGCGGTATCTTTTGCAGAGATAAATACCGTCGTGAGTGATTTTAGTGCAGTCTACCAGGGAGCCAGGTGGTTCGAAATGAGCGGAATAATACTGGAATAAGGAGAATAGGAACCCGACTGCTTTATATGCCCAGCTTTTCTCAACTTGGGTCCTCGATCTGTGTGAGCAGAGTCAGACTGGATGGGGTTTATGGGAATTGTGGTGTCCAGGTTTGAGAAAGCAGCATTTAATCCTGTCATTTTATAATTCCCTGCAGTGTATGAGAAATTTATACAAAGTGTTGTATTTGTACTTTATAGAATACTATAGTTATATTTAACTAAAAGTAGTGTACTCCATCTAGAATGCAAGGGTGGAGTAACTTTAGTGATAATACTCTGCCTATCCCAGTTAAATTCTGTAGTGCAGTTGGGGGCGAGAGAAGGTCTAATTTTCTACAAAGGTTATTTGAAGATTACTATATAAGTAGTTAAGAAAATGAAAAACTCCAAAATCATGGTAGGCTCTCTTTTGCCTCAATCACTGAAGTTACATTAAGTGGCTTACATGCCTGGATTCAAACAAATATTAATAGCTAATCTTTAAAAATTTGCAATATTGTGCCTATTGATATAGTGATGACTCATATTAAAGATGACCAAGTATCTGTTTGATAGAGGTTGTCTCCTAGGAGTTATTAGGAAAGATCTGCTTTTACAGCCCTGAACCTTCTCAATGCCTATTGATTTAGGACCAAATAATTTCTGAATACAGATATGAAGCTTAATGGTGAATGTGTATCATTAGGATCAATTGCATTTTATTTCAGTAAGATTTGCATAACATACTATTTGATAGGGTCTGTAATAGAAAATAGAACCAAAATAAAAGTGGAATTGCTCAAAACATCTTATCTCGTTTTTGTTTCTGTAAATGGGAGTATATAAATAATGAATAAATAAAAAATAAACAGTTAAACTGAAATCCACCAACTGCAGTTTAGATGATTTTGGCAGTCAATTTACAAAAATTAAAACGGGTTCATGAAAGATCAGCTCCTATAACTACTACTATTGCTGCCTCTTCAGTCACAGAAAACATTCTTTATGTACTGATTGCTATGAATTTACAGTGGAAGGAAATTATTACCTCAGTACAGGCTTGTGAGTTTCTCAATGCATCCAGTTCACTACTCTGAGAGACAGCAATAGAGAGACTAGATAGATCTGTTCCAGCAGAGCTACTCTGATGTCCCTATGACTTAAAGTACAGGCCTACAACTTTTCTCATCCACCTATCCACTTAGGAATGTTTGTATATTCCTGTGACAGGATAACCTAAATTTAAGTGGAACTAGATTAGTTTTCATGGATTCCAATGCTATAAACATAGTTAAAGTGCCACAATATTCTTAGTTGGCTATATTTGCATAGTGGTAATCTCTAAGATATGTTTTACAATAATTTGTCTGAAATGGTATGGGTTTTCCTCCCTGAGCAGGGGGTTGGACTAGAAGATCTCCAAGGTCCCTTCCAACTCTATTATCACTATTATGTAACAATGTGATGAACTAATCTACACAAGTTAATATCACTTATATTTGAAATTGGTTTTGTACTATACAGGTATTAAATGGCTAAAAGTTTCCTTATTAATTGTTGTACCATACAGAAGCAGTGGTATAAGTCAGGCATGTCAAACTCGCAACATCACGTGACGTTGCGTGACATATCGTGACTTTTTCCGGTTTCAGTATGATACATCTGGCCCATAGGCCAGCAGTTTGACATGCCTGGTATAAGTCATCTAGTAGTGAAGTGTGTTGTTTTCAACTAGCTTAGTGATCTCTTTGTTTTGGTTGTTTGCACACAGTATTTTAGGTTAAAATATTTAGTATGTTCTCAAACCTAGAATTAGAAAATCTTACATTCATCCATTCACCACTGTATGAATGTATAGTAATGTATGGATCGTTTTATATAGTATATGATGTACATTGGGTTGCAGTATTTGCAAATTACTGTATTCCTTTGCCTAAAGGATTGACCTATTTCAACTTTTCTTAAAATTAATGATTTGTACCCTATGGTCATTAAGAGTTCACACCAATTTGATGACACATAATTATTGATCTTGTCAGAACAAGAAACTATCAAAGATTTTGGGAAAGATGCAGACAAACTGTAATTACTGGAGAAGGGTAGTGAGAATGATTTGGATCTATTTTTATGAGGAGAAATTAAGAGAAAGCACCTTTTTACGTGGATGAAGAGGGGTGAAACAGAAAATGAAAACCTGTTCTCTTTTGTTCCAGGGTGAAGATCATAAAATAATGTTCTTATGTTACAGGAAGGAGGTTCTGACTGAATATTAGAAAATTTAGCAGTTGAATCAATTTCTAAGGAATGTTGGAACTCCTTTTCCCTGGATGTGTTCATGTTCAGCCATCTGTTGAGGGAGCTTTAATTAGGATTACATCACTAATAAAATTGGACTCATTAGCCTAAATGCATCCTTCCAATTCTCTGATTTCTTTTTTTTAAAAATGAATACTGCAGAGGAATGTGCTATTCAATCATCACTAATTCTAAGAGATCATATGCAGATATTCTCTACATTTTTATTCTTTAAAAGCTTCATTGAAAAGAGATAAAATTAATTTTCTGCATGTCACAGATGTTAGAAGAATATTGTGCATGCTTTGAAATGACTTCAAATTTAGTGCCTCTCTAATAACCATCTTTTTGTACAAAATCAGCAACACTGCTTGTCAAGAGTAGAGATAGGCATTTGAATGCGTTGCCCAGGTTATATACTCATTTAACAACAAAGCAATCAAATGAAATATTGGCTGGCAATAAAATAAATTTTCTCTGTTAGAGTGTTAGAGTCAGATCCTGACACTTCTGCTGAGCCCAGAAGAAGCGCCGATCAGCTGAAATGTTGCAGCATCTTCAGGGCCTTGTGATTTACATTCAGATGCTTGGCAACTGATTCATATTTATGACGGTCACAATGTCCCAGGGTCTTGTGAAGTGACTAAAACCTGCTGCAACCACCCAGCAGATGTGGGGAATAAAAACCAAACATACCCCACCCCACCCCCGCTGCCAATCCTCAACAGAAATGCTCACAACAATGAAAACCTCGGACAGGAGGAAGAGCGCGGGCAGGCAGGCAGGTGTCTTGCTTGGCTGTGGCTTGGGCACTTTTTTCTTTAATGGACTCTATAGTTCATTTAATTGGAGACATAAGTGACATGCTTACTTCACCAATGTATCATATTCATGTAGAACTGCACCATACAGTGGCTGTAACTGATGGCGTAGCTTGTTTGACTACAATGGAAAAAATATCTTTATCGCATTAGGAACAAAAACGTCTCTACAAATCATTCAGATAAATGTTCCTATTACCTTGGCTACAAGAACATTATTGTTTCAGTAACAATAGAGAATAGGGAAAACATTTTATGCACAAACTATTCTATATATAGAAGAGCTACTTTCAGATAGTCTGTATCCAAAGCAAAATGAGTGTTTCAGATATATTGATTTACACTTGGAATATGATAGAGTAGCTTTGTTCAGGTATGGATAGAAATGCAATTGTTTTAAATAGAAGGGGTTTGAGAGAGGCAAAGAAAAAGAAATATCCAAAGATGTTGGCAGTTGAAGAGCAGCATGTCATTAACCAGAGCTGTCAAACTGGTGGCCCGCGCACCAGATGCATCACATGCAGACCACGCCCACACCGGTTCTGCAAAGGCAAAAAACATTGTGATAAGTCATGATATGTCACGCGACTTGATCGAGTTTGACACCTGTGTCATAGATGGAAGATGGGGTGGTGGGCAGGTTGATGGGATCTGCTGCACTGGGAGTTCCTATGGGAAGAAGGAGAGAGTTACACACCAGCCTTTCTCTGTTAACACAATAATATTACTCCAGAATTTCTCCAGATTTTTTTCCGCCAAAGCCTAAAATAAAATCAAACATTTCAGGTTTTGCTTTGGCTGACCTATGGCTTACCAGATTTCTGGAAAATTATTTATTCCAGGATTCAAATAAAATACATTTTCCATTCTGTACACATCCTGCTCCAAACTTAGGAAAAAATATCTGGCATTGATAACTGGTTTTCTCTGTATCTGGAATTATTTCCAAATTTAAAATGCAGGGAATACTATTTGACAAGAATGCTGAATAGTATACAAAAATTAATACCAGTATTTAATTAATTAGATGACCTCCAAGGTCCCTTCCAATTTTATTATTATTATTATTATTATGAAATTACCATATGTATTGTATTCTGATTAATGAAAATCAATATTTTTGTAAAGTATAACTTTGCTATGCAATTCCTACCAATTTCTAAACTCTGTACACCATATCAGTGTTGTAGACTGGTCATTGTCATCTGCTCCTGTTTTGTGAGCCTTGGTACACATGTTACTTTACTTAATTCTGGTCTAGAATTAAGAGAACTGTTTTTCAATATTATAAGACAAAAACAAGAGCTAAATACATTTATGTATTCCAAATATTAAAGATGCATATTGTGTGGAAGTGGGAACTGTCTAATATTTCAGATTTTATATTTTTTATATTTTGTACTTGTTTTTGTAACTTCTAGGGACGCTAATTTTGGAAGGATTAAGTCTTTTAGTATAAAAAAATATTAGGCATTCTTCTGTTGCTGCTTTTAGAAAGTGATATCTCTATTCTGTTTTCACTTCTACCATTTTCTGTCTACATGTTTGTGAGGATATACATGCAAAGTTAGAAAGCAGTCTGGGATTAGAGCCAGGGTTTCCAAGCTTTTAGGGTTGGTAGGCACAGTTACAGTGTTCAGAAAATGCCAGGCTATCTACAGAAAAGATGGCTTAGAAAAGTCAACATACCAGCTGTGAAATTGCAACTCATGTAAAAAAGGAGCAGAGTTTTGATTGCATGGTTATAATTACCATCTTGACCTTTTTAATGCCCCTGCAGACATCACTGGAACAGGTAGTGGGATTATTAAAAAATAAGTGCTGGGGAAAGACAAACAGTCCCTGTAATTTTGCATGTATTAGAATATCACTTGCCTATGCCCTTATTCCATCCTCCATAAGATCACGGGTTTAAGGGGATCTGGGATGCTGGTTTTATTTTAGGCTTAAATAATAAATCTTGAATTCTGCTCATAGGATCCTCATGTTCAAATTGCCTACAGCACTGCTATTTACCTAAAAGCTAGTTATATAGGATACATATAATTATTTGTTATTAAAAATAGGTTCAACTATTTTACAGAAGAGTCCTATTTTTTATTTTCCCTTGTCAAATAAACATTTAAATGTTTAGGTGTTTTATTAATATTCTGTTCTTTTTCCTGTTTAACTTCTCTTAAAATTAGGTCACATTCAACTGCTCTAACCATCACTTGAAAAAAAGGATGGAAAAAGTCACAGAATTTTCATCAGATGGCAACTCTTTGATTAAAGCTGTTTATCACAGAAGACTTCGCCTTACAAGATTATTGTTAGAAGGTGGGGCCTACATTAATGAAAGCAATGATCAGGGTGAAACACCTTTAATGGTTGCTTGTAAAACAAAACATGTAGACCATCAGAGTGCTAGCAAGTTCAAAATGGTGAAATATCTTTTGGAAAACAATGCAGATCCAAATATACAAGACAAAACTGGAAAGACAGCTTTGATGCATGCCTGCTTGCAGAAAGCTGGACCTGAAGTGGTTTCTTTGCTCATTAAAAATGAAGCTGATTTAAGTTTACAAGACCATTCAGGAAACACAGTTCTTCTATATTCAGTGAATTCAGAGGATAAGGAAACTCTAAAAATTCTACTAGATGCTTGTAAAACAAAGGGAAAAGAAGTTATAATCATTACCAAAGACAGATCTCCATCTGGAAAGCAAAGAACTAGGCAATTCTTAAATGTGCCTCCTCCTGATGTTGATGAATGTCAGTTTTCAAGTTCTTGTACTTCTCCATCTGAAGTAGAAGTTAAAACAACTTTGTCCCCTCCTACAGATTCAAACGACACAAACAAGTCTCTGTTTAATTTCAAAGAACTGAGTCATCCTGGAAGAAAAGAAGCTGCATCTGAACAGCATTCTCCTTCTAGAAAAACACACACAGGTCCTCAAATGCCAAATGCCAAAATTTACTCTGAGCCTTGGATGAAAACTTCCTCTTTACTCTTGAATCAGAATCAGATATCTAGTTTACAAGAAGAGCTTCGTGATATAACTCCAGAAGAAGAGTTATGTTTTAAAATCAATAATTTAGCCCTGTCTAAGAGATATATCACTAGGCACCACAGCATTGATATTAAGGATACCCTTAATTTCTTGAAAAGCTTTGAACAAACTGCCTCAAGAAAGATGTCATATGATGAAATAAACTCTAATTCATTTTTGGGTGAGACTGGTCGGAGTGAAATTCCTTCAGACCAAAATTTGGATTTGACCCATATGAACTTCATTTCCACCCTGAAAAGCATTGTTCAAAGGAGAAACCTGGGTGCAAACCACTATAGTTCTGATTCACAGTTAACTAACTTAGGCCCTGTTACAGAAGACAGCAAGTTACTTCTAGGGAAGAAAAAGCTGCTTTCACCATCTCCATCACTATCTTCAAGTTCTAAAGAATTGATTGAAAACATGCCTCCCAGTTTCTTAAGCAGGAGAAGTCATGCTATTCTAGAGAGACGGGGTTCAGATCACACTGCCCTGGCTAGACCTAACTTTCTCCCCCCTTTAAATGTGAACCTTCATACCCCAGTCTCTGATCTCTACAAGATGAATAACATATCTTCCTGTGGACAAAAGCCCCTAATTCCAACAGCCCCTACTTATCCCAAAGACTTCAAGAACACAACTCTGTTGACAAGAAGACAGTCATTACAAACAGAGCAGATCAAACAGCTAGTGAACTTTTAGCAAATGATAGACGATAATAACGTGTGTCTGCTTCCCTCAATTTTTTTCTTGTATGAAAATTAGCTACTCAGGCATTTCAGTTAACAATTACATCAGCCATTCATTTTTTCTAAATTGATATTGAATGAAGCTGCAAAAAGAACCAAGTCTTATTTGATTGGAGATATATATGTCTATATATTCAAAATTTTGTGGCTGACAAAGAGTTAGTGGGAGACTAGTATAGCTATTTCAGGTTCATTTGCCCTCATCAGCTAGTCACACCCTTCAGGGATTCAAACCTGGGCAGCTTGCATGTTAGGCAGCTGTATTACCCTTTTGAGCCACAGGTTCCCCCTTACTCCTATCAGCAGACACCAGGGAGGATATATATCTTATCTGTTGGGTGAGGCACCCGGTCTACCAAATATAAATCAGTCTGTTCTGCATTTTGCTCCAATCTAGGAGCATGTTTTGCAGGCAGACCTCACATACTGTGAACACTATAAATTCAAAATTTTGTGGCTGACAAAGAGTTAGTGGGAGACTAGTATAGCTATTTCAGGCTCATTTGCCCTCATCAGCTAGTCACACCCTTCAGGGATTCTATATATAAATGGATCACACATTATGTAAACCTTAATGTTTATTTAGCTTTGGCTTAGCATGTTGTGTGAACCCAGTTTATGAACAGTATCTTGTGATTTAGCAGCTTATTTGAATTCAGTTGCAGTAAGCTGCAAAATACTGCTGCCCTCATACATTCCATTATAAACATGAAAGATTGGGTATTCTTGCTTAGTATAAGGATTTTAAACTACACTTTGTTCATTGAACACTTTTAACATTAACAAATCTTAAGCCAGTGTTTTTACAGTCTACTGCATCCTTCTCCAGTGGGGCTTCCCAGATATGTTAGACTGCTCATTATTATTATTATTATTATTTATTAAACTTATATGCCGCCCTTCTCCCAAGACTCAGGGCGGCTCACAACAACAATACAAGTATAAAAACATAATATAAAATCAATTAAAATTACTAATTTACAGTATAAAAACTACGTAATTTATTTCACTCACACAACACACAATCACAGTCAAAGGCCCAGGGGCAGAGTGCAGCTCACACGCTCCAAACCTGTCTGCATAAATGTGTCTTCAACAGTTTTCGGAAAGCTAGGAGGGAGGAAGCAGTACGGACCTCTGAGGGAAGCTGGTTCCAGAGGGCTGGGGCAGCAACGGAGAAGGCTTTAGCCCTAGGCCCCACCAGATGACATTGTCTAACAGACGGGACCCATAGGAGGCCAACCCTATGTGCCCTAACCGGTCGCTGGGATTCATGAGGTAGAAGACGGTCCCGCAAGTATCCTGGCCCATTGCCATAAAGGGCTTTATAGGTCATAACCAACACTTTGAATTGTGTTCGGAGACCAATTGGTAGCCAGTGCAGCTCACGGAGGGCTGGAGTGATATGAGCATGTCTTGGGAGACCCAAGACGGCTCACGCGGCTACATTCTGGACTACTTGCAGTCTCCGGACATTCTTCAAAGGTTGCCCCATGTAGAGAGCGTTACAGTAGTCGAATCTCGAGGTGACAAGGACATGGGTGACTGTGAGGAGTGACTCCTGGTTCAAATAGGGCCGCAACTGACGCACCAGGCGAACCTGGGCGAATACCCCCCTCGCCACAGCCGAAAGATGGTGTTCTAAACTTAGCTGTGGATCGAGGAGGACACCCAAGTTGCAAACCCTCTCCGAGGGGGACAAAACTCCCCCCAGGGTGATAGACGGACAGTTGGAATTGTCCTCGGGAGGCAGAACCCATAGCCACTCCGTCTTGTCAGGATTGAGTCTGAGCCTGTTGGCACCCATCCAGACCTCAACAGACTCCAGGCACCAGTTCATCACTTCCACTGCTTCGCTGTAATGACGCGGGGTAGAGATATAAAGCTGAGTATCATCAGCATATTGATGATAACTCACCCCGTGTCGACGGATGATCTCACCCAACGGCTTCATGTAGATGTTAAAAAGCAGAAGTGAGAGAACAGACCTCTGAGGGACTCCACATGGAAGAGGCCTCGGAGCCGATCTCTGACCTCCTGCAAACACCGACTGCGACCGGCCAGAGAGGTAGGAGGTGAACCACCGTAGAACAGTGCCCCGCACTCCAAGCCCCTCCAACCGGCGCAGAAGGATACAATGGTCGATGGTATCGAATGCCGCTGAGAGGTCAAGAAGCACCAGGATAGTGGAATAACCTCTATCCCGGGCCTGCCAGAGATCATCGGTCAGCGCGACCAAAGCAGTTTCCGTGCTGTAACCGGACCTGAACTCAGACTGCTGAGGGCCCAGATAATCAGTTTCATTCAAGGACCATTGGAGTTGGAGTGCCACCACCTTCTCAATAACCTTCCTTAAAAAGGGAAGGTTGGAGACTGGACGATAATTATTTAAAACTGCCGGGTCCAGGGAAGGCTTCTTGAGGAGGGGGCGCACAAGTGCCTCCTTTAAGGGAGCTGGAAAGGACCCCTCCCTCAGTGAAGCATTAGCAACAACCTGGACCCAGCTCCGTGTCACCGCCCTGCTAGCCAAGACCAGCCAGGAGGGGCATGGGTTCAGTAAACAGGTGGCAGAACTCACAGCTCCAATGGCCTTGTCCACGTCATCAGGAGTTACCAGGTCAAACTCCTCCCATTCAACAGGACTAAGACGGGCCTCTGTCATCTCGACTGACTCATTGTCAGCCGACACTGTATTCCAATTGGAGTCCAAGTCAGCCCGGATCTGAGCAACCTTGTCTGCGAAAAAGATGTTAAATTCTTCGGCATTGCCCTGCAAAGGTTCCTTCCTCCTCCCCATATCAAGGAGAGAGCGAGTCACCCTAAACAGGGCAGCCGGACGAGATTCCGCAGACGCGATCAATGCGGAAAGATACTGAGATCTTGCCATAGTGATCGCTTCCAAATAGGTCTTAATATAAGCTCTCAATTTGGTTCGATCAGATTCGGATCTGCTTTCCCTCCATTGCTTCTCTAAACGTCTCTTCTGGCGCTTCATCCCCCTGAGTTCCTCGGTGAACCAAGGAGATCTCCTGGGTCTGCTACCGGCGCAATCCGGTCTAGAGCCCCCGTAGTGGCCGTATTCCAGGCCGTCACTAGGGACTCCGCCAAACTGTGTATGAGCGAATCCGGCAATTCCCCAAGCGCCCTTTGAAAACCAATAGGGTCCATCAGGCGTCTGGGGCGGAACCATTTAATCGGTTCTGGCTCCCTGCGAGAGAGGATTGGTGTCGTAAACTCAAGCCGCAGCATGTGAGTGCATTTTGGGCACTCTGCAGCCGACCCACATTTATGGCCATTTGCTGTTTGCAATTTATGATGTTTTTGCTGAAAACCAATATTTTCCCATAATGAACAATGGGGTTGCCTTAACAATTGCCACAGAAAGGGTATAAAATGGGTCTAGTCATGGTGACCCACTTTATGTCTCACAAGTTATGGCCTTGATGGGCAGGCTCCATTGTTGTTGTTAATTGAGGATTACCTGTATAATATATTCATGCAGTAGTAAAATAATTAGGGAATGAAAGAAAAGGAGATGTCTGTGTGCAGATAGTATTTTGTTAGGCTCCACATGTGTCACTTACAAATTTAGAGATACTAAAAAAACAAAACCACTTATCTAAAATTGTGTTTGTTAGCCCCTTCTCTAACAAAGATCTTGATCAAAATGCATTAAGACTAATCCAGACCCTTCACTAGGATCAATTTAGCCATTAACCATTGGGAATATTTATATAGTATGATTTTTTTCAGATAGGTTAGGCTTCAATTTTTGTAATTATCTATCCATAAGCCAATCTGAAAATTATGGAAGTTGAAGTCCACCAGGAACCCTGGTGATGCAGTGGTTAGAATGCAGTATTGCGGGTAAATTGCCCACAGCCTGCAGTTCAATCCTGACAAGGCTCAAGGTTGACCCAGCCTTTCATCCTTCCAAGGTAAAATGAAGACCCAGATTGTTGGGGGCAATATGCTGACATTGTAAACCACCCAAAGAGTACTGTAAAGCACCATGGGCTGGTATACAAGTCTAAGTGCTATTGTTGCTATTGCTAGATTGGATATTTGGATCTGCAGTGTCTTTGCATGGGAATGATAGCTTTCACGTACAGTTAGGCCTTGCTGAACGTGGCAGGTGCTCTTTTTATGTTTCTGCTACATGTTTTAAGCCCTTCAGGCATCTGTTATGAAAAATAACTTTGTTATTTATTCTTGTTCTATGGGAATAAAAAGAAATATTAACACTGTAAATGTCAGAATTAAATTTTGTGCTGGAACAGTTCCTGTGAAGAAATGTCAGACTTCTGTGCTTGGCACTAACAGGTGCTATAAAATTGTTTTGAAGCTTTTAGATTCTCAATTTCTAAAGTAAGATCAGGAGTTATCAACAATAAAAGTATATACCTAGATTTAAACCTTGGAATTGTTGATGGTGTTTTGTTCTATGTTTAAAGTTTTTGGTACATTCAATCTTAAAATAGTATAAAAAAAGACTGCAATTTTATGCAATTTTTATAGATTCTTCTGAGTAGCAAGATCTTCATTTGGTCTTTGTGGTTATGGAGATGGATTTTCTAATCAGAAAAGGGATTTTATTATGGTATCTCATTGCTATTACTATTGTAGTAATTACCATTACCATTACTATTGTAATTACAATTTATATTACATTACTATTACTATGGTATCTCATTACTATTACTATTATGGTATCTCCCCATTGTATTGTCCTTATACAACTCCCATTACTTTTCAGAAAAATATTATTAGCTGTACTAATCGGGGGCAAACTAAGGAATGACAGAGCCAGATGAAGAAATTTATACCAAAAATAGTTAATTCTTAAAATACCAAAAGACTTGATTGCTTTAATAATTCTTCCAGAACTGTTCACTGTTCAATACTGTATGCTGTGGAGTAATTTCAGTATGCATCCAGTAATTGGGAAATTGTCTTAATCATTGTAATTGGAAAAAACTAAAATATACAGCCTAGTAAGAAATTACTTTTGCTAATAAATTGGCATGTTGACCTGATACATGCACCTTGAGCTGCATTATTACATTATGGTTTAGTAATTTGTATAACCTCAGCTCTTTCAGGTCCAGCTCCATTATATATAACCTGCTCTAGATGATAAAGTTATGTACAAGGGGTCAATCAATCTGTTTTAACAATATGAAAAAAAATATATGTAATATGTTGATAAATCACTGGAACAGCTTTTTCAGATGTGTATAACAAGATTATGCAGTATCAAATTATTGTAGAATTATTACAGTTTCCATTATGTATCCTCTGACACACCCACAGCCAATGGTAATGTGAAACAGATAAGTATGTTCTGAAATGATTAAATTTTTTTGTTTCCAACCTCAATACAACTCTGTTGGGGAGTTACAAGATAACATGAAAAGGATTTATGGGAAATATTGAAATAAATGTAGTCAAACTTCAGTAAAAGCCTCTGTGATTAAAAAAAATGGATAATGGAGAAAATGAAGGAAGGCTAATATCCATTAAGATAAATTATATTTGAAAGGGCAGCTACTGTATTTACTCTCTGCAAATACTGAAAAAGATTGTCTTTCTGTATTGAATGATAGGGAATAACTATTTTTCAATGATACAGCACTTTCAAACCACTATTTTAAAATGGAACCAAATCAAAAATCTCCATTTATTATAGTTTCACTAAAGTATTAGTTATAAATTGGTAAAAGATATGAGTGTGCCTTCGCTACCAAAATTTGCTATAATGTTTCATTTTACTTTGTTAAATTTTAATTATAATTAATAACTGTTTTACTGCTAGTTTTACTTTTTCCTTTAGATTATTAAGGTCAACTGTAAAATCAGTTTGCCATATATCATTCCATCTACTTAAATGAAAAAAGTAAGAAGTACATGAAATAAAATTTCATTTATTTTCAATACCCTTTGGGGAAAATATGTATTTGTGTTAAAGACTTGGGTTTGCTTGGGTAAAAACCAGTGTGCCCTTAAAGGTGCTTCCAGAATATGTTAAACATACTAGCCAACCACAATTTATCCTAGCATATTATACCAGTGGTTCAGTATAACATGGAAATCCAGGACACTGAAATAATTTACTGAACCAAGACTTGGATAGATAGGAATGGATAGACAATGTATACAAATGTATATTTGTACAACCTTAGAGTCATTTGTGGAGAGATCATTTACAATTGTAGATTATATCTCTCTGTGAACACTTTTCTCCTAGGAAATTAAACACAGAAAAGTCAAAATGGGATATAAAAGTGAAATCTCTTTCAAGTCAAGCTTGACATTTGACACGCCCATTTTGTTTCTTTGGAAAAATACAGGGGTGATTTATGCTGTCTTCTGGGATTTTTTTTTTTTACATCATTGAAAAATTAAGCTCTGCTTCTATTGTTTGTTTTAAAGCCAGTTGCTCATTACCGTAGTTCTACTTTGCATAGGTATGCTCTCTGGAAAAACTGGACAACGGAGAAAGGTGTCTATGATCGTCTTCAAAAGACCTTAAATTGGAATAGAATGTCAAAACTGGCAAAGATGTCAAAACTGTACAATCTCTAAGCAAACTAAAATAATTGATTTAAGACTTTCCCATCTGCTAGGCTCCTATGAAAATCTGCTATAGAATTGGTTTTTTCTAACAGTTGGAAATTCCACAGAAGGAATAGATTCCAATGACAAATCAGCTTAAAAAGTTTGGGAACTATTCGGAGGGGGGGGGAAAGGCTTCAAAAGCGTTGATGCTAACCCACCCCATACCCACATTATAAATACCATAGTAAGAATGCACTAAGGAGTTTAAGCATTAACTCTTTATTTTAAAAATGTATGCTTCTCAACCCCTTGATTTGGGTTTTTTAATAGCAATAATTGCGTTGTAAAATCCAGTGATATAAAACTGAACAGCCTAGATTGATTATTTTGGAGACCATTCTTAAACTAATAAGGAGGCCCTTTTGCATCAGTTTGCTCCATATTAAAGACTGCAGCACCACAGGAATAGACTTAACGGTTCCTATTAAATGTATCTGTGGAGGACCCATGAAGGATACTTCACTAACTTCCTAAGCAGGAGATGGACAGCAATCAGTCCTGTGGTTAAAAGCCCCAAGTCAAATAATGTATCATGGTTCCGACAGACACATTAAATAATCTTTTATTCGAGAAACAAAGTATCAGCACTGCATAAAGCCAAAAACTGAATTCCTCTCCCCTATGCACAATTCCCTCCTCCAATTAACAGCCATAAATCACATTACCCAATTAGCTTGAAGCAACTCTGGGCGCAATAACCTTGGATTCCCACGGCTGAGTTATTATTATGACTAACTGGACTCTCATCCATATTCCCCCTCCCAGCATCAACTAATTCTAAAAGCAAGAGTAAAATGGCTGCATTTCCATCTGTTGTCAAAGCAAGAACATCCGATGTTAGCAGCGTTGACATCATGCCTGTATACTTTAGTGAGTCCCTTGAAATGGTGGGAAAGCAGCTGTTAACCAGGGTAATCACATACAGCCTTCCTAATAGTAGCCCATGTCTCACACACACATTTCCTCCTAAATGATGCCCATTAACCTGTCAAACTCACTTTCACAGACAAATTAATGAAGGAATGTGCAGAGCCTATGGGCAAGGCTTTTCCAGTTCCTGCTCCCCCATCACTGGATTCACTGAGGCTTAGAAATAGGTACCAAACTAACTTCAATGTAAGATGATTTATATGAATAATAATAATAATAGTTTATTATTAAGTTGGAAAGGACCTTGGAGATCATCTAGTTCAACCCCCTGCTCAGGCAGGAAACCCTATACCATTTCAGACAAATGGCTGTCCAGTATCTTCTTAAAAAATTCCAGTGTTGGAGCATTCATATTTTCTATATTATTAACTAAAGGAATTAGTTGTATATTATGGCATATGTCTTGCATTTTGTGTAGAATTGTTCCACATTTGTATGAAAAAACATAAATATTACTATCAGGAGAACTTGGAAAATGTTGCTAAAGTATAATAGAGTTACCCACTGCACTAAGCCTGGTTTATTGGTGGAAAAAAAATCTGTAAACTTTCTAAAAAAAAAAACCAAGCAAATATTTTTATGGATTAGACTGTGTTATCTGAGTCAATCTTTGTTTCAAGTCAGTCCAATATGTAACGTATTGTGATACTTTGCCAAAAAATTGTGAGTCGATTGCCCAAACCAGGAATAATCAAATAATGCTTATTTTTTATTGCAGTCCCCCCCAAATTCTTTCTTAATAGTCATGTTGGCTAGATTGAATTTGAAATACCTGTAGAACACTGTTATCACTTTAGTTTAATATGAGGGCACATCCTAACTACAGATACAGGGATGATGTCTGCACAGGCAGAGAGAAGATAGAGCCCAAGGGAGAATTTCAAATGCTGGAGTGCAAGTGACCTTAGTAGGTTTCTGTGAAGTTTTTGAAAATTCTTCTCAATTTAATACTCTCATTCTGTAATGGGGATAAATGAACTTTGAAAATCAAAGATTTTAAAAGGTTTGATTTTTTTAAAAATGCAACTTTGATCTAGGTTTCGCCTTTATTCATGCAAGGGGAAATAATTTCTCCCATAGCATCCCTTAATTTATTTCCCTCCCCTCCAAAATTCCATACCATTCATAAGAGCAAACTTTTGTGAAGGCAGAAGATGAAGCTGTGGAAGGGAACTTGGTGAAAGCATCCACTTCAGTAAGTACAATTGTGTTCCATCAGTGATGGAAATTTACAATTCAGTGTAATGCATTTTTCCACTCAGTCTAATGCCTAAATACATTTTGACAGGGCTGTTTTATTTGTCCTTTTAATATTCCTATGACTTCTCTGAATTCAGAATTTTGTGGCTCCAAGATATCATAAAAAACTCTATATTTATCAAAGCTGCGTCTGATGAAGAGTAAATCATCTACAGAATATTCATCATCCTTTCCAGTCCAAATGGTTAATGTGTACCTGGAAGAAGAATCACCAAAGTTCAATTATTTCACAGATATCTAAAGTAGGTATTGCAATAAAAGTAAATGCCAAAACTTCAATCGTGTTATTTTCACATAATGATGGTTCTATCAAATGAAAGCTTTCTTTCATTTGAAAGAGTGTTTTACTGAATCCACATATTTCATGATAGTCATATCAAAATTCATGATTCTACTGAAATAAAAAAGGTGAGCAGCTTTATTAATATAATGGTTGGCTTCAGACAATAATTTCCACCTTCATAAATCAAAGGTCAGTGTTTTGGAGTGGGGTTGGCTTAAGGCCAAGGAAGATGTGGATGTATCATTTGGGCAGAGAAGGTGAGGTTTCTTTGTTTTTGTGTTTACTAGTGATAAGTGTATTTTAGTGCATAGTTGATGGTTGCATTTCCTCTTGCAAAAATGATGGTATTCAGCATCTATAGTCAGACTCTGAAAACCATAAAAGGAAATTTGACGATAGCTGGTTGCCCATCCTAAGGTACAGCAAGAACAGTAAATGAAAATTGAACACTCCTGCATTAGCTTTGTTGAAGCAAACATTGACCAATGGATCATCTGGTGGTGGCGCAGTGATTAGAATGCAGTAGTGCAGGCTAACTCACTGCTCACTCCAGGAGTTCAATTCTGAACGGCTCAAGGTTGATTCAGCCTCCCATCCTTCCCAGATTGGTAAAATGAGGACCCAGATTGTTGGGGGTAATAGGCTGACTCTATAAACCACTTAGAGAGGGCTATAAAACACTATGAAGTGGTATATAAGTCTAAGTGATATTGCTATCTTATATCTGCTTTGTGTACATTAATTGGAAATATGTATTTTGTCAATTTCCAATCATTTCTGAAATCTTTTATATATTATTACAATATTCAGTTAGTGCAAATCATACCTGTCTGATTGCTGTAGTAACCACAGAAGTTCAGATATTGACCGACAAACCAAATCAGCTCTTACGGCAAATGTGATTGGCTGAGTACGATCTCGACATATTGCTGCCATTTCTTGTACCATGGCTAAACTGTAACCTAAAGAAAGAACAAATGCTATAGTACTCAGATATGGAAGGTGAATTTCTGATAGCTAAGCTGTTCACTTCTAATTATTAATTACTCAGAAATCCTTTTTTCTGGAAGGAGGAATAGGAAGAGATAACGAGCACTGATGGGAAAGGGAAACTTTGATTCTTGCAAATCCTGTTCTCTGCATTTAAAAAAGATAATGTGTAGTAATGTAATATAACTGAACATATCCAGAGGATCCATTGCTTTTGTCAAAACTATGAATGTGCATCACTGCCACTTCACAAATTCTGTCTCTTTTGTATGTGCAGGTGACATGACAGCTTGTGTAATGTTAATATGACCCTGCTTATATCATTTTCAATCTCCTTGCCTCCCTAAGATGCTGCTGGGTACAATATATTTTAAAATATACTGTAAGAGAAAGCTTTAGTTGTAATGCCTTGCTGTGGTATTTGAAATTAATGTTAAAGATATGGGATCAAAGAATCATTTTGATATAAATATTGGCCATGTCAGCTTTATATGCACTTCTTGAAAACTGCATGAGTAAAGAAGAGGGGAAATCATGATTGTAACAGTTTTGCCATCTTGGTTATCCTCCATGTGTTGAATTTTAGTCCTCTGTGTGCAGTGATCTCAGTGTAAAAAGGTCACCCGAAGTAGCTATCTAAAGATGCCTTGCCCTGATTGCAGAACAAGATGAATTGCACTGTATTATCTATAGATGAATTTAAAGCATTAGCATGGATTTGCATTACCTGTATTGCATTTTGAATTAATTCTCCCAATAGTCCATCCCAAAGATAAAGTTACATCTGGAAAAGATGAAATCACTGCATCCAGGAATCCCTTTGCATCTACAACAGGGTGATTTCCTTTTGGCCCTAGAAGTATGTCTGCATTTATCCAAATAGGTTGCCTAAGTTGCAGATCTCCAAGAAGCTTCATTGAGGGATTCACAGCTTCTAGGCTATAAACAAGACAATACATTTTAAAGTATTTGGTGAAAAGATGCAGTATATTTTTCATCGATTATCAAAATATTGGAAATGCAAATTTGGCAAGAAGAAATGTTTGGATTTTTTTTTTTTTAGTTTTAAAATTGGGGAAAGAGTTAATAGTAAAATTGGGCAGTTTAAGCATGCAAATGGTTAAAAAAAATCATTCTACTCCTTAGAAAAATCAGGACAATTATCCCCTTTTTTGTAATTTGTAATTTATCTCCTTTTAATGCGCACAAAGTTTCCAATGTGACAATAAATCTTGACTCCAAAATTTCAACATCTATATACAGGAACTTGCTTACACTAGAAATTTAACAAAATGGCACAGCTAGGTATGTTTTTTTATTGCAAACAGCAGAAAAATATCTAATGAGCTTGGACACTATACAAAGATAGCAAGACAGAGAGATGTACACACACAATACCAGAATGTTAAGTTTGATGCTATCAAGAAGAGAACAGGGATTTCTTTTTATTCATGCATGCTTAGTTTAGGATTTAAATTCTAAGATGTTTTTCTTGGTTTTTGGCTTCTATCTTCACTAATTCTTCATTTAAAAAAAAACAGAAAAGGTCACAGTAGGTTTTTTTTTTTTTTTTAAAGAAAAAGGTAGAAAAGCGTTTCAGGGTTGTAGCACCCTCTACTGATCAGGGGGGAAAAAAGATTGTTTGAAATAACAGGAATTTTGCTATTTATTTCATTTTCTTTATTAAGTTTTCAAAATTAACAAAATAATGAAATAGCAAATAAAGATAGCAAGAATAATATAAAAACTTGTGCAGTGAGGCCCTTAGTTTGTCGCACGGAGCTCTGTTGTCCTTGAGGTGGCAAATTATACACCCAAGTCACACACTTTCAAAGGATTTTCAAATCCATGAAGCATAGTGAAACTTCATATACATATTAAGTTAAACATGATTACATGTATAGAAGCATCTTTTATTTGTAGTGTCATTTATTCCAATTACTGGCGACTTATTTTGAATTATTTCAAAATACAATAATAGACAAATACTGACAGTATTTGTGATATTTACTTACCTAAAGAGATAAACAGAATGACCACAGGTGAGCAAAAAAGCAGTGGCAGCAGGAGCAACATCTCACTTTCTGCTAGCTTCCCCACTGGCTTTGCTTGTGGGAAGCTGGCAGGGAGCACTTAAAATCATAATCACGTGGCCATGGCCACAAGTTTGCGAATACAGCTTACACAGAAGAACTTTATAATAAAAATAATCCACATTTACAACTTGTGAATGGAAAGACAGACAAGAATTGGATCAAGTGAAGTAACTATTACATGAATATTGTAAATACATGCACAGAACCATTAAATGAATTATTTGCTGATGTTGTATTGTAAAAATATATTAAATACTTGCCATGAGGCTAATTCTTCCCAGTCAAAATTTTGGCACTAGTCAGCTATCTTGTTTTTTATTACTAGGGTTTCTTTCAGCACTTTAATGGTAGATCCTGCAGGGTAATACTAAAAATGCAATTCTTGGCATACATACACAGATGTCATTATACTTCATAATGTATGTGTTGGTAATTGTTTGACCAATAATTGCTTATTCAATAATATAGTGGTTAATTATTTAAAGTCTGAAATGTATATATATGTGTATGTGTATATACTTTCCAAATTACCTTTTAAAATCAAGCTTCATCCCTTTATTGGTGCTTTTAATTTCATTTAACCATTCTTTGAGTGTGTTATCGCTATTTATTTCAGGTGGATGAGCCATGACTGGGTGATTACCATAAAGCAGGACATCTGCTTCTATCATGTGAGCAGCACCTATTAATTTCCAAAACAAGAGCAGAAAAAGATAAAAATAGTAATAGTTTTATCTAAAAAGCCATATGTAGCAAAGCGTTTATTTTTTTCCACTTATATATCCCATGAGAACTAATAAAAGGAGCTATGTGGAGCTTACAACCTATTAAGGAGTGATGGAGATAAATCACTAAAGAATCATCAGAAAATCTGCATCTTTCAAATTTATTTTCCCTTTTACGCCAGGGAGAATGATATTAATTAAAGAATGTAAGAATAATTTCTTCCTCTCGTTAATATGTATTCACATTACTTATGTCGCCTGTTGGGAAGACAATAGAACAACTTAAAATATAACTTTTAAGCATCTTCTATTGCGTTAAAATGCAAAATAGTAAATGTATTGGAAATTGTTCAGAGGGCAGTTAATTGGGAAAAAAACACCACTGTTTTCTCTGCTTTGGGTATCAAATCATTTAATTTCCCATTTCTGTTTTTAGGATAAGCAGTTTAGCTGCTTATGTCAGGCCCAAGTCCAAAACCAACACAGTGAAATCCGATGAAGTCCAATTCTTTATTTGCTTATCCTGAATCTCTTCCTCCCCCTCCCATCCAGTTTAGGACTCTGCAGTCTCTTATTTTGGGCTTATTTGTACTCTTTGGCAGTGAGTTCACAAAGGAATGCCTTGCTTTTTCAGCCAGTCTGCAATTCCCTTTTTCTTTCTTGAAAGATTGCTGTGATAAGGGAGTTCATCTGATGCACAATTGCTTTGGAGCAATTTTGGATTAAGTCTGCCCCTCAATTTGAAATATGAAATATGTAATAGAGTGTGGGTTTGCAGAACATACTAATCAAGAAATTGGTGAAACTAATATGCTATTCCAGTTCCAAATTGGGATTAATTTATGACTCAATGGATTGTGTAATTAGAGAAAATTAGATTACGTAAACCATGTTTCTTAAGACCTTGGCTAAAACTATTATGTGAATGTGATTGTAATTTGAATTTTTTGTTGGGAAAAAGGTTTATAGTGGGGTATATAACTATATAACACATGTGAATGAATGAACACATTAAGCAAAATGGAATAAATGCACTGCACATTGTACAATTATATTTTTCGGATTTTGTCTCTAAGCATAAATATTTTTTTCCTGATAATGCTGCCAGTAAATTCACTATCTTTATAACAGATTATTTTAAAAAAGCTTATTCCCCCTAAAAACCCTCTGCCACTTCCATCAAACTAAATTCAATGTTGTGATTTAACTCTGCTTTGCTTTTTAGAATTACTGAAATAAAATACTACTATATTGTATTATGAAGTACACAATAACAAAAATAAATTTTTCTCATATTCAAGTATTATTTTCCAATACTTACCCTGTATTGCCTCTTTCATGTGTTGCTTACTGTTTGCTCTGTGATACCAAATGATTTCAGCTCCATCTCTTGATTTAATTTGCTTGGTATTCAAAAAATAATCTAATATATTTTGACTCCAAAATCCTATGTGGAAAACATTGACAGTAATAATTTCATATAAGGGACCTAGTTGTGTCATCTCTGTTCTATTCTCTATTAATTTAGTATCTACTCCCTCAGAGGCCAGGATCAAAACCAATGGATTAAAATAACTTCTAGATTGTATGAGCTGTCAGCCAGTGAAACAGGCAGTCACATAATACGATGAATTTTCTTTCATTAGAGGTCTTCAAACAGAGGTTCAATTGTTATCTGTAAGAGATGCTCTAACACAGAGGTCCCCAACGTTTTGGGCACCACAGACCGGTGCAATGGAAAAAGGTTTTTCGTGGACCAGAGGGTTTTGAATACTGCCTGTATCCTGAGGATGGAGCTTTGGTTGTTTGTGCGGCCCACTTGCTGCTGTGGACCAGTTACATCCAGGGGTTTGAGCACCCCTGCTGTAGCATCTCAAATTCAGCACTTTTAAGATGGGTGGACTTAGCTACCAGAATTCCATAGCCAGAAAGCTGGAAGTTGAAGTCTCTCCATCTTAAAATTGCTGAGTTTGAGAAACAGTGTGTGAACAGATCCTTCACATCCTCTATGTGTCTTCTCGGTATAGGATCCATGAGATCTGCAGTACAAAGTTAATTTCAAGGGCAATGAATGATAGTTGAAACTCTGCTTTAGCCCTGAAAACACAAAGATAGCTAGAGTCCAATCTGAATAATGTAAATTGGGAGGGAGGGAGGAGTCATAATGTATTCTCCCTCTGGGGTTGGGCAATAGGTGGTAATAATTTTGCCCACACCAGGAGAGGGGGGAGGAGAAAGGGTGCCAGCTTCCCTTGCTCAGTAGTAGGGTACAGGCACAGTCAAGATGAGTTCACCGTGGTCCCCAGTTGTCCCTAATCCTTTCCTTATTAATGTTGAGATGGAAGTCAGCCTAGGAAGAGGCTTTCAAGGGATGAAAGCATCTTGCGTTTCTTTCCAATCTCTGCAATCTCTGATTGCATTATTTATAGTGTATATAATAAGGTGTTCTGCAACTTGAGGTATTTGGTTTTAATAGTCCAAATAAATGATCCTGATCCAGCGATCAAGTCATAAGAGCAATTTCCGTAAGAGATCGCACCATTTAGCTAACCAGAGCCGCTCCGTGATAGCTCTACACATAGCTACACCCTCTCGGGGGCTCCAAGACCAAGCCAAAGAGGAAGTGGGGGGAAAGGGAGCGGGTACCTTCCACTTCGCCGCGCGCGGACCCTCCGGCGTCCGGTCCTCCTCCTCCTTCGTCGTCTTGCATGTACGGCCTCGGGTCTTACTCAGACCCCTCCACCGGCCGCAGAGTTCGCCCTTGCCTTTTGGAGGCGTGCAACCGGTTCTGTCCGCAGCATTGCCGGGGCCTTCCGGCAAGCGCTCCGCATTAAGGCTCGCCGAGTCCGACTTCCGAGTGCGCAGGCTTTGCCCGTCGCCCGCTTCCGCGTTTGCTCCCCGCAGAGCGACGGCGAGACTTATTCGTGAATTTGCCTCGCTGCTCTTACTTTTTTAATTTGACCACCTTTGCAATCTGGTTAGGGATTTATTATTAGCGAAATAGCTTAATCAAAAGGATTTAGAAATTATGGATTCATGTTGATGCCAGCTCCCAAGTGGCTATGATGCATCCGGGTTTAAATCCCGGCTCAGCCATGAAGCTCAAGAGGGACACCCGCCGCCTTTTACGGATTGACTGTATCATAGTTTACTTCAGAGTTTTATGAAAATGTAGACACTGAACCCTTAAATAGTTTCTCTGCCAAAAATCCCACTTTTGTAAATGTGCTTGATAGTTTATGAGGATTAGTAAATGATGATCCGGTAATTAAAACTATAACCTGCATCTTTGGAAAAACTTCCCCCTGCTATTTGTAGGAGGGATTTTTGCATGCATGTTTTCCAGTTTGCTTATTTAATAGTATTTCAGAATGAAAAGTGTCAGACAGTGCACAAAGCTATCATAGTAGCAAAAGAATCATGGGCACCCAGGATCCTATTGCTAATATCTGATGAATACTGCAGATGGCAAGGGAGTTTGACAAAAATGTCTACTGATTTTCTAAAAGCTTTTAACTGTGAGGACACGTGGACAGTCCATGAAAACATACATGTATAAGGCTACCTGCCTAGTGAATAATACATACTACATGATGATCAGGATGTAACAATCTGGGATATCTAAATGGTTCAAAAGTGGGTAAGGAGTGGGCCATGATTGGATCTCTTTTAATTAGTTAACATATGCATAATATATCATCATACATACCAGATTTGAAAAACAACAATTGTAATTAAAATTTGTGGGCGAAACATAAACCACAGAAATGATGATGATGCCTCTTGAATGGCTGGAAGCAAGGAAAACTAAAGGAATTCATTGTTCACAATGAAAGAAAAAAAGAGTACAAAAGCTAATGTCTCCTCAGTATTAAAAATATTCAAGATAGTTAACAGGCAATGGTAACTCAAGTCAAAAAGCCTGGAGAAGTAAGTTTACTTAAAGAGTGACTGTAGACCAGGGGTCTTCAAACTTGGTCCTTTTATGACGTGTGGACATCAACTCCCAGAATTCCTCAGCCAGGCTTAATTATGAGAGTTGAAGTCCACAAATCGTAAAAGGGCCAAGTTTGAAGACCCCTGCTGTAGACATAAAAGAGACATCTGGTACTTGGGACAAACTATGGCAAACCTAAGTAAATGATTAAAGAGCAGAGACATCACATTGACAACAAAGGTACATATTCATAGCTATGGCTTTTCCCAGTTGCAATACAGACAAATAACTTTGAATTGTGATGCTGTAGAAAACTGAACACTGGATTCCCAAGAAAAACAATACTAGATGAAATAAAATCAAACTGCTGTGTGAAAGCATTAATAATAAACCCAAAAATAAAAAATCAAAGACAATCAGAAAAGGGGGCAAAAAAATACAAGATGGCTAGATGTTATCATTGATAAAAACTTACAAGAACTCAAAACAGCTATTAACTGAACTAGAAAAATGTTTATCAAGTCAATCAGCAATAACTGAACAATACTGTAATACTGATTTATATAATATATATATTATTTTTCATGGTTTGTCTTTTGACATAAACATTCAAAAATGTGGACTTGAAATTAAAAGTCCCTGTAAATGTTTATGAATAAAGTTAGGATGTTTTGTGGAATTTAAAGATGGGTAGAATTATAACTTGAAAAGTAAATATTTTATGAAAAGCAGTAGTCCCCTCTCCTTAGCAGTATCTCCAACATACTGCCTGATAGTGCTATTTCAAAATGCTCAGCATGATTTGCAAATGAAGTCAACGAATAAGCATGGTAAGCAGCAGAATGTTGATTTCCTGACAGCATGTTTTAGCAATATGCAAATCATTACACAAAGTTTATTTATGATTTCTTATTTATTCCTGTTTTGTTTTGTGGTCTGAGCCATTAGTCATTCAAGGAAAAATCTTAGAAGAAAATGAACTTAAAAAGTGGCAAACACTAGTTCACTGCTTACTGGCCCAATTAACTCTGTCTTTTCAGACCACAAAATAGTCATATAGTGGCAGGGTCATGTGTTATGCTAGTTTTACTTCAAAGATTTATATATTTTATATTACGGGTGTCAAACTCGCGACATCACGTGATGTGTCGCGATGTATTGCGACACTCCCCCCCCCTTGCCGGCAATGGGGTGGGCGCATCCGGCCCGTGGGCCAGCAGTTTGACACCTCTGTTTATATCAAGTACTAAGGAGCAAAAAATCCTACACACCAGACTGCAAAATCAAAACAAACAGAAATAACAGAAATGTCAGCATTACTCTAAACTTTAAGTATACATTTTAATTTATTAAACACAGATTCAGAATTTTTTGCCAAGGCTTGAAAGGCCCCAGAAACATTTTAAGTTGTTTTGAATTTTAAACATGCTTTAATCTTTATCAAACCATTGGCATTGTAAGATAGAGAGGACAAGAATGTTTCTTTTGACTACAGTAAGCCTAACCCCAAACTAGAATTAACCCTGTGATGCATGGTATTAAATCTGCTTCTAAAGCATATTACTTTTTTTAAAAAAAAAGTTCAGCGTAAAATTTATAAATTCTTGAGCTGATGAAATATTTAAAACCATAAATTTTGGCTAGCAAGAAAAAAAAAAGGAAGATACATTAGGGTATTTATTTCACATTCCTATAATTTGGAACCATAACCTGAGCTACCTCCTTGCTTTATTGCACTAGGCCAGGGGTGTCAAACTCGCAATGTCATGTGATGTGTCGCGATGTAGCGTGACTTTTTTCCCATTGCCGGCAATGGGGTGGGCAAGGTTTTGGCATATGCATCCGGCCCACAGCAGTTTGACACCCCTGCACTAGGCAATAAAGAATCTTAGTTGCTTGGTAAGAGTGTAGTTATCTGTAATCTTTAAAAATAGGGAAATAGATAATGCCCTACTCATGAATAGGATGATTTGAAGCAATAGTTTGAATGTGCAATTAATTAATTAAAGCTATGCTTAATTAAAAATGAGAGAGAGACATTTGTCTTTATTAGAAATCAGCAGCAATCCTGGCAAATGATGATTAAAGTATCAATGCTGGAAAAGAAAATGCTGGGGAACTGAAGTCTAGAGTGAGTAGATAATTCAGTGACCAGAAGAAACACATCCAATTACTATGCAGTAGAGGTAGATTTTATGCCAGTGAAAATATGGTCAGTTTTTAAATACAGTCATAAAACTATTATGAAAAAGGTTTGAAGAAAGTACAAGAGACAGTAGGAAATAGCCTACTGCAGACCTAACTACCAGACAAGATGAAAGCAAAGCGAGTGAGAGAAAATGGGGAAGTATGTGGTTAGGCAGAGAATAGCTGAAATGTTTACAGGTAATGTGGAACATGGGCCAAAAACACCACTGAGTCAGTGGAGTATGTGACTGTGCCAACTATATTTGGTAATTTCAACTAAACCTAAAACAAATTTTGAGGTATAAACCCTTTTGCTTACCTAACACATTATAAAAGATTGTAAGGTAATCATAATGATTGAATTCATACACAGTGCTGATTTAACTTCATTTACTGTATAAATCATGGTTCACATAATAAAACCAAATAAAATACATAATGACAGAGCTTTCTCCACTATGTATAATACCATCCATCCATTATTGCTTAGCAGAAAATTATGCTGTTGTGACATGTTATTCCCATCCTGGCTCTAGTCATTTTGAGTGACAATGCCTAACAGATTTGTACATACCTTGAGGTCATCTTTGGATGGTCCCACTTATGAACTGCAGATGAATTGCAGGCAACAAGAGGAAGACTTGCCATAAAAAAAAAAGATGTCAAGGTCTTGTCAGAGACAACAGAGGGCCTCTATCTAGGACCATTTAACTTTATTTTCCATCCAACTGCCTCAAAAGCATATTCCAACATAGTGAAGGAAGCACTTTTATTTAAAATAAAATACCTAGATTCTTTTAGGTATGTAAAATTAGATGTGAAGTTCTTGCAATCTCACATTTTATTATTTATGCTTTCAACGCATTCATAAGTCTGCTTTTTTACAGCAGGTTATTCAGCAAGTTTTCAGTAATATGAAATAAGATATCACTCCCAATTTTATTGAATAGAAAGAGCCATTAAATTAACTGAAAAATTAAATGAAAAGAAACATTAGCTAATTTAAACCAAATTAGTGGATCAGACTTAGACTTCAGTAAGGCATTTGACAAAGTAGACCACAGCCTAATTCTTGGTAAGCTAGAACAATGAGATATAGACCATACCCCCGCTAGATGGATTCACAACTGGCTGACCAACCATACTGTAGTCCTCACTGGAACAACATCTACCTTGAGGGAAGAATGTGGTGGGGTACCTCAAGGTTTTGTCTTAAGCTCAGTACTCGTCAACATTTTCTTAAATGATCTGGATGAGGGGACAGAAGGGGGATTCATTAAATTCGCAGACAACACCAAGCTGGGGGAATTAGTCAATACTTTGGAAGATAAATTCACGATTCAGAAGGATCTTGGCAGACTTGAGCGTTGGGCCCAATCCAACAAGGTAAGATCCTGCACTTAGATACAAATGCATAGATACAGAATAGGCAGTGTGAAGGGATTGGACCACCAGTCGGGTATGAGCAAGCAGTGTGCTACAGCTGCCAAAAAACTAATGCAGTCAAAAACGGCTTCAGCTGAAGGATAGTATCAAGATCATGTGAAGTGATTGTACCGCTTTATACTGCACTAGTGAGACTACACTTGCAATATTGCATCTAGTTCTGGCCACCATAATACAAAAAAGATGCTGAGAACCTAGAAAGATAGAGAAGAGCAACAAAGATAAGGGTCTGGAAGCTAAATTACGATGAATGATTGAGAGAACTAGATATGTCTAATCTAATGAAGAGGACTATGGATGATATGATAGCCGTCTTCCAGAACCTGAGGGGCTGTTACAGAGATTCACCAAAGCACCTGAGGGCAGAAAAGAAATAATGGATGGAAGATAATTAAAGAGAAAGCCAACTTAGAACTAAGGATAAATTTCTTGACAATGACAGCAATCATATAAGGTCTCCTGCTGGAACAGGGGATTGGGCTAGATCTCCAGGGTACCTCCCAACTCTATTATTCTATGTTATTCTTATCAGTGCTATCAAAAGAGCTGCCAACATTTTCATGGAATATCTTTTTAGAAACTTTTAAAAACAGATAAGGAACTGATGAGATTTAACTGAACTGAATCATTAAAAGAAAATTATCTAAATGATCTAAATAGAAAAATAAAAATGTTTTCTGATTTGTTAAAACATCATGAGCTTAATTTACAAAGTTTTTGACAACCTTTATGTTTATGTAGTAGTATTTATATTCTAAAATAAAAGCCTAATGTTAATTATTTATAAAAGGATCATCTTCCAGGAGAACAAAAAGTTGTTATAACAGAGTAATGCTTGGTGCTACACAAAATTGTGTCTTAAGAAGTCATATTTACACATTATGGATCAATACTTCAAACATTTAATGTTGTCTGCCGCAGCTTTCTTCATTTGTTCAAGAGTAGCAGAATAGAGAAACAGATGTGTATTATGTAACATTTAGTCTACAACAAATTTACAATTCTTGATACAAAGGAGTACAATGTTTTCATTACAATGGCCCATGGGACTAGTTTATTGGAGTCTTTATTCTACAGTTGTCAAATATCTGAGCAATAAATTGTCTTTGTAACTGCAGTTCATAGACCCATCTAATGTCAAGGCATTTAATTGTAATTAGAATATGGTATGTTTGCCGTTATAGCATTATAGGCATAAATAATTCAAAGACACACTGACATACAATTTTCTATAGTACATAACAAACAGCAACTTTATGCAGGCATTATCAAACTTGATTTAGGTTACTTAAGCAGTAATCTCAATAATTTTTCTGGTACATAAATACTTACTTATTGAAAATAACCCATTACAAAAATAAGACTTATATAAAGAGCTTCAACTGGTTTATGGCAAATTGTTCATGAATATTCAAACTAATACATTGTTCTCCCTGAAAATAAACAGGAATACCAAGAGGTCTCAAAAAGTAGAGAAAGGAGCATAGACTGATTTACTGCTACAGGATGACTACTTTAAGGGTCATCTGACTTCTTATTCCTTCTTGGAAAATCCAAGAAACAACTGTATATCTGAGCACAGAAGAAAACAACATTATTAAGTAGTTAATATAAAAAGTATTAATTTTATGTTCATTAAAGCCATTATAAATATATAAGAAAGTCAGCCATTAAAATGGGAACTCTCAAGTTCTAGCAATAATATATACTTTAAAATATATCAATTTTAAAAATTTATAACTTTATAAAATGATCACATCTGGCAAAAACGTACTGGTTTTGTCATAAAGATAATTATACTTGTAGAAACATTTTCAAGACAAATTAATTATGCCAATATTCTAATAATTAACAGTTTTTATATTTGAACTTAACTATGCAGCAAGAAACTTCTACTCCATTTAAATGTGGTTTTTTTTCAAAAAAATCACGCAAAATGGTTAAGAACAATTCACTAGATTTACCAGTAATTGCAAAGAATATTAAAGTTGTCTGTAAAACAGAGATAATGCCTTAATCACACACGCTAACTCTATTCCTTCCTTAGCAGTATTAAATGTAACATTTCAGAACATAAAGAAAGCATACAGTATAATTAATTTTCTGTTTAAGTAAAGATGGAAAAACAGCTTTTAATTAAATAAAGCTCTCTTAGAAGACTGCTAAATCATTGGCTTAAAAACACTCGATTATTTCATTCATAATGTAATGTTAACTGCTTTGGTATTGGTCAATAGAGCAATTCAGTTCATTACATTATAACATACTTGCCAGTTATATTAAAAGAGACTCATTAATGAAAAATACTAATTCAATTTCCAGTGGTAGGCTTGTAGTATTGGATATCCAGCCATGAATGACTGGAATCAAAGCACTATCCAAATCATTTAAGTAATGCTGAGGAAGAACCTGGCCTCCAGATCCCGCCTGATATTCTACCTAGAAGAAAGAACAAAAAATTGCCATATTAGATTCCTGAACAATTTACACAATAGATTACTAGTGATATTCATACCTTATCACATGACAGAATTAAATTTTAGCATATTTAAAAGCAGTAAAAAATTGATCTCTTTTAAACTATACCACAGCATACCATTCCATTTGCTGGCAATGTTGCCCACTAAACAGATGCAGATGTGAAAAAATTATCTACAAAATGGATTCTGTTACAAAGAGTTTGCACTTGGAGAAGAAGTGACAAGCTGACACATTTCTAAGTGCTATACCTAATCACCCCATTTTTCTTCTACTGGACAAGGGGGGACAGAGCTGTATTTCCTCTGTTGGATAGGTTTATTTGTCAAGGCTACAGATGTTAGCTAGGAGGAAGAAGGATGCAGAGTTTCAATGCCTGTAGTTCAGGCATGTCCAACCTGTGGCCCATTGGCCACATGTAACCATGCACAGCTAGTAGTGGGGCTCTACAAGATCGAAAATGCTTAACATTATGTGATTTTATATTATAAAACTATATTATAAATTTTATATGTGGCCCAGGACAATTCCTCTTCAAAAATGAAGCCCAGGCAAGCCAAAAGGTTGAGACCCATGCTGCAGTTTTTCATTTAGTATGCTAACATCAGACCCAGTTTCACCTAGTTTTGATTTAATTTGAGTAACAGTAAGTTGAGTAAGTGTTTAAGGCATCAGGAGAGAAACAAGAGACTGAGTTCTAATCCCGTCTTAGGCATGAAATCCAACTGGATGACTTTGAGCCAGTGGTGTAACCCTAAATGACTAAATTATATTTATAGATATTGCAACATTTTAAAAGCTTACCATATCGGCATCCATGGAGACTCTGAGGCCTATCTTATTCATTCCATTATTTTTCAGTGTTTTGAGATGCTTTCCAAGTGCAATATAAGAAGCCAATGCAATTTCTTTAGCCAGCTGATGAACACTATTGTGTAGCTCACTAACATTTGACAGATAGAATACCTAAAGAATTAATTTAAAAATTAAAACATTAATAGTGGTAGATTTCCCTTCAAAACTACATAAGATGATACAGCTTCTCTTGAGCAGTGCATAATATGTTCTAGTCACTAGAAATAGAGATAAATATTTAAACAGGGTGACAATGGCAATATAAAACCAACACCAGACAAAAACAATTAAGTTTCTATAATGAATTGATTTAAGATTCAAAAGAGAAAGTTATGAACTTTCTAATTGGTCCTCTTCACTTTGCTCTTTTATGCTACTGCATTTTGCAGCATCCCCAACTCCCATACCATCTCTCTCATCCCCTGATTATCAGACTTACAATGCTGTTCGTATAGTTTTTAAACATGTTTCTAATATTAGAAATACAGTTACAATTGTTAAGGGAGGAGAAAATAAAGAGATATTGAGAGTTTAGTACCTGGACTTTAAAGAAGGTACATATACAAAGTTGTCCGTTTCCATTTTTGTTTAGTACCCTTTATTCCTTTTGCTTACCATTAAAGTGCTCATATTTAGAATATAGAAATACTGTCTTTCTCAAGAAATCAATGGACAAAAATGTTTATAATACAATAATAATTACAAGAATGAGGGAGGCAGAATCATGTGAAAAAGCAAATGTGAAAAATCAAGAGTAAGGAACATAAGTATAGGAGATATTCAAATTATGAAGCCTTTTATTTTATTGGCACTATATCAGAGTGAATAATTTATTTACAGGGGGAAAAATCAGATCTTGCTTGTCATTATCAAAATACCAATGGCTGAAAGTTTCAACTTTTTCGATTTCATGTCCAGGTATTTTGGTGCTTTTTTGGAGAGGGGGATAATTTTATCTTTTCAAGATGAGTTATCACTATAAGACAGTTTAATTTAATGGACAAAATTTGAGTTGGCGTGCAGATAAAAGCACATTCAGAGGACATTTAATATTCTACCTAATTTTATTTAATCAGCATAGGCTTTTTCTTTAAAAGCAACATTCACTTACTTCTGTACATTTTACAAGCTTTTCATCCACTTCAAAACATTCTTCTTGAACTATTTTTTCACTCCGTACTCCTTCCATAGATTTCCCATCTATCGGGCTTGTAATTCTATAATGCAAGGTTTAAATTATATTATTTAGACTAATCAGGCTCTTTTGATATGCTCAGAACATCATGAGTTAACTCCAAAAGGACTTATTCCAAGCGTGTCACCCAAGGCTGCCCAACTAAAGCAAATAGGCACCTTTGGGCAGCAGATATAGGAAGCTGCTGAAGATGAATTATCACTTTAGTAACAACACTAAATACATTATTTCATACAGCACAAGAAAATGGTAAATCCCTGCTATATTTTACCAAGGAAACCACATGAATATATAATATACAGGTTGTCCTTGGTTAATGACAGCCCTATTTAGCAATTGCTTGAAGTTATGGCAGTCTTCCCTGCAGCCATGTAATTATTATTTGTGTGCTATGCAATTGCTACATGTTTACAACAGTCGCCATGACCCACAGTTATGTAATTGCTATTTGTGTGCTGCACAGCTGGCTTCTGACAAGCAAAATCAATGGAAAAGCTGGAAGTTAAATTGCAAGTTAAAGTCACGTAATGTTCTCATTAAATGACTGTGGGTGATTTGCTTAATAACTGCAGCAGAACTGTTATCGTAAGTCAAGCACGGTCATGTGATGTTTCACTTAATGTACTGATGGAATTTTGCCAGTACCTGTTGTGGTAATTAAATGAGGACTACCTGTAATGTAGTCTGGATACTGGATCTCTCCAATTAGAAGGCAAGAGTTGAGGATCTTTTGCACCATGAATAGTGTTTCAGCCAGTTTCCAAGTATTAGCCATTTTACAAAAGAATGTTGGCATTTTGCAGAAAAATCTTAACACATATGATACTTCTGCTTTAGTGGAATACACAATAAATACCTCATATTTGTTTTCTCATAATTTTCTATCCAACAAATATCTACATATTCTCTGAAATCTCCTGAATCCACTTTCCCACATGTAATTCGGAAGTCTTTTTTTTCACTCAGAGCTTGACGCAAACCCTCCATAGTTTCTGGAGTTATCTGTACCATTATTCCATCTATGAAGAAACATAGCCCTTTTAATAAATGTAAAATCCAAGTTTTTAACTACTGAAACAACATTCCTCTTGTTGAGATTTATCAGCTGATAGACCACAAGATTTAGCAGAACTATAACGATGGGGCAGAAGATCCAATCTGACATCATTTTGATTAATGCACCAGCAGAATATCCGATATTCTGCCATCATAATAGGTACGGCAACATCTGAATATGCCACTAGCAAAAATTATCAACAAATAAAATGCAAGAATTTTGGCAAAAAAATACTTTTATATCATAGTTTTAATCCATAGTTAACAGCATTTCAATCATGAAATAATAGTCTATATGGTTGAATGCAGGGGCCCCAATCTTTGGGGCACCAGGGATCAATTCTGTTGAGAGAGATTTTTCTATGGACTGGAGGGGGTGTGGTTCCATGTGCTACTGCATCCTGCAGATGCGCCTTTGCTTGTTTGTGCAGCCCACTTTCTGGCATGCAAAGGACCAGTGATGGTCTGTGGACCAGGAGTTGGGGACCCCTGGTTTAATGTCAGACCCAACTGAACAGATAACATTGTCATAAAATTATATGATCACATTGTGGGGGTCTCTTCTTCTGTCTTTTCTCTCTCTCTCTCTCTCTCTCTCTCTCTCTCTCTCTCTCTCTCTCTCTCTCTCTCTCTCTCTCTCTCTCTCTCTCTCTCTCTCTCTCTCTCTCTCTCTCTCTCACACACACACACACACACACACACACACACAAACATGTGCATACAAAACACAATGTATCTTCTGACCTGAAGTCAGAGTGTTTTGTTACATTTCGTCCAGCACACAAGTAAAAAGTTCAATTCTGCTTCATTACATTAAATAATGTAATGTAATTTATTGCATTTGAACCAATCTTTTGATTCTAGTAAGCAGGATAATCCATACCTTCAACAATACTGGATTTAGCAAGGAATCCAGAAGATGTTTTTAGCGCTCCATTGAACACTACAAAACTTGCACCTGTAACTGAATAAACATGCATTTAATTGTTCATCCTAACACCAAATATTATAACATAATATTGCACATAGAAAGCTACATATGAAACTCTTTCGACTCCTCTAATTCTAGATAAGTGCATCTGGCTTTGATCATTTCTCCTCAGATCATGTCTATATAATTCAGACTAGTAATAAATGCCACTAAGTTAATTTTTCTGAACATGGCCCAAGCTCAGACAGAGAGAAAATGATTTGGATTCTAAAAAGTCTACAAACCATAATCCTCAGCAGCTACTCTTTTAATCTATTGCAGAAAAGAAACGTTGACCCTAAATGACTCATTATACATCTTAATACCATCAGCACTAAATAAAATTTTGATGCTGAAGATTCAAAGTTAATGAATAAAAATTTAAGAGCAAGAAAACTTTTCCCTGATAATCTACATGTATATTTAGTATGGGACAAGATAGTACCTTTTATAATATATTGGGTATAGATATTTCTTTTCTTCAATTTTTTTAAACGAGTCATACTACATCAGATATTAGAAAACAGGTGCTCAATATTGTACAGCCTACTTACTTTTTCTAGGATGTCCAGTGGCACTATTCGCTTGTGTTTGATATATTCCATCATCATTTTGTACACAAACTAAGTGGGAATCTGCTTGAGAATTAAAACTTGCTCCAATGCTAATGACATGTTCGTTAGAGGTGTTTATTACTTTCATTACCTAGAAAACAAAAATATATGTTATGTTATTATATATATTTTATATATTATATTATATATATTATATTATTATTGTATTATTACACTATGCTACGCTATACTATACTAGTTGCAATATCATGAATATTTATTGAGAATAAGTTCCATTGTTAGTTTTCCTGATTGAACATGCACAAGATTAATGTCAAAATATTGATATTATATATGTAATAATTTCAGTCAAATAGCCTTTTCTTTAGAATCAACTAGTGGCTCTTTTTAGCACACCAGAATTCCTCCCAAAAACTAATGCTGCTACTTCTTTCATGTACAATATTGATTACTACCTACACTGCAAATCCCATTTTTCCAGGCTTGCTGTGAGCGTATAGAAGCATTATTTAGTTTCTTAATATTTGGGAAAATATTGTTAATAGAACAAAAATAATATATGCTAGATTTTTCTTAAGTATTATGAAGCCCTCATTACTGTTTCATTTAAATAAAATGTATACCATCAAATACAAAGTTTTCAATATTTCTGAAAGCAGAATAGTTATAGGGCTAATAATTTACTACATTTTATCTTATCTATTCTCCGAGGAGTTAGGACAACAATTCATTGTTCTCATGTGTTCAAACACCCTGAAAAAAAATCACCTAGTGAGAATATAAGCCTATATTCTGTCTATTCGGAAAAAGTAGGAAATGCTAAAAGGAAGACAGAAAGACAGCTTTTACAGAAATCTCTGGTATTTCTCCACTAGACTAGAAACTTACCTCAAGTTCAAATCCTAGAATCTTGAATAAATGTTCATAAGTATTGCAAAAGGGGTCATGCCACTTAGCAATTTAATGTTTTGCTGCAAAAGAACCCACTTCAAATTTTACATATCCATGAATGCTGATTCTTACATCTAGTACCAAGTCTTTACCAGAAATTATACTTACCTCATTATGTTTCCTCAGAGGTATTTTAATGTAACTTCTACCCATTTCCATATGAATAAATAAATTATCTATTGTATGTAATGTATATTGATAGTTTCTAAGGTCCTGCAATGCAATAAAAATAGATTAATCTAATTCTTTAATTTTGAACCATGTGAGTAATTCATTACTACTGTTGATAATATAAAAATTAGTTCTAATGTATTAGAATGTTTATAATAGCAAGCTTCATCTATTTTCTTATATTGCTCTTTCCATATAGCAAGAAGATACTAATGAAATACAAGCAATAGCATATACTTACAACAAGTAAATCCATGACTGTATGGCCTATTTTTCCAAACAGTGGCTTTCTATATCTGATACTTGTCAATGGAGTTGGATATACTAAGAAATAAAAAACAATAAATGCATAGAGTTTATTGATTCTCTTTAGAAACTGAAACATAAGAATCAATATTTGCATTTAAAATGAACTAAATTGGCATGGATGAAAACTATACTATTTTAAACACCAGCCTTAAATGCCTCATAGCAAATAAAGTCCTCTGAAAAATGCTTTACGGAAATATGGCAGAAAATGATACTGTAATGCCTGAACCCTTTAATGTTCTTTGGAAACTGGAAACCCTGAGTAATATAGAACTTAAACTATGGATCTATATAAATAGCATGACATATTATTTGGTCTAGTAGTGAGAAAGAAATGATTGTACTGCCATAAACTGTACTGCCAAAATGACCAATGAAACAGATAAGTCTTTCTGTAATATTCTTCAGACTAAGACAAATTGTAAACCTCATATCAACCCGCACAATTTATCTTTATATGAATATAGATTCAACATTTAAAATTGAAATAAACTTACCCCCATATTCAGCCCCTAATCTCAACATCAGGCGAATAGGAAAAACCTTTGCCCACGGTACTTCCTGTTTATGAATAAGAATGCCACATAAAAAGGGATTTGAAGGTAGCATGAGACCATCTAACTTCTGAAATGTGGGTGTAACAAACAGAAATCCACCATGCTCTTTGCTTCCAAGAAAATCTTCAGTGAATATAAAATTTTCCAAATTTCCAATAATTTTTCCTGAGAACAAAAGAACACATGAAATCAAAATTGTAACAAAAAATATCCTTGATACAAATAGATAGAAGCGAACCAAATTTCTGATGCAAAAAAAGAAATAAACAGATGGCTCTTTAAGGGCATTTTTTAATCTAATAAAGGAGAATATTTGTAATTTAGGGTTTTAATGAGGGGTCCTTAGTGCTCTCTGAGATTGGTTGTTTTCTTGCAGACATTTTGTTACCCCAATTTTTTCTTTATCTGATAATATGAAGAATCTATTCCTGTTATGTTATCAGCTGATTCCAGAGAAGAGATACATATCTCAGGTAGTACTTGACTTACAACAGTTCAGTTCAGTTATGATACTGAAAAAAGTGACTTCTGACCATTTTTCACACTCACGACTGTTGCAACATCCCCGTGATCATGTGATCAAAGTCCAGACTCTAGGCAACTGACTTCATATTTATGACGATTGACATATTCCAGGGTCATGTGATCCCATTTTGTGACCTTCTGACAAGCAAAGTCAATGGGGAAGCCAAATTCACTTAACAACCATATTACTAACTTAAGAACTTCAGTGATTTACTTAACAACTGTGGCAAAAAAAGTCATAAAATGGGGCAAAACTCACTTAACAACTGTCTCAGCAAAATTTCTTAGCAACAGAAAGTTTGGGCCCAATTGTGATTATGAGTCAAGGACTACCTTTACACAGCAAGACAAGACTGACCTTACATCAAGAGGAAGAGATTTTTCTCCACCCCCTTAAATCCAAGCTCAAAAAACAGTTATTTATGTTGAGTATTACTCTGCACTGATGAGACTACCAGACCAACAATATAACCATCACATTTTGTACTAGTTGCAGTTTCAGGATAACTCCACATAAAATGACTTGCAATAGTTTAACCAAGTGATGATCAGGGTGCGAGTTACTGCCATTTGGATTCGAGTGCTTTCCCCCATGATCAATGATTGTTGACTCAGATAGAACCATAGCATGGCACCCAAATTGCCATCTGTTACAAGTTAACAGAATAACAGATTTGGAAGGGATTTGGAAGGGACCTTGGAAGTCTTCTGCTCCAACCTTCTGCTCAAGCAGGAAACCCTGTAACATTTCAGACAAATGGCTGTCCAATCTCTTCTTCAAAGTCTCCAGTGTTGAAGCATCCGCAATTTCTGGAGGGAAGTGGTTCTAACTGTCAGAAAATTTCTCATCAGTTTCCATCCATCGCTTCTTGTCCTTTGTTCAGGTCCTTTGGAGAATAGGTTGATCCTCCTCTTCTTTATGGCAGTCTTTAGTAGCCCAGACGAATGCCAGCATTAAGATCAGAGGTCTGAAAGGACTTCCTTATCCCATCTAGGTCTCACAAAGCCATCCACCAGTGTGCAATGCCATTTCTGTCCATTACTGGAAAGAGCCAAACAATCTGTTTCCTTTAGGTTTCTCTGTAGCTCATTTGCTACCAACTTTTCAATAATCTTCCCTAAAAAGGGAAGATTGAAGACTAGTCAAATGCCTTTGGGCAGGGAAATTTCTTCAGAAAAGGATATATTTTTACCCCTTTGGAAGCAGGCAGCATGTTTGTTTGTTTGCCTTCTCTAGAGATGTTTTTTCCTGGATCCAATTTTTCAATGTCCCACTTGGCCACCCAAAAGATCAGCAGGTTGCTGCAAGTCACAGAATTCACAACTATAGAGGATCTATTTGCCTCCTTAGGTTCTACAAACTCAAATATATCCTAAACCAGTGGTTCTCAACCCGTGATCCACGGACCCCTGGGAGTCTGTGATATAGTCCCCAGGGTGTCCATGAAGGCTTGAAGAAATGTTATGATTTAAATGTATACAAAATACCACATTCTCATTCACAGTGGACTCTTGTAACTGGCATCCAATACAGAGTGGATAGAAATACTTTTATCTGCTAAAAAATCCATAAAAATATGGCAATCTTTCTGAATTTGAATTCACAATTTCTGAATTTTCTTTTGATGTCCACAGTTCTCAATATTGTCAGTATCATCATGTTGTTTTGGGTCCAGAAGAGCTGCTTTCTTCTCCTCAGTACAGTCTTAATACGTACGTCCCTAACTCAACTGGAAGACCATCTAAAATAGTATTAAATTATATCACAGGAACTACACTGAATGTGTACAAATTATCTATGGGCAGAAGGTGGGGTGGGATTATGCTTAGCTTCTAGGGATCAGGCCATAAATTTTTGGCCCAGACAATTTTGAGAATTTACTGACGTTCCCCCTGAACTGGCCAATACCTACATAGAAGAAAAGCAGATAAGTTATGGATCAGCATCATTTCTAGGTACAATTTAGAAAGATGATAAGTTTAGATTAATGCCTCATGCATATCTTAATGCCTCAGAATACTAGTGTACACTGGTGATCGATGTCAGATAAATCAGCTCATTAAATAGAAAATCTAAAATGTTATTCAGCTTCTCTCTTTCTTCTAATATCTAATACATACCCAATAAGGTTTGTTTAAGGGATGGGGGTTATGCTTAAAGATGGACCTTCCTGTAAATAAGGAGGGATAAAGCCATTTCTGAATGTACAATTATACATTCAGGAAAACTGACTTTCATAAAACCAACACTGTATTATCATTTACAATATTTTTCCAATTTATAAAAAGATTCTAATTAAAAAGTGCTGAATCAGTATCTGCATAAATTTGCTATGAATGAATTAAACCTCTCTCTGTGCATATAAGATTAAGAGCAAAAGACCACATTAAACACAGATTTAAAATTTTCAAGCATTCATTCTAATACATACTGTATTAGAAATCTAATAAAACTTCATACCTTTCATGGCATCTTTATATATGTTGATAAATAAGTTGAATATTTCTTTGGGAATATCACTTTCATCTAATAAACAATGTAACAATATAATAATTTCAGCTTGTCCCAAGCCATGCATTCCATTGGTGGATAAATACCAGCATTTTTCTGAATTATCTAAATGACAAAAAAAAACAAAAACCACTGAGCCTTTTTATGTTGTTAAAATACAAAAAATAGAACTTTTATATCTTTTGCAATGTATCCAATAGAACAAATCCAACCTAATCCAAAATTATAATCTGCCACAAAACTGTTATTAGGCCAGAGCTCTGCCAGAACACATTATCACTCCCAGAAATGAAATTATAACAGTCCCCATCCTCTACTGGTTCCAATGTCAGGGAAATTAATTGCTTAAGTCAGGTTTGGCATAAATTCACTCCTAGCTCTCATTTGAAATTGAGAAGCTATAATCCAATGGTTCCAAAGTCAATCTTCTTCACTCACTTGTAAAGAACCCTTCTCAGAGATCATTCCCTAGCTACATGCTGAAAAAAAACCCTTCCAAATTTAGAAGTATGATGGAGTGCATTGTTTGGCCAACAGCTATTCTTTATCACATTGTGGTAGAGTTATTAAATTACATAAACCTTATTATAAAGAATAAACATATCACAATGAAATAAAACCAACTTTAGATTACAGTATTTAATTTTTTTTTTGGATTTGATATTACTTGACTTTCTATACCACTATCTTTCCATTTAATTTAGCCTAATGAAGAATTTGCAGGGGAAGGGATCCTGCACTAATATTTGATTGTATACAAAATATTAGCCTCCTGTTTTATATCACTATCAATTTTCACATTACTTTAGAATACCAAAATGTTTTGCATTCCAAGGCAATAAAGTATATTCAATGGTAAAAAAAGGCTATTTATTCAAAAGTAGATCAAAGTAGCATAACAAGGCAGAAAGAAAAAGATAATTGGAAGGTAGAAAAGGCAATTAATTATAAGATAGAATAATAATTTAAACAATCTTTTAAAAAATCAATTAGAACTTAGCAGTCAATTTTAATAGTTCAGAGTTTACATTTGCAACTATAATTATAATATTTTACAAGGTTTTATAAATTTGATATGCTAATACTTACAAGATAGCATCTTGACATTCACAAGTAAGTTTGCATTTAGGATGAATGTCAATGGATTAGATTCTTCAAGCAATAAGGTAACTTGCTCATTAGAAGGATGTTCTTCTACTAAGGACTCTGAAGAAAATATGAAACTATTGGTCCAAAATATAATACAGTAAAAGACAGACAATTGCTATTCTGAATTTTTTTGGGGGAAAATTAATAACAACCACATTGAGACAACTGATGTTTGGGATGTAATCCAAATTAATAAAGTATGAATGAACTAAAGCTAGATGAAACCACCTTTTTAATATTGCCTCAGTTCTTAACCTTATAAAAAATAGATCTGTAAATATCTATTTCAGTGTTGGCAATGGTAAACATATACTATTGTCTCTTGAAGTTTACTATTTGTATGACCAGTGAACACACTTATTTTAACTTATCTAAAATTAAACATATATGCAACGACTTCAGTTTCCTTGAGAAACTTTCTATAACTGAGACGGCCTAATTCATAAGATTCTATTAGACCACACAGAGAATTGTAACCATGAATGCGTAAATTCACTTGTATTGAAAATATGTTAATCTTGAATCCAGTTCAGTCTTTCCTTAGCAACTAATGCAATAGTGTTCAATTAAGCATACTATTTCTCATTTAGCTGCTTAGCTGCTCCACTTAAACTAGCAATTACACTTTAAAATACTGCAGCTTCTAAACCAGACATGTCAAACTCACGACGTCACATGACATCGCGCAACGTATCAGGAGAGTTTTGCCATTGCTGGTAATGGGGTGGGTGTGGCTTCCGCATGACACATCTGGCCCGTGGGCCTGCAATTTGACACCCCTGTTCTAGACAATCTTTAAGGTAGCTCCAGGTATCCTGCAATAATGTAACCATGAAACTGGTAAAATATGGATAACCAGGAAATCCTCAACTTTTGAAATCAAGCATGCAGCACTAGATGTAGCAGCTATTGTGCATGTAAAGATAGCTCTGGATTAGTCCCATCAAAAAAACACAACCTTATGCAGAACATGCCCTATCCCAAAGCACCTCATTTTCCCAATTTTGTATTTCAATTCATATACCCTAATCTAGTAGAAATGTATACTGACACCTAAACTGGTTCAAATCTAATTTCTAAAAATCAAATTCTTAGCCTAGGAATCAGTATATATAAACCTTTCTGTATTTCGTATTACATATTTACATTAAATGTATATTTATATTAGTAATACCACTCTGGGTTTCCTTAGAAAGAAGTATGGTATAAAAACAAAATAAATAATAACGATATACTAATATGATTTATTTTATAATTTTACACTTCTAAAGTGCAAAATAATTTGAAAGGGGAAGAAGCAGTCCTACTTTTCATAGCACCTTAAAAGCAAGACATTACCTTTGCCATTTTCTCCTCTTGCAAGCAGAAGAGGTGGAAATCCATCACCAGGAATAAGGCTGACCTCTTTGCCAACACAGTTTTCAATACAACAGAGCATCCTGTAGTCTAATATACTAGTAGGTATATCACTTGCTTGACCAGTTGCAGCAGGAAGAGGTTCCTTTTCTAGTTCAGAAACAGTAGGAAATTCAGTAACAGCTGTGGTCACAAAGGCAGAGTCACATGGCACTTCAGTTTGTGCAATGGGCAGACAGTCAGAATCACGTGATAAGTCAAGCTGCTCATTACTAGGCAATGCATCTTCTTGTGGAACAGAAGTGGAACCCCTCGCAACCCCAGTTTGTTCATGTATTTCATCTTTTGACTTGGTATCAGTTGCAGAGAGAGTTTCATTTGTTGGGCTTCCAACCTATGACAAAAGTTTTTCCATTAGAGCTGACATTCATCTGAGCTCAATATTACAAAACCTGTGGCAATACTTTAACTTTGGGTTGAGAGAGCTTTTGCCAGGAAAACAAATGAATAAATAAAACAAAATCAGCCAGCATTCTGCACACATAAAAAACAACATTAAATGCAGTGAGGCAGAACCTATTACTTTCTTTATTTCATTTATATAACTGCCCATCTTATTTGTATGTGATTCTGAGTTTGTAATAAAACAAAAAATACTTAATATAAAACGAAAATAATAATACATAGCAGCTGGGCACAATGTTACTGTCATGTATGCATCTAGCCAAGCAGGGTCACAGAATCAAGCACAAAGCCAAATTTTCAAGGCCCTAAGAAAGGCCAACAGAGAGAACACTGATCTAATCTCAGAGGCCATGATGCTCCATATCAGAAAAGATTCTCCTTCTGAGCCCTGCCAGCCAACATTACCTAGCTGATGATACCCAGAGCATGCCCTTCCTGCCAGAGAATGGGTAGAAACGGATAGAAACAACTGAGGAAAGACAATTATGTAAGTAACCCAGTCCTAAGCTGTGAGGGGTTTAAAGGTGACAACCAGCATCTGAAAGCATACCAGAAGCGAATGCAGCTCATGATATGATCATGATCATATATAGCAAATAACTGACACCAATAACTGCCTGCACTGCTGCATTTTGCACCAGCTGAAACTTCCAAATACTCCTCAAGGGCAGTCCAATGTAAAATGCATTTCAGTGGTCCAATCTGGAAGTCACATGGGAATGAGTGGCTGTGAGCAAGACCCACCAGTTTAGGAACTGCACAACTGGCACAATGCCCTAGCTATGCAAAGGTGCTCCTAGCCAGAGCTGCCACCTGCTCTATTTGACCAGTATACTTTCTGTATTAAAAAAAGACAAAACAGAGTCTTGAATGCCACATTTATCAACTAGCTAATTGTATTCAGAGCCTAAAATGATAAATTTCAGATAAAGTGGGGCTTACAGGTTCCTGTGGGAATCGCCTGACTCCAGATGACAATTTGGTTGTGTCTGCAACTTCTCCATTAGGTAAAATTCCATCTGCAAACCAAACTCTTCTCTGGTCTTTAGGGAGCAATCCTGCAGAAGAAACAAATGAGTACATCAGAGATACTTGTATAGCTACAGTAATACCAACGTCACCTCCCTGTTTTCCCCATACAAAAAATTATTTAGAATCCACATGATGGTACTAAAATCTAATAAGCAGGTGAAACGAAACGTGATGAATATCATGGTATCCCAAACACAGGATTTCTGCAACTAATAATATCAAGCAACTCCTGTATAATACTTTACATACAATTTCAAGATGGAGATGGATATGCAGATAGAAGAATTTCAAAGGAGCTAGAAGAGTTCACTTTTCAGCACTAACTTATATAGGCTCCTTTTTCATTTTTTCCATCTCAGGTATACAAGTGTTATCTTAAAGATACTTAGGGGAACTTATTCTTAGGGGAAGTTCCATTCTTCACTAACGAGTATCACAGGTTATATGCTGGAAAAAAAATCACCATAAAATAAATACTTTTTGAAGAATTTACTCACCTAACAAAACAATACAGTCTGCAAGTTTACTGTGCAACAATAAATATCTAGGAATGCTTGGGTAGTAAATGAAATTTAGCTTGGGTGATTTCTTTAATCGGTATGAATAGCCTCTAGATGTTGAATTATAACTCCCATCATCCTTATCACTCTCTTTACTAGGCAGTGCTGTCAATTGAGATACAAATCTGGGTGACCACTCATAGCTCATTTCTGGTTTTTTTAAGGATTATTCTTTATTATTTATTTATATACAGTACATATATCTCATATTTCTAAACTACCTCCTCCCTCAAAGAGGGGCTCTCCAGGCAGTGACATAAAGTTAGATAATAACACGGAGTAAGAAATACCAGATGTCTGGGTTTCCTGCAGAGATGGAACAGCTGAAGATTCAGACAATACAGAATTAGGCGGTAGACCAGTTGGGGTCATCGTTCTTTCTAATGCCTGTGCTAACAAACAAAATTTAAGAGTATAAATGTCAAAACTATATACAAGAAATATTTCACAAATGTCTGGTTGGGGGTATATTCATATTCCTTGTAATCAAGGTGATTTTAGGATATATCATGTACAATTTTGTTTTAACTAATCCTGCAAGATTTGAGCTTTTATATATATATTTAACATAATTTCATTTTACAAAACATTTATTTAAAAAGCATTACTGTTTATTTCAATCTAAGTTTTTTAACAAAATGTATTCTTTAAGTCCTATGTTTGGTCTTGGAAATTTATTTAAGATAATAATGACATTCCATAGTCATTGACACTTCTCATCCACGGCTTTCAAAGGGTCTCATTTAAAATGCAGAATTAGTCAGTTTGAAGAAAACAGAATTATTTGGAAAAAAAACCCAGATCTTATTTCAGTTATTTTTGCTCCTGTCACATCTAGCTGGACTAATTATTATACTGCATTATACATGGGTTTTATTTTAAGGACGCTGAAAAATGTTAACTGAATGTAGCTCCCGCAGGGAATGGGCAATATGAAATTTGACATCTAGATTAATCAAATTAATATTCTTGAAAGAACATCTTTATCTCTAAGATCTTCCTGTATCCTGAGATGCTATTTATTTGGTCCATTTTTAAAACCATTTAGGCTGATGGCCGTGAGGCAGAAGATTTCTTTGGCAATAAACATATAGGTCCTACCATTATACAACCCAAAATGGTTCCAAAGACCCATTTATTTACTGTTGCTTTCTCTTAAATATTTTCTTTTGTAGATGATATTTATCGTCATCATTTACATAACAGCTATATGTAACTACTATGCAAGATATATTTATCTTTACATTTTCACAAAGAACAAAAACTCTGTGAGATCAGTCAGACTAAAAGAGAGTCACTGGCCCTAAAAAAAAGTGGTTGTTTCCATAATCAAGACTGGATTAACCTGGTGCAGTTCAATACTACAAACACTACCATTGGTTTTGTTATTACATTTTGTACAAAAATGAAATGGGAATTAACTATTGTTTATTTTGAAGGAAACAGTATTTTTTTATTGAATATGAGCTGTTTTGGTATTTACTGGCTTAAAAAATTTTAAGCTTTATTTTTTACATATTGCAAGTATATGCATATCAAAACAGCTTTGAGTTTTACCCTACTTTTTCTTTAATTTCTTTCTTAAAAAAGAAATTTCTTTTTCTTCTTTAAACTTCTTTAAATAAATAAAAGCATTCATGGAAGGTACATATTTATCAGTTACTCAAAATGCTATATCTATAAACAATTAGAAACAATTTCAATATTTCTGCATCACAATGTGTCATGCTGGTAACTTGGGCGCTGGGACTTATTTGAACATGCACAAATCCCATTCACTGTTTCTATAAATATAAAAACCAAGATCAGATAGATGTAGTACAATCTTAATTATAACTTATCACCGAAATGGAATACAGAAAAATGTATTGACACATTTAAACTCTTTTTCTCCAGGAGGACAACAGCAACTGTAGAATGAATAATCTGTTCTTTCTGGGGAAAAATTCTATAATATCCATTAGCCACTGCCAGTGTAAAAATTAATTGCATGAATTGCAGTATACCAAAGTATGGATCACCCATACATACATCTATACAGTGTTATTTAGTATAGTATCTGAGCATTCTCTTATATACATGGTAAGTTTGTGATATTCGATCCTAGTTCAGCGGGCAAAAGATGGGATACATAATAGACTCTTCTCCCATTTTTCCACAACAAAAACCCATCTGGTAGATTATGCTAAAAGAGAGTGACTCTCCCTAAGTCATCAAATAAGCTTCTATGGCTAAGGATGGAGTAAAAGCTGAGTCTTCCTGGTGTACTACTATAGCACCCTAGTCCTCAGACTTTGCACAAAAATGAGATATTTATCACTTATTTTGAAGGAAAATATATGGGTAGTCCTCGAGTTACGACCCCAATTGCGATTTCTAGTACTACCGGTAAGTGAAGCAGTGATTGAGCAAAACATCCTGTGACCATACTGCCTGGGGGCAGCAATTGCAGCAATTCTAGTTGTGGCCATTAGGACAGGAGCATGGGGTCATCAGGTGGAGACTCATGTGATCACAACTCGTGACTTCCTGCCAGCTTCCCCATTGACTTTGCTTGTCAAAAGACAGGTGGGAAAGTTGCAAATGGCAATCATGTCTCCCAACAGCTGCCATTTCCAGCTTGGCGCGTCTGAGCCCCAAACCTCTATTCCTCCAAGGCCAAGAACATTTCAGGAGATCACTGAGCCCGAAGAAGCCAATTTCTTTCTCCTGCCCTGCATGAGCTGTTTTCTCTCATTCCCCAATCTCTGTCCTTTTGGGCACCCTGCACAGTATGGCCAGGACACCACTGTATCCCACTGCCGCCTGCCTGACCTCAATAGACCTTTCTCTCTGTCCTCTTCTTCAGAGCTATCATCTTCTTCCTCCTCCTCAGCATCAACTTCCCCTCCTGTCCCCTGGGCTCACTGATGCTAGCCAGCCTCTAGCTCCACAGCACTGGGGCTGTCTGAGCTAGGCTTGCCCCCATTAATTGCTGCCACCGCTGAGCTCAGTTCTGACAAAGGCATGAAGCTGGTTGGCATCAATAAGCCCAGCTGAGGAGAGGCAAGACAAGGCTGAGGAAAAAGATTATGATAGCACCAAGAAGGAAGACAGGGAAAAAGGTCTGTGAGTAAGTGATGGCAGAATATAATGATATCTTCATCTCAGCCCTGCTGTTCAGGGAAGCCAAAAGGACAGAGATGGGAGGGGGAGGGAGTTGGATGGGGGAGAGCTGAAGTGGAAGCAGTTCACACAGAGACTGGGGTATGGTCATAAATGTGGACAATTGCCAAGTGCCTGTATTTTGATCCCTTGACTGTGGGGATGGTGCAATGGCTGAAACTCCTAGGATTGGTCAGAAGGTTTATTTTTTTCAGCACCAGCATAACTTTGAATAGTCTCTGAATGAATAATTGTAACCTAAAGACTAGCTCAATCACAATCTATATAATGCATATTGAGGACTATTCCTATGCTTAGTTGTGAAATTAATATTCTAATAGTAATTATGAGCAACAAATTATTAAATTCAAATAATTTTAAAGAATGCTCTCTTTTCAAATAGAACATATGGAAACAGCTACTAAATGGTTTCATCTTAAATATTTCACATCATAGGACATGCCCAGTTGCGAAAAAATACTGGACTACAATAAGAAGATGGGTCAAAGAAATAATAGACCAACCCGTAGACTGGAAACCAGAGATCTTTTTGCTGGGTATTTTAAACAGAAAATATAGTAAAGAAATATGGTACTTAATTTTACAAATAACGGCAGCAAGAATAGCATATGCACAGTTCTGGAAAAATGAGAATATACCATCAGAGGAAGAAGTGATAAGAAAAATCCTGGATTGTGCTGAGATGGACAAATTAACAAAAGAGATAAAAGAAAAGGAAGACACAGAGTACTATCTAATATGGAACAAGTGGTATGACTGGTTGGAAACTAGAAATAATAGAGGAGAATAAATGTGGAAAGGTCAAAAGTGGAAAATGTGTGTATAATAATGTATAGTAATAATAATATGTATGAAGGAAGAAAAATGCAAATAAGAAACAACGGGGCAATAAGGACAAATATTCTAAAGAAGAATAAGGGGGGGAAATGTAAATAATAGAAGATTACCATTACGAAATCGCTGTTTTAAAAAAGGGGATACTGTGTGTGTATGTGTGTTATTTTGTTTTGTTGGTTTAAAAAAATAAAAAATCAAAAAAAAATCACATCATGATGTTCACATTGAGAATACATGTTCCAACATTCAGAAATTATCTAGTTACTTTTTGTTTCTTCTAATTCTTTACAACTATATTTTACCTTTGTTAATGGACTCATAGCAGCTTATACAGACTCTCGCTTCTTTATCCAGATATTGGAGTTTGCATTTTCGATTGCAACAGGAAGCACAAAATATCTAGTTTTAGTACAAAAAGTGCATTAAGATTTTATAAGTATATGGATGTGTGTATTTTGATGTAGAAACAGGTTAGGATCACATACTAATTAGAAGAAGCAGAAACTAGAAGAATAAAGGTATGAGAACTATAATATTTATAAGTTAACACCAGTAGAGACCAACAATCAATTAAATAACACAGATAATTTTAATGCTAAAGAATTTATTGAAGCTATCTTAAAGAAGTCAATAAACATGGACTTTAGAAAAATTACAAAGCTTATAAAATTATCAAAGCATATATTTTAGCCAACATCCAGAAACATTTTCAATAAATCAGACCAAAAAGTTTACATGCTGATCAAACTTGATTTTAATGGTGTCAAGAAGAACTATTAGTAAAGGGAATTTATTTTTAGCAGGCAAAAGGGGGAAAAGACCTTCCCTTTTCCTCAGCTATAAATGGAGAATTATAAAGATGATCAATCAAGAAAAAATGGTTTAGTTTACTTACTTTCCCACAGGCACGACAGTGGTGTCTTCTTTTTGTAAATGTGAATTTGGCTTGACAATTCATGCACTTTGATGCTTCTAAGTCAGGAACCCAGGATGGCTGCTTTTGTCCCAAGGCTGTAGCTCGTCCCACTACTTTCCTTGGCTCTGAAACCATAGGTAAGACATTTTCTTCTATGTTTCCCAAGCATCTTTGTCTATTATGGCTAACATCTGATTCAGGAGAAATTTTACCATCTGCGACAAAGGTATTTGAGTCTGTGGAATTTATCATTTGGGATTCATTCCCAGATGTATTTTTACTGCTAAACTCAGAAGGGACTGTGGCTTTTGGTTGAAGGTTTAGCAGCTGCTTTGGTCTTGCTCCTCCACTGTGCACTGTTGTCTGGCTATTTAATGAACCTAAAACTTCACTTCCAATCTCAGTTGTGTTATCTATAGTCTCTTGTTGAACCTGCTGTGTTTGTTTTTGCACTAGGATACCTAAACTAGATTCTGGAATACTGATAAAATTATTTCCATTACAGGCTTTTGCTTTCTTAAATTCCAATTCTGCTTCTTTGCTGTCACTATTGATATTCAAATTGCTTATATCCAGTAACTTGTCATTTATTACATCAGATTCCAAAAGTCCACTGCTAGTATCTTCTTTTAGAGGCTTTGAATTATTTGCTTCAAGACAATGTTCAGACAAAAAGGCATCAAGTTCACTGTCACTAATGAGCATGTTGCTTCCAATAATGTCTTCTTCTAAAGCTAGATCAACAAAAGGTCTTTCATCAACATCAATAGGCCGAACGTTGCCGCACATTTCAGTATCTTTAGCCAAAAGAAGACTAGTAGTCACACTAGAATCCTGATGTTGGAAAGGCTCACAATTACTAGAAACAACATATTCTCTACTTATTAAGGAAGATTTCTGTATCTCACATTCATTGGTTTGGTTTAAACTGCTCTCATTTTCTAAAGTTTCTGTTTTTCCAAAAGAATCACCTTCTGCAAAGCTATTTTCACTGTGCAGAGCTATGTCTCTAATGGCATCTTCTTTCTGAGTAATCTTTCCATTTGTGTTGTCGGTATTAACTAATGATGTACATATAGAAACTGCAAGTGGAAGACAGGATAATGAAGTCTGTATGTCTTCAGAGATCTCTGGTACTGAAACCGTATTTAAAGTTGTATCAGTATATTGCTGTGAATTACAAGACTTGTCAGTTGTGCTATGTTCTTTATTCATAGCTTGCACATTTTCTGTCTGAGGAGCAGAATCACATAAAGAGTTTTTGTTACACATTACATTGGGATTATTCACTTCATGGATCTTTGGCAAATGCAAAGCTTCTGATTCATTTATATCTTCTGAAATGCCTTGCTTGTCACTCTCATCATGTATCATTTGACTTTTTGAATTTTCATCCACTAGTGTCTCACAAGGCAGCTTTTCACATGTTGATTCATCTTTGGATCCAAGTACAGCTGAAAGATAAATTACTGAAGCTGATGCTCTATCAGTTCCTATCATTTGTTCTTTCTGATCAGATATTTTATTATTTTTCAAACATTTTGTTTTTTCTTGATCTTCACTGCAGTCTGTTATATTTGGTTCAAAAGGAGTATCTGTCTTTAATTTCCACTGATTAAGTTCTCCTGCTGCATCATATTGCATTTTGTATAGTGCTTCATCAGTCTGTTGCTGTGTACCAGAATCAGAAATGTGATCATCAACCATTGTATTATTAACTTTGGTTGACAGTAGTGCTAAACCAACACCATCAACTGAAAGACCGTACTGAGACTCCTCTGGTTGCAACTTTTGAATGCATCCTACATTATTTTTTAGTTGGCTCAAACCACCTGTGTCATTGATAAGATCACAGACAGGTATACCGCATCCCTTCAAGCAAGACAACTGATTTTTATCTGAAGAACCATCCCCCACCATGGACAGAAGATCTAAACCAGTAACATTCTTCTCATTCTGGTCAGAGTTCAATTGTTCAAAACTTGCTGCTTTTGTAGTTTGAGAAGACAATGAGCATGCATCTGATACAGCACAACTGACATTTTTTTCCACATTTGGCTCAAAGGATTTTGGCTGCTGGCAAGATGAATCTGACAAAACTAAGTGGTACTCAGAGTTACAAAGATTTATAGTGCTGCTGTTTTCAAGTTCATCTAAAAAAGAAGAAGCATATTATTAGGAATTTCATCATTCATTTGCTACTGCATACACTGCTCTCTCAATTACAAATGTTGTTTACAACATCTGATTATATTTTCCCCCACCTTATTTGTCTATTGCAGATTTAAATTTATCTGAAAAATACTACACATACCAAAGAAGTGACATGCCATAAGAATATATTTTTATCTATTTTTATACTTGCTGTTCACATACATGATAGAAGACAAAAAGAATGAACCAACCTGCATGCTGTTCAAATTCATCAAGTAATTTGTCCAAATCAGAGACAGCTGCTTTAAAGTAACTGTCCATTCTAAGACTTGATCAGTAAATTCTTTTTTCCTGTTGCACCTGTAGGAAACAATGTAATGAACTAAGGCAAAAAATAGATGTAGAATTACTAGATGATGCACATTAACCTAAAATTATTTTTAAATTCAATTCCTAATTCTTTAAGAGTGATTTTTAATAAAAAATTTATAGTTTATAGTTCTGAATTAAGTTGCCAGGACGGACACTTGGAAATCAGGACTAAAGCTTAGCTTTAGTACTCAAAAAACAACAACACACAGCATGTGCTCAGAAACATCTAAACTTATGTAAATATACTGCCTTCTATTATAAGCAAAAGTAACACAAGTAATGGTACTTTTTCATACTATTTCCCATCAAAACAGGGAGATAGCAAATACGAATCTTTCCCACTTCTATCCTGTTGCTTTTCAAAAGGCAGGACTTCAGAAATTGCCACACAGTTCTAAATCTGAAATACTCTGGTCAAATGTAATGTAACGACTAAGTTCAAATTCCTGCTATTCCTGCCTGCAAACCCATGAATTATATTTTATAATGTATGAACCCTGGTAATTTTGGCTTACTCAGTAAGACATGATTAAGTAACCCTTTGCTTAGCTTGACTATGAGAGACTGAGTTTTAGACTTGAAAATTTTCTAAACTGTGAATTTAGTTTTTCTAAAATAACTTTGACTCCTATGTTATTTAAGATTTTAAAATAAGCTAAATTCAGCAGTGCCCCAAAATTGCACTAAATTTTGTGATCCAAATGAAATTTAGAAAATGAAAGGAGAAAAAAATAAATCTGGTTATTTCACTGGCTATTCACTGATTATTCTTATCAACATTGTAGTGATAGTTCCTATCCTCCAATAATTATTCAAGTAAGCTACTTATCTTGTATCATTTTATTAAAGAATTTTGATCCATAGGATTTATACTATTTCTGTTTAGTTATACCAGAAATTATTCATTTTTACATCATTTGATTTATCTTAAAAGCTATATAAGCTTTAAATAAGTCTCCCTCTTACAGATTATGGATTAACATATAACAGGATAGATAGCAATTTTAAAGTTATCATCTACTATATAAGCAGACTCCACATAAGGATAGCAATATACTCAAAATCATGCACATTGAAAACAACACCAATAGTTGAAACATTAGAGTAAAAAGACAGCAACAATTTAACTTTTCTTCAAACATATACTGTTTATAAAGTTCTAAAAAGCTGAAAAATATTGCTATGCCATGATCAAACAAACTTTCTGAAAGTTTTATGTTACACAATATGATTAATATATATAAATGAATCACATTAATCAGCTGACTAAAAGAGAGTGGAATGAGATTTTCTACTCTGGACAAGAAAATCGTAAAAGAAACAAACTTATTAATACCGGTAATCATTAATAAGAGTATTAAAATCAGTTTTTAGATACAACACTACAGGGAAAAATGAAATAATATCCAATATAACAGATTTTTTTCTATCTTGATGTATGAAATGAAGCAGAAAGGAGACTAATGGAAAAAGAAAATATAAAAAAGAGATTGGTCAAATAGACAAAAAAAAACCATATTAAATAATCTCAAAGTTGATGATACACAAAATTCTTTGATTGTTGAACTAAAGCCAAATGTTCTTGATAGCGAAGTTAAATAGTTTCCATAAAATATTGCTAACAACAAAGCTGCAGGATTCTGTTGAAATATGAGCTGAATTATTAACTACATCATCTTGTAGTGTTTCAAAGTGGAATTTGTGATTTGTAAGCATGTTTAAAAAACACAGCAATAACCAGGGAACTGGAAGATATGTTTATATTCAAATTTCAAAAATGGGCAGTGCTAAAGAATTTTGAAAGTTATGAATAATGCTAGATCCTAGTGCAAGACTTGGAAGTCACGTCCTCAACAAAATATGACACAAGCTAGACTTTCAACCTGGATTCAGAAGAGGCAAGAAAATCCAAGATCACATTGCTAACCATCGGCTGAATAATGAAAAAGGCAAGGAAATTCCAAACCAAGAGCTTTTTTTCTTTATTATATCAAGGCTTTTGACTATGCAAATCACAGCAAACTATCACTAGCCTTTAAAAACATAAGTTCCTATTAAAGAAATTGTATGATAATCAGAAAGCAACAATTACAACAAAACATGGAACTATTAAATTATTTAAGCCAAGAAAGTGTTATGTATTTAACTCCATTTGTTGACTGTATCATAAGAATTTCTTGACAATAGAATGAAATTAAAACGGCTTGGGAGAAACATCAATAAACTAAGATATTTTAATGATAAACTTTGATAGGTTACAGGGTAAGGAAGTTAAGGAAGACAAGAAATTTTCTGTTGAAGGCTAAAAAAAAAAAGATATGAAAACTCCCTCCCCCCCAAGATTATGTCAGTGAGCTAGTAGTAACAAACTTTAACTTTTTAATCTCAAATTCAATACTAAATAAAGTCAAGTCAAAAGCTCACTATTTAAGAAGCAAGAATTATTTAAAAAGTCACTGAAGTTTGGCAAAACGGAAAGCAATCCAAATCAGGCCAGCAGATAACAGCCAGATGTGAGCAGGCTACCGTATTATCACTGCTGACAGAAGCAGGAACTTAGAACTTTAAAGAACATTTATTGATAGTCTTGTTAAAATGGTGCCCATATTTCTTTTACTAAATTTATATCCCAGAGTATATCAAATAAAAGCATGCTTCCTAAAAAAGTAGTTTTAAGCAAGGAATTGTCTTGTCTCATTTTACATTACTATATACTATTTGTAATTTGACATGTTCTCACACTTTTCTTTCTCAAAAAAACCCACAATGCTATAAAAAGATGAAATAATTGCACAACATATTCTGAGTGGTAGTTGTTGTAACTCTCTCCCTCCTCATCCCTGCCTGAAACCAAATCACACAAAGTTGCAGTAACATATTATTTATAATGGATAAAAAATTCCCAATCCTAGTAGTCCAAACAACTAAGTATTTGGACTTTTTTCTAGGCCTAGTATTTGCAGAGCTCATTATAAGCATTATAATTTTTGATGTTTTGATCCAGAATTAGTATCTTTATGTAAAATCTGCCTAGCGAAAAGTGCAGGATGTGACAATACAATCATCATTTCAGGCAGATATTCTACATGATCACGCTGGATTACAGTGCACAATCCATAATCAACATAGCGCAATAATTAGTTGAAACTGGGGGAAAGTGACCTATGTATTATACTTACTTCCATTACCTTATAGGAAGTGAATGCTCTTAAATATATGAAGAGGTTATCCTGTTATTTTAACCTTGTGTCTGATTACCCTACATTGATACTGAGCATCTGTGATATGGCCCCAGAGATCCTTGGTCCGGCTTTCAAGTACATATATATAAATATTTTTATTAGTTTTATAATTATAAACAATGAGTCAAATAGAATACAACTCAACTTAATACAATCTTTTTCAGCTTTCTCCCACACAGAACAAAACATACATTCTTTTAAGAACTTAGATAAAATAAAATAACTATGGGTGTTGCTCGGCAGTACCCCCTCCACCACATCCCCCTCTTCCTTCCTCCCTATTCTCCTACTTCCCTCCCCCTCCCTCTCTCCCTCCCTCACTCTCCACCCTCCTCTCCTACAATCTTCCTACTTTCCTTCACTCCTCACTCTCCACTCTTCAAGTACATATAGACCAGGGGTTCTCAACCTTGGCAACTTTAAGACTTGTGGACTTCAACTCCCAGAATTCCTCAGCCAGCAAAGCTGGCTGAGGAATTCTGGGAGTTGAAGTCCACAAGTCTTAAAGTTGCCAAGGTTGAGAACCCCTGATATAGACAGAGGGATATCCCTCAGAGCTGTCTAACCCACTGAGTAAGTCCAAGCAAAGCTGGAACTGGTTTATATACAGGACACTTGAGGAAGTAAAAGCAAAGGGCGAGGGAAAAAAAGGGAAAGAACAGGAGTTCTATTCGAGGGAAGAGAGGCGGAAAGAGGGGTTCAGAAAGGGTCGGGACAGAGAGCCCGGGCTATTCAGTCCCTCTTGGTTCTGCAGCCAACCAGCTTTTTCTCCTCACTGCGGCGGCTTCATCCTCACCTCAACTCGCGAGGGAAAAAAATACCACCAGACGAAGGCGGAGGTTGCTCGGGGTCTCTACCATCCCCCCTCCCGGCCCTCCCCGCAACACGTCAGAGAAAAAGGCGCTCAACCTTCCCAGGATCTCCCTTCCTCCCATCCCCCGAAGGCGGCTGAAGGGCACAAAGGGGGTGCGCGAGTCTCTTAAAAGACTGACACCTCCGACGGACACGCCCCCTCCTTACCTTCCGTCTGATCGGAAGCCGAACCTACTCGGAACAACTCCGGATCCGGGTTAGTTGCGCGCCTGGGTGCCGGCTCCAAATCATTCTCCGAGCCCCGGGCGCGAAGGCACCCGCAACACGTTTCCTAGACTTCAGTCCTTCCCGAAGACGAGCTCCTTCTTCTTGCTGGCCCTCCCACGCAAGCCCGCAGGAAGGCGGCCAGGCCACCACCCACTTGAAGGAGACGTCTGCCACCAATCTCCGGGATGGACCCATCTGCGGCTGCGCAGTTGCTATGCGAGTTTTTTTTCATTCCCGACTTGCCACCCCTCCCTCCCGAGGGTGTGTTCGGGAGAGTCTCGGGTGTTAATTGCTCCCGCGAGGAGTTGCGTTTCGGACGCTGGCTGCGGTGGTCCGGTTGGGAGGAGCGGATGCGATTGTCTTCCTTGCTTCCCGAACTTTTTGGGAAACGGGATTTAGAATTTGCAGGGGGAAGAAATTCTTTTTTTTTTTTTTGAAAATATATTTTATTAGTTTTTTTAATTTTTACAGAAAGAAGAAACTACTCAAATCAAATCATAGTGTTAAAATAAACAATCATCCATAAACAAAACATAAGTACATTTTTCAATACATCTAATACTAATAACTCAACTGAAAATAATCATACCACACAATTAACATTACTGCTCAGTACCCCCACCACCACATCCCCCCCCCGCCCTAACCTTCCCCCCTCACCAACTAACTAACTACTTTCCTCCCTCCTTCTCTACTTCTCTATACTCCACCCTCCTTACTCATCCCCCCTCTTACCAACTTTCTTTCTACTTACTTTCTACTTTCCTCCCTCCGCAGGGGGAAGAAATTCTGGAGCTGATTTGCCAGCCCCGGTATTAGGGGCATTCCAAATAATTACGATTTTTTTTTAAATAATAAATGGGTTACATCGTGGATCGGCTGGAGAAGACAAGTGCGTTTCCTAACCTAAAACCTGGTTAGCGCATCCAAGGTTCCTTCTGTACCTAGGCAGTTTTGTTGAGAAAAGTAACGAATACTTATAGACTGGAAATCCCAAAGTTACTTTTTCAAAAGGCAACTTTACTTTGTTTTTCCTTGAAGACATTTCACTTTTCATCCAAGAAGCTTCTTCAATTCTGAAGAAACACCTTTGGGACGACCATGATCTGGATGACTGAGAATCTCCATAGACATAATAGACTGGAAAGTGTCCGGAACGTTGGAACATGAAGCAAATAGAAAAATACCTTTACACAAAGTATTTTACTAATTTCTGAGATAATTTAATACATAATCCCATGTAATTTAGTCCACACGTAGGACGTTTTTGCAAAACACTGAAACAAATACCTCACCCACATTTGAGTCCCTAACTGACCGGGTTCGGGGATTGAGGCTATGTGGGTAGGGCTACGCTATACTGGGGAGTCTAAAAGAAGAGAGATAAAGCACTTTTGTCCATGACCAAGGAAACTGCTCATTAAGCTCTTCCAGTTAAATGTTGGGCAAACTCAGACTTTGTAGCTATTTTTGATTTTTGTAGTATATATAGCCTGACATCCATAGGTAAGGATGTTGTGTGAGCATAGCCAAAGATTTGTAGCATTTACTTATATTGTGTTTTTTTCTGATTTGTGCCTAACTACAGCACAAAGATGTCCTGCCAGTATCTTTTCTATCATGATCTGATGACTTTGCCTTCATCTCTTCTCATTTTGGAAAAGAGACAGCTACTTTAAGGCATTGCATATAAGTGCTATGTTTGCACTCCTGTATTCTCCAGAGCAGAGATCTAAATCAGAAATACTTCACAGCTTCCATCCTTTTATCTGGTGTTAGTGTAAATCCTTAACCGTGGCTAAAGTTGATGCAAAGAAATACATGTTTGAAAATAAACTTTGTGGAGTGCACAAGTAAAAGCAACTTTGTGCTATACACATTTATTTCTAGTATTTTTAGGTCAATGTGACAATTGCATTTTAAAATATCCAGATAGTTATCAGTCATATTAATCGCACAGATCAAGCTGAAATGTCTGCAGTCCAGATAAAACTAGGGCTTTTTTGTCATAGAACACCCAGAACAGAGTTCCGGCACCTTTTTTGGATGGAACCTTGTAGGGTAGGCAAGGCGGGTTGTATGACATGTGAGTTCCAGCACTTTTTTTTTTAACAAAAAAAGCACTGGATAAAACTATAATACTGTGGTCAGTATATCAGAAGTTCTCTAATCCATTAGAGTCATAGATAGGGTTCACTTAGAGCAGGCATGTCAAAATTGCGACGTCACATGACGTCGCACGGCGTATCGGAGCTTTTTCGCCATTGCCAGCAATAGGGTGGGCGAGGCTCCGGTATGATGAAACTGGCCTGCGGGACGGCAGTTTGACACCCCTGACTTAGAGGTATCAAAGTTTTTATTGGAGTTCAAACTTCAGAAGTTCATAATGTTAAAATAATGTGTGAATTCCAAACTGTGGGCATATATTTAAATTTTCTTTGGTTAGGAACGAACCCTTTGTCCAAGAAATATTCTTTAGCTAGGAACTTTACTGACTTTCAACAGAAAAGGCTACTGATAAAAAATTGTCTTCAGATATAATGGAATTAACAGAAAGAGGCCCAAAAGGTATTAGTCTAGAACAGGGATGTCAAACTGGTGTACCTCAGGCCGGATGTATCATGTGTAGGCCACACCCACCCCGGCTCCACAAAGGCAAAAAAGTCACAATACATCACGATACGTCACATGACGTAATCGAGTTTGACACCAGTGGTCTAGAAACACCAGTGAAGTCAGATCATTACTCTTCTAATGATGGGTTTGATCTGAATGTTATATCTAAAAGGAATTTTACAGTTCAGAGGATTCCTTCAGTTACCATTGGACTGAAAGCTGAGGTATATTGTGCTATACTTAAAATACTGCATTTTCAGGATCTTTTTCACAGAAAGTTAAAATAGTTGATATGGCCTAGCATTTTATTCCGAAATAGAGTTTGAAGAGTGAGATGAGGGGAATATCTTCAGGGCTATAGGAAATACCATAAAAGATCTGCAGAAAATAGTCTCTCAGAATTTATTTTTGGTCATGCTTGCTAAGAAGAAATTTTGTCAATGGGAAAGCCCCCAGACTGGGCAAGCCCCCAGACTGACAATTTATGATACAGTTTACATTTATAATACAATTTAAAATTTTCAGATGTGGCCATGCTCCAAAAACATTCTAATAGCTTGTTTTATAGATTTTGGAGGAAAAATATAATGTTCAAGTTATTCAAATTATACAAAATATTTAAGAAGTATTACAGCAGAGATTCACTCAAATGATTATGACAATATACACATATAACATAATTATTCATAGGCAGGACTTCCAAATAAAAAATCAATGATGACCCAGAAAGGCTGAGCTTACATATCTGTTTGAGGTGAATTGGCAGTAGCTTAGCATGTTATATGAAGCTTGTTAGTATGGTTTGTAAACTGTGGACTAAAATATATCTAAAGGTAAACCACAGCTTAATGCAATATATGAAGCTAGTCACTAGAAAAAATAGTGTTTCCATAGTCATTGTATTTCCATACATTTGATATTCTTAGCAAAAGAAACCTTATATCACATCACATAATAATTTATATGTGTAGTATTAACCTGAGTGCACTTAATAATCAGTGTGAACCCAACATTAATTTGTATTGCACATACATTTACAAGGTAGCTTCAACTTTCTGATAAAGAGATCTGGTGAAGCAATGGTCACATGCAGTGTTTTTATACATGTATAGCTTAATCTAATATACCTACAGATTAATATTTTCTTCTAATTAGATCAATATATAAAAACCCTCCAATTTCCTAAGACAAAAGGTTTTGTTTGATGATGAAATCATTCTTTCAAATATATACCTGCACAAGGCAATTGATTTTTATGTAGATCAGGTTGAATCCCATTATGTCCTCTTTTTGATCAATCTACATGAACAGGAGGGGGAGATGCAACTGGAAACAATTTTGTGTATCTGTACCCTATGAAAATGTGCTCCAGAAGAAATGAAAATCAATAAACCAGTCATTTATCCAAGTGAAAAACATTCAATGTTGAAGAGAAATTAGTAAATGATTGGATTTTAATGCAAATCATAAGATGTTCCCTCATACTTAAAAAGAAACAAGAACTATAAGATATATTGAAAAGTGGAAAATTGAAACCCTTAATTTCCATCACATATAAAATATAGTCTGTGGTGTCAGGAATTGATAGGACTTGGAGTCTAACTATATATGGAAAGTGAACGGTATCATTTTCATACTACAAAAGAGCAAGGAGAGGGAGTTTAAGAGGTTACGAACAAGCCTTGATTAAGAAAAAAGTTCTTTCTAGTGTTCTGTCAATGAGGAAGAGCATCAATAAAAGAAGCTAATTTAAAAAAGAAAGCAAAAGAAAACAGGTCTTAAAAAAGAGGAAATGTGCTTTGCTGAAAAGTAAATAGCATGCAAAACACTGAACACATAGAGAAAAATGTTTTCTAACCCATGGAAACAATCTTGACAAGGAACTAAATTAAAGGGCCAGCTTAGAAAAGAGAAGAAAAAGGAATTTAAAACGGAGAACATTTTCAGAAACAATAGCAGGAGAGTGATAGAATTATGCAGAAGGGGGATTAGTAGGTTCTGCTAGCAAAGCACTCTGTGAGATCAGAAACTAGAGAAAGTCTTTAGAAGAATGTCTTCTGTTCGCAGACGGAGACCTCTGAATACAATCCACGAACAATGAGTTATATATTCACTTATTTTCAGAATTTACAGAAATTGTATGTTACTTAAATGGTAAAATGGCCTGATTTTATTGTCACACTTTCCTGAATTAAGGTTCACTGCAGGTGTTCCACAGATGCATAAACCCTTGCATGTTTTCAGCTTTTCCTTCTGCTTTCCACCAACAAGCAGCTTTTACATTTGTCTTTATCTGTGTCCCTGGTACGGAAATTATGAAGGAGTTCTTTAAAGGTGCTCCTTTAAAAGTTCCTTATGTTCAATGGAGCACAGAGGGAGTTTAACAGTCCTATTTATGAAACAAAATGTTAAGGAAGTCATTTTTACACACAGATTTACATTTTCCTACAAAAAACAGTATCTTATTTCATAGTCACTGTCTCTTTGAAGTTGTGATGATTATTTTCTTTAGATCCTGTGGAATGAGAACTTGGCATTCTGCTGGGGTTTGTATTGGGAACCGAAGAAGAAAAGCTGTCCTGAGCAGTATACGTTTGACAACATGAACATTCAGGAAAAATCCATTCTTGGGGTTTTAACTCTTTTTTGTACTGATTGTTCTTAAAACTAACCTTTTCCTCTGACAATGTATTTTCTTGCCTTTGCTGCAAAGCACTTTCTTTATCTTCCAATGTACGAGCAAGCATATAACTAACCTTCCTTTGATGAGCCAACATTTCCTCCTTATCGTTCAGCTATAAAAAGAAAATAAAAATCAATATAGCTGTCAAACAGTCTGTCTATCTTCAGACACATACTATTAATAAAGACACTGAAACCAGGTAAGAGATACCAACCAGGTCTGTTAGTGTCCTAATGATCTCCAGTGGATTATCCAGTTCTTCTACTTTTTTACTCTCAGGGCCAGAAGCAAGCATGCCCATCAGCTTTTCTCCCAAGCTTTTTCTTTTTTCTTGAAACAAGGAAACACCAAGAAAAAAATATGGGGGTAGATATGGTATCACATAAAAACAATCTAGATATTGAAATCTTTATATACCTATTTATATAGATGCCTATCTGACCAATGTGACTTTAGGTGACTACAAGGAATTTAAAACACATAAGTTTGTATGTGCATTGAACAAGGAAGAACTTATCTTGATGAAATCAAGACCTTCTTAACAATCATTTATACCATGGTTCTTAATCTTTTTGTGTCCTTTCAAAAGTCTGGTGAAATCTATGGACTCTTTTTTGACTACATTTCATTTAAAAATTAGGTATAAAGTTTGCAGACCTCAAAATCTATCACCAAGTTAAAGAATCTCTGACGTAGATGAATCTTTTGTAAATCACTTAGATTATGTACACTATCTCTCCATTTCTAGATGCTATATTTGTAAACATATCCCTAATCCTATTATCTGGCTAATAAGAAATTATGAATCATCTGGAGTAGGGCACCATTTTATTTTTTAATCATCCTCAAGCCAACACAAAGACTTAAAAATTTCTAAGGCCTAATAGATAACATCACTTGCCATATCTACCACAGTGCTTAAGCAGGACTAGACAAAAGTTGTAGCAGGCAAAAAAGGCTGCTATAATTACACTAATGCTAGAGAACAATAGTTGACATTCATAATTCTGAGACATATCCTGATAGTTAACCTACAGTTTGGCATGCTATGTGAATTAATTTGCTATCTTTTGAGGTAAATTATACTTATGCTATTCTATTTGGGATGCCTCTCCATCAAATATTGTTAGTAGATCCTTAAATAATCATGTATATGAGAATCAAGAACTCTGCAGCACATGTGGAAACAGGAATCCATTCCTTATACAGCCATTTAATAATTAAAATTTTTACATATTGGCAGAGGACCTATTCAATGAACCCTGACAGACTTCCCAAAATATGCTTTAACAGAACAGATAAGTATGATTCAGCTCAACTTCTGGGTCAGTCTTCTTTCCAAAATTATTTCACAACATGGGTTTTCTATCCAGTATATATTCTCAATGGCCTCCCAGTCAAGGGAAATTTTTAAACAAAGAGTCCTAGATATTAGTGTTCAAATTAAGATGGAATTATTGGCTAAAAATAGACCCTAGGTTGGTTGGCTAACTTTTCAACCTGAAAAATACCTATCACTGAGTCTGTCACAAATTTTAAGAAGGACCTATTCTAGAGCAAGATTTGAATTGTTGGACTCCCTGGTCAAATATGGACACTTCTACCATTTTCTATATTATGAGAGAACCTTAATATGCAGTACTCCAGCCATTGAAAATATTTCTCATATTTTGTTCGACTCTCAATTATATGCCCCCCATTAGGCATATAATGATCCCCCATCATCCTTATTGGAAAGAACAGCCCATTGGTATCCAAATCACAGGTTGTCATATTTCTTCCTGAGTTCAAATGTACCTACCTTCAAAAAGATTATATACCCCTATTAAAATGCCAGAATATGAGATATAAAAAAACAGACCAATATTTTTCAGAATTCTTCAGAATTTTTTCCTTCTTTAATATAACCTACAGGCTGCACAATTTAATTGAAAAACAAACTGAAATCTTTTAGGGAGAAAAATATCAAATAAGCATGGCATTTTAACAGGGGTGTATAGACTTTTTTATATCCACAGTATTGTATGCAGAACTACTAAGTTTATAACTAAGGCTAAGTTTATAGCTAAGAATCCAATGCATTGAACAAATTGGCGTACCCTAAAAGGGACATTCATTTATCTGATTATTGACTCCTTGTATTAACATAATGTATTGTATCATTCTATTTCCTCTTATCTTATTCCAGAATTAGACTATGTACTGTATTTTATTTATTTTATTTTATTGATAAAGTCATAAGACTAATCAATCAATAAACTACTATTACTACATGACTCAATCAGCTCTAGCTCTCTTGGTTGGACTATGTCTCCTTGTTGCTAGGTTCAGTAGGGTGAATACTAATAGATATATATTTTCAGATGGCCTTGGTAAGGTCTTTGTCCTAAGGAAAATTGAAATAAAATTGGTGATAGTTACATGAATCATTTGGATAATGAAGGGAATGATTTCAAACAAAAGTTTAAATGATAAACAATATGCCCAATAGGGGTTATTTTCAGTATTACATTATATATATATAATGGAAAGAATTACCATCTTCTTTAATGCTTTTCCACTTTACTGTTTTAGTTTCTTTTCTGCAGATCTTACTCATTTGTGTAAGCCTGAAAGCCTGGTCCTTCCTCCACATCAGTTGTTGTTCAAAAGCTATTCTGAAGGCATCCGCCATTATATAAGCTTCTTCTTTACTCTTCTTCAGAAGGTCAAACTGTTATTTTTTTCAATTAATATAAATTTTAGATTGCACTTTAAAAATGAAATCCACATATCTATGGTTATTGTAAAACAGTAAGATTATTGCTTCCTCAGTTTAAGTAGAAATAAATATAGAATTTGAGTATAATCTGCCCACAAAATGATACTTTAAAAAAGCTGTTGACAGTATAGAGCAGGGCTTTTCAACCTTTTCACCCATTGTACCACTTTTAGGATATGGCAATATCCGAGTACCACCAGTCGCCTAGCAAGATGTCAAAAACTTGATGACAAAAAAAAAGGGAAAAAGTGATAAAGTACAGGTAGTCCTCGACTTACAATAGTTCGCTTAGTGACTGTTCGAAGTTACAGTGGCACTGAAAAAGTTCCCCCCAAGCCACAGCCGAGCAAGACACCTGCCTGCCCACCTGGCGGCGCTCTTCCTCCTGTCCGAGATTTTCATTGTTGTGAGCATTTCTGTTGAGGATTGGCAGTAGGGATGTGGTGGGGGGGGGTGTTTGGTTTTTATTCCCCCCATCTGCTGGGTGGTTGCAGCAGGTTTTGGTCACTTCACATGACCCTGGGACATTGTGACCGTCATAAAAATGAGTCCGTTGCCAAGCATCTGAATGCAAATCACAAGCCCCTAGAGATGCTGCAATATTCCAGCTGGTCGGCGCTTCTTCAGGGCTCAGCAGAAGCACCAGGATCAGCGCTGAGTGTGCTTCCACTGAGCCCTGACAGCCCCAAAGAAGCACTTATCAGCTGGAAAGCAGCACTGATCCTGGCGCTTCTGCTGAGCCCTGACAGCCCTGCAGCTCCAGCCATCTCTCACTCAGGCTTGTGCGGTGCTGCCACCGGTTCAGCCCATTCCCCCCCCCCACTACCACTTTTCTAGGATGGTTGCGTACCACCTGCCAGGTGCCAATGTACCCATAGGTGGTACCCATACCACTGTTTGAAAAGCCCTGGTATAGAGGAGACAAGACTATATTAACAAATCATTTTTATATTGTCATTTGAATAATATAGTTTCAATAAACATGAATATCAGTTACTAATCCTCTCATGAAAGCCACTTCCTGGGAAACATATTTAGAAAAAAATATCCCTCTAAAACAAAATCAAGAAAACAGAAAAATTTGCTTGGCTACTCAACGCTTAATTACCTTCTAAATCTAACTAGTGTCTGTGCACTCTAATCTTCAGTTCTATTCTCTGTTGATTCCTAATTAATTTTCTTAGTAAAACAATGAATTTTATGAATGAAGACCAGGATCATGTAAAGCTAAAACATTTAACTTGGTGGAGTACAGAGGTAACAAAGCAAAGACCATTATTAGGGAAACAAAGAATTTGCTATATCTGTAGTACATCTCTATAATATCTTTATACTTCCCATATAGACAGTGTCACTTAGCCCACCTTCTGAAAAGGATTAGAGCTGAGCAAGCAGTTCATTGCTGAGGGGCAGATACATTTCCTACAAAACTAGTTGAACTGGCTTCTTCTGGCAAAGAGATTAAGTGGATGAAAATGTCTTAGCATAATTTGTGGCTGTATTAACTGATACTAATTCTGTTGGGTGACTGGGACAACAGAGAAGTTTGAGCAGGAAGTATCCTTTAGCCTAAAAGAGGGCTAAAAATTGCTGCACAAAAGGAGGAGATGTACTGGTAAGATGAATGGAAATCTGTTAATTGGGAAAAAGCTAGATGAGCTCCTTCCATCAGTCTCAATGTGTTACATTTTCACGGGTCACCCATCTAAAACATAGCATTTGAAAAATATTTTTAAATACATAAACCTGCCATTATTTATATAACTATTCTACTTGAAGTATGTCAGTAAGTTTAAAAACAAAATAAAAACATAATGATATATTAGCACCCTAACTATTACATTTTTACAACAGCTACATCTGACATTTTTTCCACATGGCATGTTAGGAAAAGAATGCTTCTAACCCAAGCTCACATACCTCTTGCTTGAGTTGAAGAAGTTGCTTTCGAGTTGCTGCTGACATCTTGGCACAGGCACAGGGTTCTCCTTCAGAGCCATTACAAGCACAAGCTCCAAGTACTGCCAACTTCCAATTCAAATGAATTCCAGCAGTCATTTTAAAATCCAGATCAAACTGACAAATACACACACCAGCTGTTTCGCATATGCTGCTTAGCTCTAAAATAGTTTATTTGGAGCTTAAAAGTATATACAAATTCTCTATCTTGACTTTGCATGAATTAATCAGTGTGATTGCTCAAAAATACCTTAGTTCCTGGCCTTCCTCCTTAGCTTTCTTTGTAAAATAGGACATTCAATTTTATTTAAATGGACTGACACATTATGATCAAATTAGAGTGCATCCAGAAGAGCTCTTTCCTGCTTGGCAAGGTTTTATGTTGCAGAAGAGACCTTCAAATTGGTTGTCCCAGATCATGCCAAGCCACATTTTACTGAAATATGGTGTAACATTGTTCAGTTCCATTTTTTTCCACCAACTCTTCTTACAATTCAAAAAAGGAATTCAGTGGTTTCTGGTTTCTGTTTTTGATTAACAATAGCTGGCTAATTCTTGATACATATGCTACAACATTATCTCAGTTAATCAAATCTTCATATTCCTGCTACTAGCCACATGGGAGAAGATAAGAAGATCTCAATGCTCATTAGTGCACATTCTTCATAATGCATGAAAGAGAACCACAGTTGCTAGCTTCTCCGTCATTATGTGCACCAAAATCTAATGTCAAAATAAATCTGTTTATTTCTTGCTTTTAGTATGAGCCATTAGAATGATCCATAAGATGTTGCCAAAAGAAATAAGATCATTTTAAAATACATACTTCTAGACTTGTAATCTCAGTAACACCACTCTTGCTTAGAGACATATTATCCTGAACCAACTTCTGCTGTTTTACATCAAGCATTGCCATCATCTCCAAATGCTGTTGTTCTAAAACTGAAAAAGTTTGAAAGAAAGTTTATTTGTAGCTTACATGGCTTATCTAAAAAATCTAAAAATTAGAACTTTCATTTCTCGAGTCTAAGGATGAATTTTCTGGCTTGAAAGTATTCTTATTTTGTAAACCTAGATGAAAATACATAAGGAGGGAAATGTTTATTGTTTGTGTTATTCCTGCATATTATAGAAAGAATATAGAGATTGTTCTATTAAGCCTTTTTCCATAAAGTCAGTATTATATCAATGCACATTATGAAAGCCAGTAGTGCATGAAGGTATAGCCTAAGACTAATGATTGGAGAAGTTCAACTTTTTCCTATTAGCCAATTTGGTCTAATGGTTAAGACACCAGGCTAGAAACCAGGAGACTGTGAGTTCTAGTCCACTTTAGGCATAAAAGCTGAGTGGGTAACTTTAGGCCACTCACTTTTTCTCAGCCAAACTCAATTCCCAGGGTGCATGTTGTGGGAAAAATAGGAAGAGGAATATATTCACTGCCTTGAATTTTTATAAAAATAATAATAATAAAGGCATTATATAAATAAAACATGCAACCATGCATAATCTTTACATTCCAAGAATGCTGCTGTATATATCCTAAAGGTATTCTTAGACAATAAAGGGATATAAAATTGCAACTCGCTATTTTATTTGAAAGTATGCTTAGTAAAAAAAATCTGATAATATGAGTCAATAGAAAGCATTTTGTGAAACTAGATGGTATGTCATGGGAACAAAATTATCTATTTGCCTTCTGATAAATCAAGTTGTGTGGGGAGAGGGTTCACTGGTCTTGCCCACCATGACACTTCTTTTGTGGAAGTGTCTAAAACATGATACCAGAATTTCAAATTTGCTTACTGCTTCAAAAAAGCTGTGATCCCCTGGATAATAATTCTGCTTGCTTGTTAAGCCACAGGCTTTACTTCAAATACTTATCTGAACTTGACTTCAGATATTTACTAGAGACTTGAATAGGTTCATGAATACTCAATCTCTAACCCATTCTCAGCCATGAAACTTACTGGGGTAATTTGGACCAAAAACTACCGCTCTATGTAATATAATTTATAAGATTATTCTTATCAGAATAAAAGTGAAAAAGGGGTATTATGTATACTGCACTAAGCTTCTTGGAGCAAAGATAGAATAGAAATACAAAGAGATTTATACCTATTTCTCTCATTACGTTAATGAAATTCACTTAGTTTCATAGGGATTAACTTTGTGTAAAAATTATTTTAATAACATTTTAATCTTTAAACATTGTATTATAAGATATGTTTTACTTTCTGTTCAAAAGCAACATGACAGTATTGACTGAGCATTCATCTATGACCAGTCTACCACTGGACATCTCTGAATTACAAACTTGAGCCAAACATGCTTCAAGTGTTTAGCAGAGCATAATATTAAATTGGACGCAGATTTGCCAATACTTTTTTAGATGTTAACCACCTACATCAAAGCCAAGTGATTCAAAGAAAATACTGAAAAAGTAGAGCTTACTTACGTTGATTTTCAGACTTTAGTAGTTTAAGTTCCTCAGTTTTCATTTTAAGAGTTTCTTTAAAAGCAGCATTTTCACAATAAATTCTGTTGACATGGAAATAACATATTTCAGTCACACCTTTAATATGTTTCTGCCTAGTGGATGATTAAAAGAACATACTTTAATTTACCTTTCATATTTCTCTGCCCAGGTCTCATCTATATTTTTTAATTTCTCCTGATTAATTCTGATCTCCCACTGCAGAATATTTATTTCCTATAAACATAAAAGAATATTGTTCATATTTTTAAACCCTACACTGTTAGTAAAACTGGATTCGGTTATCTCAAATATGTATTATTTAGGATCATGATACTGTTTTTGCTTTGCAAGAAAATAATATTAATGCACAACAGAAGATATTTGGAATGTTTTTACTACAGCCAATTGCCAGGCAGAACAAGCAAATTGCAAAAAAATTTCTACATTTTTCTAATTATGTGGTCATTTTCTCCCATTATGATTCCTAAGGCAATCTCAATTGCTCTTTAAAATATTTAAACTTTTTGACAATTCCTTAATAACATTACATTATTCAATACAATAAGTTTAAAATTGCTGAATCCAGACACTTCCTCTCATTTAAATCCTTCATCTTTGTGTTTACCAACTGGAAAATGCTGTGAATGTGCAGAGATCAATACTGTATCTGCTGTGTTCTATTCGGCTCACTAAAGTATAATTAAATTGGTGCCAAATCTGCTGCCAGTTCTTCAGTAACAAAAATCCTCCCATACCCCAACTCTATTTAAAAAGAACTAAAATAAATAACTAACATTGCTCTTTCCTCCTGTGTAATTCAGGTTGCATGCATTTGTCTGGATCTTTGCAAAAAGTTCAGAAGAGTTGCTATGAAAAAAGCTTCCAACCACAAAATTGGTTTCCCTCTTGCATTTCAGAGCCTCTTATGGTAAAATGATAGTGTGCTATTTATTTTGCCACTCTCATTTTCTGTGCCATACTTCTGTGGAGGCTAGAATGGGGAAGTGAAGAAATTCATGTAGGCAGGCACAGCAAAAAACTGATGGGTGTCCAGAAGTCAACATTTCTGTCAATAAGAAAACAGATCACCCACAAGATGAGATGAATGCTGCAAAGAAAACAGTAGTTTTACTCCAGTTTTAAATAAACTACAGCAGAGGCAGAAAAAAAAATGTTTTCACTTTCGAAACCAACTGAGCTTGTATAAGTGCACAGCTGGTTCCAAAGTAGCATCAAAATTATATATGGATGTTGCCTCAATAATTGTAGTTAATTGTGACAAAAGGCAAAAATGTTTAGTAAAAAATATTTTGTTTCTATTAAAAAAAACTAATGCATTCTCTGGATTACACTGTCCTATAGCCAATTAACTACATGGACTAACAAACTAAATCCCTGATGTATGAGCTTAAATTGTGTCACCACATACATTACTGGGAGAAAAAAAAGCATCTTCAAGTTTAGAGAATTATCTACACTTACCTTTGGACTCTTCCTCACAGCCACAATAATGTGCTTTCATCTTGCCTTTGACTTAGGAGGAAACCCCATTGAGGGTTAAAAAGGGCAGCCCCTTCAGCCTACCTTTATTCACTTCAGTAACCAGGCTGATTACTCACATTGTAACGCAACATGCTTTTTAGGCAGCTGCTGAATTCATAGTCATCCTTTCCTCTCTTACTCAGTTTCATCTACCACTAGGAAACTCAACTGCCAGCTGCTGTCCTGAATATGTGGTAATGCAGCTTTGGTCTTCCAACTGTCATTTTTAATATGAGCCTACCGGTAATAACAAAGAATTATAGATTTCAGACTTCTTTAAACCTAGTAATCATTGCTTCTGGCTGATGCCAGCCTGCACATCAATTGCTGGAGAAATCTTATCTGGTTCAGACTCTTCTAGATGACAGACAATATTCAGCCAAGGATTCATGGCCTCTGCAACCAGAGTCAGTTCAATACTTCTTATAAATGATCCAGCACATAGCTCAGGTTCTTCTGACTTGCTAGATTTCAGCTGATCAACTTGCCAGGGATTCCTTCCTAAATTCTGATTTTTTCAAATAGTTGGATACACATAATTTCCCTTCTTATATTTGACAGTTCTACAGAATCTTTTAATGACAATATTCATCACTTGGACCTCTTTGATGAGAACTATACTCCCACGTCTAAAGCTCTCAAAAGAAACATTAGTCTGCTCAAATAAGATGTCCAATCTTTCTCACTACTATAGCCAAAAAGATCATGGACATACAGAGTCCAGCAATCTGCAGAGGAGAGGGCAGTCCAAGAAAATACCTGCCATAATGGGAGCTAAACAGATTAGATGTTCCTGAACATGTCCTCTAAAGGCTCCTTCTCCATATACCTAGAATGTGTGCATGGGAGGTCATGTGTTAAGTAATAGGGAAGACACTGCTTTCACACTAGAATACTTTAGAATGATTTCAGCCTGTTTTAAGAACACCAACTATGAGATGGAAGCTATGCCAACAAATGATTAGCAGGGTTCACACTGTGGTAAGTTGGATGTATTTATGAATCCTCTGCTTGTAATAGGTTCACCAAAGTATATAAATAGAAAGATCTGGGCTGTAATATGTTAAAACACAACATAATCAAAAGTACATCAGACTTCCGGTTTCGTTGCTGCAGTGAGGCGGGCATAAGGAATCAGGGCTCTGATTCCCAAGCTCGATTTCAGCTTGCTGTGGGTCCAAAAAGGACCAAAAGTCACCACTTAGAGGTGACAAACCAAGAGGGGACCCTTATAGATCGCAGGAAGGCAGTAGCTGACTCGCTTGATCCAAGGAGCCCTCCAGAACGGCAGGAGAAAGACTGACTCCATCTACGCAGCCACTCGGAAGCTGCTGACAGCTGGGAGAAAAAGCGATTCAAAACAAGCGTGAGCAACATTCTGGACTGGGGTGTGACTATTTTCCTTTTTTATCTACAATATGAAAACTTGTTCTGGGAAAAAAAAACATCCGAAAGCAATTTTCCAGAGTAAGAGAAAGACGGCGATTTAAGCGTTTTGGAGGAAACAGAGACGTCTACAATATCACTGCAGATATAACAGAGAAACAGAAAAAAAGAAAAGTTTGGGGAGTTTTAATTTTCTTCTTATTTTTATATTATTTTATATTATTTTTTTGAAGAATATTAGATCAAACTTGGTCTAAACCAGGGGTAGGCAACCTTGGCTCTTTTATGACTCGCCCCACAAAAGAAAATACTTAAACAAATGGAACTAATAAAACATAAAACAAATTTAGCAGAGGCCGAAAAAATGGCGGAACAAATTAAAAGGGCCAAACAGAATTTTTTTGAAAATGCTAATAAACGGGGAGGTGGCTATCATATAAACTGAAAAAAGAAAGAGAAAAAGTGATAAATAAACTACAAGACTCAAAAGGAGATTTACAGTTTCAAAATGACACAATTAAAAAAATAATTAAAGACTTTTACGAGACACTTTACAATACAGAGGAAACCCAAGAAAAAATAAAGCACTATATTATAAAAGTGGATTTACCAAAAATTCCAGAGAATATACAAAATATTTTAAATGAAAAAATATCAATGATGGAGATGACAGAGGCTATAAAAAGACAAAAAATGATAAGACTCCAGGCCCAGACGGACTACCCGCATAGTTTTATAAATCTCTACAAGATACTTTAAGTCCAATAATGAAAGAACTTTGTAATGAAGTACTTTTAGAGGCTAAAATACCAAAAACATGGACAGAAGCTAATATCACTTTAAGACTCACTTAAGAAGACTCAGACCTGACACAAATGAAGAATTATAGACCAATATCTTTATTAAACGTGGACTACAAAATTTTTGCTTCAATAATAGCAGAAAGACTAAAGAAATTTTTGACTGAATTTATATATACAGATCAAAATGGATTCCTACCTAAAAGACAAATAAAAAATAACCTAAGAATTATTCTAGACATTTTGGAATACTATGAACTTCACCAAGGGAAACAGATGGTGTTAATATTTCTAGATGCACAGAAGGCTTTTGACAACGTAAATTGGCAATTTATGTTTCAACAACTAGATGAAATGGACTTTGGAAAAAACTTTATAAATATAATCAAAACAATTTATTACAGACAAACAGCTAAGTAATCGTAAATGGAGATTATTCAGAAAATTTCAATATTAAAAAAGGCACGAGACAAGGGTGTCCACTATCTCCATTGCTATTTATACTAACATTGGAGGTATTAAATAGAAATATTAGGCAAGATATGGAAATTAAAGGACTGGAAATAAAAAATGAAAAATATGAATTACAAGCATTTGCAGATGATTTAGTCTTTATATTAGAAGAGCTTCTTGAGACAAGCTTTAAGCTTATGAAAAAGATAGAAGAATTTGGAGAAGTGGCAAGTCTGAAAATAAATAGAGAAAAGACTAAAGTGTTAACTAAAAACCTTACAGAAAAACAAAAAATCAATTATTGGAAAGAACAGGTCTTCAAATAGTCTAAAAAATTAAATTCTTGGGAATCTACTTAACAGCAAGATGTGCAACAATAAAAGAAGACAACTACATAAAACTATTAAAATAAATAAAACTAGACCTGGAAAAATGGAAAAACCTACAACTTTCAATGCTGGGGAAAATAGCAACAGTGAAGATGAATATTCTACCAAAAATACTTTTTTTGTTTCAAACAACACCTATGAAATTGGGCAAAAACTTCTTTGATGAACTAAACAAATTAATATTAAAATTTTTAAAAAGCTAGAATAAGATTGAAAATGTTTCAAGAAGCAAAAAAAATGGAGGATTTAGACTGCCAGACGGGACTCTATATTACCAAGTTTTAACATGGCTAAAAGAGTGGATAACTCTTGGAGATAGAAGATTACTATACCTAGAGGGACATGACCTACAACTTGGGTGGCATGCCTTTCTACGGTACGTGAAAAATAAAATTCACAGATACTTTCAGTATCGTTACATAAGAAATGCACTTTTGCTAGAATGGGAAAAAATAAAAGCGAAAATCTATTTGAAAATACCTGGATGGCTCTCAACAATGGAAGCATTTGTTCACCCAAATTTAATAAACTATGAGAAAATTGTGACTTATAAAGACGTTTTGAATAAAGAAGGAAAATTAAAACATAGACAAGAACTAGAAGAACAGGGTATCATGATGGCCATACCTGCAATCCAAACGAGATATGAAAAAGATGTTAAAATATCTGGATTTTATAAAGAACAGACAGAATTTGATAAGATATTACTGACATCAGATGAAAAATTGATTAAGAAACTTTATAAATATATGCTAAGTTTAAAGATGGAAGGGGAACGACTTCCGGTTCCGGTCGCAGCATCGCTAGTTGAGCAGGGAGATTGCTCTCCTCGCCGACTATTTTTCCCTCCGTCGGCGGACCCTTATGCAGGTCCAAAGTCGTCCTGAAGGGCGCGACTTTCCTATGAGGAGGCAGCGTTCCGGCAGCGGAGGAGTGGCAGATCCTCCAGCTGTCCGGACGGAACTCCGAGGGCCGATGGAGAAGAAGATCAGCCAATAAAATGGCCGATAGCTCTGCCGCAAGAAACCGCAAGTCCAAAGAACATCTAAGCTTCAGACCCACCGTGGTGAATCCAGGTGAGACCTTTCCTTTTTTCCCCCTCTCTTTGTTTTTTTTGTTTTGATTTGTTTGTTGCCTGTAAGAGCTGTGTTGGAAAGATTTCCCTAGCTCGGAAAGGCAGCTTTTACTCATTGGGGAAGAAAGGCGAACAAAGGAACAAAGTAAAGTTTTAGAAATTACGTTGCTTTTTTTATATAAGTACTCTGGGGTATCGGAAAAAAAATTTTTACGAACTTTATTATTAGCCTATGTTGTTGTTTTTTGTTTTGTTTTTTTGAGTAGAGAAAGAAGAATGAAAAGTGAAATGACTGGGGGGGGAAATGGATTTATTTACTTTTTTAGCTTTCTGAGGACATCTACTGGTTAAAAAGTAATATTGCAATTGGAGAGGAGATGATCTTTTTATATGAAAGTTAACTGGATGCTTGAATTTTTTTTTCTAAAATGGAGCTGTACTCACATTTAAATTGCAAACTTATTCTGGAGAAAATTTATGAGACTAAAGAGGAAATATGTGCTACGATGAAAGATGTGCTACGAACTAAGAGCCAGAATCTCTTCCTTAAATTTTAAAACTGACTTTCAGACTGCACCTGATTCTTCTATTAAACAGACTCTACAAAAAGAGGACCTAACTGAAAACAAAGAGAAATTGACTCTGCCTTATATGCAACTCAGTTATGGCGTTGAGAATCAGGAAAAGCAAAGATTGGGACTTGGAACTCTAAAGCAATGAGACTTTATGCAAAAAAAAATCAGAAGGCCAATTCAGAGGCCAAGATGGTTCTCACTGATTCTAAAGATATTACAAGCAATAAAGAGAGACTTATCTGTTGGAAAGGAAGCCTTGCTATGGAGACCTACTTGGCATTTGAAAAAACCCAGAATAAGATTTAAAAAAAAATGAAAGTTAAAGTTTTGAGTAATGGACTAAAGGCAATCTAGAACTATGGACTGACTTAAGGACCAAGATTATAAGTTAGATGTAGGAAAAATGGGATTAATGGAAGATATAAAATCTAGATATATGGAAATTACTGATGATTTACTTGTTTGATGATTAATGAATTGAAATATCTTAAAGTTTGATATTATCTTGTTAGCTTAAAGTTGATTGATGGTTTATATAGCTTTAGGACAGATTAATACTTTAGTTTAAAAAAGAGATATAAGAGAAAAAAGGAGTGACTAATGAAATACATATTAAATCCTTTAAGAATGTATTTGTTCTTTTTTTCTTTTTTTTCTTTTTTTGTTTAGGATAATAGGGTTATTTGTAAGAAAATTATTATGTAATCTTTTTTTTTTAAATGTAAAATCTCTGGTTGACTTTTTATTGTGATAAATTTAAAATCAAAAGGATCAGCGATAATGATGAAGCTGCGAAGTGTTATGCTGTCTCCATGAAAAGAATCAGCGATAACGATGAAGCTGCAAAGTATTATGTCGTCTCCATGCAGCACGACGTGATCCACCAATTGTGTGATGGAACTTGTGGCCTTTGCCAAGGCCACGGCTCTTCCTTCCAGCAGAGGTCAGCCCACGCATCTCTCTATGTTTGTGAACTGGTTTGGTGATCCATTGCGTATCTGGATTGCGCCTGATAGCTTTGTGGAAAGGATCAATCAGAATGACCTCAAAGAACTTGTATGTGGAATCCTCACCCACCCAGTAAGAATTCAGCACTCTTAAGGCTCCACAGTGTCGGCCAGCACGCTCTTCTGCTACAGACTGCAGACTCCGGGCAAATTTCAACTGGTTCACACCATGATGCACAGGCTTTCCATAAGTAGCACCCTTAGGAACTGGGCGTTTATGACCACCACGATGAACTTTGATGCGATAGATGACATAACCTTGCTTGGCTTTATATCCCAGCCTGCGGGCTTTGTCTGGTCTGGTTGGGCGAGGAGCTCGATGAAGTGCCGATAACTGGCGATATTGCCAGCAACGGACACGCAGGAGGAAACGCATTACATCAGACTGCTTCTTCCTCCATAATTCTTGGATATACTTGTAGGCACCCATTATGACTTACCTACAGAAAGCGCTCGAATCCGGAAAAAAGCTATTATGTAATCTTGAACTAACTTAATAAGATGATTTCTGCTTGATAAGATTGATGTTATTGGTTATGACAATTTAATTGGATATGAGCTGAATTAGGTTTAATGGATTGAAAAATTTAAGATTTGATTTTATCTGTTAGCTATAAGAGATTGATTAGTTGATAGATTAGATATATATAGGATAGATTAATGTTTTAGTTTAATTAAGGGATATTAGTGGAAGAAGAGTTAAATAAAATTTACAATAAAAACTAAGGTACCAGAATATATTTGGAAGGAATACCCGAACTGATAGAGTTTGTATTTAAAGTTAATTTGATTATGGTTGTATAAATTTTTTAAAGTGTTAGAAACAGGTATAGGTTGACTAAATTTAAACCAGACTGAACTATTCTAAATAAATTATGTTAGTAAAGGGGAAAGAGAGGGAATACCAGAGGTATTGATTGAAATATGTATAAATGTTTTGCTTTTGGATGATTGTTTACCCTAAGACCATGGTGTGCTTTGAGCATTTTGTTGTTAAAATTAGAAAACCAATAAAATTTTTGCAAAAATTTTTTTTTAAAAACACATCAAGCAATTTGTAGGGCATTGTTAGATATAATTGTAGGAAATTATGAGAAAAAGTATATATATTTAACTTTACCTATATTAACTGCAGAAAGAATTGTATTCCTTCAATATTGGAAAAATGATCTACTGACAGAGGAAATGTTAATTCAGGGGTCTTCAAACTTGGCCCTTTTATGACTTGTGGACCTCAACTCCCAGAATTCCTCAGCCAAGTACATCAGAACATTCAGTGCAGTGAATGGCTACAGAACAATACCAGCACAGTAAAATAAATGGACTTAAGCATACCTAACCTGGGTTGGTTTGTAATTTCATGTTACCATCTCATGAAATACCACATTTCTACTCTTTTTCTTCTTTCTGGGAACAGTATTAGATACATTCTTACCTTTTCTAAGGCTCGCTTTTGTTGGTCTGTTTTTATAAATATTGCTTTAGTATGAGTGGTAGCTTTGTCCAAAACAGCCTGAGAAATATGTAAAACAAAAATTGGAAATATTCAATACCAGATCGTCTTAAATGTGAAATCAGTGCGTATAAGTTAAGACAATCAACAAAATCTGTTGGTCTACATAAAACAATTGTATATTTGGCTGTTGCTAGTGTAATATTACAGACTATATAAAGAACAAGAATACACTTCTTGCTTTGAAAGAAAAAGTATTATCAGAAAAAAATAAAACAAACAGATGGGAAGGGCAGATGCCAGAGATTGTAAAAGTGCAAGTGTATTAAAAAATAAAAACAAAAGATATCACTAATTTGTTTTCTGGTAAATGTGTGCTTTGTGACTATCTATCCCTCTCTATGAGAGTTATTTATGATAGCAACAAAAATATAATCCAAAAATTGCAGATGTTTTCACTGTCCCCAAAAGATTGCCTAGCCTGCTCTATATCAGGGTTTTTCAAATTGTATTTTACCAAAATCCTAGTGTTTTGAAGAACTTGATTAGGTTTGATAAAAGACTAAGAACAAAAAAAAAAAGCCAAAGCAGGCTCTAAGGGGTGTTCATAGCAATTTTTCTAAGGTATAATGGAAAAGGCAGAGCTTGTAAGCTGACATTCAGAACTACTGTCCCACCCTCCTGGGGGCACCATTTTTCTGTCTGAGGGACAGTTTTAAAACCTTAGGAGTCAAATTAGACATAAATGAAGCAAGCATTAGGAAGAATCCACTCCTTTAAGTATACCTCTCTGCAAGTACCGGTATATGAGTATGAGTGGATCATACATGTAACAGTTATTTTTATGTAGTTTTGACATAATATATTAAAAATTTATAATGTTGCAGTTCATCATATAAAGAAAATAAACTCTAAAATACTGTTAGTATTACATATTAGTTATAAATACTAATCTAATTGTTAAAACATTTTGAACTTTTGTTTAATTTACCATGCTCTGCAGAACTTTTAAAGCTTGTTCTTTGCCTTCAAGGTATCTTTGAGATGCTTCCAATTCCACTCTTAAATTTTCTACTTCCTAGGAAGAAAAAAAAATAAGATTGGTCACTAAAAAACTAGGTATAAAGTATGGAGTCCTTTACATTTGTGAAAGTTATTTTTAATTGTGGGATTTAATTTTTATTAAGTAAATTAATATTAACAATTTTATTAATTATTAATTAAAAGTTGTATTACTGCAATCATTACTACTCTGAGAAACATAAAAATGCCTCCTGCTTATAATCACAAATACAACCATAAAAATCAAGAATCATAAAAGTCCCCAAAAAACAATAGCACGTAACTATAGTAACAAATCAATATGTGCTATTAACTCAAAATGGTTTTCTGTAGTCCTCCAAAATGGTCAGTTCCTGGTGCATTCATAATCTAGTCCTAAACCATATCCAAAAATGATTACATTTTATTATACAAAAATATTCTTTGTAGCCCACCAATATCTGGAATACAGGGGTTTTTCCATGTCATTAAAGGCTAAAATGAAAAAAAATGTGTATTCAGCTTGAAATTATGAACAACCCCAAAGATAATATGGGATACTTGCATGGTATAACTCCTTTTATGAAGCAGTTGGGAAGAGTTTCAATTATCAGAAGTGGAAGGAAAATTAAAGGAATGTTTTCTATAAGGAAGATCCAACACCAGCTATTGCCAGCTTGAAACAAACTTTATCACATAATACAGTATGCTATTATGTGTTATAACAATACACACAATAGCTGCACTTTAGGAAGCAGAAAACACCATAGATCTGTCATGTCAGTAAAATTAAATACGAATTATTATCTGAATATAAATTTTTTTACATACATTTCTAACTTCATGACTTATTTTAAAAATAATACCCACAATAGTTCTATTTAAATTTATACATTATAAAATCATGACTATCTTTTAACTTTATCGCAACTTTAACTTTACTTTCATTTTCTATTTCTTAGAGAGAAGTAGGGAGAAGAGGAAGATATTTTTTTCATATCTAAAGAAAGGAAACTATTAGAGGCACCTGAATATTTAAATTAATCTAAATACTTAATTTAAAAATATTTAAAATTAAATTATTAATTTATAAACCACAACTATTTAATTTTTTTTGTTTCCAGATTAAACTCCCAAAACTAAAATGACGCTCTCTGTGTGTGTGCGCGTTGTGTGCATGTGTGTATGCATTGAAAATAGTGAGATTCAAAATTACAGTATACTAATATAGTAATGGTACCTACCTCTAAAATTCCCTGAAGACGTTGTTTTAATTCTTCATTTGATGCCTCAGAATTGAACTCTGAATTACAACAGAAAACAAATTGTTTTTGTGTCTTTGTTTAAAGACACCAGTTATATTTAGCTTTATTAAAGTGGATGACAATTAGTAGTTGGGAGGAAAACATTATCCTGCTTAATTGTTTCAGATGGCAGAAAAAATACTGAGTAAAAGACATAATAAAATAACAGTAGAGGATAGAAATACTTGCTTATTGTAACTGATAAAATTTGCTGGCAGCAATATTGTCATTGTAATAAAAACTAAGTTTAAACACAAGGGACATATGCATTTTAATGCTTCAAACCAATATTCCTAGATTTATTTTAATATTAAAATAATAGCGTAACAGTCAGTTCTTAAACTTTGAACCTGAAATAAATATTAAGATTTAAAAAGCAACGCTTAAAATTGGTGCATTTCAAAATAACTGCCTGTAAAATTTACATGACTACAGTTCATACAAAACCCTATTTATCATGCAGAAGAAAACAATATTTTTTCCAAAAATCTGGAAATATTGAGTACAGTACTAGGAAAATGTAAATTTCCAAATTATGGATCAGGCAAAATTATTTCCCTGACTAACATTGTAACTGTCCGAACAGGCCTATTAAATTCTATTCACGGTATCATCCAAATCTATACTGTAGATACACATGGACAGCATTAACTCCTGGGTGCTTAGAATTTACAAATTTGTCCATATTTTTTGGAGTTTTGCATCTAACTGGTTGAGGCAGTAAAAAGAAATCTCCCACTGACATGCCAGTCCTTATCACTTTATTACATTTTTTATTACTACTTCCTCTCTTATGATCCATTGCCAGGAAGGATAACTTGGAGGAGGTCAAGCTGAAAACATATCTAAATATACCTTCTCAGGGAAACTAAATTGTCAGTTCAACCATAAAACATTTAGAAGACCAAGAAGTGCTGATAAACTAGAAAAAGCAAGTAGAGATCTGCGAAATCAAAAGAAAATAACTCCCCAGAGAGAAACTGTTCATGGAATACTGCCTCTTTGTTTTTCAAAACTAGTATTGTCTTTGTATTCCTGCCCCATTACCTCTAATTACATCCTAATTGACTCACTGACCTCAGTACTGTAGATGCATGTTGTGCTATGTCCAATCAAATACTTGGCTATTGTAAATCCAAATAGTTTGCTGCTCTATGCAGTTACTTGTAAATTTGCATGAGTTTATAAAGAGGGACTGTTATCCCTCCCCTCTTTAAGCCTCTCTATGTTTTTAGCACTGTCCCAGCCAAATGTTTCCCTGGGAAAATTGTCCTAGAACAGTGGTGGCAAACCTATGGCACACATGCCAGAGGTGGCACTCAGAGCCTTCTCTGTTGGCATATGCGCCGCCGCCACCACCAGCAGGAGGTCCATCAGGCCACCACCACCACCCAGAGCAGGAGCCCCACCCAGCACAAAGGAGGCAAAGTGGCCAATTAGCAAGGTCGAGTAGAGGTGGTAGAGCAGAGGTCACCAACCATTGTCGGTTGGCGGACTAGAAGAAAAGGGAGGGGGAAGCATTTTACATGCGCGCGTGGGTGAACAGGGCCGCGAGTATGCACACGCTGAAAATGAGGTGGGGCTAGTGCCTGCATGATATTCCCTAGCCCTGCCCCATTTTTGCGTGGTGCAGCGCCTTGTATCTGTACCCCACAGCACGGCGGCGGTCGTTTTTGTGCCTTGCAGCATGGTGGCCCATTTTTGCGCCCCTGGTTTTTGCATGCCAGAGGCGGCACTCAGAGGCGCTTCCCTGCCCCCCCCGAGGGCACCACAATGCTGATGGGCCCCTGGCACTTTGTGATAAATAAGTAGGTTTTGGGTTGCTGTTTGGGCACTTGGTCTCTAAAAGGTTCGCCATCACTGTCCTAGAGACATCTCTTTTAAAGGTACAAATTCATTAAATTTCAAATGCATTGAAATAGTATTTAATTGTATTTTTAGCCAAAATAAGACTGCTTTGTGTACTCCTGTGCTCATATAAAATGTTGCAGGCCCAAATATTTATAATCCAGCTATCGCAGCATCAGTATAAGGCAAAATGGTACTGTTGTTTGAAAACATGCACTTAGATCAAAATTATTTCTGAAACTTAATGTATTATTTATTTTTCTTTGAACATATATAACCCGAAGAATTGAAATTAAATTTCCAGTCACCATCTTTAATCAAGATGGTCTGATAAATGGAATTTCTGGAATTAATGTCTGCATTTAGGATCAAAACATTTACCAATATTAATTCTGTAAAACTTTAGACTTTCATCACTTAATAGCATTGTTAAAAGACTTACCAGAACTAGCTTGTTGTTTGCAGGGAGCAAATCCATTCGTTCCGATTTTTTTGACTGGCACATCATTCAAACTGTCACATTTTGAGCAACGAAAAAAACCTGCATCATATTCTTCACCATCACTTGGCAAACTCTTCCTTGCAGAACCGCTTCTAGACCTAGCTGTATATTTGTGAAAGACTTCTGATTCATAAATACCATTATGTTTTTTTAATCCATTTCCCAAATCTCCATATATCATGTCATCTTCACCTTCCAAGGCATCACACAGTTTTTTATGCATTAGGCCTGCTTCACACATTGGCAATACAAATGATTTCTTACTCCAGGCTTCCACACTTTCTTAAAATCTTCAGGTAAAGATATACTAAAAAAGAAGTTCACAAAAATTTATAATAATGTTTAGATTGGAAATGCCTCCAACTTTTAGTTCTAACATGCTTACAGATGTTTTAGTCAGTGCCTTTTTTATATTCATGTTTCCTAATTGATCCAAACCTTCCATTTTAAAAATTATTTAGCTATGTAAAATATTTTGTTTTTACTGCATACAAAACAAAAGCAATTGCAAATTTAAATTTAAAAAAGTCTATCACTATAAAACTGTACTTTGCTGGCATAAACACACCCAGGTGCTTTGTTTACTTAAATCAGATAAAAAAGAAAGCATTGTTTATCTTAATGATTCACCAATTGTAGAAAGGGAATCAAGTTATATGTAGTATCTAGTTATACTAGAAATGATCCAATTCTACATTTAAGTACATTCCAGTTTTCTTTGATGGGATGCTGTCCTTAATAATATTATTACAAATGAACTCTTGGTACAAGTCTTTGACTTACAACAGTTCGCTTTTCAAAGTTACAGCAGCACTAAAAAAAAGACTTACGACTGTTTTTCACATTATGACCATTGCAGCATCCCCATGGTGACATGATCAAAATTCAGACACTTGGCAACTGACTCATATTTATGATGATTGCAGTGTCCCAGGATCACGTGGTCACCTTTTGCCATCTTCTATCAAGCAAAGTCAATGGGGGAAACCAGATTCACTTAACAACTGTGTTACTAACTTCAGTGTTTCACTTAACCGTGGCAGGAAAAGTTGTAAAATGGGGCAAAACCCGTTTAACAAGTGTCTCACTTGGCAATATAAATTTTAGGCCCAATCGTGTTCATAAATTGAGGACTACCTGTAATCCTTCTTTCTTTGCAAACAATATTTTAAATGAAGCATCTGTTTTCATATAATCTTATTTTTTCTACCAAAGAAAATTTGATAATCAATAGTATTTTGAGCAATGTGACCTAAAATTACAAACTAGAAACACCCAATATTTCTGCTTTTCAATACTTTTTATCTCATAATTTTTTTAACCTAATCATTATCATCTTCCCAAAATTTAACTTAGCAAAGGTAAAATATCCTTTTTCTATAAGTAATCATTATAGGAATTAAAACCATTATTAACAGCATGCATACATTTATCCTCATACTTCATTTACCTCATACTTCTTAGAACTTTTACTAAAAGTTTCTTTCTTTCCAGATTTAAGCACAATTAAATATGTATTAATTGGTTAACAAACATATATTACATATATATTACACAAACAATAATCCACAATTTATTAAATTGCCACATTCTTTGTACTAAATGTGTTAAACCTATCAGAGACTTTTATATTATGCCTGGATAACATAAAACCCATTTTAACATTTGATGGACTACTACAGTATTCTAATATTAGAAGAGATTACTAGTACAGACTATACTGTCACTTTGGTAGGGTGCACCCATTCTGCTTCTTAATACAATATACATTTTTTACAGGTATTGAGAACCTCATTTGTTAAGCAATAAGTAACACTTCATTTGTTCATCGATGGCTCTGCTGTATCTCATAAGTACCCTGCAATCAAACAGTCTACAGGTTGCAGTCCTTCCATCACCTCCACGATGACCAGAACCAAGCCTGTTCCTTGTTGGATTACTTGGTCCGGAAAGACAGCCAAACGTCCACTAATCCAACCCAGTGGCAAGCTCCTGAGTGGTATGCAGACCCGAGTGCATCTGAAGTGTCCAGCAGTCACACCTACAGAACAGATACGCAAACCCTTCCACAAAGTCCCTTAGAGGCCTCCCAGAGGTTCTACTACTACAAACGAACAGCAAGCGTCCACAGAAGTCTGATTCATAAATACTCCGAGCTTACGTCTCAATGTGCTCCTCGGCTTCTTCCTCCTTCCTCAACGACCCCGACGCCCCAGAGCTACTCGTCGCGGCTCCCACATGAAGCGGCGCGATCCAGCAGGGAGACTCAGCGCTCGCTCGTTCGCCCACCTGTCTGACAGGGCTCTCTCTGCTTCCTCCTCTCCAGCTCAATTCTGGTTTGCCCGGCGCGGTCCTCCCTCCCTTCCTTCCTCCCGCAGGGCAGAGCTTAAACTTTCGCCCGGCTTTTGACCGCAATGTTTCCGCCTCCGCGCTTGAAGGTGGAGTGCGGCTCACTCGGCTGGATCCGACAGAGGCGGAAGCAGGTTCCTGCTTGAAGGGTCAGTCCTCTGCCACAAACCACGTCAGAAGACGGAAACAAACGAACAAATCACCGACGGTCGAATAGTTATTCCAGTTTGAGGGATTGCATAACGAAGGAAATTTAGGTGGTAACTTTAAAAGAACTTAAGAAGTCTTAACAGTATTGTAAGGCTGCATTCTACTGACTCACGTAACCAGTCGATTTAGCTCACTGATAGCGACATTTTTTTCCTATTGTATCCACAGATGCTCCGGACTTTTTCTACAAACCTTGCACCGAGTTATTGTATTTTCCGTTATATGGCTTATGTTTTAAAATAGTTTGCAGAAAAGAATTCAAGGCTTTCTTTTCTGATGGGGTGGGGAAATTTTTACAAGATTTCCACCAGGGAGAAGAAAAAAATAACAAAAGCTATAAACTGAATTCTAGACTTAATTATGTAATAGGATATCTGAAATTTCATATATGGTAGGCTACTAAAATATTACATAACCTTTCTTTTAAACAATGAATATACTAATACTAGAAATAATACAGGTTCAGGCAGATGTCTGCGAAATAATGGTTTTGTAATTGAGCCATAGTTATAAATTAAGTCATAAGTTTAATTTTTTTGTATTATATAAGCCACTGACTCAAAATGATTGCATTGAGATGGAAATAATTTTTAAATGATTGCCTTTAGTATCTTCATTTGTTTTCAAAAAACATATTTAAAACTTTGATTTTAATTACATACAGAAAAATGTAATATGAAAGAATTTAAGAATTATTTTGAAAATAAAGTATGACAATACAGTACCAAATAACAAAAGATGCATGATCCAAATTGTTGACAGCTCAAAATTTTTGCTAAATACTGTCATTTTTGTAATGAAAGACAAGGTTCCAAGAATCAGTACTTAATATACAGAAGGTAAATTAAATCTTGCAATTGGCCAAGCATCTGCTTTTCAGATAGCATGAACATAACACCTAACAGAAGTGACTATTTTCAATCAGTTCAGTTGCAATATAAAAATATTTAATGTTTTAAAAAATGTAACTTTTTCTGAGAACTTTTAGTTTCAGACAAATGAAGTACAGTAATACTCTAGGCAGAGTGAGTAAAAATTATGCTTATGAGACTTTTTAAAAAATCTTTTTCACATAATTCTCATTTAGTGATCACAATTGGGATCAGCAACTCAGTTATTAAGTGAAGCAGTCAAGTGAAACTACTATGCTTACAATCTTACTTCAGCTTTGGTTTGCTTTATAGACCTGTGAAGGTCATAAGTATGAGAACTGGTTATGGTTACTTTTTCATCACCATCATAATCTGCAGTAGCTAAAATGTAACCATTTTCAGAATATAACCAAAATAGAAAACAGAAGGCAATTGTGCTTCTAATCAAGTCATTTCATTAATAGTACAAGAGGCAGAAGATTCTATATCCTCAACACTCTTCCTACACAATCAAACTCTGTTTTGGATCTTGCAGGTATTAAAGGTTGTGGGAAAAGAGAATCTAAATAGTCTTCTGTTCATTCTCTGGATGGAATACAATATAAGGTTAGGACTAAAATCTTAATTTATCAAATCTGTTTAGTATCAAATTTGGGAGTGCTAAGAAAAATGCACTTTATATACCTTATATAGGCATTTTTGACATGACAAAATGCTCTTTCTCACCAATCAATGTTCTCGTCTTTTCACTATATGTTCACTTTTTATTAAATTACTCAGTATTTAGAAAAAAATAGGATAATGAATTCTGGTAATATTTATTATGATCCAGGCTAGGGCAGAGAATAGAAAAACATGATACAAGCAATAGCATCGCACATTTCTTAGATCACTGTAGTTATGGACACATATAACCTATTTGTTTCAAAAATCTTGCAAAATGCCATCAGCATTTATCCAGAAATGAGTTCATAAATCTGAGTTGAGGATGTCTTCTAAACGTAAAAAATAAGCTTAGCAAAGTAGTTTACCAAACAGCAACAAATCAACAAAAACATAGACACGGATACAAATTTGCTTAGCTAGTTACACCATGTTAATAAATTAATAACTAAAATTATGTTCATAAATTGCATGGTCCCATGTTTAGAAATGAATCTCAGAAGATCCGCTGCATTAATAAAACTTTGTACAGGAATAAGATTTTGGCAGCAATATTATCTAGGGAAATATTTTTTATCTTTACAAATATTTTTATTATTGGATATTGGATACCCAATTTTTCAGATTTTTAAATTCTTAACCCTTTAATGTCTGATACCTGCTTTCGTAGTCTAAATAAAGAACACAGCATAAAATAGAAAATTCAGTGGCCTCCTTGTTAATTTTCATCCTGAATGAAGCAACTATTATTGTTTCTTCAATGAAGGAAAACACAACTTCTATTTATCACTGTAAATATTTTTTTCCAAAATTAGTTGTTGTCTTTTATCCACTGTTCAATCCACTGTATAATTTGATCTAAATTCCGTTCCATATCTTCTGGAGTATTACTAGTCAACTGATGTACAATTTCTTCTTTATAGGATGACATGGCCTCTTCATAAATTGTCTGAAAGATTTCACACTGAATATTGTCTTGAAGCTTTTTTCCTTTGTAACCTCTAGAAAAATATAAAAACAACATCAAACATGTAATTTTTTAGGTAAAAATACTGAAGTTTGATATTATACATTAATAAGGTTTGCTTTAAGTTGAATCTTAACTATATTTAGTTTTGTGTCACTGACTTACCTGTTTTCTAATCTGTCGTACAAAAAAGAATTTTCAGTGCGAAGCACAAATACTACGTTAAACCAGCGTTCAGGAAAAAAGTCACAGCTGTGATAATCAACTATGACACCTCCATCCTGCATCTTATCTTCCATTTCATCAATAACCTATACAGAAAATAATGCAAAGAAAACTAAACAGTGGATTCTTAGTTACAAAAATTTGAATAGATAATTAAATACATATTTCAGTTTAAACTCACTCTGTCTTCATCTAATATTGGGCATTCATATTCTTCATCAAAGCCTTCATATAGTTCCCCTGAATAATTAAAAAAAATGGAAACTCATTGTTATTAATCTTCAGATGTATTTTATGCTGTATGTTCTAGATGAGTGTTTTTCAAACTTGGCAACTTCATGAAGTATGTACTTCAACTCCCAGAATTCCCCAGCCACAATCAAATCCTTTTAATTACAGTAGTCAACTATTTAAACAATGAATCTCTCATTCACTGCTCTTGATAGCATCCACTTGGTTTTTGGGAAAAGAATTAACAATTTCTTCAGCTTGATTTTTTGCACTGATTTTACAGTTGATTTTCATATTTGTTTTTTTTAATCTAATGTGTTGTACAGGATTCCACTTTAGAGATACTTCTGGAATGTCTGTATTAATAAAATATATAAATTACAGATATAATTAGTATTAAATTAGATATATTTATCCATGTACATCAGAAAAGTTGGACATAAATGTTAATAAAATGGTAGATATTGTAAAATTTTAAAAATTACCTTCTTTAGCCATATCCCCCACATTAATGTATGTAAAATCTGTTCTCATAGCTATCTCTTTGCCTAGCGTTGTTTTCCCAACACCAGGCGTACCTACAAAAATGCAAGGCACAAAGAAACAATCAGGATAGTACGGTAGTAAATATTTATAATAAGCTTCCATTGCAAAATCGATCTGAAAAACAAGGTATTTACTGCAACGAGTGCTTCTTAGTCTCTAAAAATGTGATCATTTAGTCCTAGCATATACATATATACATGCATACATGCACACAAACACATACACACACATATCCGAAAACAAGGGCTCACACAAGACCCATTGGTTAGTCCTGGTTTTCACATGCAAGAGGTGCTAATGTTTATGGAATAACACCACCACTTCCAATTGAAAGTAGGTAATCGCATTTTTGAATGCTTCTTATATATTAAATTTAATGCAAATAAAAAAGCAACACGAAAGGATAATTTTTACCTGCTGTTCTTGAGAGGGAAAGAGCGATGCATTCAAAACGTGGGAAAGCCTAAAAGCAACATTAGCTAAAAGCAACCAGAGCAAAGCAAATGAGACTAACTTTTGCTATCCCGTCATCGATTTTGATCGCGGCAGCATTGGGGTGTGCGATATTACCCTTGCGTGAGACTGAATCGGAGATTTGTTTACGCTCCCTATTTGTTCCCTTCTTTTTGGAAAGTGCGACTGCGCTCGATCTAAAGCTATACTAATCCGAACACCTCCCGCTTCTTCTCCTATTTACGGACCCTTTGGCTGTTTTTTTTTCCTTTTACCTGTGAGTAAAATGTTAGGCCTCTTCATAGCCGCTCTATTGCTCCTACAGCCACTTCTCCTGTTGCCATCAAGAAGCCACGTGCAGCTATTCGCGGGGACCTGAACCGTCCTACTCGGATGGCAGCAGACTAAGACGTCAGTCGGGCCCTCCTTCCTCTGTCTTCCAACGGTAGGTGGAAAAGATAAAGCCTTGCAGGGTTTTATTTTTTTTTCATCCGGAAGCTTTCTCGATCATATTTACTCCTTCTCGCAGGGCCTGACTAAAAGCAGGAGAGGGAACAAAGTAGAAGCCATATTAGGCGCTCGGCGAACAGCTAAGCGCCGAACAGCATGAAAGGCCCCAGTCGGAATGGAGCTGGCCTGAAAGGGTAGGGAGAAAGAGGGGAGTGTGAAGGGCTGGGTGTGGTTTTGGGTGACGGAAATAAGTGGGCTGAAGTCTGACAGAACTAAATGGTGCCCGCGCACTATAGCTGGATGGAGCCTCTCTCTTAGGGACGAGGCGGGCTTCGTGGCTGAGCGCACTCGGGAACAGTTCTTTCAAAAGTGCATGGCGGCTGAAGTCTTCTTCCACCTTGGAGGTGTCCCTCATAGAATAAGAAAACCTCCCACCCTGACCCCCACCTTGCTGGATTTGCTTATAATATTTATTTAATTTATATAGCTGCCCATTCCACATACGTGACTGTTAGTTATAAACCCTACCGCATGTCTTTTTCATAGGAAGGGAGGGGAGAGCTGTCTAGAGAAGCGCACACATATTCAGCCATTGAATCTTGAAGACCTCAGAAAGTACCCTGTCAATATTTGGAGGCCATTGGTTAAATCAGTATGTGTCGTGTGGCCTGTATTTGATTTTTGTTCCTTCCTTGAATGCTTCTTTAATTGCATAAATGTTTCATGATTTTTCATTTATCTGATTCCCAAAGATATAACCAGTTTTCAAACTTGTCAGCTTTTAAGATGTGTGGACCAACTCCCAGATTTCTGCCTGGGGAATTCTGGGAGTTGAAGTCAGTGCATCTTAAAATTGAAAAATTTGAATAAAATGCTATAAATTCTTTAATATAATCCACATAATACACACTATGTGCTGTTTGTCAGGATAGGTGTTTGTCAACTTCATTTCAGGGGTGTATATGAACATAGAAATAGGAACTTTGTTTCGCTACCTCAGGTGAATCTGTATACTATACTATTCATTATACGTTTTACTTAGGTGTACAAATATGTAATGATGACACTGTGAGAAGTAATGAAGTTTTGGCTGTTCTCTTTTTTAATTAGTATTTTCTTTTTGACAATAAACCCAATAGCCTGATTTGCAGATATGTTGTCAGTCTGCTTTTGAATTTTTCTCAAAAGCTTGGAGTTTATAATTTGATCAAATAGGGTACAATGATGTATCCTGATTAGGAACATGTTTAGATTAGAATTCCCTTGACTGATTGGCTTCAAAACAAAAATAGCTTAATGTACAGATAGTCCTTGTTTAACAACTACCTCAGATAGCAACAATTCATAGAGTGGTGATAAAAAGTAGCTTTGTAACTAGTTCTTCACAGGTCTGTAAAGCAAAGGAAAACTGAAGTAAGATTGTAAACACAGTTGAGGTTTCACTTAGCAACCATTTCCCTTAACTAAGTTGCTGGTCCAATTGTCACTAAATAAGAATCCTCTGTACTGAAATTATTGAAGTATATTCACAATGACAGTGGAGATTATAGATATACAGTAAAGCTATGCAATTCCAATTGGCTTGTTGTATGTGTAAATTATTGTACATACCAAGGCATTCACTCTTTGTGAAAAATTAAATATGCAGGTTATCTCATGCATGTGTTATAGTATTATAATGTTATATACATTATTCTATTTCTGGACTAAACAGATGTTGCTATAATTGAAAATTTTAGAACTGTGTTGGATAGAAGTGTGTTCTCTTCAACAGAGGGCAGCACTTCAGGGACTTTGGAGGTGGTGAATTCCTGTTCTGTAGCAATAAAAAGTAGCTTTTTTAAAAAGAAAAAAAAGTAACAACATGTGAAAGAGAAAAAAGAAGCTATACAAATGAGAAAAGCAGATGTAAGTCCTCTCTCAGTAACTATCTGCGGGCTTGCAGACTTCATTAATATAAAAGTTTTTTTATCTTTTAGGTACTTTATTTTTAAAGGTATTTAATCATATACTTTGGATGGAAACTGCAAAGGCTGATGATGTCAAAAAAATCTTCAAAAAGAAAGGCAGCCCCAACTAAAGTAAGTGATTTATTTATTTTATTAAATTATTATTTATTGTATCAGGTGTTAAATTCAGGCTGATGCCGGCATATCAAAACCCTTGTAGCCAAATGTAGTATTTTGAAGTCATTATAACTTTAAACTTTTAATTAAAAGACTAGATTGTGTAATAGTGAGTGTGGGAAAAAAAATCTGGGGATTTTTTTTTCCACACTTGGAATTACAGGTAGTCCTGTGTCTGCTCATTCCATTCATAACTTGAGGATTCGTAGGAGTGAATCTCAAACCTTGAACACAATTTACTTCCAGCTTTCGCCCACGCATTTGCTTAATTTAATGCGTGGGCAAATGCGTAGCTTGTTAAGTGAATATCTCAGGGTGGGAAAGGTCAGGGTGGCCTAGTGATGGAACAGGTCACCTGCTTCAGACCACCTAATCCTCCCCCACTGAGATACCTCATGCTCCCTCCCTGGGGGTGCCACAATTGCTCCCCCTCCCAATCATGCCACACCGGGTCACTTACCTTGTGAAGATCTGTCTCCTGCTCCCAGCAAGAGCAGAGGGAGGCCTCTGGGGAACCACAATAGACCTCCAGAAGCACATGGCTGCTGCCCACTGCCTCCGTCCTGGGCCTTAGAGGTCTAGAGTAGGTCTCCGAGGCCCAGAACGGACCTCTGGAAGTACGTGGTCACCACCCATGGCCTCAATTCTGGGCCTCGAAAGCCTGGAGGAGGCCTCCGAGACCAGAACGGACCTCCGGAGGCCTGCAAAACCTCCCCCTGGCCTCCTTTCCGGGCGGCAGCAACCAGAAAAGGCCTCTGATGCCCAGATCAGGTCTCCGGAGGCCCGTGGAAGGCACCCCCAGCTTCCGTTCCATTCTCTGTTGCAGAGAACAGAGGCTAAACTTACCATGAAATCACACGAGATCAATAGCGTGAGATCTCATGCCACTAATCTCTTGCGTTACTGAAGGCCTCAATTCTCTGTAAATGTACCGAAGGCCTGGAGCAGCCAAGAAAGCAAAGGATCTCTTGGTCTTCGTAAGGTGAATATCCACAGGCCTAGTGCCTAGGGAGACCCGAGGGGCCGGGAGGGAGGAAATAGCCAGGATAAATGTTGCAGTGCCACTGTGGTTGTTCGTAAGGGTGAACGACTGCTGTAATTTTGGGACTTTTTCAAAAACACTAGGTGCTTATCACGTAACTTCGAACATTCGCTAAGGGAATGCTGTTAACTCGGGATTACCTGTACACAATCTAGTCTTTTAATCTGGGATTTTTTTTGTGTTTAATTTGAATTTGGCTTCTTTAAAAATTGCAATAATTTTTTTAGACTAAACAGAATTGAAATGTAAGAACTATTAAAGATAAGCAAAATGTTACTAAATGTTTGGAAGTGGTTTATGTGTGTTTAAATTGTTTTAGGTTCAGTAAATGATTGCACACATATTACATATTGTATGATAGTTTACTTCATGTTCATTTTCCTAACTACTAAAATATTGGTTACTGTATATAAAGGGAATAATAAAATACTAACTGGTTTAAGAATTGATAATTTTTGTGTTGCAATAATTTCTACATGTTTATATTATCAGGAAATTGATTGGGTGGAACCATCTTTTATTGATTTTTGTGAGACTGCCAAACTATCATCTAGTAATCTCCATAAAAAATCACTCACAGATATTGACAATTATCACGAGAGCGAAGAGCATTTTCTTCTGCTTCAAAATTACAAGTGTGGTAGAAAAATAAGAAAACCACCTTCTGTAGATGAGAAATATAAACTCTTCAAGCAAAATCACATCCAAATTGAACCGTGGGTAGATAAATACAAACCAAAAACTCAGGTACAGTTCTATACGATTTAACATATAATGTATATTAGTAGTAGTACTAATATTTGCATTAATATATACATATTGGTATATATTTAATATAACTGTTTTGCTTGTTACAATATGTCCAAAGAAATAGACAAAATACTAAATTAAAAATTATTATAAAAATGTCAGGTTTTGATCATAAGTGTTAAGTGAATCTGTAATTTAATGGACCATTTGTAGGAAGGAAGATGTGTTATTCCCAGTTGTCTGTTAAATTAGAAGGTGCATGATTGATTATATACCATCGAGTTATATTTGACTCCAAGTAATCACATAGATTGTCTGATGACAATCTATCTCTAACACATTCTTTGAGGTCTTCCAGCAGTGCCCTCATTACCACCATAATTGAGTCCATCCACCATACTGATTTCCTTTCCTTTCCTTTCCTTTCCTTTCCTTTCCTTTCCTTTCCTTTCCTTTCCTTTCCTTTCCTTTCCTTTCCTTTCCTTTCTTTCCTTTCCTTTTTCCCTGCTATCCCCTCTTCCCCTCATTTCTCCCTTCTCCTGTTTCCCCCTTTGCCAGCATTAGAACCTTGATTTGTTCAATGACCCATTGGTTTCTTTTCTTGACTGTCCATATTATTTTCTGGCGTTTTCTCCAACATCAGAGTTCAAAGACATCAATACTCTTTCTATCCTGCTTTTTCAAAGTTCGGCTTTCACTTATATAGAGTGTCACGGAGAATATCATAGCTTCCATGATTCTAATTTTTGTAGGGATATAAACATTATAGCATTTGAATATCTTCTTCATATCTGGTCTATCTTCTGGTCTATCAAGTACTAGTCTGCGGCATACTTCTTATTAATATAATATTTTATTAGTTTTCTATTTTTACAATTCATAAGTGCTTAGTGAACAACGTGTTGTCTGGGTCCATTTGCTTTACTCAATAGTACATATTAAATTCCTAATCTCTAACCCATTTTCCCAGCCAGTGATACAATACATCCGATATTTAAAAATATTCTATATCTTCCCGTACTGAGCAAATACAATTCTTACTGTTATTAAGACATGCAACATTAAATATACACTTTCTTAGCCAGATATGTATTTTTATCACCTGATCAAAATCTAATCTTTATAAAACATATATTTTAACATCTTTCTCATATTCCAGTTGTATTTACAATTGAGGCCATCACAATAAATCAATACCATGATCTTCCAATCTTGTTTCAGTTTTAATTTCCCTTAAATATTCAAAATATCTTTATAGATTAAAATTTCCTCAAAACTAATTAAGTTTGGGTGAACAGAAGCTTCCATTGTTGAAAGCCACCCTGGTATTTTCATATAGATTTTAGCTTTTATTTCCCATACTAAAAATAGTATATTTCTAATTTTGAAAGTATATATTCATTTTATTCTTCCCAAAACATAAAAAACATGCTATCCTAATTATACATCATATCCTTCTAAGTATAGTAATCTTAGATGTCTAAAGATTATCCATTCTTTTAGCCGTTTTTAATCACATGCTTAATAATATAAGACCCCATCCAGTGAGCCAAATCCTCTATTTTCTTTAGTCTAATTCTGGCTTTCTTCCTTTGCCAAGTGGGTTTCCAAGTCAGTGTATTTAAGTCATCAAAGATTTTTTTCACTATAGTACTATTTGAAATAGGAAAAGCAGTTTTGGTAAGATATTTTTAAAGGGAAGTTCAACCCATTTATATTCATTGAACAGCTCTAACTTTTCTTCTCCATCAGTTTCTCCTTCCATTTCTTGTTTCTCAAGTTTCTATGTTTCTACTAACAGCTCTGTAAGCTCTGTAAGATCATCTTCCTTGTCTTCAGATGTATCTTGAAATCTCAAGAGATGGGATATCTTTTCCATTTCCAGTATTGGAAATAGTCTGAGGCAGTGATGGAGAACCTTTTAGAGACTGAGTGCCCAAAAACTGGCCCCACACCCGCTTAACCCCCTGCCCCATTCCCCGCCCTGCCTGTCCACAGGACCACTCACCCCCTCCACGGCCCGCCACAGATCGCCCAGGCAGCCCAGCAGCGCTATGGCAGCCACACCCTCTGTCCGCGCCCTGCAGCATCAACTTCATGATGGGGTGTGAGGGCAGAGTATTGTCTACACTGCCTGGCTGCCATGTCCTTGGCTGCGCTGCTCTGTGTGGGCCACGCTCAAGGGTGACTCTCCTTCAGGGGGACTGCTGAAGAGGAGGGGGTCCTAAGGGGAGGCAAGGTTGGGGCAATGGCACGTGTGCACACAGAGATGGCTCCAGTGCTGCCTCTGGCACACGTGCCATAGGTTCGCCACCACTGGTCTGAGGCATACTTCTTGACTGCTTGTTGGTTTATTGATCTTAAAAGGCAGAAGCTATCCACTACTTTGATATCTTCATTGTCAATTCTAAGGCTAATTACTGTACCTTTGTTTTTTAATATACATATACTGTAGATATAGATATAATTTTATTAAAAGATTTATAAAAAAAATAAAAAACTAATAGAAAGTAAGTCAGAGTGAGGAAATGAAAAGAAAAAAAATCAAAGCTAAAAGTGCAAGGAAGAAAGAAAAATAGAAAAGAAAAAAATACAAAAAAGTGGCTTTCTATCTTCTTTACAGCATTTATAAATACAATTATAAATGTACTTCTTTCTCTAAAGTTACACACTGCTTGTTCTACTTGTTGTAATTAGTTTAGCCTTATATTTAATTTTAGTCTCATTTTTTCATTGTGTTCTACTTTATATTAAGGCTTGCAGAGCATTTGCATTTTCTCATCATAGCACAGGTTATGTTTCTTCCTCCAACTTTAAAACCATTCTCCTCATCTTCCATTTCAGTTTCCCTTAATACCGGTATGTATTCAGCATATAGGTAGAATAAGGGGAGAATATTCATTTCAATATATGTATGTTATTGTTTTACAAATGACCAAAATTATATCATTTGTATATCATTTTGTAAGTGAAGTAAATTGTCACAGAGATTGGATTCGTCTCTAATATTTTAATTTGTTTACATCTGGTATATATGCTAAGAGAATAACAGTATAGATAATACATAATTTAACATTTTGCTACATGAATATGTCTTATATGCATATTTTTGTTTGTTAGAGTGACCTTGTCATACACAAGAAAAAAACTGAAGAAGTTGAAAGATGGTTAAAAGGTCATATATTTCAAAATCAGCCAAGACAGGTAATATTACTAACCTAAGACTTTTATCTGCCAGTTTGCTCATTCTGAAGCTTTAATTAAATTCAATCACTAGTTTTAATTTTATTTTACCAATTTTATTTGGCTGAATAATTAATGAAATAAAATTAGAATATTATCAAAATCTTGTGTAATATAATTTTAGAGCAACATTTATTTACTAGAATAAAATAAACTTATTTGTGGAGATAAAGATAAAGCAAGTTGCAACTGATTTGTACAAAGATTGCCTTGAGATACATTATTCAGTTTGTGTTTCTTTTTTTCTGAATATCCTGAAGTTTTATGTCACTAAGTGAGTAAGCAAGTTTCCATTAAGGAATATCTGCTTCCATTTAGAGAACATTTGACACATACTAGGGCAGGGGTAGGCAACCCAAAACACTCAAAGAGCCACTTGGACCTGTTTCCCACCAAAACAAAACACTGGGAGCCACAAAACCCTTTTGATATCTAAAATGAAGATAACACTGCATATATTCTTTTTACCTATATGATAAAGGTACGGTATATATATCATAAAGGTAAAAAAGGATATATGCAGCGCTATCTTCATTTTAGATGTCAAAAGGGTCTCTCTCTCTCTCTGTCTCTCCCTCCCTCCCTCTGTCTCTTTCTGCCCTTAGTCTGCCAGTCCCCTTCCCCCCCTCTCCCCCCCTCCAATCTTCTGCTCACCTGGCAAGCTGGCTTCAAGCTGTTCTTCAACAAGTTCAGAGGTAGGCAACCTCAGCTCTTTTATGATTCATGGACTTCAACTCCCAGAATTCCTGAGTCAGCATAGCTGGGCTAGCTAGTTCTTTCCTCCCTTTCCTGCTTCCTGCTTCCTGCAGAGACACAGCAAAGGGAGGAGCCCCGCCCTAAAAGCTTTTCAGCTTTTCACACATACACACACACACACACACACACAGAGAGAGAGAGAGAGAGAGAGAGAGAGAGAGAGAGAGAGAGAGAGAGAGAGAGAGAGAGAGAAGCAGGGAAGCGCAAGTGCCTCTCTCTGTCTCTGTCTCTCTCTGGAAATGGCAGAGGAGGCTGGGAGCCACAGGGGAAGGCTCAAAGAGGCGCATGCGGCTCCGGAGCCACAGATGCCGACCTGTGTACTAGGCCATCTGGAATGCAGTCCAAACAATTTGTTTGCAACAAGTATTAAATTGTAACAGGAATTAAGTTGTGCAGCATAAAGGAAGTGGGTTGTTGTAATAGTGAATTGCTGAGAATATAACTGGCTACTGTATTTACTGAAAATATAAAAATGGATATTACTGAAACCAAAGTACTATTATGTTTTATCAAGAAACCCATATTGTTTTTTTGTTTAAGTATTGTAAACTCAGATTATGATACAATATCTTATAGGGAGGCTCCATCCTAGTGTTAACTGGCCCTCCAGGATGTGGAAAATCTGCCACTGTGGAAATATTAGCCAAGGACCTTGGCATTCAGATACAAGAATGGATAAATCCTGTATCACTAGACTTCAAAAAATATGACGACTTTCAAGTTGCTTTCAATCACGGTAAAATTTTAAAACGTTCACTTGTTCATTGTTGAAGAATTTGAATATATTTAATGGGATATTTATTTCTGGTAGGATGACCATTAGATGGTAGCAAATTTCATTAAAATAAACGGAACTAACTTCTAATCAATAGATTCGAAAGTAAGCTACTGAGGAAATTCCAAAGGTTTTACACTTGCTCATAGTCTCTATTCTCAATGCCTGAGAAAAAAAGGCATTCTTTATTCTCAGCTTCTTCTATATTATGATTTCCCATGTTTTAAAACTGCTACATTTTAGAATGATAGCAGATTTCAGTCAAGTTGAAAATACCAGCTGAATTCAAAATTGTAACTGGAGGCAGTGTCCAAGACTACATGTGCTCCTTGTTCTGTTTTCCTTTCTGCTAGTGTGACTGCAAGGAAGTTCTAGCCATATGTCTGCATTATGTCTGAACTATAATTTATTCTTAGCTATATTCAGTAAGAAAAACCAGTTCTGAAGATAGGGGATTAAACTTGGTTTGCATTCATTAAAGATATTTAAGATTAATTGCAGTTCATTTGATTTCAGTTGGATGATAAACTGCATTTTCTCTAAAACCCAAGTGAAAGCTTTGTTCTACTCTTGGGATTAAATTCTTGGTGTTCAAAACTCCATTCTGAGCTTCTTCCCAGCCTACTTGCAAACCACCTCTTCACCTCATACTCCCATTTAACACTTCCCTAAAGTGTGCCCTCTAATTTCTGTTATTCTGTGTGCAAAAAAAAAAAAAAAGGTTTTGTGCAGCTTGTTCTAAAACAAGAACAAGTTTGTGCACCACAATATAAGAATATCAATAAATTGCAAAAATATATAGTAGTTATATGTTAAAATATGTTTTGGAAGGAAATGCTGAAGGTTCTGGGATTCAGAGAAGGTCAGCTACTAATGCAAAGCTGTCTGCCAGCAGTCTTGGGAAAAAGGTGCAAGCTTGCTGCCTCAGCTTAATTGCAGTATCTGGATCACTTCATCCTGCTACAGCACAGTTTGAGAAGGAACTTCTGTCACATGATGTTCCTGCTCCATCCAAACTAAAAAATCTTTGTTACTGCAATTAAGGCAGCGGACTTGACCTCATGAGCCACGAGTCCAGAGTTTTATGGTAATTGGTGAATAAATATATTGCTGTTTAATTTTTAAATGTGGAATATTATCTATGTTTAATTGAATTTTCTCTTTTTCTTATTTTCTTAAATAAATTTCCCCACTGTATTTTAATCAGGTTTGGGCAGCATCCAGGAGCATTGTAATTCACATGTAGCCTATGTACTGCATGTTTGATATCTCTGAGCTAGATAATATGACTATTATTAAACTAATGATTAATTTTCAGTAAATTTTTCAGTAGACTAGTTTTAAACTTTCAAATAAAATTCAGGCCATCTTTTTGCACAGAAATGTAGCATTATAACGATGGACAAGCCTTCAGTGCTAAAGCACATCTGATTTTTTTGAACAATTTCAATTCAGTAATTGATTTATCTGGCCCATTGTTTCAAAAGATATACTATTGTGTACTGAGATCGCTGCCTATACAGCTCATCCGGTTCCTGTAATTTACATGTCTATTGATCTTGGACCAGTAACAATCCATGCAAATAAATATAAGAACAAAATTCAAAACAATAAGCTGTAGCATATTATCACATATCTGTAGTACTTTTCTTAGTACTTAGTGCATATTGTAAAATAAATATTCCTATTTAGAATCAGATTTTCAGATACTTCCTTATCAGAGCCAGGCAGCTATCTTTCAAGAATTTCTCCTAAGAGCAAACAAGTATATCAAGCTTCAGATGGTTGGAGAGGCCATGGACACTGACAAAAGACTTATTCTTGTGGAAGTAAGTTGAAGTAGTTGAATAACTCCATTAAGGTGTTTTAATAATTAAAATTAAATGTTCTATTATTTTCTCCCAATTTTTAAATATAGCACAAGTTAATTAGGTATTCCAAATTTAGTTGCTCAGTAGTAAAATTTCAATTTTCTATAATAATAACTAATAGCTTATTTCAAACAGATTTACTGATAATCATTGATAAAATTGCTCAAATATAAAACAAATATATGATTTTTTAAATTAAGATTTTAAAACTTTTAGAAAGTGCAAAATAAATGGCCTGAAATCTTTTTTCATTCTGTTGAGCCTTATTTTATTATCATTTTGGAAAATTTTGTAGTCTAATGGTAGAGCATTATTTGGGAATTCAGACTTCTAAATTCAGTAATCATCATTTCTTGGTGCTCAAAATACCAAATTTTTTGAATAATTAAATAAGGATATTCATAACAATAGCATTTAGATTCTTTGTTCTAAAACTAGTCACTGTGGGCAAAATCAATCCCATATCTATTTTTGTGATTTTCAAATGCACTTTCGATTTATATGAACAAAGGTAACTACCCCCTTATATGTTGGACCTCTTTTTTAGGCATGAAATAAATCCAGAATCTGTCATAGATAGATAGATAAACCCAAAGCATAGACTCCTATTGATAGATAATGCAGATAATATCTTTTAAGGCCTGCACAGACGTGTGTGCTTGTCTTGTCTAACTAAGCTCGGTATTAAATCTAAGCTTTTTATTCCATTTCTCCAAGTTAAATAATATTTCATTACTCTCTACAAGGCAATAGAAAACAGCTACAGCTCTTTGTGTACATAATAACTTTCTGGCTTGAAAGTTGTAGCTTTCTGCTTCGCCATCTTCAGTCTTGGCACCATACTGCATTGGGTTCATCTTAAGTAAATATTCCATGTTTGTAACATTTATAGTTGTAAAGTAAAATACCCAAAATGCGCAACAGATTTTAGTTCAATTTAGCAGATATGTTAGAATAACAACATTGTATTTGCTTTTCAACAGGACATGCCAAACCATTTTTATCATGACCCTAGCAGTTTACATGACATTTTGAGGTATGTTCAATATCTTATTTTGCCCAAGGATCACTCAGAGAAATTAATGGGTATGGTTGGACCAAGCCTCACTTTCTCCAGTGCAGAATAGTCCACTACCAAAATACAAAGTTCCATCTCTTTCTTTTGCTACTAATTTGGGGGTGGTGAAACGAGTGAGTTGCAAGTTACATACCTTTTGTATTTTTGCTAGTGCAATTCTGTTAATTGCTGGTCAGAATTAATGCTGTTAAATTTGAGCTGCTAATTTTCAATTTTTTTTTCTTGTAGGAGTTTTTTGCGGACAAGCAGATGTCCTCTTGTATTTATAATATCGGATGTTTTCAGCACAGGCAGCAGCCAAAGGTCTCTATTCCCAAAGGCACTTCAGGAAGAGCTGTGCATAGCAACCATTAGGTAAATAAATTGACAGCTACATTGGCCATGATGAAATGCTCATGATGAAATTTATCTTGACCATTTCCTTCTTACAATTTTCTCAGTTTTAACCCAGTAGCACCAACACTGATGATGAAAGCCCTAAATCGAATAATCACAGGGGAGATCAATATGGTAAGATAAATTAAATTACAATAATGTCATACTATAAGGGATACAGAAAGCAAAGGTTGGAGATGGAAACATTACATTCCTTCTGAACAATATCTTAGAAGTTTAAAAAATCGTGTTGTAAAATAATGGTTGACAGTATTGATCTCAAAAATCTTTGTTCAGTTCTAAACATTAGTTTTGCATATCAGTTCTAAACATTCATAATTAGCATTGTTCATCCAACTTTAATATACAATTGTTGTGAAAGTAAAATAGGGACAGAGTTTTGAATGATTCTGTAGTAGTAGTGAAAATATTAAGTGATAGATGTTCTTTACAAAATGGATAGGAAAGTAGAGTTTAATCTTTCGAACTTTTAGACCAAACAAAAGATAGATATGGAAGCAGGAAGCATCTGGGAAATATTATTTTTTGAATGCTTTATGTAGATTTACTCAAATTAGCTTTGAATTTTTTTAATTTTCTTTGTAGAGAAGAGATAAAATTGATGTCCCTGACAAAGCCTTATTAGAAGTGATTTGCAGTGGATGTTCAGGTGACATTAGAAGTGCAATAAATACCCTTCAATTTTCTTCTCTAAAAGGTAAGAAAATATTCTTATTCATTTAAATTGTGCTTTAAAATTTTTTAAATAACATATAAAAATAACAATTTTTTGCTTTTGAATTTGTCAGAAAAAAACATTTTATTTTACAATATAGAAAAACCTGTTTCTTTTTAGCATTACTAATGCTTAAAAGTGTGGGAAATAGTAGTGGATGAAAAAAATAAGAATTTTGAAGAGTAAGCCGAATTATTCTAGTTATGTTTAATTATGTTATTGACAAACTATCCTAATTGTTTATCTGGATAAATTGAATATGGCTAGTTAAGTTCATTTGATTCTTAAAGTGCAGTGTTATTTTTATATTAACTCATATTATTTTTTTTAATATTTTCCATTTTGCTATCTTTTTTCTTTTATCACTAATCTTGTTTATTGTTGATGTTTTCCTTCTATTTTTAGCTAAATTCCCACATGGTATATTAATGTTGGATTCTAGTATTTTACCCCTATTGCACACTATGTCTTTCGGATATTACAAATTAGAATGTTTTCTATTTGTAGTAACATTGTTATAGCCAGTATCATTAGTAGGTATTATTAATTACAATAACATAATTAAGTCAAACAACATAAGAAAGTATAAAACAAGACCTTTTAATTTCTAAAAAATTTAAAGTCCTCTTCACATAGGCAGTACATAAAAGAATAATTAAAAGAAAAATCACAGATGCATGGAATAAAAAGTTACCCTTTGAAGAATTTGAAACTTTTGAAAAATTAAAAGCATTTTAAAAACAATATTCACAGTAAATTTTTTAATAATTTAAAAATGTGCATGCATTTTTACCCAGAACAGAATGAAATAAAAAGTAAAACAATATATGTTATTTCTAGACATAACTTTGCTGCAAAAGTTACGTTGCATCTTACTATTGTAAGATACTATTGTCGTAGAAAAACCCAATGAAAAAAACAAGAGACAGCAATACAAAGCAATACTTCTTACTTTAAGATTCAAGGGTTTATTTCAGCAATAATTTGGAACACACACATAAACATCACTTATGTTAAAAACCCATTGCAATGAGGTCCAATGACATAGCAGTTCCAATAAGGACAGCTATAGGCCAATGGCAAATCTCATCCTAAAACCGTAGACAGATGGTCAGCAACCTTACACTTTCTGCTGACCCTTTGCTGAACATAACTTTCCACATACTTGTGTACATTGTGTACATGAGCTACTTTCAGTTCCCTGTTTCTTACAGTTCCAGTCCTTATGTTCTAAATATATTTGAAACAAGCAAGCTTAGCAAAATCATATTAAATAAAGAAGAGTTGCAGTTTAGATTACAAATTGTTCCTTCCAGTGATGGGATTAAAATATGTGAACAACCGGTTCTTTGTGTGGATGCCACTTCCGGGAGGCCATTCTGGGCCTGGGCAACAAAAAATTAGCTACCAGTCCTGCCAAAGTGATCCGATCCAGCTGAATTCCACCACTGGTTCCTTCAGATTGCAAAACTGAGCTTAGCGCAGACTTTGGTTTAATACTTTTCCCATGAGACCTGATTTAGTTCACCTGGCCCTAAATCTTGCATAGAAGAACAATAGCCAATATTTTCGTTTTCCATACTATTAAAGTCAAAGTTTTCCATTTTTTGAATTTATTAATTTTCTTGTTTTTTATTATTTTCAGAGAAGACATCAGACAAGAGCTTATGGTTACAAAGAAAGAAAAATTACGGTTTAAAATGTGATACATCATCTAAAATAAAGAAGAAAAAACTATTCAATAATTTTTTAGAAAACCAACAAATACCAGCTATTGGTAGCAAGGATGCTTCCATCTTCCTTTTCCATGCTTTGGGGAAAATACTTTACTGCAAAAGTAGGAGAATCTACTCATCCTTATTATATTATATATGTAAAAATTCTAATATTTCTTTATTAATTTCCATATTTGACTATAACTGAATGTATGCATATATCTGTTATAACTTTTTTAAAAAAAAAATAAAATTTCAGTAATAATTTTTGTCCTTAACTTGGCCTGTCATTGTAAGGAAACTCATGTAATTTGTATGAGTGGATCAAAACTTCTGACCCAACCTATCAATACCAGGTACAGCAATTAAACTCTTCCCCACTTCACATTCCTGAGCAGATGTATGAAAATGAGCTAAGTAAATTTATTATATAGAAAAAGAGGGAGCCGTACATTTGAAGAAATTCTGTCTAAATCTTGCCATCTATATATAGTTTAGTCAGGACTTAAAACTTAGGACTTGTCTTATGTTTTTTAGTCCACAGCCTAAAGCTATTTACTTTATACCTTTGAAGATTTCTGGCTCCTGTCCCTGTTTTACAGAGTATTTTCCTTTGACATTACAGATTGCTTCCTTACCAGCTTCAACTGTTACATATCTACAGATATTCATAAGTTAGCACATGTACTCTCTGTACTAACAAGCCCTTCCATGCAAAAATCATACACATTAGATTTCCTCAGGACCTATAGCTCACCCCAACAGATGGACACCTTGGAACAGGATGTTGGTACTTTGTGTCACTACTAAAGAAACAAAACCTATGGAGATATAATAATGAAAATCTTCAACAAAATAGAAGTGCTGCCTTTTTGATACAGGCTAATTCACCATAATATTACTTAGAATTTAGATAACAATATACATATTAAGCTGTGCAAACCATGTGAGCCAGAATTGAACTATAAGCTATTTATTTCTGAAGAAATATCTGTCTCGGTTTCCCAAGATTCTGTTTTTCAGATATTTGATGTTTGATTAAACTACAGTTATCATTTAAATAATTTTATAGGAGAACCAGCTACAGAGGTGGACTTTCCTCAGTTACCTCAACATTTATCAGAATATGAACGACAGCCCTTGCTTGTTCAACCTGAGGTAAAAATGTTTGTTATTTCTATAATAATATGTATCTATGTACATATGGCAAAATTCTTAATTAAAGGAATACAGATACTTTTTCTATGTGGTATGATATTCTGTGTATATTTTCTTTTATTAGGATGTCATAGAAAAATCACATATGCCTGGGGACTTATTTAATGTATACCTTCACCAGAATTATTTGGAGTTCTTCTCTGATATTGATGATATTGTAAGAGCCAGTGAATATTTAAGTACTGCAGATTTTCTTTGCAGTAACTGGGATGTAAGTTTTTAAAAATATTTATATTTAAATATAACCAAATGTGACAAGCATGCTGTAATTTGGAATCTTATGAATAAGACAATATTAATTATGTTTACTGTTTATAGTCTTATTGCTCTATAACTTAAGCAAGACACAGTTGCTGTTTATTCATTTGTCTTTTTACACATTATATCTGTGTTGTTCCAGACACAGGGCAGCACTGTGTCTGGACCAGCAGGTCTACAGGTTGGGAGTCTTTCTGAATTAACAGGAGCCCTGCCCAGGTGGGAGCTTTGGATAATAATAATAATGATGATGATGTTGGAAGGGACCTTGGAGGTCATCTAGTCCAACCCCCTGCTCAGACAGGAAACCCTATATCATTTCAGACAAATGGCTGTCCAGTCTTGTCTTAAATACTTCCAGTGTTGGAGCATTCACAGCTTCTGGAGACAGGTTGTTCCACTGATTAATTGTTCTGTCATAACATTTCTCCTTAGTTCTAGGTTGCTTCTCTCTTTGGTTAGTTTCCATCCGTTGCTTCTTGTCCTGCCTTCAGGTGCTTTGGAGAATAGCTTGACTTGCTCTTCTTTGTGGCAGCCCCTGAGATATTGGAACACTGCTATCATGTCACCTCTCGTCTTTCTCTTCATTAGACTAGACATTCCCAATTCCAGCAACCGTTCCTGATATATTTTAGCCTCCAGTCCCCTGATCATCTTTGTTGCTCTTCTCTGTATTCTTTCTACAATCTCAACATCTTGTTTACATTGTGGTGACCAAAACGGGATGCAGTATTCCAAGTGTGGCCTTACCAGGCATTGTAAAGTGGTATTAACACTTCGTGTGATCTTGATTCTATCCCTCTGTTAATGCAGCCTAGCACTGTGTTGACTTTTTTGGCAGCTGCAGCACACTGCTGGCTCATATATAAGTGGTTGTCCACTAGGACTTCAAGATCCCTTTAACAATTGCTACTATTGAGCAAGGTACCACCTATACTATACTTGTGCATTTGGTTTTTCTTGCCTAAATGTAGAACCTTACTTTTTTCACCCCTGAATTTCATTTTATTAGATAGCATCCAGTGTTCAAGTCTGTCAAGATCCTTCTGTATCCTAAGCCTGTCTTCTGGAGTGTTGGTTATTCCTGCCAGCTTAGTGTTATCTACAAATTTGATGAGTTCCCCATCTATCCCCTCATCCAAATCATTGATGAAGATGAAGAGCACTGGGCCCAGAATAAAGCCCTGGGCACTCCACTACACACTTCATTCCATGTAGATGCAGTTCCATTGAGGATCACATGCTGAGTACGGCCAGTCAGCCAGCTACAAATCCATCTGGTGGTGATGCTGTCTAACCCACATTTTTCTACCTTATCAAGTAGTAAGTTGTGGTCTACTTTATCAAATGCCTTACTGAAGTCCAAGTAAATTATATTGACAGCATTCCTCTGGTCCACTAATTTTGTCACCTGGTCAAAGAATGCAATAAGATTTGTCTGGCATCTGTTTTTGACAAATCCATGTTGGCTTTTGGTAATGACTTTGTTTGCCTTTGAAACCGTTGTGGCTAACCTGCAGCACAAGGACTTTCTAACAGTAACTGCTGCTTTCATCATCACTAAGTGAGACTGCTGCAATGAACTGTACATGAAATTGCTTTTGAAGATCACCCAGAAGTTTCCGTTGGTCCAGCATAAGGCTGTTGGGATACTGCCTGGCATGAACACATAAAATCAGTGCTGTAGGCTCTGTTCTGGCTCTTTTATTTGCTTTTGAATAAAGTCAAATTTCTGGATTTAAGCTATAAAGCCATACACAGGTTGACACCAGTATACTTGCAGTTTTGCCTTTGCCAATTACCGTGTCATTTGCAACATATAACATATTGGGAAAGACCGATAGCAATCCCCCACTTCTGCAGGTATAGACTCATATGTGCTATTTTCCAATAGGTGCTGGTGCATTTTAGAACAGCTTTCCTCCATGTTTCTTTATTATGTTATTTTCTTCATTTGTTTATACTGTGATGCTTCATTATTTGTAGTGATGGAAATTTAATTGACCAAAAATATATTTGTTAACAGCAGGAAGAAAGCCAATAAAAAATAAATAACACTAAAATAATTGTTCCAAAGGAAGGATCTATTGAACCACTTTATCCAGGGTTTGATTCCTAGATTCATTTTTCTCATCTTCATTTGGCAAGTAATTTGGTCCTGCATATTTCACTGTGGTAGAACCAGAAAAACCCACTGGAATGGAGATAGATAGATAGATAGATAGATAGATAGATAGATAGATAGATAGATAGATAGATAGATAGATAGATAGATAGATAGATAGATAGATAGATAAGAACATATAAGAAGAGCCATGCTGAATCAGGCCAAAGCCCATCGAGTCCAGCATTCTGTGCCACACAGTTGCCCACCAATTGTACATGGGGATCTTGAGCAGAAAGAGAAGGCAAAACCCTCCCTTTCCCTTGACCCCCAACAAATGGTACTCAAGGGAATCCTGCCTGCCTCAACCAACATAGAGGCGGCACATGGACATCCGTTTTAATAACCACCGATACACTTGGCATCCATGAATCTATCTAGCCCTGCCTTGAAGCTGTCAAGGCTGACAGCTGTCACGACCCCTTCTGGAAGTGAATTCCATAAATCAACGACCCTCTGGGTGAAGAAATATTTCCGTTTATTTGTCCTCACTTTCTTAGCTATGAGCTTTAGGGAGTGCCCCCTTGTCCTGGTATTGTGTGATAGAGAAAAGAATTTTTCTCTATCCACCTTTTCTATCCCATGCATGATTTTATACACTTCGATCAAGTCACCCCTTAAACGCCGTCTTTCAAGGCTGAAGAGACCAAGGCGTTGCAATCTGGTTTCATAAGGGAGGCGCTCCATTTCCTTGATCATTCTTGTTGCCCTTTTTTGCACCCTTTCCAGTTCCATTATATCCTTCTTGAGGTGCGGTGACCAGAACTGTACACAGTACTCCAAGTGTGGTCTCACCATCGATTTGTACAGAGGCAATACAACACTTGCTAACTTATTTTCGATTCCCTTCCTAATCATGCCAAGCATGGAATTTGCTTTTTTTACTGCTGCTGCGCATTGGGTTGACATCTTCATCGAGCTGTCCACCAAAACCCCAAGATCCCTTTCTTGGGTTGTCTCAGAAAGTTTGGTCTCCATCAGTTGGTAAGTATAATTGGGGTTCTTTGCCCCGATGTGCATAACTTTGCACTTGTTTAGGTTAAAATGCATTTGCCACTTTGTTGCCCACTCACACAATTTCGAGAGATCCTTCTGGAGCTCCCGACAATCACTTTCACTTTTCACAACCCGGAACAATTTAGTGTCATCAGCAAACTTGGCTACCTCACTATTAACTTCTACATCCAGATCATTGATGAATAAATTAAAAAGTAAAGGTCCCAAAACTGAACCTTGGGGTACACCACTTCTCACTTCTTTCCATCCGGAGAATTGTCCATTTATTGCCACCCTTTGCTTCCTACAATTTAGCCAGTTACCAATCCAGGACAAGACCTGTCCTCTAATTCCGTGGCTGGAGAGCTTTTTTAGGAGCCTTTGGTGAGGAACTTTGTCAAAAGCCTTTTGAAAGTCAAGATATACAATATCAACTGGGGCCCCTTTATCTATGTATTTATTTACACCCTCAAAGAATTCTAACAAGTTAGTAAGACATGATTTGCCTTTGCAGAAACCATGTTGATTTTCTTTCAGCAATGCCTGTTTTTCTATGTGCCCTGTAATTTTATCTTTAATAATGGTTTCCATCAGTTTGCCTGGAACTGAGGTTAGACTGACTGGTCTATAGTTTCCTGGATCACCTCTGGATCCTTTCTTGAAGATCGGGGTTATATTTGCTTCCCTCCAATCCTCCGGTACAGTGCCTGATCTTAGAGAAAGATTATATATTTTAGCTAGAAGTTCAGCAATTTCACACATGAGTTCCTTGAGAATTCTAGGGTGGATGCCATCTGGACCCGGCGATTTGTTGACGTTTAGTTTAGAAAGGCATGCAAGAACATCTTCCTTGTTTATCTCTATCAGGTTTAATTCTTCTATTTCCCTCCCTGGGAAAACTAATTCAGTGGCAGGCAAATGTTCTCTATCCTCCTCGGTGAAAACGGAGGCAAAGAAGTCATTTAGCCTCTCAGCAATCTCCTTGTCTTCTCTGATTATCCCCTTCTGACCATTGTCATCAAGTGGCCCAACTGATTTTCTGGTTGGGTTCCTGCTTCTGATGTAGTTAAAAAAGGTTTTGTTATTATTTTTAATATTCTTGGCTATGTGCTTCTCAAAGTCTTTCTTGGCTTTCATGATTATTGCCTTGCATTTGGTCTGCCAGAGTTTGTGATCCCTTCTGTTCTCCTCGGTAGGAAGAGCCTTCCATTTCTTAAATGAGTTTTTCTTCTTTCCAATAACCTCCTTTACCTCATTCGTAAGCCATACTGGTATCCTCTTGGACTTTCCAATCCTCTTTCTTCTTTTAGGAATGCATTTTATTTGAGCCTGCTGTAACGTATTTTTAAACAGTTTCCAAGCATTTTGGAGGGATTTGACTTTTTTTACTGTTCCTTTTAGATTCTTCTTTACTATTTTCCTCATTTTGTCAAAATTCCCTCTGTGAAAGTTTAAGGTCTCTGTGTTAGTTTTCACTGACAATTTGCTATCCATGGTTAAGTTGAAGGTTATTGTGTTGTGATCGCTGGTTCCTATGGGCTCGGTTACAAGGACATCATGAACCAAATCCTGTGCGTTAGTTAGAACCAAGTCCAGGATCCCCTTTCCCCTGGTAGGTTCCATGACCATCTGCTCAAGGGAATAATCGGCTAACATGTCGAGGAACCTTGTCTCTCTTTCATGTGTAGAACAAGAATTTACCCAATCTATTTGGGGATAGTTGAAGTCCCCCATTATGACTACCCTATTTCTTTTTGAGGCCTCCTTAAATCCATTTTCCAAATAGCAATCTGCCTCTGGAGTTTGGTTGGGAGGGCGATAGCAGATCCCTAACGTCAGATTAGTTTCCTGTCCTGGGATTTTTATCCACAATGTTTCTGTGGGTGAGTTTGAATTTTCTTGAATTTCGAGTTCATGAGATTCTAACTCCTCATTTATGTACAAGGCCACGCCACCACCATTTCTCCCTCTCCTGTCCATCCTATACAATTTGTAACCTGGAATCCTTGTGTCCCATTGGTTTTCATCTGTCCACCAGGTTTCTGTTATGCTGATAATATCAATATTATTTTCCTTCACCAAGCATTCCAATTCCCCAATTCCCCTATAGATAGATAGATAGATAGATAGATAGATAGATAGATAGATAGATAGATAGATAGATAGATAGATAGATAGTTAGATAGATAGTAATTAATGGGAAATTATTAATATAATATGAATAATTTGGGAAATATTTTAATGATTTCTACTATATATCTAAAAATATTTTCCCTCATAATATTTATTCCAAGGTAAACCCAGAGGTTATCAGTAGATCTTTGATTATAGACAGGAAGTAGGTTTAGCTATGCCATTTACATATTTGTACATTTGAAGGTGAACTATTTTTCCATCATATAGTGTAAATCGATTTGTTTGATTTATCTGATCACCTGAATCCAGCTAGACTTTACACAGCTTTCAGCATTAAATAAAAATCAATACAATAAAAAAGTCTACAGATACAAAATCAAAAATGTGTAAAGTGTGCCTTGTATTGCACTTGGAAACCTACTAGTAACCAATGCTGCTTGTCTGATCTAGTGTAACATGGCTGTGTTACATGAATCTGCTAAACACATGTGTGCTATATTCTGGAGCAGGTGAAACTTCTGGGTGTTCTTCAAAGGCAGCCTCATATAGAGTGAATTACAGTACATTAATCAAAAGATGCTAAGGGAGTGAATGTTCTAGGTAAGACCACAGCTGGTACATCAAACAAAACTCTGCAGAAGTCTTCCTGACTACAGTCTCCACCTATTCTTCGACTAGAAGCTGTGAATGCAGAAGTACCTCTATATTGCAAATCTGCATTTTGCAGTATAACAGTGTGAAGCCAACTCACAGCCCTTGCAAGTTCTCCAAAAGAATATTGTGGTCAATAGTACTGAAAGCCACTGAAATATCTAGAAGGAGAAATATGTCCACATCATCTCCACTGAAGCCTTATCAAAGGTGATCCATGAAAGTGACCAATGCAGTTTGAGTTCCATACACAAGTCTGAGCCCAGACTGCTAAGAGTCCAGATATTCCATATCTTCCAGAGTAGTCTGTAACTTTAAGCCTTATCCATTTCTCAATAACATTCCCCGAATTACTCAAAGGAGAAAATGTTAGAGATATGGTGATAGTTGTCCAGCTTGTTGGGTGCTAACCTAGTACTTAAGTTATGAGCAAACTAATGATTCTTGGACCTCTAGCATCTCCCTATCTTTCAAAGAGGCATTGACTGCAAACCTCATCCAACTCCCAGTCCATTCCTTGTTGCTTTGGTTAGATGTGGGGTATAGGTTCAGTCTCGTAGGCTGAGCTGAAATTCCAAAGACTCTGCCCTTCTCCTTAAATTTCAGAGGCGTAAAAACCTCACAGATAATGCCACAGGACATCAGCCCTGTCTTCTCAGTACATTCTGCCTGTCCAGCTTCCAAGTTGGAGCGAATCTGGGCAATTTGTTCATGAAATGCTTACACAGATGATCAAAACTCAGTAAAGCATTGACTAAGTGTTCCAGTCCATCCTTCCTAAAAGGATCCAGGACATTTTAAACTGTAGTTGGCCAGGATTCTGAAGACACAATAAGTGCAATGATTATGCTTCATTGTATTTTATCAGAATAGTCTCAAACATGGGCTCTTATTTTCTCCAATTGCATTTGCTTCTTGTTTCAGCCCATATCCCTCTAGGCATCTCTTTGCCCTAGTTGTTTCATAAAAATCTTCAGTAAGTAAAGAATTTCATGGGATTCTACGGGTAGAAATAGAAGCTGCTCTGCATGATCCTTTCAAGTGTCTAGTTGCCCCTGTATTCCAGTAGTCAATAAATGCCATGGAGGAGCATTCTCCAGATTTCAGGGAAACTCCCAACCTCCATGAGAAAAGTCGCTGGATTCATCAGATATTTGGGGCAGATAATCTTAATAGGTTCCTCATCTCTGAATGGTTGGTGCCTTAGTCAAACCTACAGTTATGGGAAAGTGATCTTTCCTTCATAGTGGACTGATGTAAGATACATTCTAGTGAGAGAGAAGTTCCCTGAGGATGGCTCCAGCATAAGTCCAAAAGCTCAGAAGACTAAACCATTGATCCTGATGACTGACTGACCCAGATTGGATCCTGATGTAAAATTTCTCTGGAATTAGATCATAATACATCTGTTCCAGAATGAACACTAGATCTAATACAGCGGTTCTCAACCTTTTCTGGGGTTCGATCCTGGCCCGCATTGCGCATGCGCAGCGGGCGCATTGCACATGCGCGGCGCAACGACCTGCATCGCAAAGGGGAAAAAATGGCGGATCCCCCCCAAAAAATGGCCGACCAAAAAAAAAATGGCAGGCCCGCATCGCGCATGTGCGGCGCGACGGCCTGCATCGCAAAGGGGAAAAAATGGCGGATCCCCCCAAAAATAAAAAAAATGGCCGATCCCCAAAAAAATGGCCGACCAAAAAAAAATGGCGGGCCCACATCGCGCATGCGCGACGCGACAGCCCACATCGCAAAGGGGAAAAAATGGCCGACTAAAAAAAATGGCTGACCAAAAAAAATGGCGGACTGCGGTGTTTGGCGACCCCCGTGAAATGGTCGTTCGACCCCAAATGGGGTCGCAACCCACAGGTTGAGAACCGCTGATTTAATACATGGCTAGCCATAAGTATTGTGGCCTGGGAACGATCTTGGACCCATCCATGATTTCATGGTAATCATGAATTCCTGAGTGGTCTCTAGCCCCTAGGAGAAGATGGTGCAATCTGCCAATACTAATAATCTGGGCAAATTTACAGATAGTCCTGCAATGAAATTGAGCAGCCTGAGGAATGTTGCTATTAGACCTTACGCTGTTTTTAATGACAAAATAGAAGTTTGTTTTTTAGATTAACAGAACAATTTTTTTTAATAATAGATTTGGATTGTATTCAAACTTGATGTTTCTATAATCAAGCATATTTATGGAACTAAGGTTTTGACCACTTTATGGGTTGTACAATTTGATATTTCAACAAGAATTAATATATACTTGTAACATACTAGTAATTTACATCTGGACCTTTGGACCTTGCTTTTAAGTCTATTATGGAAGTCTTATACCATATTTTAATTCTGCCAATTCCTATAGGCACGAGCTACACTTCAAAAGTACAGTGCCTCTGTAGCCACAAGAGGTGTGATGCACTCAAACCGAGCCAGAGCTCTTGCACAATGCAAAGGAGGAATGGGCTTTAGACCTTTTCATAAACCGCAATGGATCCTAATTAATAGAAAGGTAATTGATAACAATTTACTTTTTCTCAATTATTAATGTTATTTGCATTAGTCTAAAACAGAATCAAATAAGAATCTATTTTTTAGTATTGCTATCTCATGGCAGAGTCCACAGTGAAGTAATATTGACTTAACTTTTGTATTTGTGATGAACGTTATTATAAGATTAGGATTCATATAAAGATTTAGGCTTCAGTTAGAAACAGCCCTGCTTTTACTAGAAAAATAAGGTATTTTAAATGAGTCAGTAAAATGTAGCACTCACTTGACTACAAAAACCATTTTAGAGAAAATATATTTATGGATTAACATGAAGCATTTTTTGATCTGAGAAATATATCCATTACAGCATCCTCTGAAACATTAAAATGATCTTAAACATCATTTATATTGTAATACCTTTAGGTAAAAATGAGTTTTATCAAAGTTGGAATGCCCCATTTAAGTAAAATATAGAAAACTAAATATAGAAAACTAATCAGTAATGTCAGACAGAAAAAAATAATTTGAAAATTTAGGATCTTGCAATTAATTAGGTATTTATTAGATCATGCAGCAGCAATTTTACATTCGTCATCTTCAGGCTGGTGCTTTCGCATCCCTCCATCTCCATCTCTGCTGCTGCTTGTACAACCAGGGCCGCGGCTTGTGGGAGGGCTGGCCCGTTCAACAGAGGCTCTGCTGTGCTGCTCCCAGCATGGATCCCGGGGCTTCCCTGCGTGGCTCTCCGGCCACATGCACCTCGGACATACATATACACACACACACACATACATATATATGTATATGTCAAAAAAAAGAAATTTGAATACATACATATATATATAGACACACACACACACACACACAATGTGTGTGTGTATATCACACACAATGTGTGTGTGTATATGAAAGAAAATGGAAATTTTGTAGCTTAATGGATAAAATGAAAAAGTGCTTTTGCATATTAAATTTATGTTTCCTGATTCCTTATAGTATCAAGAAAACTGCTTTGCTGCAAAATCCCTCTTTTCAAGTTTCTGTTTAACACCATTGTGTCTTCAGACTGAGCTAATACCTTATCTTACCATGCTGACTAATCCAATGAGAAATCAAGGTATATTTAAATTTATTAAAAATGTTTCTTATTTCTGTTTATGCTTTAAAAGAACAGTCATAGAACAGAATATTATTCAATGTAATTTCATAAATGGAGTTGTATCAAATATTCAATGTAATTTCATAAATGGGGTGTATCAAATATTTTATATTAATGTTACTTGTATGTTGTACATTCCTGCACTCTGTAGGCTGCTAATAATATAAACACATTAAACTCCCAAAAATCGCATACACATTTAAGCATTTTTTTTAAAAAAAAGACTAATGTCTGAAATATTCGTTGTTTTACATTCCTGGCATATTTGGGAGCAACTGTCCAAGGATTTGACTCTCATGTAATGCCAAAACTTCTGCATTGTTCAGATGTTTCTGTTGGTGGGAAAAACAAGTGAGCACTATACACTGTTCTGCTTGATCACAGTAGCCAGAATTTTAAGTAATATATATTCCATGTAAGCTGGATTGCTTCTATTATTACTTGTGTAATTCATCATAGTAGTTAAAAAGTTTATCAACAGCATTTTCAATACGTCAGAAAATATGAACTGTTTTGGATTGTATAGTCTTAGCAGTATGTACAGCAGTTAGAATTTGGATCTCACACCCAGCTCAGCCTTGAAGTCTGGCAAATCAATTTTACCTAACAAACTTATCTCATCTCTTACAGTTGTTTGGGAAAAAAAACTAGTATATTTTATGCAGAATGTTTACCCTACAAGAAAAAAAGATACTCATTTATATTTCCTGCTTTTCTTTCTAGAGGAAGAAAGAAGAGATGGCACTGAATGTATTAAATGCCTAGAGAGAAGTGATGTACAGTGTTATATTCTCAGTTATTAACATTTTAACTGAATGTGTTGCTATGATCTTATCTGAATTTTAAAGATACAGAAAAACTACTGCTACCGGTAGTTTCCTTTCCCAACAACAGCTCCCCGCCCTCTATAGGCTGTTTGAGAGCTTGCTGCAAGAAGAAAATAGCTTTTTTGCTTCCTGCAGCTGCCTAAGCCCTTTCCACTCCTTGTGTGTTGGGGTGGGATTGGCTTAAATCCCAGCAGGAATAACTAAGTACAGTTTGGGAAAAGAAAGCTTTAGATTTCAATGCTAAATCAACTTACTTGAGAGAGTAAAACAAACTGATATCAGTGGTATTCTATTCAGACATTGATACGTACATAATTACTTTGTAAATGTTACTTTACAACTTTCCTTGAAATAACACATGTATTAGGTCAGTGGCAGCGAACCCATTGCACGGGTGCCAGAAGTGGCACTCGGAGCCCTCTCTGTGGGCACATGTGCCGTTGCCCCAGCCTTGCCTCCGCCCGCGACTCTCCTTACCAGCAGCCTCCCTGGAGGAGAGTCGCCCCTGAGCGTGGCCCATGTGGAGCAGCGCAGCCAAGGACATGGCAGCCTGGCAGCATAGACAAGACTCTGTCCTCATGTCCCAACGTGCAGTTTTATGCTGCGGGGCGTGGGCAGTGGGTGTGGCTGCCATGGCACTGCTGGGATGCTTGGGTGATCTGCAGCGGGCCTTGGAGGCGGTGAATGGCCCTGCGGGCAGGCAGGGCAGATCAGGGGCAGGGGGTGGAGTGGGGGCAGGGCCAGTTTTTGGGCACCCAGTCTCTAAAAGGTTCGCCATCACTGTATTAGGTTGTTTTCTGAACATACACTACTAATCTGGACAACAACTTGATGGTATATTTATAGAAATAATTTTTAAAAATGTGAATTAATGCTCTTGTGAAGCCTTTTATGGATTCCAAAAGGATTTATATTTTAAAGTCTAAATCAGTTTTTGTGATATATTATATTGTCCAGTCAAACTGGACAGAAATGGTTTTTTATTTAAAAATAGCTATAAAGTGCATTTTACATATAGATTGAAATTACTTTTAGGAATAATTTTTTATATGCTTTTTCAGCTCAGATTACCTTTATTCAGGATGTTGGGAAACTTCCTTTAAGAAATCACTTCAGAAGGTAACCTTGATATTATTCATAATGTTTTATTGAATCCAGCCACCTGCTGTCATTTTTCAACTCTCAAGTAAATAAAGATCAAAATGGCCCCTAATATTGATTCTTAAAATGAAAACCTACCCATCTGTTTAAACTGTATGCTGCTATAACTTAAATGTATAAAGCGTTCATTTTCTCCATCTTCTTCTGGGATCTGTCTTTACATAGAAAAGACTCATCTGATCTTACTTAAAAAACACCACTTTTGAATTTATTTCCTGTACTCAGTGGTCTGATTTGCACTACACACTTCAATTAAATGGAGTCACATATGGATCCATGCAGTGGAAAATAAATAAGGCAATGGATACCTCTCTTGCAAACTATACACTGATACTGACATAGATGGGCCCAATGGGGAAGATTTTTTTTCTCTAGGATTTTTTTTAAAGGAAGTAGAATAAGAAATATCAACCTCCCTTACACTGGCTAGGAATGTAAAAATGGTTGAAGTTTAGAAGATTCTGCCATTCAATGTTGCAAGATGCTGGCAGACACAAGTGATTGAACTGATTGACAACCACCTTTCCAGGCAGAAGGATGCTTGACTTCCATTTATTTACACAGAGAAATATACACAGCAGAACAGATACCAAGGTTGTAATTTTCTCACCACTCTGCCTTACTCTACTGTTCTCCCCTGAGGAATACAGCTTGTAAGAGGTAGTTGCTAGAACCCTAATAACATGAATTGTCCGATCATTAAGTAGCGCCCTTTTTTCCCAAACATCCAGCATGATAAAGAAATTATTATGAGAGAGTTGAGTGTCTTAGTTCACTTCAAAGAAGAATGCATTTCTGATATTGTATTGCTGTTCGCAGGTTGAAACTTGAAACTCTTACGGATAAGGATTCTGCAATACAAATCCTGGACAATGGCGATGAAGAGGAATTTTCCGAGAAGCAGCCTACAATTCTGCATACCCAGGGGGAGAAAATAAAAAACAGTGAGGAAAATGAACTGGATGAATTCCTCCCTACTTCTAGTCAGTGTAATGGAAATGAACTACCAGCTAGTCAACCTCAGCCAGTTGCAGCACAAGCAATAATGGAAGCAGATGATCTAAATATAGAAGAATATGACAGTGAATAACATAAAAAGCAATTCCAAAACTGTGATAATATTTAAATTATAATTTTACTTTTGTTTCATATTTTATATTCAAATGTACAGGAAAGATAGAAATAACTTTGTTATTTCTGCAAGCTGTTAATATTTGTCATGAATAACAATTTGGAGGAAAATGAGTACAGAGTATTTATAGTTTTGAGCTTGTACTGAAAAGCTTCAGTTAAAACTCAAGGTTTCGCTTCTCATCCATACAGAAGAATGAAAATAAATGAGAGGAAATATATTTACTTTGATATTTTATATTTGTATTTATCTTGTAGATACTGAAGGCATTGTCAAATATTTTGTTACTGTTTCACAAGTATAGATCTAACTTGCGATGAAACATTGCACAAAATGTTTAACCTGGTCTGTGTAATATTTAATATGTAAATAAGTCTCTGGATGCCTTATTAATAAATTGTATCATTATAGTTTCTGAAACAAAAACGTTTACATATGTTTCGGACAATTCTATCTTGAAAAGTATTAAAACTGATCTAGGGAAATAACATGAGAGTTTTTAATATTTTGTAAAGTTAACTCTTGAACTTTATTTTCAAATCTTTTTACTGATTTTAATAATTTGATTAAATATTAGAATTGCAATAGTAAAAATAATATAATGTATTGGATTATTAGCCTAATAAAGAAAGAAGGGAATGGGAGGGAGGAAGAATAGAAAATAAACACATAAAGAAGTGACATCCAATATTCAGCACATGTATAAATAATTTTAATAAGTTTTCATCTCTTTAATTTATAATCAATGATTTCTCTATCCCATGTCTCATCATATATATATAGATGACATGAGATGAAGCAATCATTGATTATAAATTTATATCTGAAGACACTGAAGACACCTCTTAAAGAGTCAAGTAAAGCCAGCCTACCTTATTTGACACTGATAGAAAAATGTCCTACTTTTTTGTGACATTTGCTGCTTTGTACCAATAATTAGCATCCAAACAGCTCTCTGCTTGGTTCAAAACGTGATAATAATTTTTAGTCTTTTAAAGAGATATCATGCAGATATTCATAAGTAATTAATGATAAGTTGGAAAACTAATCTCTGTGACATTTTATCGGTTTACTTAGAACTTTCTCATTCTTTTTAAAAATGTGTTTTATATTCTTTCTTCAAAATGTCTAATTAAAATAAAAAGGAACCCTGTTTCCTACACCAGCTGAATATGCAATCGCAATCATTTAAATAAACTTCAACAAAGTTGGAGACACTTGGATGAGATTATTCTGCCTACCTGGTCGTATTCCACTTCGCATTTCTTACCAACTGCTAATTATTTTTGGCTGTAGTAACCCAAGTCTTTATCCACATTTACCCAGCAAGCTGTTCTACCCTAACAGTCCAGTTTTCTTTTTCTTTTGAAACTTTGACGACGTCCTTTGAAACAGAAATGCAAGAGTCGGAATCATAAAACCAATTACGATTTGGAGAGGACGGGAGGATGCAACGGTTCAACAGGGAAAGCGGGAGCCACCCACCTGTCGTCCTACGCAGGCCTACCTGAAGCAAGAGAGGCAGGTAGGAGGGCCGTGTGGCAGCCAGAAGGACTTCGCGCATGACCAGATGGGCGGAACGATTCCTTGCGGCTGAGACGCCCCCGAAAGTAACGCCTCCGGGAAAGGGAGACGGAAGCGGGATTGTTCTTTTGGCTGTTTGTGTCTCCTAGCGGGATCGTTCTGCCCGCCCTTTTGTCTGAAAGAGTGAGTGGCGATTTTATTATCGGAGGGGCGGGCGGGCGGGTGGGGAGCAGTCCCAGCCTCAGAGCTGGCGGGGTAACGGCAGAAAGGCGCCGCTTTCTATCCCGCTCGGGGCTTTGGGTGAGGGCGGAGCGGGTGCAAGGTGTGGTAGCGGGAATACGTGCAAGTTGCGCGATTTGTAGGGACCAAAGGACGGGGAAATGAGAAGCAATGCGGAATTGGGTGGGAATTCGTGTTTCGCAGATGCTTCTGGTGAAATCCGGTGGATATTTCCTTGGAAGTAAGGCCCGCTAAATTTAATGGAATATATTCTGAGGTAAGCGGGTCTTAAAGATTGTGGATTTAAATGTGTACTTTAATGCCGGAAGCTAGTAGCTATGTGTGAGATATCTCTCGTCTTTCCCTCTTCCTTCTCTCTGGGCAGCACAAAGTTTGCTCAACAACCTGTGGATAAGGGCAGGGTTTCTCAAATCATTTTTGCGTTTTTACCTCTCTAAACCCCCCAGAGTTGCTTGTTGATCCGGTTGTTAGCTGGGGGGAAAAAGATTCAGTTTGGTTTTCTATCCACGAAGTTTATTAATCTAAACTGTATCATATAAAAAGGGTGATCCTTTAGAAATATGGCATGACTTCTGGGAGGGTGATATATAGCCCACATTGAAAATCACTGAAATAGGGAATATCCCAGAAAGATTTGAGGTATTAGTACTAGCTGACATTGTTTTCTATTTAAATTATGACCATTGTGTTGTTTCTTCCTGTGTACATATTTTGGATACTCTCAAACTATCCAGGCATCACAGTGTAGCAATCTGGACTTTGAACTTGCACATGAGGCAAGTTTAATTTATTTTATTTATTTTATCAAACTTATATGCTGCCCTTCTCCCAAGACTCAGGGCGGCTCACAACAAGAATACAAGTACAAAAATAACATAAGATAAAAACAATTAAAATTACTAATTCACCGTATAAAAACTAAGTAGTTAATTTCACTCATACCACACACAGTCACAGTCAAAGGCCCAGGGGCAGAGTGCAGCTCACACGCCCCAAACCTGTCTGCATAAATGTGTTTTCAACAGTTTTCGGAAAGCTAGGAGGGAAGAAGCAGTACGACCTCTGAGGGAAGCTGTTTATTTATTATAATGTTTATTTATGCATTGACATCTTTACTGTTGTGGTTTCACAGACTCTGAAGAGGTTCAAGCCTTAAATTATTATAAACTCGGTGTCAAATTTAAAGCAGTCCAAATGACTTGGCAGTTCTGAACTTCCTTACTATGGAAGAGGATTTATAGCTCAAATGATTGCATGTTAGATTTTTTTTTTCCTGACTCTGAATGCAGAAATTTAGTTGGCTTTCCTTTTTTAAGGCTTCATTGAACTATTTGCCCTAATTTTCAGGTTTTTTTCTGAAACGGGAGAGGTCACAAATGTCTTCAAGGAATACATCACTGGAGCACAAAAGTGCACAGCACAGTCGTTCTGTCCATTATGATAAAGTATACGTGGATTCCTCTTCACCAGAAGATGCTGATGAGATTTTAAATTCAGAACCTTTGCCACCACCTCTTCCATTACAGCCACCATTTGGACCTGAATTTTATCCAAGTGACAATGAAGACTCAACTGAAATCCCGGATATCAAACCAGTGAGAAAATTCATTCCTGATTCATGGAAAAACTTCTTTAGAGGAAAACGAGGTGATCCAGAATGGAATAAGCAAGTATCTGCCATTTCAGATGGAATTCAATGCTCTCCACCATCATCTTCAACACTTACTCCAGTGAAAGCAGACCATATTTCAACACCAAGTTCTTATCAAGATCCATATGGAGGATCAGGAGGCACTTACACTTCACAAAAAGAAGCTGAAGGTATTCTCCCCCCAGATCCATATGGCTCTCTGGGAAGACACACTCAGGCTTTGACATACAGTGAGAAAGTAGAAGCTTTTAACCTCAGATATTCCTACATGAAATCTTGGGCAGGATTGCTTAGAATCTTGGCTGTTGTTGAACTGCTCTTAGGTGCAGGTGTATTTGCTTGTGTCACAGCTTACATTCACAAAGACAACGAGTGGTACAACATGTATGGCTTTTCACAACCATATGGCTATGGTGCAAGCAGCATGTATGGTGGTTATTATTACAGTGGACCCAAAACTCCTTTTGTTCTTGTTGTAGCAGCACTTGTTTGGATAGTGACTATCATAATTCTAGTACTTGGTATGTCAATGTATTACAGGACTATTCTTCTGGATTCCCACTGGTGGCCTTTAACGGAATTTGGAATCAACGTGGCTTTGTTTATTTTATATATGTCAGCCGCTATTGTCTATGTAAATGACGCAAACAGAGGAGGACTTTGCTCCTATAATTTATTTAACACACCAATGAATGCTGCTTTTTGTCGTATAGAAGGGGGACAGACAGCAGGAATTATTTTTTTGTTTGTAACAATGATTATATATCTCATCGGTGCAATAGTTTGCCTAAAATTATGGAGACATGAAACTGCGCGCAGACACAAAGAGTTCATGGAAGAGCGGGTAAGTTTCAAGTACAGCCACCAAGCTGTGCTTCTAGGTATGTTTCTAAATGAACGATGGAGTATATCCAGTGGTGGGATTCAAATATGCGAACAACCAGTTCTCTGTGTGCATGCTGCTTCCAGAAGTCCATTCTGGGCCTGGGCAACAAAAAATTAGCTACCGATTCTGCCGCAGTGGTGTGAACTGGCTGAATCCCACCACTGAGTATATTGCTTCCATAAGGATTCTTTCCTTTATTTTTTTTCTCTTAAAATTCAGAAAAAATGTATCAAACAAAGACAGCTAGGGAGAAATAGAGCTTTTGGAAAGTTAAAGAACATTTTCAATCACTGCAGATCCCTAGAGAAATTTCAATAAAGGGGTAAAAACCTATTTTTTGCAATGCTTGGATTTAGGAAAAGGCAGAAAAGATTTCCTCTGTAATTGCTTCTCGCATAACAGTCCTTCAAATTTTAGGGTAATCTGCAAAATAAAATATATTCAATTCTCTGCATTGATAAAAGAAAGCAAAATATAATAAGTATCTTCAGAACCAAGTAGATAATTAACTTGATTTTACTAGTAAACTTGTCACTGTTGCTTTATATATGCAGTCTTATGTAGTTGAAACTAAGCTTTAAAAGGAATGTTTTAAAATAGAGCTATAAATATAAGCCATGTGTATTGATTATACTATGTCAATCTTAATGTAGTGTCTCACAACTTTTTTTCTTGAATTGCTGTCTAGTTTTAGAAAGTGATATCTACAAGCTTGCTATCAAAAAGTTGTTTTCAACTATTTTAATTTCTGTGTACAAGCATTTAATTATGTCAAGTTCCTTATTTCCTATGTAGGTAAAGCTTTGTGGAAATCACTCCTTATTCTATCAGTCATTGAATACAGCAGCACTGGATAATAAAAATAAAAAATAGAAAGTTTGCAGTTAAAACAAAATATGCATTAAAACAACAATAAAACCACTCAGGATTGCCTTGAACCTCGAGATGGGTAGCAAATAAATTTAATAATAAAATGGGAAGAAAACAGTTAACATTTCAAAAGTCTGCCTAAATAAAAATATTTTTCTGTTGGCAGACCAAAATACTATCTTTTTTTGGAAGAGAATTTGCTTTCATACCAATTCTCTGCACAGGTTTAAAAAAGGCAAATACACCACTACAATATATATTATGTCAATAAAAAGTGAAATGAATTTGCATAATAGCATTATCAGCAGTTATAGTCAATGTATACATTTAATACTGTTATTTCTGTTTCTTTTATTAGATGAAGTCACAATCATTTGCCCCCAAAAGAATGGTAAGAATCAGAACGAGATATGTTCTGTTTATTTTGTAGTTACTGAATTTGAGTTGCCTCACAAAAATGTTTGCTTCAAAAAGATATGAAAAAATATTAATTCTTACCAAAAAAAATCTGTTTTAGTGAAAATTCACAAATGTTGATTTGGTGTTCTAGTACAGGGCTTTTCAACCTGTTCACCCATTGTACCACTTTTAGGATATGGCAACATCCGAGTACCACCAGTCGCCTAGCAAGGTGTCAAAAACTTGACCAAAAAAAAAAAAAGGAAAAAAGTGATAAAGTACAGGTAGTCCTTGACTTACAACAGTTTGCTTAGTGACTGTTCAAAGTTACAATGGCACGGAAAAAAGTGCCCCACAGGGCACAGCTGAACAAGACACCTGCCCGCCCGGCCGCGCTTTCCCTCCTCTCCGAGTTTTTCATTGTTGTCAGCATTTCTGTTGAGGATTGGCAATGGGGGTGGGGTGGGGTGGTGTTTGGTTTTTATTACCCCCGTCTGCTGGGTGGTTGCAGCAGGTTTTGGTCACTTCACATGACCCTGGGACACTGTGACTGTCATAAATATGAATCAGTTGCCAAGCATTGGAATGTAAATCACAAGACCCTGGAGATGTTGCAACATTCCAGTTGATTGGCGCTTCTCCCTGATGTTGAACTTTTACAGCAGTATTTTGTAGTTATTGCTACCTACAAAACCCAATGGAAAGGCAGGAACGGTTTCCTCTTTTTATGAGTTCTAAGAGGCAACATGAACGTTTTCAAAAATTAAAGTATAATTTGTTTCCCAAGCCCTTCAAATGGGGTTATTTGGAGTAGGACATTGGGTAGTACCTTAAGTCTCTGTGACAACATTCTATACAAGATGCTAGTGGTAATATTTTGCCTGTAAAACTTCTTGTCCAAATGAATTTAGAGGGTATCTAACACAATTGTTTATTTCAACAAACTAGCACTAGAGGTTGGAATTGTACTTGTTATTTAATACAAACTTGAGCAAAAAATAAAAACTTTTAAAAATTCTTTTACATAGTATGAAGATCATGAAAATGACATGTCCAAGGTAGCAATAAAGACACTGAAGAGTGCAGAAATGAAGCCTGAAGTACTTAATGGCTATATACCAGCAGGACATATTCCTAAACCAATAGTGATGCCAGATTACTTAGCGTAAGTATATGTATTTTTAGCATGCAAAAGAGCATTTAAGATCAGTATGTTAAACCCTAAACCACAATTTACAAACAACACTGGCTTGATTCCTATAATAAACTAAAAATAAGACACATTATAAGATTTAAAAATGCAATATATAAACCCAACAATGTAGTTTACTAAGCTGTAACAGTTAGTCTGCTATTCACTATTTACTTATTTTTGAGTTATTTTTACAAATAACTCAAAAGTGGCAACACATGTTCTTTCTCCTATTTTCTCCACAACAACAACCTTGTGAGGTGAGTTGGGCTGAGAGTGAGTGACTGGTCCAAGGTCACCCAGCTGATTTTCATGGCTGAGGCAGGGGTAGAACTCACAGTCTCCCAGTTTCTAGCCTGGTGCTTTAACCACTAGACCAAACTGGCTGTCTTCCTAAAAAGTTCGCTGCTTAGACTGTAATGCCACAGCTTTAAAGAATTCTTCCTATTTTTTAAAAAATAGAAAGGTACATTTGATTTTCAATTTTAATTTTTATTAAGCTTTTGGAAATCATATATTGGGACTCAGACATATTAAACTGTAATGTGGCTTGTTTAGATTTGGCTTAGTCTTTATGTGAACTCAGCTATTACATTGTAAATATCTTAGGGTTTAACCAATTGTCACTTTGTCAGATCATACTTTAATCATGTGATATGTAAACTCATTAACTTATTGAAATGTTTAAAATATCTGATCCAGTCCATTCCACCAAATGATTTCCAGATAAGTATTGTCCTGATTTTTGCAATCCAAATATTGTATGCCAAGGGAAACAATGATTCTAGTGCTTATTTGATGGAATTTTTTAATAATCTGTACATGTTAACATTTTAAATGTTACATATTTTAAAGTTAAATTTTCCATATTCTATATTACACACATTTACAGTTTACTGAAATGTTGACATACCACTGATTGGAAGCTTATTGTTTATAGAAAATACCCAGCAATTCGGACAAATGAGGAAAGAGACCGTTATAAAGCTGTATTTAATGATCAGTTTTCTGAATATAAAGAGCTGTCTTCTGAAGTTCAGACAGTTTTGAAGAAATTTGATGAGTTAGATGCACTTATGAGGAAGCTTCCTCAGCATCCTGGAAACACTCTTGTAAGTATGGATTTAAAGTTTATATTTAGTAGTAGATATTGAAAAATAAGTTATCTGATCAGTAGTCTAATCATGATAATCCCTTCATTTTTGGAAGTCATTACATATTTTATATTTCTTACTAAGTTCCATTCCAAGAAGGTCTTGGTTACTGTTACATAACTTTACACTGTTATCTAATAGTGAAATGATTGGAACTAGTAATCACTATATGCGTGGTCTACTTTCTTGATGTTTGTGATACAGATGCATCTGTCAGAGACAACAGCTTCTAACACAGTGGTTCTCAACCTTTCTCAGGTTGAGACCCCACTTGCCCCGCCCATGTGCCGTGATCCCAACCCGGGCGCGCGCGCGCGCCAAAAAAAATAAAACAAAATAAAACAAAATAAAAAAATGGTGGCCCGCGGTGTCCGGCGACCCCCGCGAAATGGTCGTGCGACCCCAAATGGGGTCGCGACCCCCAAGGTTGAGAACCGCTGTTCTAACAGAACTCAATGGTTATGCAATTCTTACCAAAGTTGCAAAGCAAGTGATCTCTTTATGGTGATATTCAACCTTTACTATGAACAAGTTAAATGTTAGACTAGAACACATACTGTACTCCTCTTCAAGTGGCTATCTTGTTTAACAACTTTTCATGAATAATGACAGTAATTTTTTTAAAAAATCATTTTCCAACCAATGTGAGCGGTTACAAACAAACCATGCACGCTGGAATAAGAGTAAAGGCTGGTGTTGTTATGAGAGAACATTAATTAAATGAGACAGCAACCAATAATCTTCACAATCCCTAATGACAATTTTACTTCCAATTTAAGGAACGAATTGCAGTCTCTAAATGAGGAAAGGTTATATTGCTTTTTCCGGGGATCCATTATTCTTTTTTGTTGGTTATAAAGTTTTTGATTGTTTATAATGTGTATTGCTCATAGTCATTATGGTGTCAGAAGGTAGCAATATTAAAAAGTTGAGAAATAGTTAAACATTAATAGAACAAAACATAGTACAAAATAGAAAATAAAAGTTATATAAAACATAAATTTAAAAAGTAAATGAAATATGTATTAATATTTTATATGTTTTTCTTATTAGGAACATGATAGAATTGCCAATGTTCTCCAACAGTATAAAAAGAAAAAGAATGTGAGTATTGTCTTATTTATGTATTCATTGCTGTCAATGACTTTGATGTCCAGAGCAATAATAACACACCAGGGATGCCCTGGACCCATGAGCTTTTAGGATTTACACCAGTTTGCTGATATTAAAAGAGCCATTATTGCAAAGAAATGACAGACTATAAGATTAAAGCTCAGTGTGTTTCACACCCCACATGCAAACCTTATGACTCTTTCTACATGCTAGGAACTCCTTGTTTCTCATCAGGAAGAACAGTTGCTTTCTACATTGTTATTGCAACAGATCAGTCAACTCTCAGTCCCTTTGCTTCTTTTTTTTAAATAATATTTTATTAGTTTTCTAATTTTACAATTAAACATTTAAAAAGCAACGTGGTGACTGGGTAATCAATAATTCAATAACATACATAAATCTTTAGCACAAATCTCAAGTTGCAACATCAAATATTTCCTCTCTTTTTCCCGTAGTCCTCAACTTACAGCCATTCGCTTAGGGACTGTTCGAAATTACAGTGACACTGGGGAAAAAATGACATTTCCTTTTTTTCATACTTATGACTGTTGTAACATCCCTATGGTCATGTGATCAAAATTTGAATGCTTGGCAGCTGGTTCATGTGTAGCATGTTCTAGAGTCATGCAATCACTTTTTGAGAATTTCCAACAGGCAAAGACATTTGGGAAGCCAGATCCATTTAACAACTATGTTACTAACCTAACAACTGCAGTGATTTACTGAACAATTGTTGCAAGAAAGGGCACAAAATGGGGCATAATTCACTTAACAACTGTCTCATTTAGCAACATAAATTTTGGGCTCAACTGTGGTTGTAAGTTGAAGACTATCTCTATGCAAATAAAAGACATAAGAAAATGAAGTTCATATATTTTATGACTTACCCAGCTAACACAAAGTGATAAACGTTTCAAAATTTACCTACTGAATCATTTGTATTTCAGGATCCCACATTTCAGGAGAAGAAAGAACGGTGTGAATATCTAAAGAACAAACTTTCTCACATAAAACAAAGAATTCAGGAATATGACAAAATTATGAATTGGAATACTTAGAATGACTTTAATTTTACAAAGAAGATTTTTTTTACCATTTTAAAATATTTATTACCATTATTTTATATTTTTCTTGTAAAATTAGTAACTAAAATCTACTATGTATATTGTGAACTGAGGAAAAGTTTTATCTATTGTAAGATGGAAAACTGTCTAACAATGCAGTTAAACCATGTGCACTGTTGATGATCCTATTCTAAAATATCATAAAATTAGTATTTTTTTGTTTTAAATTCAAAATATTTGTATCTCTGTCATTGAGATATTTTCCTAAATATGAATAAGCTGTAAACAGGTATCACTGCCTTAATTCAGTTATATGAAATTAATTCAGTTATATGAAATCTTGACATTCTAAGCAAAAATTGGAGTTGTATTTTTGTGACCTGCATGTATTATGCAACAAATAGGTATATGAGATTCCATCTGACAGGGCTGTGGCATTTGAAAATATCTCAAGTTATGCAAAGTACAACCTGATGCATAAAGGGAACTAAATCTGGATGTTTAGATAACTCTCATTTTATTTGAAAATCTATGCCAACTTTATTTCATAGGTAATGCATTTTGAATGTACAGTGCGATTTTTCTCAGAGAAAGTTATTAGCTCTGTATGAGAATATTATTAGGAAAGTGTTAAAAGAGAATGTAAATACTAAGAAAAGCAACATTCAACTAAAATATTTTCAAACTGATACTGAATTCTACTTTTCTGCTGAAAGACAGTCTTGTCATGTATATATCATTGAATTGTCAACTAATCTTACCTCTTAAATTCAGATTGTAGGAGTGATTATAGCTGACTTTTTCTAAACAACAACTTAAAATGTTGATTGAAATGACAGGTGCAGAAAAATTATTCAGGGCATTAAACAGCACAGTTTTGGGTTTTTTTGAGCTTGGCAGTTTTCTTTTTTTTATTATTATTAAAATTTATTATTATTAGATATCCATTTGTACATGCAAACAAAGAAAAAATTCAAGTTAAAGCCCTTCAGCTTAATACAATCATTTCAAATTTGTAGACCTTCTTCACTCCGTATATCAAAGTCCAACTATAAGCCAACTACATTTTATAAATTTTAAGTTTCACTTCTTTTCAAATCTATCCATTGTACATCACACAAACAAGTCTTCTTTCTAAAGTTAATAATTATCATGTCTTTGCACCCCTCCCTTCAACGTGTACATTCCTAGTCTAGTTAATATACATCTTCCATTAATCACCCTCTCATGTCTTTTGCTCTTGCACTTAGTCCTTAAATCAGTCCATAATTCTTTGCCTTTAATTCCTTGCATAAAATATTAAGTTTCTCTTCATTTCAGACGAATTCTAGGTTTCTTCCTCTGCCAGGTGGCTTTCTCTCTTTATTGCTTGCAATGTCCCTTGGTTCCATATAAGCCATGCTCTATGGATTCTGTCAGTTTGCCAAGAGAAATTTTTAGCCTCCTCTCCTAGATATTTTCCCCATGCGTTTATAACAATTCTTTTCAAATATTCTTGTCTCTCCACATCTTCCATCTTTTCTTCAACTCCTTCCCAGATTCTCTTCAAATTTCTCCCAGTATCTTCTCTCATTTCCCCACTGTACGTTCCTCCGGTTTGGTCCAAGTCCTCAATAACTGCTTTGCTGTGATTTTCCACCATTTTCTCCATTTCTCCGTTTTGTTCCACTGCATCCAGTGCCTCCATTCTTCCCTCACATGTTTTTGCATGCATGTCTATTATCATGTCCATCTTTCTCTTCATTTTTTCAATAATTGTTGAAATGTCATCTTTTAATTCCTTCATCGTCATCTCTGGGGAGCTGGCATACATCCTTAGGTTTATTCTGCAACGTTTTTAAGTTATGTGTCTCTGGTGCCCTCTAGAGGTCTCTTTCGCATTACAGTTTCTCTTCCTTAGGTTTATTTTGCACAGGTTTTAAGTTATGCGTCTCTGCTGCCCTCTAGAGGTCTCTTTTGCATTGCAGTTTCTCTTCCGCCTTTCTCTTCCGGTAGCTATCACTTTAAATTAAGAGCGGTCGCCATCTTGGGTGCTTTTTGTTTATTGTGAGCATAATTGATCCGAAGTAAAATATAAGAAATACTTGCTTTTTAAGCTCCTGGGTTCAGTCTGTCAATCTCTGTGCTTCTTTGAGATGTGTTCCTCGGGTGGTGGCTGGTCTCAGCGTCTTGATGCTGCGCCAGGCTGGAGCGATTGTGAGCTTACAGGGAGTGTTCTTTCTTCCCCCCCGAGCGTTTTTTCGGGGGGCTTTCAGAAGATCTCAACCCTCACCCACAGCTCTTCGCCCCTTCTCCTACCGAGGAGGGGTTTTTTCGCCGCGAAAAGCAGCTGGTTTGCGCTGCTTTGGCGGCTTTACAGGTCCCATGTCGCAGAGCCTCTTAGCAAGGCTATTTCGACCCTGAGGCAGCCATGCCCCTTCAACAGCACAGTTTTTTAATACAACTCTCAGAAAATAGAAATCCCACAAACGTATCTTTTTATAAGTGAAGTGGGATGGAGAAGATCTTGCTTATAAGTTCATATATTTTTCTACATATTTATATTGTATCCTATCACATTTTTTACAGAAGAATCTTAGCACATTGTAGTGAATTTCTACTCTAGATGTAACTTCAAAACAATCTTTTGGCATATAATTTTTATTAAAACTGTTAAACAAGAAGGTAAAAACTAACAAATATAGGGTAAGGAAGAAAATAAAGCAAAAAAATTCAAGAAAAGAAAAGTTAAAGAAAAATGGAAAAGGAAAAAGATAATTTTCAAATAACATTCACTGGAATGCAAGTCATTTTCCTTTGGTTTCTTTATAGTATTAAGTCATAATGAACCTTCTGAAATACTGAACTGTATATTTTCATAAAATAATGAGTAAAACATATACTAGACAATCCATGACCTGTTGTGTTGTCCTTTCAGACATATTTACGTACCTAACACTCCTGTACTCTCACACATCTCCCTGATCCAAGTCATGCCCCCTTCGCACATCTATCTGCACCCCATGCAATCTCCCTGACCGGTACAGTCCTCATTCCCTTGTGTACCCTCCCCAATGTGAAAGGCACCATTTGTGCACCCAAATGACACATCTCTCACGTCCCCACACCCTTCCTGACATGCACTGTCCCTCTTGTGTTCCCTGACACACACACACTAGCCCAGGGGTAGGCAACCCAAAACACTCAAAAGAGCCACTTGGACCTGTTTCCCACCGAAAACAAAATACTGGGAGCCGCAAAACCTTGTTGATATCTAAAATGAAGATAATACTGCATATATCCTTTTTTACCTTTTTTGGATGGAACCTTGTAGGGTAGGCAAGGCGGGTTGCATGACGTGTGTGTATGAGTTCCGGCACCTTTTTTTTTTTTTAGAAAAAAAGCATTGTGTATATCAGTGATGGTGAACCTTTTAGAGACTGAGTGCCGGGTGGGTGTGGCCCATTGGCTGGGTGTGGCCCATTGGCTGGGTGTGGCTGTGGTGGTAACAGCAAACTCGGTGGGACTAAAACGTTCAATCAATTCCAACTTTGCAAGATCTCTTTTCCTGTGAGAAGTTGAAATTGACTGATTGATTGAACCTTTTTCTTTGTACATGGCGGCGAAGGCCTAAAGCGAAAAGGTGTTATAAAACCCAGCTGAAAGCCTAGGACTAGGGCAACAGCGCGCATGCCCAGAGAGAGCACTCTTGAGTGCCACCTCTGGCACTCGTGCCATAGGTTCATATGTGTGTGTGTGTGTATCATAAAAGATAAAAAAGGATATATGCAGTGTTATCTTCATTTTAGATATCAAAAGAGTCTCTATCCCTCCTTCCCTCTCCTCTCCCTCTCTCTTTCTCCCTTTCTCTTTCCTCTTCCTCTCCCTCTTTCTTTCCTCTTTCTCTCTTTCATCTCCCTCTTTCCTCTCCCTCTATCTCTTTTTCTCTTTCCTATCTCTCCTCTCTTTCCCCTTCTCTTTTTCTTCCTCTCTCTCCTCTCCCTCTTTCCTTTCTCTTTCCCTCCCTCCCTCTCTCTCTCTCCCCTCTCTCTTCCTCTCTCCGATCTGCTCACCTGGCAAGCTGGCTTCAAGCTGTTCTCCAACAAGCTGACACACATTCTTATTGGGCTGGCTCAGGGGTAGGCAACCTCGGCTCTTTTATGACTCATGGACTTCAACTCCCAGAATTCCTGAGTCAGCATAGCTGGGCTAGCTAGCTCTCTCCTGCCCTTCCTGCTTCCTGCAGAGATGCAGCAAAGGGAGGAGCCCTACCCAATAAGCTTGTCAGCTTGTCGGAACAGGGTGAGGCTATTCTCTTTTTTACACACACACAGAGAGATCAGAGAGAGAGAAGCTCTGTCTCTGTCTCTCTGCAAATGGTAGAGGAGGCTGGGAGCTGCAGGGGAAGGCTCAAAGAGCTGCATGTGGCTCCGGAACTGCAGGTTGCCAGCCTGTGCCCTAGCCGATGCCACACCTTTATAGACCTGACCCTTGCACACCTGCTTACAAGCTGTGCATCCTCCCTGATCCTATGCAGCACCTTTCTTGCACTCCCAAACATACCCGCACTCCCTCTCCCACCCAGTAGCAGTCACTTACCTGCCTGTAAGCCTGGGATTTCCAATTTCCTGCCATTTTCCCCGTTGATCTTTTTTCTGGGTAGCTGGCAGGGAGCAAACCACTGTCCCTTAGCACATTGTGTACACTCAGTCACTGAGTATTTTCACATGAAATCTCATTCTGGTTATGCAGTTGAAAGTGACAGCTGTTCCAATTTAGGTAACATACTTAAGAATATAAGTAGGTGAATTTAGTCAACACAGCAGATATGTGTAGTGCTTTGCCAAATATGGGCAATCATAAATGGTAACTGCATTGTGCAAAGGTTTATTACTATGCATTCAGCTTTCTTTTGCAAATGGATTCTACTACACTGTGTTTAAAATTCAAAAGCTGCAAGTGTTTTGAAGTGATTATATTCTAACCATAAATTATTAATCAAACCTCCATACGTTTGAGGTTTGTATCCTGAGGCAGCAAGCAGCTTTGTTTTATATTCTGTCATTTGCCAAATGTTAATCTTTGTGTTAGCAACTCATTTAAATGCTTGACATCTGTTTTTTCAAGATAATTGGTTCAGAGAAAGATACTTAGGACAGTATTCAACTGCAAGGCAGTGGAATGTGAAGTAAACAGAAAAGATTGAAATAGAAGGGCACCACCTGAAACTATAATATTTGGGATGTATCAATCTCCTTAATATGTTTAATAAATGAATCACAGAATAGATGGAGCATTTTAATTGCTAAATATACATTGTATCTGCACAGATATTTAAGTAAAAATATATGACATTATAGTTTATTAAAAGTCCCTCAGTGTTGCCCAGGAATTATCAGTTTTATTTGCAAGAAACCAGAATATTTCATATGAAAATATTCAGTGACTGCATTCACATAATATGCAAAGATATAATGTGGTTTATTTTGTATCGAGCTTACCATGCCTGAATTAGTCCAGTCATTGTGTATGTGTGTGTGTGTGTGTGTGTGTGTGTGTGTGTATATATATATATATATATATATATATATATATATATATATATATATATATATATATATATATATATATATATATATATATATATATATATATATATATATATATATTACTACAAATATGGTATAATGTTATTCAATAATTCTGTAGAACTCTTTTTTCAAGATACAGTGTCCCAAATTAGTATTGATTAATAACCAGTGGATTTGTTGACTCTTGACTGCCAGGTAGGGAATTAACAAAACAAAATGGAGTAACAAAATACCGGCATACATTATCCAGTTATATTGCTATAACATCCAGAAGCGTGCTGACTGGGAAATTCTGGGAGTTGAAGTTCACATAGCTTAAAGTTGCCAAATTTGAAAAGCACTGTACTAGACCAAACTGGCTCATTTTCTCAGATGTCAATATCCTCCAGAAAATAATCTAATTACTACCAAAGTATTGTATCTTTATCTCATTGGGTAGAAACATTATGTAATTAGACCTAATAATGGTTGTAATATTGTTGTCATTGTTTATCATGGTTGTATATATGCTGCAGTGTAAGAAGTATCTCTGAAATCCACTGTTACCCTAAACTCAGAAAATAGATTTGCTGCTATGTGGTTCACCTGATTTTGCCATAGATTGTGCCTGCCTTGTGGGCAAAGCAGGTAATTGGTACTAATTGGGCTGTGCTAGGCTTTGCATTCAATACCAAATTTATTTGCCAGTTCTGGGCAAAACACAAAACTCACTAAATTATCTTGAACATGCTACAATACTTAGGTCCATATTATTTGAGAGAACAGAATTTTCTATATGCACTTCTGTGTTTACTGAGAATTGCATTTGTAACAACTGGTGAACAAGCTTTTTCTGTTGCCATCCAAGCTGTTTGGAATGCATGCCCTGCAGAATCTGCATATTTACTAGTTTTGTCTACTGCTATAATTCCTAATGATTCCTGATGGTTTAAGACCTGAAGGACTTAAGATCTTTATTAGCTTTTTAAAAACCTTCAAAACATTTTTATACAGACTTTCAACTGCTAATTTGAACAGTTGATTATTAAGTTCACCTGTGTTAGCTACTTGTTATTCGTCATTTTACCTTTTCCATTATAAATGGCTGAGACTATTCAACAGTTGGCAAGCAGTATAGCAAGTTACATAAGTATAAATAAATAACATGCTTTGAAACAAATGGAAGTTTGAATGAAGCATCTTCTTAGAACTTTTAACAGAAGCTACCTTTTTTCCTGGGACCACACAGCTACCCTCATACATTTTGAAGTGCCTTTTTTGGAACAGAATAATGACATGCAGCCCTGTTCCTACTACAAAGTTAGAACAATGTTAAAAGTTCCCAAGGGTATATATTCCAACATTTGAAAGGATCTTTAAAAGAATAATTCTCAATCCATGGCCCAGCTCACCGCATCACGTGACATGTCGTGACGTATCACAACTTTTCGCATTGCCAGAGCTGGGTGGGTGTGGCCTCCACATGATGCAACCAGCCCCATGGACCAGCAGTTTGACACCCCTGCAAGGGGTCACTGATCTGGCCCCAAATTCATTGATTTAAAATATTTATATAGCTGCCCATCATGTATCATAATATTGGGCAGTTTATAAGGAATAAAAAGCACAAAATAACATTTCTGGTTTCCAGCTAATATGTTACTCTAACATGTTAGCAGGAAGAGCCAGGTCATTAAGCCAAGGCTTTCCAGAAAGCTGGAAGGGTAGGGACTTGCCAGATTTCACCGGGAAGGTATTCCAAAGGGCAGGGGCTGCTAGTGAGAAGACACATTGCCTAGATCCCTCTGGATGGTAACATTTAAGGGAAGGGACCTGGGTACACCCATCCTATTGGACTTGGTACAGTGGGCGGATACCCTCAGGGAGAGGGGTTTCACAAACAACCTGCTCCTGTGCCACTGAGGGCTTTAAAAGTGATAATCAGAATCTTGAATTACAGCTAAAAAAAAAAACTAGAAACCTGTACAGCCATTGTGTAATATGGACAAACCATGAGTTGCCCAAAACTGTGTGCATTGCTGCACTCTGGACCAGTTGCAATTTCCACATGGTCTTCAAGGGCAGCCTTGTGTAAAACATGTTACAGTAGTTCAATCAAGAAATAGGCAACAGGTTGAAAGTTGTGTATCATAGTTGAGTCCAAGGATGGCCTCTAAAGATCTCATGAAATCACCAAGTTCTTGGCATTCTTGTAAAAAATATAATAATAATAATAATAATAATAATTATTATTATTATTATTATTATTACATTCTCATGTAATTTGATCTCTCACAGGATATGGACTTTTGCAGCTACTATCAAAGGCAATCACATTCCATGGTGCCCACAAGTAGCTGTTAACCTTTGGTTTATTTTATAGTCAGCAAAAGCCTTTTGAATGGCATACATTTTTTGAGGGACTACCTCTCTATATTTACATTTACCCTTCCCATCAGGTCTAACAGGAGAGGTCAACAAGTTCTGTCTATGAAGAAGTGTCACCTGACAAAACCTATGGGATCCACATTTTGGAAAATCAGTTCCTTGGAGCTTAGATTGGTCCTGGGCCTATGGCATTCAGGAAGGTGCTGAAAAGACAGCTTTGCTCTTGCTCCAAGGGTCAGTAGTGGTGGATATCTTTTACAATGGCTGTATTGAATGTGATCTATTGATTGGATTTGGTTAGTGTGTGTTCGCCCATGTGTGTGTTTTAATGTGATTTTGTATTGCATGTCTTATGTTTGTTTTTATTGTTTTTATTGATTTGTTTTGATTTCAATGCTATTTTTATTGCTGGGCTCCACCCAGAGTCACTGAGTGAGGTTGGGTGGCTATACAGATTCAATAAATAAATAAATAAGCTCCAAAAGTTCTGAATGATGGCACAACAACCCTGAAATTGTTTACTTTCATTTATATTTAAATTTACACATGATTTCTCTTCAACCATTTATTAAATATTTCTCTTCTGTCACACTAAACAATCACAGTTTGGTAACATTATTTGGTGTGTCTATCTAGGGGGCACTTCCAACATTTCTCCAGGCTACTTGATGTGCACCTCTGCTTTGCAGCAGTGTTTCTCTTGTTGAGTGGGGACTTCTGAGAGTTAAAGTCCGCACATCTTTACACTTTTAAGATTGAGAAACACATAGTGTACCTCCTATCTTATAACTCTGAGATGGGGGTTGTCTCCCTGAGGATGAAAATTCTTTTTCAATAAAACCTTTTTTATGTGCAGCGTATATTTGCACACTGCAACTCCAGTGCTAATTACAAAGAAGGAAGATATGAACCCCATCTGAAACTTTCGATCACCCAAAAGGATACATAGCACCAACTTTTCCAAACTAGCTGTCCCAGAGCGCCTCTTCTTTCTTTGATTCCGCCTCCCCGGAAGCCAGGCAGGAAAATAAATTGGTTCTTCTAGGAAGGGTTTGCTATCTTAGATGATTGCAGGAAGAGGAAAACGCTGGACAAGCCTTAGTCTAATTATTTATTCCCCGTGGTGCTAGTCCTTGCGGTTGAAACTGTCAGATGACAGCGAAACAATCCCTGGAAACAAGTCCTCCTTGCGTTAAAGGAACTCTCCCGCCCTGAAGGATTCATCCGACCAACCTACGGGTTGCCCGCGGGCGAGTTTCAGGTGTTTGGGTCACACACAGAGACAAAGACACTTCTCTTCGCCTGTCCGCCTCTCGGGTGCCTCCGAGCCCCGCCCCCGAATCGGCCTGGAAGAAAGCGATCGGCCAATGGAGTCGAGCGGGGCGAAGGCGCCTCTCCCCTCCCTTTGCTCAGGTATGTAGGTATTGCGCATGCCCTCTCCTGACTTGGGTGTGGCGCGCGCGATAGACTGCCTGGGCTGCCGAAGGAGGCGATGCGCCTCTTAAGAAGTGCGAAACCTCAGCAGGTGGTTGGAGCTCCGTGAAGGCGAGGTAAGGCTGCCTTTCAGTGGAGCCGGCGCTCAGAGCAGAGCGCGTAAAAAGGAGCTTGGGAGGAATTATTTCCCTAATTGTTTTTCCTCTGAATTGACTGTGATTTGAGATCAAATGTGTCCTGGTGCTTGTCGCCGTCGCGCTAACTTTAGGACTTGAAAAGTGTTTCGGTCCCACGGCGATCTCTCTGGATCAAACTAGTTCGTTCAGGTTTCTCCTAAAGTTGAGCAATAGTGGCCGGAGGAAGGGGGGCGCCGAAGGGGACGCAGGAAATGGGGGGAGGGGGGAGGGAATGTGCCTTTTGATTTTATCTTTTATTTGTCTCCTTAAGTTTGAAGGGATATTTTGTCCCTTGATTTGATAAGGATCCTTCGGGGATATTTATGCTAAGTGACAATCAACTTTAAACTTTTGAAGGTTGAGTTTCAGACAAGCAAAAACTGCATTTTGGCTTAGTTTGATGTATGTGCTAAATCTTAATTGTCTACTTTTCGTCTGGAAAATATTTCTGGTGTAAATACCTCTTTATTTATCATGACTTACTATGTTTCCACATAACAGCTAGCTAGGCTCTTTCAGTTGTAGCAAAAATAGTTGCACTTTGCAGGCGACTGAGATAGTTTTGAAAGTTGGAAATAAACATCTCTGTAGTTATTCTACTACTCCCTGATATTTATTTTCTTGTAAGAAAAAAACCCCCAAAAACAGTGTGATATCGTTAAGTGACAAAAAAAATCCTACATGTTCCATAGCATTTTATGATTGAGAAGATTATGCAACATAAAAAACCTTGTCAGGAAACATCCAAACTTGTATGTATGCTACCTTAAATTTGTATTATAGCTACTGTACATAAATTTGTTGATAGCAGTTTAAGCATTTGATAAGCACAGTACATACAAACTGATAGCTAGATTTTAAAGTGCTACTGTTTTGTTCTACTGATACATTGGAAAGCATCTTCTAGTAATGTTAAAATGCCTGTTTTCCTTTATTAATCTGATTTACAAGTGTATCTAATTTAAATACAGATGGCAGATAGTTGGCTCTTTCTGCTCTTTGCAAATTAAATCACTTTATATTACACTGAGCTGTGTTTTCCAATATATGGTTGTGAATATCTTTAAACTTGCTCTTAAAGAACTAAACAAATCTTTAAGAAATTTTCTAAAAATGAAGTCTTTAGTATTAGGCTGTGTTACCTATAATAACAATTCCGGCTTCTTGCAATATTGCCATTCTGTTCATTAATGAGATTCCTTTAATAATCTTATGTTTAGTTTATTCAGATGTCTGTTTTAATAAACACATTTATGGTATTAATACATTGGTGCATTAATGTAATATAGCAATTTATATATTGCCATCATCCTGGCTCTACTTCATAGTTGTAAAACATTCTGTACAGTATTGTTTTTTTTACTCTATTTTATTATTAAAAAAACAGGTGCTTTGAGAGTAAGAAAAATATTTTTCAGTAGCTTTATTTTTCTGTTCTTGAGGTTACCCTTAGTAAATAAGTGCATGCCTTATAGTATTATGATATAAGTTTTTTCTGATTGTTACTTTTCTTGAAAGAGGTGAAAATTATTTCATTAATAAAAGGGGCATTACGAAAGGAGCTCCTTTGTCATTTCCTGTGATTGCCTTATTTATAAAATATGTTCAGAATGTGAACTGCAGTTTTTATCTAGACTAAAAAGACTACTTACCAAAAAACTTTGAAGAAGTGGGATCTATGATATTTCAGTGGAAATCTACTTATGTTTGAAATAAACACCAAAGAATGCAGAAGAATTAATCTGCAAATTATACCTCATTTAGTGACCATTACAATAGTGATGAAAAAGTAACCTTGCACTCTATCCTTGCATTTATGGTACAACCTTTGCGGGTGCATAAAGCAAAGGAATGCTGACATAAGATCATAAACACAGTTCAGTTTCACTTAGAGATCACTTCACTTAGTGAAGTGCTGAAATAGCTGGTCCCAATTGTGGTCACTGAATGAGGAGTGCCTACATTTCTGTAAGATTGCATAGTGAATCTAAATAGTTGTCTGTGAATTACAAAGGTAAATTATATAAGTAAAAATAGGTAACTGAAAAAATAGACAATTGTGATATAGAGAATTAATAATTTAACTCATGATTCCAGGTATTCTTGGCTAAAAGATGTGTGTTGTGACCTGAACTTAATCTTGAAAATTGCATTTCACATAGTTATTAGCATTTTGTTTCAATTAAGTTAAAATATTAAATAACTTATTAGAATATTTTTCTTTATAGGTAAAAACATCACAACCCAAGTTCCACTATGTCACCCAGACCTTTTGAAAGTCCTCCACCCTATCGACCAGATGAATTGTAAATATCTATTTCATTTACTATAAATAAGTAAAGTACACTATTAAAATATGGATTATGGCAGTTTTCTCCATTGCTGATATAATTTCTTAATTCTTAATATAATGACAGAGCTATTAAAACACATGTACAATGATTCGAGTATTATATTGTGACTAAAGCTAAGATACACTATAGCATCTGCTCATTTTGTTAAAAACTTTTATCTGTTTCCCAAGTAGCTGAATATTTAACAGCAGGCACACAAATGTTTGGGAGCTTTGAATCTCATAAAATACAAATTTGAAGTGAAAGGGGAGGTAAAGTGTACTTTCCCAGTGACAGGAATATCGGAATAACTGATCATAGCTGCATTTACCAAGCTAATTATTTTAATGGAAGAAATATTCATTGCTGATTCAGACTCATGGCTCAATTAAATGAATATGTTAATGAAATATCTTTTCCATCTTATTTTGCATTTTCTTCCATACATCTAAAAAGTACCATTTAGGGAAATGGCTTCCATCTCACCACAGTATAGTGAGTATTACACATGCACATAATTCCCTACTTCATTAAATCTTTTGGTCAGACATTAGCAGCTGAACACTACTTAATGATAAACATTTTTTGGGAAGCAGTAAGAAATGGATTTTCTATATGCACATTGTATTTGATCATGGCAGATTATACGTGTGAATATATAGCATATATAAATGTGGTTTGGAGGACTATAATGAAGTAAGCTTGACATTTAATATTATGTGCTTTGATAAAATAGTGTCTAATAGTTTCTTTAATCTTTATAGCATACCTTCACACCATTTACCAAGCAACAATACATTTGGTGGTGAATTCCATTCTCAGCTTATGCCCTCTCAACCAGCGTATTCTTATTATCCGGAAGATGAAGTGCAACGTTTCTACAAATGGTCCTCCCCACCAGGAATAATCAAGATCATGTCAATTCTCATACTAGTCATGTCTATTGGGGTCTTTGCTTGTGTTGCTTCTACTCTGGCTTGGGATATGGACATGTATGGAGGTCCACTAGGAACTGGTGTGGGGTACTCTGGCTATGGAGGTTTTGGAAATAACTATGGTGGATACCTTGGCAGCAGTGGTTTTGGAAGTTATGGTAGTTATAATAGTGCATATGGCCTTGGAGGAAATAATATTGATCCACGAGCTGCAAAAGGCTTTATACTTGCAATGGCAGCTTTTTGCTTTATTGCTGGATTGATGGTTTTTGTGATTGGTGTTACAAAGACTAAGATGGCCAGGACAAGGAAATATTATCTCTTTGTGATAATAGCAAGCTCTATATTGCTCTTCTTGATGTTCATTGCTACAATCGTATATATACTAGCAGTCAACCCAACTGCACAAGCTTCTGGATCAGCGTTCTACAATCAGATCTATATGTTGTGCAGCCAGTTTTATACACCCACAGTTACTGGGGTCTACATGAATCAATACTTATATCACTACTGTGTGGTGGAACCTCAGGAGGTATGTAAATAAATTAGTATCATACCAAATGCAAAATATTAGTTGTGTTTAAAATCAAAAATAGAATTAGGTAAATAGCTATATTAAAACTTAGTTTTATGCAGAAATGATTTCACTGGTTTGTGCAGGACACTGAATGTCACCCCTTTTTTTGCAGCAGTGTGATTTTTTTTTGTTCTTAATATAGGGAAACAACAATAAAAAATGGAAATGTCTTAGTTCTCATTTCTTCTAAACAGATTTTGACACAGTGCTCACCCTTGTGCTGTCTAAGCTTGGTTGTTTTTTTGCAGACATTTTGTGACCCAAACTAGGTAACATCATTGATACTCCAACATTGTTAATGTTTTGGGCTACAATACCTATAGTGTCTCCCATTAACTATCATATAAATTCAGGATTCCAACATAGTAGCTTGATTGCATTTGTATACCATTATTTGCTTGTATCTGTACATTTTCAATCCAATTATATGTTTCCCAGTTAAAATTCTACTTCATATATAAAACCTTTTGCTAAATATATTGGCTGCAGTTGTTTGTATTTGATTAGACTAACTTAGGCCTTTGCCAAGGGAAATTCTGTAAATGGATAAGAATTTTAGATATATCTAATGCATTTGTGCAAGCTTAATTCTTTGTAAGCAAACCAATACAAGTGGGAATCTGGAATTTATCTTATCATTAAAAGGGTATTTATAATTTTATTGAAAAAAGTTAACTTTATTACATATTTTGATTACTATATACAATACATAAAAATATACTATAGATTAAACATGGAAAAGATTAGATTGTTTTTTCCAAAAGCAGTGTTCCGTCAGACTGAGTTCAGTTAAATAAATACGACAGACATATTTATTTACTGCATAAATATTATTGTTAAAATAATGCATGTCTATGTACATGAAATGCTTGGCTTTTGCCACTGAAACACATGTAAATAATAATGCTTATTTCTATGTTTAAGAAGCTCCTTCCCAATTTGTTTAGTTTTCCGTATAAATCAAAATTTCTCAATATACTGAAAACAGGTTAAATTTATCTTTGAATCTTGCATATTTGGTTACTATGTAATGATTCCATGTTGTTTACTTGTAATTTGAAAAAGACTTTCTATTCAAGAGTATTAGGATGATTTGTGGTTGTAAAAGCAGTAATCTAAACATACTAATCTGCTTTTTTCCCCAGGCTATTGCTATTGTATTAGGCTTCCTGATTGCTGCAGCTTTGGCTATAATAATATTTTTCGCAATAAAGACCCGAAGTAAAATAGGTTACTATGGTAAAATGAGTATACTCTGGGATAACACAAAAGGGTTTGCTGAATCTCCTAATGTAGAAGAATGGGTAAGTTAACTATTTAATATTTATTTTGGGCTGTTGCAGGATTGATGTTTGTTTTATAAATATGTGCCATGCTGAAATATGCTTTGCAGTAATGTGCAGGTGGTAATGTCACTTAAAATAAGGCAGAAATATTTTTAGCCCTGCTGGAGTTACGTTATAGCCAATTGTGAATAATCATCAATATCAGTGTTTCTTAACCTCAGCAACTTTAAGAAGTGTGAACTTCAAGTGCCAGATGGCTGAGGAATTCTGGGATTTGCTCCAGACTGATCTACATAATAGTTATTTCTCCAATAAATAGTTGTTGAATTGTCGGAAGTGTCTAGAGAAATAAATGAGAGTGAAAAGAGGAGAATGGGTGAATATGTAAACAGCTGCAAAGAGTGCTGCAGCAAAACACTGCTTTTCAATGGATTCCTGAGTGAAAAGAAGTTGATTCAGCCCCCACATGACAACAAAGTTAAAAAGCCCATTTTTTTTACTATTTATGTACAGTTTATGAACTGCAAATAAGAAAATAATTAATATGAGAGAACACTCCACTTCATTATTTTATTGATGGGAGAAATGCTTCTCTCATGAAACATTAAAAAGGTAACAGTTATAGAGAGTGCTGTTTATTTGGTTGTTTCATATGGGAATTCACACTTTGACGTTTAAAACATACTGAATTGGTGAGTGAGGGTCTTTAGTAATCCACCTGTAAATTCCTTAAGAGGAAAAGAATTTTCAAGGGGCACAAAGTGCCAGGAATGCTCTTCACCCTAACCTCTGTGGTAGCACGGGATGTTGACCACAGGTTAGGGTGAGGGGCATTCCTGGCACTTCGTGCTGCAACTGATAAAATATTGCAGTTAGCCTTGAACAACTCAAGTACACCAGCCAAACGGATACAGCAGTGGAAGCAACATTGTCAGGAAAATGTGCCTGGAGGTTGTGTTCATGATACCCTGGGCAATGGGTTTATTGCTGGTATCCAAAACTGGCTGATGGTCTAAATGAGGCAAGGTGCCACTGTAGACAAGCTCTTGGGTAAATCCACCAGCATGTTATTTCCTGTGCCACCAGCTGCCGCACAACCTCAAAACATAAGCGGCTTCCCTCCTTGGACTTAAAAGTTGGCATTACAACTTTTTCATCTAAAAACAAATAGGCATTATAGATTGAATCTTATACTATTAGAAATAATGAAGTAATTTACTTTCTTAATTGTCCACTAATGGAGAGGACTTGGGAACTAAAAATATTAGCATAAATCTTGTATTTAAATGCCTGTTTGTGTGTATAGTATTCATTGCATCCTGGCACCTCATGACTTAACTGCGACATTGCTTTGGCATTGACCTTTATCGAGAAGCTTATTGTAAAGAGACTGATTACTTCATCTAGGGCTTTAAATGAGACAAAGTGAATGTTTCGGTGAGACAGTTTCTGGGCGTGTACTTTATTAGCTAATGAACTTGTTTACTCATGTTTCACCTGATAGAGGAGAGAGTAAAGCAGAGCTGCAAATCAAATCCTAGTGAATAACTTGTAGCTGTGGTTTTTATGTTTATCACAGAACAATAATTTGTATTTGTGCATAAGTGTAGACTCTTGATTAGTATCTCCTCTCATATTATGATTTTGGTAGTAGTTTTCCTTTACCTTTTGTGCTAGTTATTTTGCTTTTTGTTTTGCAAAATAAATAGGGAAGAAAACCACATTCCAGTGACTAACTTTTACTTATGGTTTATGTGTTTGTCATGGACCGACAATCTTTCATGGAAGATCATAGCAAAGGCTATGTAAAAAAATATTTTGGAGAAAATCTGTCTGCACAAGAGGCTTGATAGAGAGTGGGAGGAGCATTACTACTTCTTTGCACTTGTGTTGTCATTTTTTTTCTCTGTTTCTTGAAGGACTTTGAAATGTACATAACAACTTACTCAGAATTATTCAGTATGCAGAGCTATTTATAGGACATTAATCTATTTCTCTTAGATTATAATTGCTAACCAAAATTGCCTGAGGATTAAGCAGAAGACCGCAAGATTGATGTTGTCTTCTTTGTGTCCACTAAATGGCCTTGGTTACAGAGACTACAGTTATTGTAACTGAGCAAAACATTAAATGGCTTCAGCAGTACTGAGTGTGTTGAGCTATAAAACCTGGGGAGGTGAGCTGTCACAAGATTTGCAGTAGATGGTCAAACCATATAAAGTGCTTTATTGTGCACCTGCACAAAAATTATTTCGCACAGTTTGTAGTTGACTATGCTCTTACAACTTTTGAGCCCAAAAGAAACTGAGGCAGAGCCATGATTGCCATGTCAATCTGAGTCTGTGAAGCTGCTGGAAGTTGTCCCAAACAGTTCTGAGCCCCTTAATCAGGCTCGGTTTTTTGGATATTGTAATTTCTTTATAGCATTTTCAAAGCCGAACTGAGTATCGTTTAAAATGAATAGAACACTCTCTCATTGAGAGGAGAACTGTTACTTGCTTTCATTCAAATAAGAATCAATAGTTTTCACTTTGAAAGGAAAAAAAGTTTCTTTGAGAATGGAGCAAACAGAATATTGTTCTATTTCTTCCTTGCATCAAATAATGGTAATGCCTTAGTTTCTCTAATGCATTCCTTTGGTGCTGAAAAATATTATATGAAAGTGAGACTGTTATCTTTGCTTGGATTGCAAGCTGGGCTCAGAGTTGTTTTTTAGATATTGTTCTGTCTGCAACTTTGCCAGAATTAGTGAGTCAATGTAATGCTAAATTATACAGGGCCTGTTGTGTTGTATGTAAAGCAGGCATGTCCATCTTGTGGCCAATGTGCTGCATGTGGTTCTGGTCAGCTAGTGATGTGGCCCCACAAGATCATAATAAAAATATACATTTAAAAAGGAAAGTTTGTTATTTATATACATTAACTATGTTGTGGAAAAACCCAATGAAAAAAACAAGATACAGCAACACAAAGCAATAATTCTTATTTTAAGATTCAGAGGCTTATTTCGGCAATAATTTGGAACACACACATAAACATCCAATGACATAGCAGTTGCAATAAGGACAGCTATAGGCCAGTGGCAAATCAATCAGGTCCAGTCCCAACTTTTTATACCCTTTCTAATCCTAAGACCATAGACAGATGGTCAACAACCTTACACTTTCTACTGACCCTTTGCTGAATATAACTTTCCACGTACTCATGTACATTGGAACTCGCATCCATCAGCTACTATTTCTTACAGTTCCAGTCCTTATGTTCTAAATATATTTGAAACAAGCAAGCTTAGCAAAATCATATTAAGTAAAGTACAATTGCAAACTGCAAAATTAAGCATAGCACAGACTTTGGTTCAATATTTTTTCCATGAGGCCTGATTTAGTTCATGTGGGCCTAAACCTTGCATAGATGAACAACAGCCAATATTTCCATTTTCCACAACTATATTATATACTTTGTGCAGGGCTTGAGACAATTCCTCTTTACTCATTGCAGCCCAAAAGGCTGAACATACCTGAAATAAAGCATTAGATTAAACCAGGGAGATCCAGATTCAAATTCATTCTCAAGCATGCACTTATGCACACTGTCAGATCGATGTATCTTACAAAAATGTCATTTTTTTAAAAAAAAATATTTTATTAGTTTTATAGTTATAATATAACAAAAAATAGTTACTACAATATAATTGTGTATAGTATACATATATCATAAGGCACCTCACCAACCACATCCCCCCTCTACCTCCTCCCTTTCAACTTCTATCCCCCCACTTTCTCTACCTCCCTCACTCTCCTCATTCCTCCTACAACTCCCTACTTCTCTTCTCCTTCACTCCTCAAACTCCTCCTCAAATGTGGTTCCGAGGTGCCGCTAAAACAATCCATATCTAAACTTATATAACACAATTAAATATTAGATAATACAAATAATAAAATTATGAATCCCCCCCAACCACCCCCCCGACTTCCCAGAGTGAATACAGGGTAAGAACACAAGAAAACCCGCTAAATTACCCCAAACTATTATTTAAAACCTATTGAAAATACTATATTTTACAACCTAACAGATAAATATTTAATTATATGCTAAGTACAATTTCTTAAAATGATATCTCCCTTGTATATAGTCTATCCATCTTTTCCAATCCATCATATATTTCTCATTTGAATGGTCCTTCAAATATGCAGAGATTTTGGCCATTTCTGCCATATTTGTTACTTTCAAAATCCATTCTTCAATAGATGGTAATTCTGGCTTCTTCCAATATTGTCCCACCAACAATCTTGCTGCTGTAATCAAATTCAAGATTAAGTTTGTCTCTCTGGTGGTACAGTCTTTTATAATACCAAGCAAAAACATCTGTGGTAAAAATTCAATACGTTTTTTCAAGATATTTTGAAGAATCCACCATATTTTTATCCAAAAAGCCTTAATTTTTTTACAAGTCCACCATACATGAAAATAAGTAGCGTCCATACTATCACACCTCCAGCACTTAGCTTGTAAATTAGGATACATACATGATAATTTTTTTGGGTCCAGATGCCACCTGTAGAACATTTTATAAAAATTTTCTCTTAAATGAGTCGCTCGTGTAAATTTTACATTTTTCACCCAGATCCTTTCCCAAGTATCCATCATGATTGGTTGTCCAAAATTTTGTCCCCATTTTATCATACAATCCTTAACCAACTCAGTTTCAGAATCAATTTCTATCAATACATTATACAATCTTTTAATATGCATGGGCCTTTGATCTATAACTTGTTTAATTAAATTTTCATCTGTAGAAGATAGGCCCGTCTTAAAGTCTTTTTTCCATCTAGACTCCAATTGTGCATATGGAAACCAAGTATAAACAATTCCTTCGTCCCTTAACATATTCAAAGACTTCAGTACTAACAAATTCCCTTCTTTAATTAGGAGTTTCTCATAAGGCACCACATCTAAAACTTGTGATCTATTTATATTCTCTACTGCATGTCTGGGAACTGTCCAAAAAGGAATCTTTGCATTTAATTTATACTGATACTTTTTCCAGACACGCAGCAGAGCGCTTCTCAATATGTGTTCTTTGAAGCTCCTATCCACCTTTTTATCATAAACCAAATATGCATGCCAACCATATAATAAACCGTACCCTTCAATATTCAATATTCTGTCATTGGTTAAATTAATCCAATCACTTATCGCTACTAAAGCAGCAGCATGATAGTACAACTTAAAATTGGGCATTTTCAAACCACCTCTTTCCCTTATATCCTGAATAATTTTTAATTTAATCCTCGGTTTCTTGCCATTCCAGACAAATCTATTAATACCCTTCTGCCACTCCTCCAAGTTATATAAAAACAATTACCAAGTTTTGTGGAATAAGATACAAATAGAATTGGATAAATGGGCTAAATTACAATTATCTTTGTTGGGTAGGATAGCAGCAGTTAAAATGAATGTATTGCCAACATTTTTATTTCTTTTTCAAATGCTACCTATACAAAAATGTCATTGTTGAAGTACCATATACACCATATTTGAGTTTCGGGGGTGGAGGCAGGATTGAAATGTAAAAATAGTAGTCTAGCAATAAATATAGCATGTAGACTTTTTCTCAAACTACTTATTGACTTAAATATTCAATAAATAGCATTAGACTACTTTTTCATTGTAAGAAAAAGTCTAGCATTAAACCAAGATATTTTCCTTATCCTATTAATTCTTCTTGTACACCACAGTTAATTAATACTTACTGATTTGTGATTACCTATAGTTGGTGGCAGCATATTTAACAGAAAAATGTCATTCCTATGTGATAGTACATGTAATTAGAAGCTCTGAGTGGGTGTCTATACAATGTTTCCCAGATTGCTAAACCATTGCTTGGTTTATACTATATATGAATAGGCCTTATGTTATGCGGGAACAATAGGAAATACCCATAACTGTTGATTCAGTGTTCCATAAACACCTCCCATACAATTTAGCTAGAATTTTTTCATATATGACATATAAACTCAGCATAAACGTGTATCTGAGCATATAGAAAGATCTACCAAGAATAGTTATATGATATTGTGTTCACATTCAGACTTCATATTTTAAAGTCTACTGTTAAAATGTAATCTACCACATTCTTTCTTTACATGCTTATTGTTCTTTTACTCTTTTAAATATATTAATTTTAAATATACCATTATTATGGCTACTAATGGGGAGAAAAGACTTTTTCATAATTTGGAGCTTGGGCTATTTGCTTATAGTAGCAGTACTCCCACCACAATGATTAAGAACAAAAACAATAAAAGCTATTCTGATTTTATTCAATGCATTACTGCTGGGAAGACTTGCATTGCTAGAGAATTCTTTACGATAAAGAAGCTTTCCCCAGCACTATATAGTTTAGTTTTCCTTTGAGTAATTTCATTTTCACAGAGCAGAAAAGGTAAATCTACTGTATGTAGTGTAGGTTTTCTTCCTCCCACCCCAGTTGGATCCACTTACCTTGTTAATGTATTGTTTTAAACATAGTTTATTGAAACATTGTGAGCTATTTCACATTTAATGTAACCCATAAACTACAATGTGCAGATCACATAGCTCGTTTTATACATCACACTAAGCCAGAGTCAAACTAAGCGTGGTATGCTTTAGCATAATCCAAGATCTCACCAGATTTGGCTGTTTCTATTGCTATGCCTTGGAAAAATGTGGTGCTATCCTGTGTATGTGAAACTTGTAAACTATTAGCAATTCCTTTTCAGGTTTTTAGGCTTTAAATTTATCAAATTTCTTTTTGAGATGGTAATGTCATAAAACAAATCAGAGAAGAATGTTGAACACTTAAAAATACCTTCCCCTTTTTCTTTGAAAAAAAATTTCTATAAAGCTTCATAAAAAGCTTGAAAAACCAATTACACCATCTTTTTTGTTTTCCCTTTCTGTTGGAAGAAATCCTAAAGTGAACCCAGACTGAAAGTTAAGTCTATATAACACTGAATATTATCTGCAGTTTGGAAATATGCTTTTGTGGTAAATGGTTATGCTTATAACATATACTAGCTTACAAAACATAGTAGGCTATAGCCATGTTCTTAGTGGTCTCTTAGGTCCACATTAAGCAACTATTGAATAATCTTAGCCTAAGTACTGTTGTCAGCAAGAAATATTTTGCCCTGTTTATAATGTGAAAACACAGTTGAAACTACAGGTACCTACCTTAGGAGACCCTTATTCTTCTGAAGCAACTAGAGAAAGATATTGTAAGTAAAATAGTCCTCAACTTACTACCACAATTGAGGCCAAAGTTTACAGTGCTAACCAAGACAGTTGTTAAGTGAATTTTGTCCCATTTTACTTTCTTGCCATAGTTGCTAAGTGACTAGTTGTTAAATTAGTAATAGGGTTGTTAAATGAATCAGGCCTCCCCACCAGTGTTGTTTGTCAGAAGATTGTAAAAGATGATGACACGACCCAGGGACACAGCAATACATGCCAGTTTCCAAGCATCTGGATTTTGATCATGTGACCATGGGAATGCTGCAGTGGTTGTAAGTGTGAAAAATGGTCATAAGTCACTTTTTTCAGTGCCATTGTAACTCCAAATAGTCACTTAATGAATGGTTGCGAATTGAGGACTACCTGTGTTGTGTCCTGAGCTTGCAAAAGCAGGCTTGGGACATTGCAACGGTCCCCGGCATTGCAGAAGCTGCCCAAGACCAGACTGAACCTCGCACGCATGCACAAGGTGCGAAAGCACTCCGCATATTGTTGCTATTCTGTCTGGGGCTCTGGGCAGATAAAGACAGGCCTGCGTGTTGATGTAAATGAATAAAGAGCTGTTAACTGAACAATGAGTCTTCATCATTCACCAACGATCAAAGGACTTAACAACCTGTATCAATAAATGGATACACAAAAAAATGTAAGCCATAATATGATTTGTGTAGTGTATTAATCATGTATTTAGAGCCTGTTTTTTGAACTTTGGCAATTGTGATTTATTCAACAAATATTAAACAATGGTTTACATGATATATGAACTATAGCTCTCTTTTCATGGAGAGAATATTTTGCCTTTAAAGTTTTGTGACAACTTGTTTTATATTAAGACAAAAAGCATCAAGGCTTCCGGATTGATACCTTTTTGTAATTAAACATTTAAATAAAAAATATAAACTAGAGAAATAAAGGAATATTTCAATTTTAAAAGCCTTAAAAATCACTATTAAGCTTCAAGCTTACTTATTAGGAACCATAGTCAAAAGAGTGTAAATCATTCTTAATAATAAATTCAATGAATGCTAGCATCTAATTTCCCATAAAGTTGAACTATACATTATATCTCTTTTCTATACATTAAATTCTATACAATAGAAAAACAAATTTGTGGAGTGGTATATATCAAAAATTAAATTATAGTCCAGGGCTTATTTCTGATTACACTATAATGAAATTCAGATTTACTTTTAAGACACAAAGTTATTCTGAAGATCAAAGATACCTCCACAGCTTGCTACCATTTTTCCAAGGAAGGAATCATTTCCAGTATGAAGCTCATAACAGCCTTACAGCAGTTAAGAATAGAAATTTACCTCAGTATACAGTGGTGCTTAAAAGTTTGTGAACTCTTTTGAAATTTTAATATTTTTGCAAAAAAGATGATCTAAGACAGTGGTTCTCAACCTTTCTGAGGTTGAGACCCCACTTGCCCCGCCCATGCGCGCCGCGACCCCGACCGGGGGCGTGCGCGTGTGCGCGCGCGCGCAAAAAAAAATTTAAAATTTTTTTTTAAAAAAATAAAACAAAAACAAAATGGCGGCCGCAACTGGTGGATCTGCGCATGCGCGGATCGGCCCATCGCACGTGCCGCGCATGTGCGCATCCTCCCGTTGCGGGCCGCCATTTTGTTTTTTTTATTTTTTTTTTTAAAAATTTAAAAATAAAAAAAAAACACAAAATGGTGGCCGCGACGGGCGGATCTGCGCATGCGCGGATCGGCCCGTTGCATGCGCCACGCATGGCACATCCGCCCGACGCGGGCCGCCTTTTTGTTTTTTTTATTTTTTATTTAAAATTTTTTTAAAAAAAACAAAAAAAACCCAAAATGGCGGCCACGACGGGCGGATCTGCGCCTGCATGGATCGGCCCGTCGCACGCGCCGCGCATGCACGGATCCGCCCGTTGCGGTCCGCCATTTTGTTTTTATTTTTTTTAAAAATTTTTAAAAAATTTTTTAAATTTTTTCTTCCGGCGCGATGGGCGGATCTGAGCGTGCGCGGCGCATGCGCGCCAAAAAAAATAAAAAATAAAAAAAATAAAAATAAAATAAAAATAAAAAAACAAAATGGCGGCCGGCGGTGCCCGGCGACCCCCGCGAAATGGTCTCGTGACCCCAAATGGGGTCGCGACCCCAAGGTTGAGAACCACTGATCTAAGATGTGATCTATCCTCCACACAAGTACTAAAACTAGATAAAGAGATCCCAAGTAAGCAAATGGGTCAAAATCATTATACTTATTCATTGATTTTAGAGGAAAATGATCCAAAGCCTCATACTGTGATTGTGTGTGGCAACAGTAGATGAACTTTTGCTTTCACTACTGGTTTGCCCAATCACCCCTCCCCCCCTTGGGCAGCAATAACTGCAACTAAATGTTTCTGATAACTTGATCAGTCTTGCAAATCAGCTTGGGGGAACTTTAGCTTTTACAGAACAGCTTCGATTCAAGGTTGTTGATAGGTTTCCTCAGGAACTGCCTGCCTCAGGTCCTTCCACAACATTTTTATTGGTTTAAGGTCAGGACATTGTACTGGCCATTCCAAAACATTAACTTTCTTTTGTCTGGACCATTCTTTGGCCATACAACTTGTGTATTTTGGGTTGTTGTCTTGTTGCATGACACACTTTCTCTTGAGCTTCAGTTCATGGACAGATACCCTCACTTTTTTAGAATAGAATTTGCCGGTATAATGTTTTTGACTCATTTGTTTAACTGGGTTCTCTTTATTTAGTTTTAAGATGAGTGTGGAGAATAGATAATGTTTCAGGCCATATTTATGCAGCAATATTGAACACTGAAAAAAGATTCACAAACTTTTAAGCACCGCTGTACCTTGAAAGAATAAGCAAGACGTGGTGACATAGTGGTTAGAATGCAATACTGCAAGCTATTTCTGCTGACTGCCAGCTGCGAGCAGTTCGGCAGTTCAATTTTCACAGGCTCAAGGTTGACTCAACCTTTCATCCTTTCAAGGTCAGTAAATGAGGACCCAGATTGTTGGGGGCAATATGCTGACTCTGTAAACCATTTAGAGAGGGCTGTAAAGCAGAGGTCCTCAACCTTTTGGGCACCAGGGACCAGTTCCGTGGAGAGATGTTTTTCCGTGGACTGGAGGGTGCATGGTTTTGTGTGCTGCCTGCATCCTACGGATGGGGCTTTGCTTGTTTGTACGGACCGGTTGCTGGCATGCCGCAGCCTGGTACTCGTCCACAGACCGGGGGTTGGTAAAGCACTGTGCTGTAAAGCACTGTGTAGCGGTATATAAATCTAAGTGCTATTGCTAATATATGGATCGCTGTCTTTAGCAGATATTGCTTCAGCCACATGGTCTTCTTAGCATGAAGTTATATCACATTAGTTACCTGACCATATCTATTTCTGTTAGCATTGTTAATAATTTTTGTTACCAAGCTAATATTTTAGGCTGAACATTCCTGAATATTTAAATGTGTGTCTTTCACATTTGCCTGGAAATTATTTTGGAGTATGACTCATTTATCTGTCAGTCAGTCCAATTCCCATAAATATTGGAGTTGTATCTATAGGTCAGTGGTTCTCAACCTTGGGGTCGCGACCCCATTTGGGGTCGCGCGACCATTTCGCGGGGGTCGCCGGGCACTGCCGGCCGCCATTTTGGTTTTTTTATTTTTATTTTTTTTATTTTTTTTAAATTTTTTTAAAAAAATTTTAAATTTTTTTGGGCGCGCGCGCACTGCGCACGCTCAGATCCGCCCGTCGCGCCGGAAAAAAAATAAAAAAAAATTTAAAAAAATTAAAAGAAATAAAATAAAAAAACAAAAGGGTGGCCCGCGACGGGTGGATGCACGCATGCGTGGCGCGTGCGATGGGCCGATCCGCACATGCGCAGATCCGCCCGTCGCGGCCGCCATTTTGGGGTTTTTTTGGATTTTTTTAAACTTTTTTTTTAAAAAAAAAAACAAAATGGCGGACCGTGATGGGCGGATGCGTGGCGCATGCGATGGGCCGATCCGCGCATGCGCGGATCCGCCTGTTGCGGCCGCCATTTTGTTTTTTTATTATTATTTTTTTTAAAAAAAATTTTTTTTAATATAGGTGGACCCTTAAGTGAAAAGGAAAAGTCCTTAAATTCTATTTTGAACAGTGAGTTAAAACAGGTGCGGAATTGGGTCTTCTCTGTTGAATGCATTTCAACAGGGTGCATTTCCTGCTGGTTCTCTTTTTGTTGAAAAACATGGCTGTTGTCAATACCTTTTTTTCTCTTCAGTTGGCTGATTGACATGTATGTTAAGCTTTTAATTAGCATATGTATCCTGGAGGACTGGGCTTTTGTTGGATTGCTGCTTTCTTACCCTGGCATGGTAATTGTTTGCACTGGTTTAATTGAGATGTTGCTGCTTCACATGCTGCAATGTGGTAAAGAATGAGACTAAATGTCTGTTTTTGTTCCTTTTTAATCTAATAGGAAGAAAAACTTCTAGTAAAACCTCTGTTCTTAGTGTGAGCAGCTGCATACAAGGGTTATTATTGAAAGATTGGGATTCAGTGACACACTCAAATATTGCTGAAGTAAAACTCACACAGTTGGTCGTGCTGTTTAGGGTGACTCTGCACTATGATTCATGAATGTCTGGAGAGCAGATTTTCTACCTTTGCACAATCATAGGAGCTATTGTGTATCAGTATGAGGTACTTCCACATGATTCATTTATTCAGTGCATTAGTTATCCAATCTCTGGGTTCATACAAAGTTTTGAACCAGAAACAAATCACACAAACACTTCTATAAAATAAGGCTGGCTGGTCTTTTAATGTAGCATACAGCCCTTGGCATTTTCCAGGATTACAGATAGTCCTTGGCTTGCAGTCATTTGTTTAACACCAGTTTAACATTACAGCAGCCTCATAAAAAATAATTCACAATGGCTTTTTAAAAAATTTGCACTTACAACTATTGCATCACCCTTGCAGTTGCATGATCACAATTAGGGCACTTGATAATCAGCGTATGTATGACAGGTTCAGTGTCTAGTCAAATGATCATGATTTATGAGCTTTTTTGGCCATTTTCTGGCAAAACATGCTCTTTGGGGGGAAGCTGGAGTCACTTAATGATTGCCAAATAAATTGTTGTAAAATTGAACCTGATTCAACTTAAGAGTCCAACAACTTATGACAGAAATTACTACATGTTTTTTTTTTAACTGAAGCACGTATGAAAATTCCTAAGATGACATCAGTAAGTGCTGTTTCTCGTAGAACAGGGTCCCCAACCCCTGGGCCGCAAACCACTACTGGGCTGTGGCCTGTTCGGAACTGGGCTGTGCAAGTGGCACACCTGCTTGCAGCTCCACTTGCGCGAGCAGTGGGTACTTGTACTTGCATGTGCCCACCACTCACACCGAACTATCACCCTTCATCACCGGAGTGCCAGGTTGGAAAGTTTGGGGACCACTGGCCTAGGAGAAATGGCCATTACGAATGAAGGGGAAAACCCATCCAGTTCAATTTGTCACATCATCTCCTCAAATGGAAAGTAAAAGTAGATAAGGAGGTTATAGAGATGGCAGTCCAGTGTTCTCCTGTGCTATTTCTGATCCTAGAGATAGTAGGTATAGCCATTATGACTGATGTCATTGTTAATCTTATTTTCCATGAATGTTGAAAGTCCATTGGTGGCCAGTCCCATCTAGAGTCACATAAAACTGAAAATGGGTGACTATATTAAACAAACAAAAAAACAATCTTGCATTTATTTGTTCTGCTAAATTGAAGTGATTTCTGTTTATTTTGGTTGTACTGAAGAAAACTTAGTGAAAAATGTTGGCAATGGAATCACTCCATAATTATATCTGGAGCGCAGTGGCCTATTACTAGAACCCCTTATCTTTGTTAGTGGTATGTTCTATTGCAGAAGTTAATACATTCTCTCTTGTTTCCTGACAGTGTTATGTAATATTTAAACATACGAAGTCTAATCAATTAGAACCTGAAGTACTGGATTAATTGTATCCTTTTCAGTGTTAAACATTTATCTTGTGTATGTTTTTCCAGGTTAAGAATGTAAGTGCAGGGCCAGAGGCAGCTACCCCAGGGGCTGACTATCCAGATCGAATTGCCAGTTCTATGGGATACTCAGTTTCTGATGCTCCTGCGCATCAGATTCGCAACGACAACTACACAGCTAGTCCGTGAGTAATCATTCCTATATTTCTGCTTGATTGAATGAATGCAATGAATTTGAAAGGCAGGCAAAAACATGGGTGCAAGCTATATGAGAATTTGCTCCTTCCTAGAGCAATTTTATAGATCATGAATCCCTCATTATATTGCTGTTGGTGAAACTTTTAAAATCTGTGTTATTCATTCTAGCTTTTGGTCCTTACAGAGATTTTTTTCTGCTACTAATTGATTTACAAAGTATCAAATTTACTTTTGCTCTTTTTTCTAATGGGGTTCCTATTCTTTCTTTATAAGAGCAGCATTACAACAGTTTGTTTATTGATAGTTCAAAATTATAATGGTCCTGAAACAGTGACTTATGACTGTTTTTCACATTTATGACCATCAGCATCCCCAGGGTCACCTGATCAAAATTCAGATGCTTGGCAACCGACTCCTATTTATGATGGTGGAGTGTCCTGCTGTCATGTGTCCACCTTTTGCGATCTTTTGAAGGCAATGGGGAAGCCAGATTCACTCAGTAACATTGTTACTAACTTAACAACTGCAGTAATTCACTTAACAGTGGCAAGAAAAGTCATAAAATGGGGCAAAAAATTCGCTTAATACATGTCTCGCATAATGACAGAAATTCTGGACTCGGTTGGGGTTGTAAGTCAAGGACTACCTGTATTCCATTAAATATTAATATGCTTGCACAAGATCAACCCAAATACTTTAACAATTTTAATAACTCGCACTAATAAATATCATAAATACGAGGTATTAATTGGGCCTAATTAATTCTAGAATGAGAGGCTTCCAAGGTTTGCCAGACTGTAGTTAGACTGGGAAGTTGAAATCCAACCCAAAGAAGGCAAACTATTTTGTAATGTTTTCTAAGGAGACTACATGGGCACCTCCACAATCACCAAGAATCAAGCTTGGCCTGAAGACTCATCTTTTGTGTGTGTGTGTGTCTAAAACAAGCACTTGTGCTTAATTTATTAACTATAGTATTTAAAATGAAGTCCATAAATTGAGTTATACATGGTACTTTGTAAGCATATTCAGTACACTGAAAAGTTATAGGTTATGCAGATCTAATGACCACAATTTTTAAAAAGTTCTAAATAAGTGATGGGAAACTGCAGTCTGTTCAAATGTAGTTTTGTATTAATGAAATGATTGCCTTATATGTATGTTGCACTTCTAATCTTTATTTGTATAAGATAGCCTTTGTTTGGATAAGAATAAGTCAATTTGTCTTTTGATAACATAGTAAATAAATATACAATTATGGTGAACCCTGTGCTCTCTGAGACTGCCAGGGCTAGGTAAAAAAGTAGAGCTGAGACAGACAGCCTGCGATCCAGGATCTCATAACTGCCTTTGGAAGTCTTGGGTGCAGCCACCAGAACCCTTCCAGAGTTGTCACAGTGGTAAATGATTAAATTTAACTTTTTCCCCTGGCTTTAATTTTTGCTTAAATTGCTTTCTGAAACCCCAGTCTTTCCACCTGAAAGAAGTTGTGGTATCATGATATTGTCTTAGTTTCTTGACAGTGTTTTCTACTACAACATCGTCTTTGTGTTGCAGTTTAGATGAAAGCTACAGTAAACAGAAGGCATGAAGCCAATATTTCTGGGTCTTAAGGCAAATAATCTACTTTGGCTTCCTGATTGGCAGTAATACTCAGTTTTCCTTCATTTGTCTATACTTACTGGAAAGATAATAATAATAGTAAAGTTGGAAGGGACCTTGGAGGTCATCTAGTCCAACCCCCTGCTCAGGCAGGAAACCCTATATCATTTTGGACAAATGGCTGTCCAGTCTCTTCTTAAAAACTTCCAGTGTTGGAGCATTTACCACTTCTGGAGGTAGGTTGTTCCACTGGTTAATTGTTCTCACTGTCTGGAAGTTTCTCCTTAGTTCTAGGTTGCTTCTCTCCTTGATTAGTTTCCACCCGTTGCTTCTTGTCCTGCCTTCAGGCGCTTTGGAAAATTATCTGTGAATTGAGAATGTCATCTTGATTTGTTGTTTGGGACTACATGCCTGCCAGATTTGAGTCATTCTTTAATCCTTAACAAGACATTCTGTTTTACAGTATTTTTTTCCTGTCCACTTATTTCATCCCATCGTTTCCACACAATTTTGTCCCCTCCCTTTTCATTGCTTTCCTTCCAAATACAGCAGCCTTTTTGCCTCCTACCTCCACCCTGTTTTTCACCTCCTTTATACTGTTTCTGCTGAAAAGAGGAGAGAAGTATGTGCCTGTCAGAAATTGTGTGTTTGTGTATTTCTGCAGAGGAGGCTGCTTTGTAGGTGAGAGAGGCAGAGATTCTTTGGTGCAGAGGACAACTGGTTTTCTAAGTGAGATAATTTGAATCACCGGTAGTTAACATAGGTTAACCCTTGAGTTAACAGCCTTGTTTAGTGGACTTTATATGCTATGAATAAAATCTGTAATTTCCTTCAAATGCGTAGAATCCTGTTTGCCATTTTATGCACGCATAAAGACATATTTCCTATTGTTTGCATATATAACTGTCTAATATATACATACTTAAAATGAATAAAATATGCATAAAACATTCACATTTACAATAACATATGGATTTAACGGTCATTCTTTTCATGGATACTACTTAGTATGTTAAATCCAGGATTTAGTTGTAATTCAATTTATGCTCTCCCCCCCCCCCAAATTCTGGCTCTTTTTTTAGCTAAGACTTTTGACAAGTATGCATTGTGCAAGTAGAAGTGTTTTACATGCATATATTTATTACAGAAAGAGAGCCCAGAATTGGTTTTAGTGGGACTTGGCAACCCTAAATTAGTAAAGGGGAGCCAAACAGGATTTTTGTCTAGATATTTTTTCTTTTTGCTGTTTACTCTTCCATTGGAGATGGGGGCGAATTTGTAATCCTTTGGGATAAATGTGATAATGTTGGAAAGATTCTTTTAGTTCATTTTCTCCCATGTTTTTAACTAAGTAGTATTTTTACAAGAGCATTATATGAGAAACACCAGTAATTTAGATTATTGGAGAGATGCAGAACATGGTCATTTTACATTTCAAAGAGGTATATTGTGATATTTCCTGTTGTTTACAAGCCTGGCTTGCTTTTTTTTACATCCATTATTGGCTTTCCAACAATGTCTGCTATACTGTTAAGAGGCATCTATATGAGTTTGCCTTCTGATAAAGAAGTATTTTGAGAGTACCATGGAGCTATTTTGTAAACAGAAAGCCCTGCTCCTTACCCTCCCAGTTTTTAGAGTGCCCTTCAACACACTACAAATTTCAGATATGCCTAGTGATCTTGAAAATTCCTGGTTTGTCGCAACATTTTCATCAGGGATATGCAATTTAGATGTAATATTTATATCTTTGATATAGTTGGCAGATCTTGTCATGTGCTACACTATAGTTTGCATAGCCAATGTCCATTTTGAGAGGACTTTAAGGGATGAAATAGGTAACCAGAGAATCTGAAAGTTTTGCTTTTTTTCAAACTCACCAAGATGCTCCAAAGTTTTGATGCACATGGAGGGGTGTGTGTGTGTGGCATGGTCACATTCTTGGGGTCACAGAAAGGAAGTAGCTGCTAGACCATACTTTTTGCCACTATGATCTACATAATACAAGGGAACGTTGAGATTTGCTTTTCAGATGGTAGGTTTTCCAAGACACTTGGACAGGGTTGCTTGAATAGTAGAAAATAAACAATACTTCCCTTTCCTTAGCTTTTAAAGTGAAGCTATATAAAGAAGCATTGTTCTTGTTTTGTTAGAGAAGAAAAAAAGATCAGAGTCTAACTAACCTGGATTTACAATAAAAATTCTGAAGCATTAAGTTGCACTTAAAAGGATTGTAACTTGGAGACCACACATTTTTCATGACTACAGAAACTAATATGGTTGTGTGTCTCAGTCTTATTTTAGTATATGAATATATACTAATACATTCATATATATATCTTTGTTAACAATTTTAAAAACATATATATATTTGTGCTTGCAGATGGCTCTGGGTTGAGCTGAAACAAGCAAAGGAAAGAATGATTTCTTCCTCCCATATTTGGGTTTACAGGGTGCAATCTAAAAAAAAAAACAACCACTTCACACACACACACACACACACACACACACACACATATATATGGAATACTTGGAATACTGCATCCAGTTTTGGTCACCACAATGTAAAAAAGATGTTGAGACTCTAGAAAGAGTACAGAGAAGAGCAACAAAGATGATTAGGGGACCGGAGGCTAAAACATACCGTATAAGGAACGGTTGCTGGAATTGGGTATGTCTAGTTTAACGAAGAGAAGGACGAGGGGGGACATGATAGCAGTATTCCAATATCTCAGGGGCTGCCACAAAGAAGAGAGAATCAAGCTATTTTCCAAAGCACCTGAAGGCACGACAAGAAGCAACGGGTGGAAACTAACCAAAGAGACAAGTAACGTAGAACTAAGGAGAAACTTCCTGACAGTTAGAACAATTAACCAATGGAACAACCTGCCTCCAGAAGCATTGAATGCTCCAATACTGGAAGTTTTTAAGAAGAAACTGGACAGCCATTTGTCCAAAATAGTATAGGGTTTCCTGCCTGAGCAGGGGGTTGGACTAGATGACCTCCAAGGTCCCTTCCAACTTTATTTTATTTATATATATATATAAATATATATATATATATATATATTTAAAATTGTTAACAAAGAAATAAGGGATTTCTGAGATAGCTATTTCGAGTTATTTAACTCTCTTCAGTCAGAACTCACCTGTGCAAAGGAAAGAATGATTTCTTCCTCCCATATTTGGGTTTACAGGGTGCAATCTAAAAAATAACCACTTGACACACACACACACACACACACATACACATACACATACACACACACACACACACTGATTGGCTGGGAGCTCGGCTGTGTTCTGATTGGGTGGAGGTGTGTTCTGATTGGTTAGGGGCTTGGCTGTGCTCTGATTGGATGGGGGGTTGGCTGTGCTCTGATTGGATGGGGGAGTGTTCTGTTTGGGTGGGGGCTTTGTTGTGCTCAGGTTAGTCTGAGTTACAGGGGGATTAGAGATGGTGAGCTGCATAGCTGTTTGGCTTTGCATTCGTGGTCGTGCCTCATCTTCATGGTGGGTGTCAGTTTGCTTCATGTATGGATTGGAGGGGTTTAAAGTGGCTAATGATGCAGCTGTGGTCTGGCTTCTGGTTTGTGGTCGTTCCTCATCATCGGCACGGGTTTGGGTTTGATGAGGCACGACACAGCTGAGCTCCCAGCCAATCAGTTCAAACCCCCACTGGCAGTTAAAAGGAAGAAACAGCTACAATCACACATTGCTCCTAGAAGCACGAAGCCGAAAGCACCAGCCTGAAGATGATGAATGGGACTTCGTCGAAACGTCGCCAAGACACTTCAAATATATATATCGACACTGTCTGAGAGTGCTTGCAGGAGCTTGATTGGGGAGGGAGAGATTGGGACAGCTGCTGCTGGCTTTGGGTGTGGCCGGCGTGGGTGGAGGAGAAGATAGAAAAGAGAAAGAGAGGAGAGACTGGGGGTGGCTATTGCAGTTCATCAGGTGAAGGTAAAAGGACTGCAAGTTTTATTTGTTTCCTTCATAACGAGGATATTTTAAACAGAGGTTAGAGTGGGAGGGAGGGAATGTCGTTTTAGTGCTTCCTTCGTAAGGAGAATATCTCAAACGGAGGTAAGAGAGAGATTGTGTGGAGAGGAATTGGCAGAGGCTCTTAGCCTCAGATTTTAATAATAAAGATAAAGGGAGGGTTTGACGCTGAAACCTGACTGAAGGAAAAGCAACAGAAGAGAGAGGAGAGACTGGTGCTGCGAAGCCTGGAAACTATTTGGACTGTGAATATCACTGCTGGTACAGGTTTTAAGACATTGTGGGGGAGTTGCCCTGGGGGACGAGCTATTGCTACAGCACATTGACTGTTGTTGTTTCTACTATTGTCTGGATCCGGGGTTTTCCTTCCTCCAACTTGATTCTGAATGACCACTGAGGAATCTCTTATTTCTGCTGCTTTGTCGGCCTTGGGCTGTTGGATATCATCATAGCATTGACTATTGTGACTGGTTACTTTCGTTCCTGGAAGCCCCCCCCCTTTGACGACAAGAGCCTACTATCTACTAATTCTGCATGGACTCCGCCTGGAAGAGACATCTTATCCACTCTTAGAGAACACTACTACAGGGCTTGACAAAGGGGGCTGGGGCTGGGAGGGCCTGGTTTTTGGCGGCCTCTAAAGAGGTAATGCTACACGTGGGGGCTCGTCCGGGATTTCCTGCCTGGCCCCTCCCCTTAGTAAGGAAGTGTTAGTCTTGTGTAAGGATATGAGCCAGGAGAACAATATGGACTCTAATGCGGCCACCAGGTGGTGTGAGGAGCAGAATAGTGAAGTGAGGACAAGCGTAGTAATTAAGGTCCCTGGTGATGTCTGGTCAGAGGGGCGAATTTTGCAGACATTAAGGGGTTTTGTCCCAGACCAGAGGGTATATGTGATAGATATGAGGGTGGATAAGGATTCTCTCCATTTTTATGTACTGCTGGAATGGAAGGAGAGCATCCCAGAGTGCTTTCAGCTTCAAAGTCTGCAACTGACAGAAGACGCCAGAGTGGGGGTGATCTTCCCTACTGATAGGGGTATATCTTTGACCAAACCACTAGGCCAGAAGAAAGAGAAGTGCATTTCCCTATCTACAGGGGTAGCGGAAGTAGGGGCTGCCCAAGTGGGGGGAAATTTGGCTTCTGTCCAAAATCTGATTGGAGGTTATTGTATAGGGACCGGATATAGGAAATTACATACTTTTTTGGGGATGCAACCAGTGCCAGAAGGAGAAGAGGAATATGAAGCCTGGATGGAGCAGGCAATACAAGCAGTTGAGTGGGATATACTGGATATCCATAAAAGACAACGGGTTAGAGAGCGTTTAAAGGGCCCTGCTGCAGAAGCCATTAGAAGTTTAATATTGGGTCAGGGACAGTTTACTGTGCGTGAATATCTCTCTTTGTTGCATGATGAGTTTGGGCCAGTTGAGAGGGTATCTGGTTTACTGTTCCAGTTGGAACATATGTACCAGAAGAGGGGCGAGAAGCTATCCGAATATATAAGGCGCTTGAATAGATTATTATATCAGGTAGTGGAGAAGGGGGGATTGGATCCAACTGGGGTGGAACAGGCCAGGATAGAACAACTCTCCCGGGGTGCTTTGGCTTCGGACCCTGTTTGGAGCCAAATAAAGGTCGAAGCTAGAGGGAATGCCTGGGGGTATCATGAACTTATAAGGAGGGTACGAGCAACCGAGGTTGTGGAGGAGGCTAAGGAGGTGATAGCTGAATTGCTGGTAGGACACCCTTTAGGCCCAGGAGTGAGAGAGGTAAGGGAGAAGGATGACTGGATAACTACTATGCAAACCCAGATACAGGAGCTAACCAAGATAATAACTTCCTGGTCAACAGCGGGTGGCCCACCCCTGAATGGAGGTTGGGTTGGAATAACCGATGGGAGGATGGGCTTGCCAACCTGGGATAATAATCCAATGAGATCAGTGGTCTGCTATAATTGTGGGGGCGTGGGGCATTATAAGCATGCATGTCCAAAATCATATAGAAGATCAGGGAACCCAGTATATTCGGGAAATTGTCAAGAGCCCCAGGTGAAGGAGCTAGCTGGGTGCCCGGTGATATCAGTCAGCCCCGGCGAGAGAGGGTTTTCTTGGGAACCTTCACCAGAAATGAGAGTAATGGGGGTTATTGTATTTAGAAGGACATGATTTACAATTGGGGTGGCACGCTTTTTTATGGTATGGGAAAAATAGAGTTCATAAATATTTTCAAAATCATATTATAAGAAATGCCTTATTAACAGTATGGGAAAAAATTAAAGCTAAAATATATCTTAAAATTCCAGGGTGGTTTTTCAACAATGGAGGCATTTATACATCCGAATTTAGTGGACTTTGAGAAAGTATGGACATATAAAGATATCTTAGATATTCATGGGAAATTAAAATCTAAACAAGAATTGGAAAATTTAGGAATTAATCTATCCTGGCGGGCACATTTACAGATATTAAATAGATACGAAAAAGATGTAAAAATGTATGGATTTTATAAGGATCAAAATGTGTTTGATAAGATTTTGTTGACCGCAGATGAGAAATTGATTAAGAAAATGTATAATTTTTTGTTAATCTTAGATATGGAAAGTGAACAGGTGAAAGAAACAATGATAAGATGGGCAAAATTTTTTGGCTATAACATAGAATTAGAAAAATGGCAAATGTTATGGGAGAGAAACTATAAATTGACAATGTCAACTTCATACAAAGAAAATCTGTATAAAATGTTTTATAGATGGCATCTTCCACCAGCAAGATTAGCAAAAATGTTTAAAAATATGTCAGATAGATGTTGGAAATGTAAACATAATTTAGGCACGTATTATCATATTTGGTGGACATGTGAGAAGGCAAAGGTTTATTGGAAAAATATACATATGTGGTTAGAAAAAATATTGGATGAACAAGTGGATTTTAAACCTGATTTTTTTTATTAGGCATTATGTCTGAAAAGAAGCAAGGATTAGGAATTGAATATGTATTAGTTTAGCAAATTTCGGGGTCGCAGCCTGAAAAAGGTTGAGAACCGCTGCTCTAGCCATTTCTGTATCAGCAAATCAGTCTAATTGGTAAAACCTAAAATCATAATTCATTTTTTTCCACCTCAAGCACAAAGTCCAGAAGCGGTTTCCAAGTAGAAACAAAAGTACTTATGTTCTTTTCTTTTATCAGCACAGTCAATTTGGCCATCTCTGTTAATTCCATCAGCTTTTGTAACCATTCACCCATGGTAGGAATCAAGGCATCCTTCCACTGTTGTGGATAGAGCAATCTTGCTGCTGTCACCATATATAAAATCAGAGTTCCAAATTTTTTTCTAGTTCTTTTTCCATTAGACCTAGAAGGACTTATTTTTCATTCTTGAACCTGACAAAAAAGTTATATGGACTATTCTGAGAGTTCTGTTGCTCATTAGCTTATAAATAACACTCAAAGAAATACAACAAAGAAAAGGGAAAAAAGTAGTAATGGGGGGAATATGCGATTATTCAATTTATTAGCTCCAGAAAGTGATCATACAGTACATCTTAAAGTTGCCAAGTTTGAAAAACATTGTAGGCTGTAGGCTTTGCAGACTGGCCATTGTGTAATGGGCAACAACGGTATTTAGCCATTCAGATTCTGGAAGTGACTTGTCCAGTCATTAATGCCAAGTAATTATGTTTTAATTTTGTAGAAGCCTATAATAACCAGGCACCTAGTGCTTCTTCATTCTGTTTCAATGTTCTAAAATATAAATATTTCTAATACAAATATTATTCATACTCACAATTCAGTATATTCTTTTGCTTTTCTTTTTATCATTAGGTAATTATGGGAATAACTTAAAAGATCTATTTGCTGAAGTATAATTGCAATTCTAATTGTTAAATATGCAATTAATAATTTGTTAATTATTTTTACTTTTAGAAAAGGATACCGGCTTATACCACAAAATAGAATATAGAACAGTGGTGGCGAACCTAGGGCACTCAACGATGCATAAGTGGGTTTTGGGTTGCAGTTTGGGCACTCAGTCTCTAAAAGGTTCGCCATCACTGATATAGAACATAAACAATACATACAACGAGTATTACACTATTTGTCACTGAAACTTTTTTATGTTGTCCATCTGTAAATCCATATAACATAGTTCTTTTATACAATTTTTTTCCTGCATAATATAGCAAAAGCCCCCTGCATTTTTGATGTTTTTGGTATGAATTTGAGAACTAATTATCTTTACATTTTAACAGGGTACCTGAAGTTGTTGCTCCCTTGACAAAAGACCAAAAACAGTCCCAGTATGTGAACACCAGCAGTTACAATGGGTCAGCTAAGGATCCCCCACATAGAAAGAAAAGAGGAAGAACAAGAAGAGCCACCAGTGATAATTATGATGCTGATTATACCACAGGTGGCGAATCTTGTGATGAACTGGATGAGAACTGGGACAGGTATTGGCAACTCCACCTATTTGGCTGTTGTTATAGCACTAATAGTCAGTAGAAGATCTTAGTTCTAGCAATTTCTAAGAATATTGATGATGATGATGATGATGATGATCATGGTGGTGATGATAATGATGATGATTTAAATCAGCGGTTCTCAACCTTTCCCGGGGCTCGACCCCGGCCCGCGCCGCGCAAGCACGGCACGACCCCGGGGCGCATCGCACTTGCGCGACGCGACGGCCCGCATCGTGCATGCGCGACGCGACGGCCCACATCGTGCATGCGCGGCACGACAGCCCACATCGTGCATGCGTGGCGCAACGGCCCGCATCGTGCATGCACGGCGCAACGGCCCGCATCGCAAAGGGGAAAAAATGGCCGACAAAAAAAAATGGCGGGCCCGCATTGTGCATGCGCGGTGCGACGGCCCGCATCGCAAAGGGGAAAAAAATGGCCGACCCGCCCCAAAAAATGGCCGACCAAAAAAAAAATGGCGGACTGCGGTGTTTGGCGACCCCCGTGAAATGGTCGTTCGACCCCAAATGGGGTCGCGACCCACAGGTTGAGAACCGCTGATTTAAATGTATATGCTGCCTCATGCCCAGCAACTCTGGGAGATATGGAAAGAGGAAGGAATAAAAATTGGAGTTCAGTCTCACAGTTATTAGGAATTAACAGCTAATGTTTTGACAAAAAATGGATGAAATACCTTTTTGTTACCAAGAAAAATACTAATCCTATCTGTGACTGAGATGAAGCTCATGCCTTTTATGAAAGCATGTGCGCAACAATGTAAAATTTTAGCATTCAGTAGAAGTGAAAGATAAAGTAGGTGTAGTTGCTGTATTAGTGTCATTTGATATCAACATATAACTATTTGCAGATAAGTATAGAACCATGAAAAGAAATGAACTGGGAGACTGTTTTCTCATAAAACTCAAATCAGAAACAAACAACTCTAGACATAATCTGTCAAACATCATTTTTAAAAAAATCACCCATACAAAATATGACTATAAAAATAGAAGCTTGCTTAAGGATCTTAACTATTTCATCAGCATTAATTAGCCCACATGTCAACATTTTAAAACAAAGTTCCTTGGGTTGGGTTGGGTTACGAAAGAGTGCAATCTGAGTATAAAATGTTGCTTTATTTCGTAAAAATCATTTTCAACCACAAATGCCTATGCCAAGATGAGAATTGCCTGTAGAAAATCAAATTAGTTGTTATATTTTGCTGTTTGGTCAATATACTACTGATTGTGTATAGTACATTTGAAAAAAGGATGCAGAAAATATAGCTTGTCAAGTACATTTCAAGAATTGGTGGAATTTGGAGCAAATTCTACATGGGGCTACCCTTGAAGAGTGTTTGGAGACTACAATTAGTGCAAAATGCAGCTTCGCAAACAGTTGTGGGCCTTCCTCGTTGTGCCCACATTTCATCAACTCTCCGCATGCTGCATTGGTTGCCTATTGGTCTCCGAGCCCAATTCAAGGTGTTGGTTATTACCTATAAAGCCCTTCATGGCATGGGACCAGGATACTTACGGGACCGCCTTCTGCCACATACTTCCCTACGACCGGTGAGAGTGCACAGGGTCGGCCTCCTCCGGGTCCCTTCAGTGAAACAATGTCATCTGGCGGGCCCTAGGGGGAGGGCTTTCTCTGTTGTAGCGCCTGCCCTCTAGAACCAACTACCTCCTGAAGTCCGCGTCTGTCCGACTCTCCCGGCCTTCTGGAAAAATTTAAAAACTCATCTTTGCCGGCAGGCCTGGGGATGATTGTAGTTGATTGTTGTATTGAATGTGTGTTTTTTATTGACTTTTTAGATAGCTTTGTTTGGGTTTTTTTTTATACTGTACTTTTTTGTTGTTTATATGTTGTTAGCCGCTCCGAGTCTCTGGAAAGGAGCTGCATACAAACCCAAATAAAATAAATACATAAATAAAATAAAAATAAATTCAAAGTGTTTTAGGAACAAACTAAATGCAAGTTTCTTCATTTAAAATCCCAGATATTTTTTGTTAAGATACGTTTTGATTGACGCAAATCAGTTTGTTTTGGGTATAATCTGACCACAGTTATGACACAAATCATTTTACAAGATCCATTTTAAATTACATGTCATCTTCTAGAGAGTATCCACCTGTATCATCAGACCAGCAAAGACAAGCATACAAGCGAGATTTTGATGCAGAATTACAAGAATACAAACGACTGCAAGCAGAACTTGATGAGATCAGTAAAGAACTCTCTTCTCTTGACAAAGAGCTGGATGACTACATTGAAGGCAGTGAAGAATATAAGGTAGCAGCTTTATTTAAACTGATATAAACAGATAATTCATGTATTTATTCACCACTTTAAATTATATAAGGAAAGGGATTATTATGTTTTTAGTTAATGTTGGTCCTAAAGTCTTAAAAGTTGGCCCTAGAATTGATCCTAGAGTTAAGGATGTTGCAACTGCTTTTTATTCAGGTCATGCCCAAAAAATAGGTTGAAGTAATTTGCAGTAATTACCCAAATCTTTTTCAGCTGTCTCACCGAGTGAATCATCTTCAGCCTCATTGAATATGATTGCGATTGCTTCACTGCTTCCTATTTTTGTTTTTTTTAATGTTCTAAAACATGAAGCAATATATACTTTTGCAAAATCAATAATAGGGTTAAGGACTATTAAGTTATTTTGTTTGCAGATGTTTTTTTAGGATACTGAAGAATTAAAATGGAAAAAAAATAAAAATAGCACCCAGGGAAAAGCACATTGGCATTTATAAATCAGTGTAATTTTGTTTCCTAGAAGTTAGTCTGATCGTACTTTAAAAGGCTACAAGCATTTATCTTTTTACAAATTTCATAGAACAGTGGAGTTTATCTAACTCAACGGTTCTCAACCTATGGGTCGCGACCCCATTTGGGGTCGAACGACCGTTTCGCGGGGGTCGCCGGACACCGCAGTCCGCCATTTTTTGTTGCGCGCACGCCGCGCATGCGCAGTTCGGGCCGTCGCGCGCGCGCGCCGCGCATGCGCAGATCGGGCCGTCGCGGTCCACCATTTTGTTTTGTTTTTTTCCGTCGCGCGCCGCACATGCGCAGATCAGCCCGTCGTGGTCCGCCATATTTTTTTTCCGTTGCGCGCGCCGCACATGGGCGGGGCAAGTGGGGTCTCAACCTGAAAAAGGTTGAGAACCACTGATCTAACTAATCAGACTGCCTGTGATTAAAAGCCTTTATTTTTTGAGCAGGGCAATGGGTAGCAATCTCTGATCACCTACTCAGCAATCACGGATTGAAGCTGCTGAGAAATTGAGTCTATCGGCATTTCATATAAACTCTATATCCCTGATTTAGAGGAAATGGCATTTTAAGGAAACTTTTAAAACTTGTTCAGACAACAAGGTTATCCATTTGTTATGGTGGTTAACAAAATAGTAGCTTACCTTTCACATGAAGAAGGTTAGTGTCTCAATACCCATTGCTTCTTCCTTCCTGACACATTAAAATCTTGACCTTCTTAAAGATCAACTTCATATTCTGAGACTAGTCTAACAGTATTGAAGTCTCTTTTCACTATTTTTTGGATCAGACATCCTTCCTGTCTATTCAACAATGGTTATAAAGAAAAATGCTTTGGGCTCCTTTTAGAATATCTTTTTACAAGTGCAGTTTTAATTGTTCCTCTCCATGCAAACACAGTTGAGATCAGAAGTTCAGTTGTAAGTCATTGCAGTTGTGGTTGTTAAGTGATTGATGGGTTGTTAAGTGGAGTGCCTGAGTGCCTCAGGTACAGTACAGCAGTAGGCAGAACCACTGGGTCTAGGCTTTTGAGGTAGTGGCTTAGGGCCTTCAGCAGTCTCAGCCAGCTGCACTGCCCCAAACCTTGACTTCATCTCTACTGCTGCAGTGGATGAAATGATGATATGGAGTTACATAATTTACTTTGTACTTCATCTTCTGAAGACAATATCATAATCTTGAGGGATCAAGATGCCTCTGCTTTTATGATTAGCTCATTAAGGTGGCTATATTCTCAATCTTAAAATGGTGATTTCTTTCAGGCTTTCAAGAAAGCTTAAAAAAAAGACATGACTGCTTTAAAGAGATGCTTATGTTCTGCATGTTTTAACGTATCTATACATATTTCAGATATTTCAAAGTATGTAAAGATTTAGCAGTAATTTGCCAGCTGCATTGGGTTTCAGCTCAATAGGTAAATTACCTGAATTAGGTAAAACTGGTTTCTCTTTGGGTAGTGACACACAAACCCATTACCCAAAAACAATACATTTAAAGAAGGACTTTCTTATTAGTGATAAACAGGATTGTTTGATAAGCAGTTTGCATAATATTTATATATTATATTTATATTATTTTGACTTATATGCCGCCCTTCTCCCCAGACTCAGGGCAGCTCACAGCAAATAATACAAGTACAAAAATATAAATCAATTAAAATAGTAGTATACAATATAAAAACTATAAAACTATTCCCACTCATACAACATACAGTCCCAATCAAAGGCCCAGGGGCAGAGCGCAGCTCACATGCCCCAAGCCTGTCTGCATAGATGTGTTTTTAAGAGTTTTCGGAAAGCTAGGAGGGAGGGAGCAGTACGAACCTCTGAGGGAAGTTGGTTCCAGAGGGCTGGGGCAGCAACAGAGAAGGCCCTAATCCTAGGTCCCGCCAGACGGCACTGTCTAACAGACGGGACACGTAGGAGGCCAACTCTATGTGCCCTAACCGGTGAAGGAAATGAAGGAAAAGGATTGGGAAATAATGAACTACTATATGGTTTCTAATTTGACACTGGGTCTTTTTTTTCATAGGCTGCAGCTGATGAATACAACAGATTGAAGGATATCAAATCAGTAAGTGGTTTTAAGAACGGTGGTGGCAAGACTCAGTTTAAGAAATAATTTTAAATGTTCATTGTTGAATCCTCATTTACATTTCAAATTGTTTAGTTTATTTCCTTACTCATTCTTCATCTCCAGGCTGCTATGTGAGCTCCTCATCATAACTCCTTCTTTAATAGCGGCTTCCTATTTCCCAAACACTCCAGGCAGATAGGATCATCTTGTGGAAACAGACTTTGGACCTGCCAAAGAAGGCAGAGGCACTTTTCCCAGGTCCAATTCTCTGTCTACTAGGATTTTATGACACCAAACCTTAAATAAGTCAAAGTGAAGAAAGAGGTATATATTAGGCAAATTTATATTAATCACAGTGATTCAAAATCTAAGAGTGCATATATATGGTTCAGAGAGAAAGGCACGAGAACAGTTTGATCTTCTCATAAAAGAGTTTGTAACTACCGTTGTAGGAAATGTAGATAGGTTGCCTTAGGGATCCTGAGTGTCCTGTTGGGGGACAGAATATTCTTATTCCTAGGGCACTTTGCTTAACAATAATACAATTGTCATGCTAATTGCTATTTCTTGTTATTTTAAGAATTGACCCTCAATCCATCTCAGATAGGGAAAGCTGGAAGGGCATTGTTATCTGCATCCTTAAGGGGGGATGGTGGTTGTAAAGACCATCAAAGGCTTTATGGTTCAGGGAATGAGATGCCTAAGGTAGATGATTTAAATGTACAGAAAAAGCTGCCATAGTTAAAGAAATTGTGATAGGCCTTGTATCAACAGAAACAGAAGACAGGAAATAAATTCAAAGGTTCAAGTGATGGAACTAATGTGAGTGATAGTATTAATTCTAATAAATAATATAAATATAGGATCAGTATATGGACCAACTTATGAAATTAATAAGGGCTCATCTTTGCCTCTGTATAATGCTGAATGTAAAATGAGCTCCGTATTCAGTACAACAGTTAATAGTATAGTCTTTCTTGACAATATGAGCATAGCTTTGTCTTCTCAATTTCTGATATCAGAACTACAATAAACAAATAATTCTTTTCTTTTTTTTTTGCTTACCTCTGTCCCTAATAAATGTTGAGAGTTCTTAATGCCTGGCCTGACTGAGAAAATACAAGTTAGACACAAGAAAGTTCATATAGATCTCTAATAGTAGTAAGCAGATTTCAGGTTTGTAAAATCTGTCAGCCAGATTTCAGAGACATAAAATAGAATTAAAGGCTGAGAAATTATCAGAATTAGATGGCAGTATTCCAAACACAAGTGATTGATTCCCTGGTTACCCTAAGTCTTTCTTATTTCAATAATATAATTTAAATGAGTCAATTTGTTGTTACTCTAAATCTAATAAAACCTGGCCTGGCTTCATCCCACTGTTGATTTATAACGTCCCAGAGAGCATATTTGGTCCATTGTGACAGAATGCTATCCCATTTATAAAAGAGAACTGTGCTTTATTTAATATTGCTGCTTAATTTGATTTTTAAACTGAAATTCTGGATCTATTTACTTAACAATTCCATAAAAACAAGCGGGAATTACTTATCAGGTTGCAATATGTAAGACTGTAAGATTCTAAAAATTGTAATGTCTCTTCTTGGATGATGCAAATTAACTCACAAGTTTTGTAAGAACAGAGCTTAAGTAGATATATTTTGTTTTAAGCCTGTACAATGTTTTAAGGCTGTACAATGCTTTGGATTCAATTTGGAAGAGTGTTTCACAATGCTCAAGAACACAAATAGCACTTATTAAAACAACTAAAGCGGGATTGCCCAGTTCTAGAAATAGACCCAGCTGCTTCAATAATTCATAGCACACGTTGCTTTCAGGTTTCTCTGCATTGTGAAGAAGCCAAGTAGAAAGACAAACTAAACAGTTTTAGTTTGTTCAGCACATTGTCTTTTAAGTACCTTTTATGCTATTATGGCTGTAGGAACTATAATTTCTTAATTTTGAAATATAGGACAATTTAATTTTATTACTATTCATTACTGTCATGAAAAAAATGGTCTTTTTCATGTCAAACTTCATTCCTGGTGATTTCATGGACACATAAATATTGTTGTTTTCTTGACAACAAAATAGGAGTAATTTTTCATTGTGTACTGTGGGATGTTTTTTTTGTTTTTGACTTCCCAGTAGCCCTGGGATGTCCTGGTGATTTCTTAATCAAGTCCCACCTTGCTTAGCTTTTTTTAAAATCAGCTAAAATTGGCTAGCTCTTGCCATCTGTTGTAATTATTTTTATGGAATAAAACAGGAGTATTGGTTACATTAATGTAGCACTGTATTCTTAACATTAAATTTTATAAGTTTGACATTAATGCTGCTTTGCATATTGTCCTTAGTCTGCAGATTATAAGAACCGAAAAGCACACTGCAAGATGCTGAAGAGTAAACTCTCTCATATCAAAAGGATGGTCAGTGATTATGACAGTCGGAAGTCATAACAAAAAGAAAATAAATCAGTCTGCATAAGAATGCTAATTTTCATTAAAGCTGGGATAGCTTTGTGTTGGACAATAGTGGGAGAGATCCTTTGTATACTTTTATATACTTTATAATAATATTTGTGCCATGTTTACCATGAAATAAGAATTCAGTATATGGGATCTTTTAATAGTTTTACTGAGTCAAGGAATTTTGACGACCTATGTTTTCAGAATTAACAGTGGACATGTTGCGCTTTTGCTTTTCTCGTCTTTGCCAATTCATTCCACTTTTCTCAGCATATTGCAATTTTAATTTCAGAAATATTTAATAAATGTTTTTCATTACATCTTATAGAATATAAATTGTGTCCTTTATCTGAAACTCCTGTCTTCCTCTCTTATTCTTAACCAATTTTATATATCTAGGCCACTTGTAAATAAAAAAAACCTAGCAGGCTTTACTTTCAAATGGCATCTAAATGGGCCCGTTGTTGATCAGCCAGTATAATATATTTTTATTGACAATGTGAAACTGAATGTAAATTTATTCTGTTAAAATCTCACCTTGTATTTTAAGTATCATTTTATTACAGAAATATAATTTTAGTACTAGCGTATTTGACTTAACTGTCCAATTTGTAATTGTTATGAAAATGCCTGTATGTTATATTTGACTATATAAGCAGCTACAATTCTATACAAACTTAATGGGAAGTCCCAAATCAACGGGGTTTATTTCTGATATTGTCAGCACAATTAACTGATCCTTTTAAATTGCCAAAAAATCTAGACTGCTCTGTAAAGACAGATCATATTATGGCCAAATGGCAAAACAGAAGTAAAAGCAAATGTATTCACATTATAAGTTTGAAGTTTGAAGTTGCAGTGGTGCTGAACAAGTGGTACTTTTAACCAGTCCTTCAAGTTCTGGCTGTCCCAATACCCCTATAGTCATGTGATTGCAATCTGAGTGGTTGCCAACTGGCTCACATTTAAATGGTTGCAGTATCTTGCAGTCATAGGATCGTCATTTGAAACCTTCCCTGCCAGCTTCCCAAAAGCAAAATCAATGAGGAAGCCAACAGAATAGATTACAAGTTCCTCTGGTAAGTTGCTCACATCCTCCCACGCTGGGCAGCAACTACCCCCTGGCCCTGCCTTGTTCACAGCATATGCCCTCTCTCTTTGCTTGAGAACTGTCTGGGACTTGCTTAATGATTCTTCTTCCCCGCTTAACAACACCCAACGGGGAGCGATGTGGTCACATGGCATCGCTCTTTATAATCTCATTGGAATGGAATGGAAATTCTGGTTATCATTGTTAATCCATGACTACCTGTAATATATTTAGTGTTATAATGTAATAATATTGATATGCTAAAATATATTAAATAATATAAATTTTATCATGAAAGCAAGTACTATAAAACAAGAGAACCTAACTTTTATATAGCTAATACTCTGTTAGTTTTAAATATGGGCACTCTTTTGACAATTATCTCTGGTGATGATTGAGTGTTGGTGCTGCTATCGAGCCCTGCTGATGATGGAAAAATTCTAAGCACTGAACTGAAAAAAACAGATGCATTCATTTTGGCTGTGTTCCATTGATGTACCTCATGAATGGAACTGGGGAATTTATTTTCTTTTGGTGGGTCCCCAAAACTGCTTGATTTTAGGTTTCTGACAGTGGCTGCATCTAGAATTCTTTTAGATTAAGAGGTGGGAGAGATCCTGGAGAATAAAAGGAATACATGCCATGCAATTATCAGAGGTATATGATGAATCTAAACTATTGGATTGCAAACAAGTTTGATTGTAGAACCATAGAGTTGGAAAGGATGCCAGAAGTTATGCAGTCCAAGGATTTGTTGGACTCTGTTGCAGGGTCTGTTGAACCATGTTTTAAAAGATTCATTGAGACCAGTAGGATTCAGTCATGACTCATAAATCCCACACATCGAAATGTAACTAGGTTTGGATCCATCTACTGTACATTTATGTAAGGATTGTAATATTTTTTTTTAAAAAATCACTTTTTCTTAACAATGGAAATTGTGTTTAAAAATATGTGACTAGAATGCAGTACCGACATATTGAAAGACTGGATTTCATTTTGTAATTTGTGATACAGTGTCAATAAAATTCAACTTTGTCAATATATAAACAATCAAATCAAGTGTTTTGTTTCATAATATGTTTCATTCTGAAGGAATTGAGGCTCCATGCAAAGGGACTCCACGCAGGCACCAGCTTCACCCTTATTTTCCCCATAGTATTGGATTATTGCAATGCACTCTACATGGGACTACGCTTGAAAAGTGTCCGGAAGATTCAGTTGGTGCAGACTGCAGCTGCACAAGTCATGTTGGGTGCCCAACAAAGGGTACATATAACACCCTTATTTCATGAATTGCACTGGGTGTCAGTTTGATCCTTGGGTCCAATTCACCTATAAAGCCCGCTTTGTCCTATCACATCAACCTGTTGCACTTGATCAGGCAGGTAAGGTACGCTACAGACTCTGTCAGTCAAAAAATTTCAGCTGGGTGGATCCAGGAAGAGAGCCTTCTCTGCCGCTGCCCCTGCATTATTGTAGAACATCCTGCCCCCAGAGGCTGGCCTTCTGAAAAAGGGTCAAAACTTGGCTCCGTGGCTTGGGGGCAGGGCACAGAGAACCACACAACCATGGGGCTGACTGGCCCCATGAGAACCCACTCCCCACCTGTATTAACATTTTGCTAGACAGAAGCTCCCTGAGGATGGGCTCAAGCATGAGTTCGAAAGCTTGGAGGACTAAACACTGACCGACCTAGATTGGGTCCTGTATTAACTAATGCTAAATGCATATCTTGGATTTTTTTTTACACTTTTCAAATGTTATGTTATCATTTTTAATTTAAAAAAATCTTAATGTTAATATTTTAATGTTAATTTTATATGTTGTTTATATATCGATTATATTATATTATATTCCCTGTCGGGGGGAAATGGATGGTTAAGAAATAGGAAATGTAAATACATTTTGCAGGTCTACATGGTGTTCTCAGTGCAGTTCTCCTCTGTTCTTTTCCTCCCATTGGGCCAAACAGTATTCCTTTTTGTTGGCCAATGGGAAAGCATGAAAAACAGCAGCCAACTGGCTCTTTATTCTTCCCCCTTCCTTGCCTATTCATCTTTCATGATGGGAGTGAAAATGCCCCATCCTATGTACAGGAGAACGGCAAAGTCCTACTCAGAATAGCGAGGAGAAAATGGAGAAAAATCTATCCAGTAAACCTTAAGGTTCACAGGTTATCTTGGCTTCATGAATTGAATGGTGGAAGATCCTGCCACAGCTCCCAAAGCAAATGTGCAAAAGTCTCTTCACAGCATTTTATTTGGAGTACTTGAGCCAAATGTTAATCAGTTCAGTTTGCAAAAACATTTGGAAGTCCCACAGAGTGCAAATACATATGAATATATCATAGATCTCAAATCAGCCAAGCCCTTGCATGTGGAAAAATTCAAAGTCTTACAGATACTGCTGGTTTTGCTACAAGAGATGAAAAGCTGTTTGGCATTTCAGATGAATTCAATTAATTGGTTTACCTCTTGGAATCTGATGCCTAGGGTGTCAATGTGTCCATAGGTTTTGCTCTTGATGCGAGCCAGTTTCATTATTGCACTTCTTTTTTTAAAGTTTATGTAACATTTTTTAAAATGTTAAAGAAAGCTAACATGCTGCAAAGGGTCTTATACATTGTATTTATTTCCTAGAACTTTTGAATCCATGGAGATTCCAGAAATATTTTTGCAAAATAGTAAATCCAGGCTAAGAACATTTCCTTGTCAAGAAGAAAGACAATACAAAACGTAAAGAACACCTTGGGTGTGAACAAGAGTACTGTATCCTCTTTGTGTGGGGTGTGTGTATGTAGTTATCTGTGAGTACATCTAATATGTTGTTAAAAATTAAGAGTGTCTCCACCTCCTCAAAATTTGATGAGCTCAACTTCACAGATGTATCTATGGTATATTCTTGATTTTTTTCTATGATCATCTTCTCTAGGTTGCTGCTGGATTTATGTGTAAATGAGATTTGTAAATAAATCCACAATAATGTATACACTTAACATGGAAAAGTGTAGGAACACTAGGTTTAGTTTCACTTCTGGACTATCTTGAGTTTTTTCATGAATGACCAAATTAGAGATATAGAAAAAATCATCAACCCTTTTCTCTGAAAAAAAATAACCAAGACTGTGTTCAGAAGCATTATATTGGGGAACAAATAAACTGTAGGAGAAGACCAGATTGAGCACAAGGGAAGGGTCAAACACATCATCACTTTGGAAATCCTTCATGCCCACAAGAGAACTAAGTCCAGCCCTCCTTGAATTCTGTTGACTCTTATCTACTACCAATTTGCCTTGACCATTAGTAGTTCAGATTTTTGTAGAGAGATAGCATGGAATAAACTTGAACTCATTTGAACAACCCTGGTTCCTGATTTCTTGCACCTACAGAAATGTCCTTAAAATATTCACTTGCCAAATTGGAAATGCAGTGCTTTATCAAACCAATTTGGTAGCACGGCTCTATTATTGGTAACCCTAATATGTATATTAGTCTGCTCATTTGATAAGCAATTGGCCTTGGAGTTGATTCCTGGAGATAAAGTGGAACACAGATTAGCTTTTCCCAGGTTTTGCCAAGTCTTATATTAAAGTCATAGCTGTCATAGTCTTCATCCACCACTAGGTGTCAGCAACTATTTGTTTTTCAATTTCATATATTTTGATCCCCCATAAAAAGATTAATTTGCTGCTTCCGTTAGTATAAGGGTGGGGCAGAAATTCCCCTCCTTCCCTTTCAGAGGTATTTTGCTTCTTGGGGATTTTTTCCAAGAAATTAAATGTAGAATAGAAAAAAGAAGATCGAATTCCTCATCCAGTTTCAAGCACGCTGTTCACAGTTGTGTTGGTTAGTGCTTTTGGACTTAGGTTGTTAGTAGCTTGGGCTGGTCCATGCAATACAGCCAGCCTTTCTCCTGTCTGGTTAGAAGGCTTTCCCCAAGTTGAACGGAATGGCCACCGCTGTTCCAGAATCACTGAAGCACCTTTCTTTCTTTGTCGCCTCTCTGGGGCGACTTAGACCCCTTTAGGTTCTCCAGGCAGGGTGAAATTAGCCATGCAAGCCTGCAACCGGTCGCTACCGCACAAAACCGGAAGTCTTGTGAACCAAACCCTTCCTATGTACATCCATACAACTGCCTTAAATTGACCCCTCCATGTTAGGCCAATTCAATCCAACAATCAGTTGCATCTGCAGAAACCAGCTGTGCTCTTGACTTAAATGCTCCATTAAGGCCTCTATGTATTTACCGGTACATAGCCAGCATGTGGCTATAAGATTATACTCTGAAAAATGTTCTCTCCCGCTCCCCCCAACTAATGGAAAAGAAACTATTCAGCCAAAGTGAGCTCTTCCTCCCCTTTTGCTATGTAGTGGTTTAGCGGATTCGAGCAGTAATACACTGGTATTCAATCACAATTGCACTCCAATCTATGATCCCATCATTTATTTATGGATTGCTTTCACTCAAGGTAAGGCCACACTTGGAATACTGCATACAGTTTTGGTCACCGTGCTGTAAAAAAGATGTTGAGACTCTAGAAAGAGTACAGACAAGAGCAACAAAGATGATTAGAGGTTAAAACATATAAGGAAAGGTTGCTGAATTGGGTATGTCTAGTTTAACAAAGAGAAGGATGGGGGGGGAATAGTGTTCCAATATCTCAGGGGCTGCCACAGAGAAGAGGGAGTCAAGCTATTTTCCAAAGCGCCTGAAGGCAGGACAAGAAGCAAGGATGGAAACTAATCAAGGAGAGAAGCAACCTAGAACTAAGGAGAAACTTCCTGATAGTTAGAACAATTAACCAGTGGAACAACCTGCCTCCAGAAGCGGTGAATGCTCCAACACTGGAAGTTTTTAAGAAGAAACTGGACAGCCATTTGTCCGAAATGGTATAGGGTTACCTGCCTGCGCAGAGGGTTGGATTTGATGACCTCCAAGGTCCCTTCCAACTTCTTCTTCTTCATTATTATTATTATTATTATTATTATTATTATTATTATTATTATTATTATTGTTATTGTTGTTGTTGTTGTTGTTGTTGTTAAGGTCTAATGATACCTATGCCTAAATATTGCACATAAAAACGAAACAGAGAACGAGGCTGTGTTGATCCGGAAGGGAATAAAATCCAAAGCTCAGAAATGGATTTTATGTTTGATACAACTACGCAAAACAACTTCCTTTCGGTTCAGCTGAACTCTTTATTAAGAGGGTCCTGTAGAAAGTCTTCTCCAAAATGCCTCTTTCAAGGATTAAACCTTTCTAACCCATTGGCTAATAACAAGAAATAATATTTATTGTGCATCTACGGTGTTTTCCCTCTTGTCTCGAGGTTTTTCCTCGGCGGAACTATGGTGCACCGTTTTTGAGCTGCGACCGGAGTGTTTAAAGAAGGGACGGAATCAGAGGGGAGACGGTGTTTGGTTGGGTTGTTGCCGGTTTTTTCAGGAAAGGAGTTGGTGGTATTGTTCGTCTCCTCGTTTTTCCAGACAGATTTTTGACGAAGAAAAGGAGGCTTGGTGAATCCCTCCAGTTCCGAGTATTTTTTTTTTTTACTCTTTCTGTCAGCTAAGAAACGCTGTGAGTGCAAAATGTTTTTCTCTTAAAATTTGTTCCGTTGCTCCTGGAAAGTGAACCTTCCACATCAGACATGATAGAGGCTGGCTTTTCTTCGATTGTAGCAGTCTTTGATCAAAGTTTTGGTCTCGTGTTTGGTGTTAATACCGCGTAATTCTTGTCCGTTTCTGAGGTTCTTCTTACAACCCACGGTCCGATTGTCACGTCTCTACCTCTAATCAAATCATATTTTGAGATTACTGGTTATATATTACTGGTTATATATTTTATTTTTTGTATTATCTATTTATTCACATAAATCTATAAAGTTATGTCAAAAACCGTTTAATACATTACTCTGTAAATCACATAAATTCAAAGGATATGCTTCTAAATTTGTTTCCTATGTACACAATAAAGGTTTAGACTTGCAGGGGTTCTCAACCTTGGCAACTTTTAAGACTTGTGGACTTCAACTCCCAGAATTCCTCAGCCAGCAAAGCTGGCTGAGGAATTCTGGGAATTGAAGTCCACAAGTCTTAAAGTTGCCAAGGTTGAGAACCCCTGGTTTAGAGATTGGCACAAGAGCTTAAAACCATAGCTGAAATTTATGTTTATACACAAGTTGGTCCCCTTGATGATGAATTAACTCAAATGTCCAAGATGCATAGGAATAGTGATGTTAACCTAAATGGATCAGAATGTATTTAGAAAACAAGGAAATGGACTGATTTCCCACAGAAGTAATAGAAAAAGGACGTGGAAGTGCCCCTTGGAATGCAGGGAAAAGAATTAATAGATTTTCAGAATTTTAAATGAAAGGATATGAACGGTGACGGTGAACTTTGTGGCCTCAAGTTTTAACTTGATGTTTTCCATGTAGCAAATATACACTAAACTTTTTTTTTTCAGAATTGAGGGAAACACAGTTGCATAAATTTAGTCTTGAACACAATTCAGGGATATGGTTACATTAGCTTTCTATCATTGTACATATTGTGTGTGAATATATGTTTTTGTGTGGCTATTAGTACAATGTTTTAAATTTTTAATTAGATTGTGATAATTATTGTTGTTACTTAACTAGGAAAACATTGACTCAAAGAAATGGATGATGAACCTGAAAGAACCAAACGGTGGGAAGGGGGTTATGAAAGAACATGGTAAGCTTGCTTTTTTAGCACTTAAGTTTTCCTCCATTTTTTTAAATGTGATATCCTGCTGTAAATACATTACAGAATTCTTACTTTTTGGGTTTTTTTTTGCTTCTAGGGAAATTCTTAAAGAAGATGAATCTGGATCATTAAAAGCGACTATAGAAGATATTCTCTTCAAGGCCAAGAGAAAAAGGTAAGCATTAACTGAGCACAATGTACAGTAAATTATATTGATATAACTTTATAATAAATGTGTAACTTGAATTTAAATGCAGTTAATTCCATTCCATTTGGATGTGGAATATTCAGCTCTCCCTTGTTTGAAGTTATATTCAGTCTGATAAATGAAATATAGCGCTGTTCTTATCTCTAGTGCTTTATTTTAAAATTCCAAAATATGTCTAGTAATATTTGTGTATTTGAAATATTGAGACTGATTTCAAGCAGGTAGGATATTTAATGTTAAAATTAAGTAAGTAGGACGTCACATGCCAAAAAGGAAAAGAGATTTGGACTGAGAAGGTAAAAATTGAATTCAAGCAAACTTTGTATATAGCATATTTGTATAACAACATGCTAATATTATTTAACATATAAATATTTCTTTAACAATTGTGACTCAAATGTCAGTTGAATGTGATAGGATTTATATCTTAATAAAACACAAAACTATACATGTAATGTGATGTTCTTCATTTCATTATAATTAAAAAGGTACAATTTGTTTATATATTTTAATGTAAATATAGTAGTACAAATAATGGAATACAGCCTGATACAGTTGTTCAGTTTGTTTTCAGTATCATAAAAGTTTAGCTATTCATTTAAATTGTGTAACTATTTTTTTCTGCAAATAAACTTTAACTCTATTTATTTTTAAATATTTCTAATTTTGCTGTTCATTTGGTTTAGAATTCCAGTTCATTGAACCTTGTGTCTGTTCCTAGAATAGGAGGCTTTTCTCACAGTAACTCATATTCTAGTCATTATGTGACTAGATACTGCAATGGGTCTGGCCTTGAATACCACTCAGAAGCTGTAACTAGCTCAGAATGCAGTGGTGTGAGTAGGTATGGGTGCATATCAGTACAGTGATGTAACATTATGTCATGAGCTGCACTATTGTACCAGTATGCTTCAAGGAGCTTCTGGTCATCTATAAAGCCCTTCATAGTACTGGGGCTGGATATTTGCAGGATTGCTTCTCCAGTTGCACCTGCCTGATAAGTTTGGACAGCTTAATATCCTCCAGGTCCAATCACTTAAACAATGGCACTAAGTCCCAGGAGACATGTCTTCTCTATTGCCATGTGTGTCCTATAAAACAGTATATCCTCTGAGGTAGATGTGGCCCTCACCTTGTTGATCTCTAGGAAGGAATATGTACTCTGAATTACTTTTATATATTGTCCTCCTAAGCATGTATATCGGATTTGTTCTTCCAAGTATGGTTGTTTTTTATTGTTTTAATCCTTTGTAAATTGCTCAGAATCATCAATGAGTAGGCAGCCTAAAATTAAAAATAAAAGTTCAAATAAGCACTTTTTTTAAAAGCCAGTAACTAAAACCTTAGAGCAGAATATGATTGTTAGTATGTTAGGAGATGCAATTTCCCCATGTGCCTCAAGTACAGGAGAGAGATAGGAAAATCAAGCTCTGTACTACTGATACAAGGAGCGAGCTTTATTAATTTCTGGATCTAAGATATGTAGGCTGCCAGAAAATAGGCCTATTTTCTTATTAGTATTTAATTCACTCCTTGCCAAGTTATTCTCACTAAACTGACGGATTTTATCCATGAAGATGATGCCTCATGCAACCAGGTGCTCATGGCACATAAGGCTTTTTAAGTCATAAACACTGCTTTGAATTGGAGCTGGCAGCCTGTGCAGTAATTTCAGAAACATTACCCTACAACGAGAGGATTGACCCTCTAGCAGTCTTAGCACGCTACTTTAGACCAATTGAGGTCCCTGTTAATATCCAAAGGATATTAATTATTAATTATTAATTAATTAATATTAATTAATTAATGTGTTACAGTAATCCAGGTGGGTAATGATCAATGCATGAATTACATGGATTATAACTTTTAGAAAATGTACAAATTAAAATATATCAACAGCTTACCTATGGACCATGAAGATTGCAATAATTATTTCTTATTTTATAGAGCTTTTGAACATCATGGACAAGTACGACTTGGGATGGTACACTTTCATTTTCTCATTTTGCTTCAAATAAAATTGATTAAATTAGACTTAGGCATTAAATGAAGTAGGATAAATTGGATGACACCTTATCTGGGTTTTGGTGTGGAAGGATCAGTGATTAAGGTACCAGGCTAGAAACCAGGAGACACTGAATTCTTTCTAGTCCTGCCTTAGGTATGAAAGTCAGATGTGTGACTTTGGGGCAGTCATTTTCCCAGTTCAACCCACCTCACAGGGTTGTTGTGGGAAAAATAGGAGGAGCAAGGAGTATTAGGTAAGTTTGCCGCTTTATTTATTAAAAAATAAAGGCAAGATAATAAATATATTATCTTTAATTGTGGTAAGTAATTTATTACTTGGACTAGTTCAGATACATTTTTATAATGCTTCAGGCAAAGATGTGAAGGTGAAGCCTCCCAAAAAAAAATCTGATACCTGCAGGCTGTACTTGACTTTTATATATTCAGGATTAGTTTCTTTGCTTTCAGTTGAGCTTTGATTTCAGTAGATCTTAAACAAGTTTATGGAAGTTTGCAATTTGTTACTCTACGTTGAAGAAAAAAACATTTTGAAAACCAATACATAAAAAGTTTTGTCACCTAAGGTTAAGTTGTATACAAAGGTAATATTTAATGCTATTTTTGAATACAATAGTATAGTTAATATTGGCTTTATGTTTTTTTATCTTTATAGATGCGCCATCTGTATGTCATAGTAGATGGATCACGAACAATGGAAGATCAAGATTTAAAACCTAATAGATTAACGTGTTCCTTAAAGGTGATAATTTTTGAAATAATTCAAAAGTGCTCCAAATCTGTATAGCAAATATAATGTGGGGTTCTGTATAGGAGAACCACTATAGACCAGGGATCATTTCTTAGTTTAATGAACTCGCACAATTATTCTTCTAATAGAAGATAGTAGGAAATAATATATCACTGGGAAAGTGAAATATATAAATATAGTACATTATTTTTCCTATTCGGTGAATATAAGAGTCTATTGAAATTGGTACTCATATATAAGGTATTTATATTGTAACAGTTTTCCAACGTATGAGTTATCAGCATATATTAACCTTTGTTTCAGTGAATTAGCATGCAGTTTAATCTCAAGCACATTAGCAATTTCTGATTTCATTGGGAATTAATCCCTAGAAAATGTTCAGGAGTGCAGTTTTACAAGGTAATTACAAACACACAAGTTCAATTTCAAGTCCTGCTAAACTCAACAAGTGTTGCAGTCAAAAAACATACATAGACTCCACTTATAATTGTTTTTTAACTAAATAAGTGGGCTGTGCAGAACTGGGATAATCGTTTTTGAAAAGAAGCTGACCCTTGAAGTATGCTTATTTTCATAAATATAATGAATAGATGTCACAGTATTTTTTGCTATTAACTTCTAGATATATTTTTAAACCACTATAGTGATGTTGAGAAATTAGTTTGAAAAGCATTTTTCTAAAGAGATGCAAAGAATTCAATACATTTGCCCAATATAAAATAGTATTTGATAGATTGTTTTAATGTTTCTCATTCTGTAGCTACTGGAATATTTTGTTGAAGAATATTTTGATCAAAATCCTATTAGCCAGGTATGTGCACTATTGAAACAAAGTTTCATAGTTATTGCTTCTTAAATTTTATATGTTTAAATATACAATTTCTTTTAAAATGTTGATGGTAGTAATAAGTTATTTTTGTTTTGAAGTTGGAGTCCTAGAAAAAGATTCTAATGTCTAAGCAGTATATATATATATTGCAAAATAAGATTAAAAACCACTAACATAATTTTCATTTCTGTCCTAGAAAACATTAAAGCTCCAGTGCATATTAATTCTGTACTAATACTTTGTTATTGGGTAAGGCAGCAGGAAATACATAATGGAAGATAAGAAAGGATTATATAGAATTTGAAATTATTCAGGGCAGGATGCTGCATGCATAGGACAGCCATTCCTGTAATTAACTTTTTTCCTTAATGTTTGGTAAACTGTTGTAGTTAGTTAACCATCTAGAGTTGGGGAAGCAAGTGTACTTTCTTTTTTCCCAGTTGTCGCAACTGGATTCTTGGCATAGTTTAGAATGCCAGAGCCAGCTTGGTTCTGCAATCTACGTGGATATAATTAATCTTTGTTTATTTTCCTGGATTATGGAGAAACAGTGCATGATAATATCCTGAAGCTCTAAGATTTAGAACTGTCATTTCCTTCTTTCCTGGGTTTCTGATTTCATTAGTCAACCTCTGTCAAGCCTGTTTTGTAGCCATATAAATTAGAAACTTAAAAAACTTGGGGGGGAGGAGATCAATGGTTCCAAGCATTCTGAAATCTGCATTATCAGATTCCATGGCTTTACAACACAATTAAGCAATAAAGAACTCCTTTATGTAACTTAATTAAGTAGGCAGACTGCAAAAAAGTTTCCTAGAGCATTTTACTCCAGTAAATATTTTGCAATAACTCTTTTTCTCAGCAAAATCTGTAGTAATACAAAGAGAAGCAATAATGTTTTGTATGTGGAGCTGTCCTATTCTGCCTGTTATATAAATATAGCCACATCTTTTCTGAAATATAATTTTCATTGCTCAATGAATCCTAATAATGGCAAACAAATTTCTTGCAGATTGGCATCATTGTAACTAAGAGTAAAAGAGCTGAAAAACTAACTGAACTTTCAGGTATTGATTTTCTTTTTCCTCAGTTCTTATTTCTTCCTAAAGTGGCCATTGTTTCTGATACAAATAATATGTATTGGATGTTGTAAATATGTACATTAGTTTTAATTTTCTAAAGGCAGAGAGAATAATAGCTAAATATCCTAAGTGAGTATTTTCCTTCACCTGGGAGAGAGCTAGGACACTAATTTGTAATGAGAGGTTAATTTCTTTTCATAGGGAATCCAAGGAAACATATAACAGCTCTGAAAAAAGCTGTAGATATGACCTGCCTAGGAGAGCCTTCTCTGTATAATGCCTTAAATTTAGCCACTCAAACATTAAAGTAAGTATATGTTGGAAATGTAAGAGTGAATTTATTTTATTTTATTTATTATTTTAAAATAGCAGTAAATGATTGCACTAATTATAAGTGAAGTTAAAAGAGCAAAAAATTGACAGGGCAATTTAATAACTTTTGCGTCTGAATACGTATTTCTGTCTCATGTTCTGGTCCTTTTCTTGACTTCTGGTTCCAGCGGTAAATCATAATTTCTTGTTAAATCTGGACAAATGCATATCTTGCCTACATACCAAACTGCAAACTGATTGCCTTAATTTATTCTTAGTAGATTGTTTCTGCAAGTCATTTTGAAATATAAAGACCCTAGAATGTTAGCTTTGTTTCCTCTAGCTCTGTTGGATTCTATTGTTGCTGGAAGGTGTGTAGTCTTGCACGATTACTGAAATAAACTGTGTTAGAATAATAACTTTATTGAATTGGTCTTGTTATTAATAATTTTGGAAAATTGTAAAATCCCATGTGATTTTTTTATTTGTGCTTTTATCAATATGAGAGTAAATGTACATTTTTATATATCCACATTTTTTTCAAACTACATATATGTAACTTTGTGTATCTGCATTTACAAACTTAGGTTTGCTTCTTTCAGTAAGAAAGGATTTAATAAAACCTTATTCCTCTGATTACAGTTGAAAGTTCAAACAGAGTTCACATATTCAATAAAATCATAAATACATTTGGAACTTGTTCTTGTAACTATTAGAAGTGAACATTTTATTGTCTTTAGGCACATGCCAGGACATACAAGTCGAGAAATTTTAGTAATACTCAGCAGTCTAACAACATGTGATCCCTCAAATATATATGACCTAATAAAGGTACAGAATTTATTTTGTTTTATTATTTAATTGTCATATTGGACCTGCTTGATAATTAAATAATTGGGTTGTTATGAAATATTGGAAGTTTTTTTCCTGTGATAATTTTCTATTCTGATAGTGCGTGTTTTTTTATTTTTGTCTTTTTTCATCCAAAGTCCTTAAAATCAGTTAAGATCAGAGTGTCTGTTATTGGTCTTTCTGCTGAAGTTCGAGTATGCACTGTGCTTGCCAGAGAAACTGGTGGTATGTATATTTATATACATAAAATGAATTCATAAATATACAAATGGATTTTTACCAAAGAAAGTGATGCAAGGATCATCATTTTATAGAAAGCTTATAGTTTTTAAAGTTCTCTATTTTCCTTGACCATGCAATATAAAGAATTTTATTTATAACCATTCCCTAATATATCTTTAATATGCTTCTGGTTGTGTTCAATAATCACTGTAAAATGTTGAACTCTTTGTTTCCTGTAAAACATTCACAATGCTAATTACCCCTTTCTGTCATGCATTTGAAGCATGACTTGAGAAATATTTTGATGATTGAGGACAACACTAAACATGTACGAGTCTCTGACAAGCGCAGGGTGATAGTGGAAGGAGGTTGGTGATGTGATTTTAAAAGAATTGTTTCCTTTCATTTTAGAGGGAAATTGTGGACTTGTTCTGTTTTAAACTATGTTAGCTATTTTAATGTTTATACTCCAGAGTTCTTTTTAAAAGTGTTTTCTGCTTCAAAGTGATAGAAAAACATGGTACAAAAAGGGATTTTGGAACAGATTTCAGCTCTGGGTCTCTGATAGTTTATTGCTGCTTGGAGGGATATAAGAAACTGACACAACAGCAACAGCATGATGGGAAGTGTGTTCGGTGTAGCTGCAAAGAACTTAAAATGTATATTTTTCAAACAACTGTCTTGCAGCAAATTTTATATTATTGATGTAATTTTTTAATAATACAAGAAAATAAATTAGGAGCATGTGGTGACTTTAATAAATGAATGAATGAATGAATGAGAAAATTCCTCAGTATTTGTTCCTTATAAATTGTATATTGCATCTGGCAATCAGAATTGACCGGGTCTTTCTGACACTTTGAATGCAGTAGCAACGGATGGAAACTAATCAAGGAGAGAAGCAACCTAGAACTAAGGAGAAACTTCCTGACAGTTAGAACAATTAACCAGTGGAACAACCTGCCTCCAGAAGCAGTGAATGCTCCAACACCGGAAGTTTTTAAGAAGAGACTGGACAGCCATCTGTCCGAAATGGTGTAGGGTTACCTGCCTGAGCAGGGGGTTGGACTCAATGACCTCCAAGGTCCCTTCCAACTTTACTATTATTATTATTATTATTATTATTATTATTATTATTATGTATTTTTATTCATGGTTAAATTATTACACTGCAGTAATGCAATCAATACACTATTAATAACACAGTCAAGGTTTCAGTAATATCTTATTTTAGTCAGCCTTACAAAAATTCAAATATAAGTGGATGAGAAACATTTTCACCATTCCCTCTGTGTACAGTTCTCGTATGTATTGGCTAGCCCAGGGGTAGGCAACCTTGGCTCTTTTATGATTTGTGGACTTCAACTCCCAGAATTCCTGAGCCAGCATGGGAGTTGACCAAAGGAGAAAACAGCACTTTTCCTTTTTAGAGAGTTTCTTTACTTGCAAAGAGTCTTTTTTTAAAAGTCTATAGGACAGTTCTAGCAGGCAATTCAACCAAGCAGCTGTGATTGCAACTTCTGTTGTATTATTTTCTGTATGGCAGGAACCTACCACGTTATTTTAGACGAAAGCCATTACAAGGAGCTCCTGATGCATCATGTCACTCCACCACCGGCCAGTTCTAGTTCTGAAAGTTCTCTTATTCGAATGGGTAAGAATTTTGTTACTTCTAAGAGTTCAGAATTGAACATGCAGCATTTCTGTAAATGTTCGATGCAATTCTCTTTATATCATTGTTTTAACCTGAGACATGCAGGTCATAGTGTGGAAACCTAGAGATAAAATTCTGTCATGTCTTTTTTCTTTCTAAGTTCAGCATGCAATGTCTCAATGGTAGCTCCTTCTACCATATCGAATATATAGTCATGTGTGCCAAGGATAGTTCTTTATTTTGTTAAGAAACACTGTATTAAAAGAAGTTGCATGCTCCTGTTCACTGAGAATTTGCACGAATTGGAACATTTTTGGATATTATGTTCTATATCTTGTCTGAATGCAAACTTGGACAAGATCAATCTTTCTAAGTATTTCTTTTTTCTTACATAGGCTTTCCTCAGCACACAATTGCGCTAATGGCTGACCAGGATGCAAAACCATCTTTTAGCATGGCGTAAGTAATATGTGGTTATATATTACATACTTCATTTTATAGGGCACAGTCTTAACGTTTGCCACGCCATTCAGTAGCTTGTGTTACATTTCCTACATCTTATCTGTATGTATAGGCAAACTCAGTCTTGCTTTTTAGCCATCAGAAATAGGAGGAGGTGATGTATTGAAAACGGCAAATACATTTTTGATACAACTGTTTCTGCATATTTTAAAATTTTAATCAAAATTAACTTTCACCAACACTTTTTTTTGTTCATGCTAAAAGTATTGATCTTTTTAGGTGTACTAATTACCAATAATTCAGTTGCTATTTTGTAACTGAAAATAATCCTGAGTCCTTTTTAGCATTTTATCCATTGCAGGACACTGAGATTTTCCCTACAAAATGTAGCATAATTGCTGGAAAAATGCAGTATAAAATGGAAGCACTTAAAAGTCATGATTTCTTTGATGTATGGCAATTTCTGTAAGAATTAATCATAATATTACTTAACATATCTGCCTTTAATTTTGTTCAAATAATTCAAGTACATTCAGGAAAAAAAGTATTCAGGAAACAATATGTGTTTCTATACAGGCATCTGGAAAACAGCAATGACCCAGGCCTTACATTAGGAGGATATTTCTGTCCCCAGTGTAGAGCCAAATATTGTGAGCTCCCAGTGGAATGCAAAGTGTGTGGTGAGTATCAGGGCTTTTATAGTTGTCTACCATAAATGAAACATAATAGCATGTTTTCTTTTTTATTCTTATAGTTAAAAACAAGAAGGGATAAAAACTTGTTCTCACAAAGTAGTTACAGCATTTCTACTATGATTAAATAGCACTTCCTCCATCTTTCATAAATGATCTATATTTCAGTTGCTTCAAGTGTGTCACATTCCCTAGAAAATTATATCTTTAAGCTGTTACGTGGGTCCCAAGTAGGCTGCTATTCTTATGACTTACTTAGCAATTAAAAATACAACTCAAATATAGTTAATCTACTGGAGTCTGAACAGTGGTTAAAGATTTGTTTAAGGTAGAAGCAATTTGTTTACAGAATGAATACAAAATAGTTTCCAAGTAAGCAGTATCTGTAAATACTACTATTACAAGAAATTAACAACGTAAGGCTGATTAAAGTTTTCTCCTGTACTTAAAATTGCCGTTTATCTGATGCTTCATTAATGAGTATTAATGCCTAAAGCATTCCTATCTTATTAATATTTTGCAGTTTAGCGCATTGCTAGATTTGAATACAAGTATGTTTTGAGATATCTGAATGAACTTATATACTTTTAAGATTATAATTTTATTGTCCTACTTTTTAATGGCATGAGTTGAGATTATAACTTAATAGTAATATACATTTCTGCGTAAGTATTTTAAATAGTACTTTAAACATTGTTGCTGGTCTATTAAAAAGATAGATTTACTGGAATGGGAAGTCCAACTGCACTTGTATCTGCCATGTTCATTAGAAACTTCAACCATTCCATTCCTGTGTACATCCCTAATTGATAACACCTGAATGAATTAATTCCACAATTCACTATGATTGAAATTAGACTCAACTATAAATCATGATAATTAATCACAGACTTTGGATTGGCTGTGGCTATTCTGTTAGGACTAGAGTTCAGTATGCAAATGCTCATTATCACACTTTTACTTCAACCTTTTAAGCAATTAGAATAAGATCTGGGACCTAAACTTATTCACTTGCAATGTTACATGGCTAAAATAAACTTAAAACTTATATATTGGACATACTATTTTGGGATGAGGAAAAGAGGTTTGAATATCTATAAAACCTATTTTATGCAGGACTTACACTAGTGTCTGCACCACACCTGGCTCGATCATACCATCACCTATTTCCTTTGGATGCCTTTGAGGAAGTCCCAGTGGAACAGTATATGGGGGAAAGGTATGTAAAAAATACTTAGGATTCTGTATCCAAACCCAAATTTTGTTCTTCAGCTAAATGATATATCTTTAATGTTTTTAGTTAAGTGCCCCTTGTTTAAAGTACATGTTCACTGCTAAATAAATATTTCAAATTATTTTTTTAGTTTATGATAAGATTTCTTTTGATTCTTCATTTATTACTGTTTCTTTCTAAGAGTAATTTAAGGTTTGAGGCAGAGTTCCAACTTTTTGGTATACAGGGGAGGGTCTTTTCCTGCCTTCTTCTAAGGCAGCTGAATACAGTTCCTTGGGTGGTGTGAATCCCTAAAGGGCTGTTCACCTAAAGAAAACTTTATTAATTTTTTTATGGAAATCATTGTATTCTGTTTATGTATTTTAAATAACGAGATTATACGGCATTATTAATGGCATTTACAATAGCAGCACCAATCTTCTTCTAATTATAGTAGTAAATTGGAAAAAGAAGATATATTTCCTAATAGAACTTTGCAAATATTTTTAAACAGGTATTGTCAGGGATGTCAGGGAGAAATCAGAGATCATCATGTAAGTATTTATTAAATTTAACCTATAAACTATTTCATATATATGTCCTTGCAAATAAATGTCTTTTGGGGAGCTTCATATGTACATCACATTAGATTTTGGGCCTTAAAAATAATTATTTTCAGTCTTAGTAATAGTAGTAAGGTTGGAAGGGACCTTGGAGGTCATCTAGTCCAACCTCCTGCTCAGGCAGGAAACCCTATACCACAGGTCGGCAACCTCTCTCTCTCTCTCTCTCTCTCTCTCTCTCTCTCTCTCTCTCTCTCTCTCTCTCTCTCTCTCTCTCTCTCTCTCTCTCTCTCTCTCTCTCTCTCTCTCTCTCTCTCTCTCTCTCTCTCTCTCTCTCTCTCTCTCTCTCTCTCTCTCTCTCTCTCTGTTTGTTTTTTTGTTTGTGTGTGTGTATGTGTGCAAAAGAGAGTGCACTCACAGTGTTCTCCGAGGAGCTGAAAAGCTTATTGGGCAGAGCTCCTCCCTTTGCTGTGTCTCTGCAGGAAGCAGGAAGGGCAGAAGAGAGCTACGGTAGCTAGCCCAGCTATGCTGACTCAGGAATTCTGGGAGTTGAAGTCCATGAGTCATAAAAGAGCCGAGGTTGCCTACCCCTGAGCTTGTTGGAGAACAGCTTGAAGCCAGCTTGCCAGATGAACAGCAGATAGGAGAGAGGGAAAGAGGGGGGGAGAGAAAGAGAGAGAGAGAAAGAGAGGGAGGGAGAGAGAGAGAGAGAGGAAAGAGAGAGAGAGAAAGAAAGAGAGTGGGGGAAGAGGACTGGCAGACCAAGAGCAGATAGAGAGAGAAGGAGGGAGACAGAGACCCTTTTGACATCTAAAATGAAGATAACACTGCATATATCCTTTTTTACCTGTGTGTGTATGTATGTATGTATGTATGTATGTATGTATGTATGTATGTATGTATAAAAATTGGATTGCTAACAAAGAATTAAGGGAGAATGGAATAGCTATTTCGAGCTAATTAGCTCTCATCAGCCAAACATACCCTTCTGAGATTCGAACCTGGGCTGCTTGCACTTTAGGCAGCTGTGTTAACCTTTAGGCCACAGGCTCTTTCTCACTTTGTCAGCTGTGTCAGGGAGGGAAGAGACAGGGGAGGAGAATGGTGCATCAAAAAACAAACAAACACTCAAGATATATATATATACACACACACAAACATAGACACATCACACCTATAATAAAGCTAAAAAAGGATATATGCAGTGTTATCTTCATTTTAGATATCAAAAGGGTTTTGCTGCTCCTGGTGTTTTGTTTTCGGTGGGAAACGGGTCTAAGTGGCTCTTTGAGTGTTTCGGGTTGCCTACCCCTGCCCTATACCATTTTGGACAAATTGCTGTCCAGTCTCTTCTTAAAAACCTCCACTGTTGGAGCGTTCACCACTTCTGGAGGTAGGTTGTTTCACTGGTTAATTATTCTAACTGTCAGAGAGTTTCTCCTTAGTTCTAGGTTGCTTCTCTCCTTGCTTAGTTTCCACCCATTGTTTCTTGTCCTGCCTTCAGGAGCCTTTGAAAATAGCTTGACTCCCTCTTCTTTGTGGCAGCCCCTGAGATATTGGAACGCTGCTAGGTATCATGTCCCCCCTCATCTTTCTCTTCATTAAACTAGACATACCCAATTCCAGCAGCCGTTCCTTATATGCTTTAGCCTCCAGTCCTCTAATCATCTTTGTTGCTCTTCTCTGTACTCTTTCTAGAGTCTCAACATCCCTTTTACATCGTGGTGACCAAAACTGGATGCAGTATTCCAAGTGTGGCCTTACCAAGGCATTGTAAAGTGGTATTAACACTTCACGTGATCTTGATTCTATCCCTCTGTTAATGCAGCCTAGCACTGTGTTGGCCTTTTTGGCAGCTGCAGCACACTGCTGGCTCATATTTAGGTGATTGTCCACCTTGACATTGGAATAGACCAGATTTCATTACAATATAATAAAATTATTGCTTATATTAAATAGGATATTATCATTTGCTTAGAAAATTTTAAAAAGCATACAAAGGGCATTGGTAGTTTATTAACAATGCTATGATGTGCTAACATGTAACTTTTAAATTTCATTTTTCCCCTCAGGTCTACATCTGTAAAGTCTGTCATAGTGTATTTTGTGTTGAGTGTGATCTTTTTGCTCATGATACCTTGCACTGCTGTCCAGGTTGCATTCACAGCCATCCTGGTCCCTCCTGCATTTGATGCCTCTCATTAAATATTACTTCTTGTACATTCCTCTGAGCAGAGAATTTTCACCAGTTATTGAACATCTTCAACAAATTAGGTTAAAGAGAAAGATAAGGAAGATGAGTCATCTGGAGGTGTATCTAAATATGATTTTATGCACCATTCTATAATGTATTTAATGGATACATAATTCTGTGTTACCTGTATTTGTTTTTGCTAATGTTCTTTTGGAATAATATGGAATAATGTGCCAAATTTATCTTGAAAATATTAAAATGGACATGTGCATTTAAAATATGAATCTTATTTATATGTTGCTTTTCTTAAATATATTTTCTGAAATTATAAAGGCTATAATTATAAAGGCTATAATCTGACACTATTAGAAACACTTCATAGCAGTCATTTTTATATACCTGTATATTATGTCTGGATTTACAGAATACGAAGTTTCTTTTCTGGGATAGGCCCCTGTGCCTCTTAGCTTCCTTTGTCCATTCCATTAAGTGTAGGGAAATGTTGAGATAGATTCCAGACAACCAGTGTGCTTCCATCTCAATAATTTTAAAGTACTATGTATTTTGCTATGACATTGTTTACAGTTTAAAGATGAAAATTTACAAATGTCCAACTCTTCTTTAGCTTCCATAGGCAGAAGAGAAAGTTGCCTTCTATAAGCATAAGTTATATTTAAAGTGATTTTTCTATGCAGAATATTTTATTAGAGATGTAATTTTAATTAGTGAGACTGGGAATATAATTTTAAAAATTACTCTTAAATCTGTTAACAAAATCTGCTAGTATCTAGAATATCTCTTCAATGACATCCAAAGCAACTCATAGTGATACTAAAATGATGACACACGTGATTATGTAATTATGTATAATGTGAACTTGAGGTGAATGTACTTATAATCCTGCCTCTTATTTTCCCATAGCAACCCTGTGAAGTGGGTTGGGCTGAGAGAAAGTGACGGGCCCAAAGTCATCCAACTAGCTTCCATGCCTAAGTCAGGTCTAGAACTCATAGAACTCAAACATTCTAAGGCAGCACCTAAATCATTACACCAAACCTGGTATAACTTTGTATTGGGGAATTGTTATGCATTTCTTCAGACTTGGTTTAATATCATTGTTCTGATCAACAGAGACAAATTAATCAGAACTCCGAGGCTTGCAAATTCCTCAAAGAACATGTTTATTGATACAGAGTATTAGTACTTCAAAAGTGAAACCAAGTCTGAACAGATGTATAACAATTCCCCAATACAAAGTTAAGAAATCCCACCCCGAAACTATGCAAGCAATTATGTTTCCCCACTCAGCCTGTTGAGCTTTTTATGAAATGCCCAGCCCGCAGTCTTGGGAGCAGCCGATGACCTTGGTTTCCATGAGAGAAAGTCCGAAAGAGAAAGTCTGTTTTGTCTAACGCAACATCTGGCAAACCCCCTCCCTCCGTGCTATGTGGCAGTTAGGAATGAGAAAGAAAAAGATGGCTGCAACCATGCTCATTCTAAAGTTGACACCTGGCTATCGTGGAAATTATATATTTATATATTTATATCAGGAATCTGGCTTAAGTATGTAAATTGTGGCAGTTGCATGATTACATTTCTGCACGTGTATTAATTTGTTCCTGCTGCAGACACCATTGTTGCTTTGTATCCGTCATACCTTTAGCTATAGTTTTAGCAGCAAAGCAGATGATTATTTGCAGAAATGTGTCCTCTAATTTTTTATTGTAATTTATCTAATCATATGTTCTGTATATAAAAAATAAAACCTAAATATGCTTTATTTTCATTTGGCATGTCCAAGTATGCCACCAGTCACTGTTAAAATCCTGCCTTTTGTTTTCAGAGTACATAAATAGTACCCAGCTCCAGTGATTTAGCAATCAGTCATTCAAGCAAGCAAGCAGAATACTATTGTTGATGCTCCCAATAGCTATTGGGAGATTTAAGGCTGTTTTTGTTCCATGTCCTGGGCTGAATCCCAACTGAAAAGGATCTAGATTAGGATTTTTCAAACAGGGCTCCAAGGAACTTGGGGTTTCACAAAGACTTAAATGGGTTCCACAGAAATAAGAGGAGGGAAATCTGTTTGCAAGAAACCAAGAAGAAGAAAAAAATGAACTATCCTGTCCTGACTTTTGTGAATGTTCTGTGCAGGAGACAAACTGGCTGCCTTTCCCACACTATGCATACGTACAAAACTTGATTCTCTGCCTGCCACCAAATTCTGACACACATTCCTAACCGCACAAGAGCAATTGCAGGAAGTCTTTCCATCTGTCTTCACTTTCTACATTGCAAACAGTACAGTCTTTGTGTCTATGAATCTGTAAGTCCCCAAGGGGCCCATTTGATTATTACACTTGACACCTTGTGCACACCTACTTAGGTATAAGGCTTATTGAGCATTATGGGGACTTTAACAAGCAAAGACAGACAGGAGGAAGATGCGTGCCTAAGGGGCCTCAGCTAGGCCAGTGTTTCTCAACCTTGAGAATTTTAAGGCATGTGGACTTCAACTCCCAGAATTCCACAGCCAGCAACGCTGGCTGTGGAATTCTGGGAGTTGAAGTCCACATGCCTTAAAATTCTCAAGGTTGAGAAACACTGAGCTAGGCATTCGCATCCCATTAATCCCCATCCTAAATATATGCGCCCTAAAGTATATGTATATATTTTTATTTTGTTTTTCTATTATGCCTAGTATCTTTAAAATGAACATTTTTATAGATAATTGGTTACCAGACTGGTACAATATCAGACAGTATACAAAAAGATGGAAAAAATAAAAATTCCAGGGCTGCTGATATTGCTGCTTCAGGCATGTTTTTAGAGATTAAATTTGACTGATTTCATTTGCATTTCTTTCTTCAGAATTTATGAATATCTGAATATAGCTTTAAAACAAATTTCCCAAATTGCTAGTGAAGCATTGAAATATGCGGATATTTTTGTAAGACAATCTGTACACAGGAAAAAAAAATGACCATAGAAATAGGTTAAATCTAGATTACATCTTTGCTCCTTATCTTGAACTTTTATCCAAGGAATAGCAATTACATTGTAATCATTGAAACTAATTTATTTGGTTAAAACATTAACACACTCTGATAACTGAAATTCAAGTTTTATTTTTGTTTTTGGCATTTATAATCAACAGTTTACTTTTCATTTCATTAGCAACATTAACACTATAGCTCTTGATCAGGGTTCCAGGATTTTTTTAAAGACATTCCGTGGTTTGGAAAAGTTTGAAAACCCCTGATTTAGACAATCAGCTTCATTTAAGAATCTCTAAATTCCCATCCCCCACTCCTACCCCTGCACTAGACGTTGCTACACAAACTGTTCTGTCCTTGCTTTTGCTTTCCACAGATACATTTCTCAATTGAGGAAGTCTTATTTTTTCTCACTTCCTCTTTCCTGTAAAGTTTACTTTTGGTTTGCAGACTGAGACATCCTTTGTTCCCTGAAGCAACTCATTTCAACAGTCCATAAATCAGGACCTGGAAACAGGTAGGTTCCAATGCTAAACTGAACTATTATTTTCATGTATGGTGGACATGTAGAAAAATTAAAGCCTTCTGGAGAAAAATATGGTGGACACTCCAAACCATACTGAAAAAGCATATTGAATTTCTACCTCAGTTGTTTTTGTTAGGGATCATAAAAGACTGTACTACCACAGAGACGAACTTAATTCTGAACTTGATCACAGCAGCGAGACTGTTGGTGGGACAATACTGGAAGAAGCCAGAAATACCACCTATTGAAGAATGGACTTTGAAAGTAATAAATTTGGCAGAAATGGCTAAAATATCGGCATATTTGAAGGATCGCTCAAATGAACAATATATGATAGACTGGAAACATTGGATAGACTACATACAAGAGAAACACCAATCAAAGAAAATGTATCTGGCTTATAGTTAAATCTGGACATACGGAGTGAAGAATGTTTACAAATTTAAATCGATTGTATTAAGTTGGATAGCAGTTAACTTGATTTTCCCCCTGGTTTACATGTACAAATATATATCTATCGATTAATGGAAGATATATATTAAATAGACTAAGAATGTACTTGTTGAAGGGATGGGTATATTGACATGAAAAATATTAATTTTAATAAGATGACTTGTTCGTTTGATGTCCAATGGATTGATCTGAAAAGATAGTTAAACTTGGACACACGGAGTGAAGAAGGTCTACAAATTTAAAATGATTGTATTAAGTTGAATGGCTTTAACTTGAACTTTTTCATTGTTTACATGTACAAACGGATATCTAATAATAAAAATTTTTAAAAAAAAACAGTTTGCAAAAAAAAAGAAAGAAAGAAGAACATTTGTAGCTCAGAGTTCAAATAAGGGTCCTTGGTGCTCTCTGAGCTTGCTTGTTTTCTTGCAGATGTTTCATTACCCAAACTAGGTAACATAGCACTGATGATATTACCTAGTTTGGGTATTGAAATGTATTCAGGTAAATCGAACTATATTTGAGAATGAATTAGACATTATTTAATATGGTGACAAAGAATACAGTAACTGTGAAACAGGAATATACATTCTTATTTCCTCCTATCTCTTTTTTCTCTGTGTTTCTTTTGGTGTCAGTTTTGATTTTTTGGGGGGTGGGTGGGGAGAAGTGAAGCAGTTGTTGCTATTTGGGCAAGTGCAATATCACATATCTGCCCCAGCCCATTCTTTGTACTCATTAAGTTTCACCTTTAATTGAGCCCATGAACAGTGGGTGCAAAGGGAAAGAGGCCATGTTAATTTTTTGTAGATATCAAGAGAATTGTGAACACTGCCTGAACTGGTGAAAATAAAAAAATATTTTAATGCCAGAATCGTGATCTTATTAGTACCACAGCAAGAAGCCCAAAGATTGTTATAACTTCTGATTTGGGTTCAGTCTGTTTATTCATTTCCAAGCCATTCACACAAATCTGAATTGCAAGTGGCATTTCATCTATATTCACACATAAGAAAATATCCTAGAAATTTGTTTTTGCATTGTTTTGCATGTAACAAGAAAAAAATGTGAGAGAACACATATAAATACCATGTGCACAAAATCTACCTCTATAATCAATGTAGGTTCTTTTTAAACTTCATTGATGTTTCTTTTTTTAGGATTTTTTTATTTTTTATTTTACTATACCAAATGCAGGACGATAAATAGATACCACTTTGGTGGGAACGTAACAGTGTTCTGTGCGCTTTGACGTATAGTCATGCTGGCCATATGGACAACACTGGCCCTCTCGGCTAAGAAACGGACATGAGTACTGTCCCCTACCTTACTTTTTAAACATTCATTCAGCTAGCCACTCCTCAGCAGATATTATGGGTAGAGATTAATAGTTGTTTTTGCAACCAGCAGTTGAAGCTCAGTTGGAGAAGGAAATCAACTGATTGTTTTCCTTAAATACTCTTGAATTAAAACTATAAGACAGCACTGCTTACTATCCTAGAAATAGGACTTAGGGCAGCAAATTTTAGACCAGTCAGATTTCTGCCACCTCAAGGACTGGTGGATTGCAGTTTATTTTAACTGTATTATCTCATTTACAGTGGCAATGAATGCACATAATTGGCTAAAGCCAACATTCATTCTCCTGAAAACCTAGCAGTTCGAAAGCATGCAAATGCAAGACGATAAATAGATACCACTTTGGTGGGAACGTAACAGTGTTCTGTGCGCTTTGACGTATAGTCATGCTGGCTATATGGACAACGCTTACAGTGGCAATGAATGCACTTGAAAGAACAGGTTATGGATAGACCATCATGGGAAAAAATTGATCTATATGGTTGCTAACAGTAAAAAATGTCTTGATTAATCAAGCTAGCTGTGCACTAAAATGTAATAAAAAAATAATAATTCAGTAACGCTCTAAAAAAATAGTAAAATGTACTACTTGTGATAGCAAAGCCATATTACTTTCTGTTAACTACAGTCCTTGGGAAAAAAAACACACCATAATTATTACTACTCTTTGCAATAAAGAATGTAATTTCAGAACTGAGGTCATTTATGATGTATTGACTTATAAATTTTGTTTTGTTTTTAATAGAATGGCTGCCCAACAGAGTTCTGCAGATATCAGTAACATTTCAGAGGTGCATTCCTCTGATATTGTGGATTATTACACTAAGTCTAATCTTAATTATACCAAATTTATGGAAGAAATGGAGCTAGGTCACCACCAGGTCCGCAAGCAACTGCAAAGAGGGTTTAATCCTACAATGAGAAATGAAGCCAAAAGATTAAAAACTTTCCCCTCCATATCTCAATCAACTTGGGCGCCCACAGAAATGGCTGCAGCTGGCTTCTATTGCAACAATGTGAAGTCTGCAATACAATGCTTTTGCTGTGGACTAGTTTTGCTTAGAAGAAGTTTGAAATGGTCACCTTTTGACAATCATAAATATTTTTGGTCCAGTTGTGATTTTATTTTAGGCAAAGAGGTTGGAAATATCTCTAAATATGACATTCGAGTACGGAATCCAGAGAACAATTCTCTAGAAGTAAAAAATAAGTACAAAGAAATGGAGTCAAGACTTGAATCCTTCACCAACTGGCCATTTTATTGCAAAGACATACAGCCTGCTTTACTAACTAATGCTGGATTTTATTTTACAGGTAATCTCAAAACATTTATTTTCTAATTTCTAAAATATTGCCTCTGCTAGATTTCCATGCTCTAAAGACCATGGAAAGCAATGCAAGTTTTTTGTTGAGATGCAAAATTTTGCTAACAGGCTACTAAACAATACTGCTACAATTTGCTGTCCTTTAATTGTACCACATTTCCAACATTCTTTGCTGTTGAGAAATATTGCCATTTTTTTGTTGATCAGTAGCACTATTCCCACTATACACCAAGCCACAAATCCAAACAAGTCTTCTTACTGATGTTTCTGGATGCTCATTCATATTAACTGGGCTTTTTGGCAATGCAGAGTCCTTATTTATTTTCTCCAGGAGGTGCTAGGTATCTCATAAGCCCATGGACCAGAAGAGTCATTACAAATATTCTTATAACTGGTGGTGATCCAGTTACTTTCTGGGTGCAATTCACAGGTTTAAAGCCCTACATGATACACTGTCAGGTTATTTGTGGGACTGCATATCTGCCTGTCATAGCATATTGGTTAGAAGTCAACACACTCCAGGATCCTTTTTGAAATGTTGTTATCTGATAGAACAGGGGTTCTCAACCTTGGCAACTTTAAGACTTGTGGACTTCAATTCCCAGAATTCCTCAGCTGAGGAATTCTGGGAGTTGAAGTCCACAAGTCTTAAAGTTACCAAGGTTGAGAACCCCTGTGATAGAAAGAATATCCCTCATCCTATGGAACACCCTCTCCCATGAGATGCCAGGCCCACACTCCCTTAGTCTTTTGGAAGACCAGGCTATTCCCCCAAGCACTGAGTTAAGTGGCAACTGTAAATGTGAATGTCTGAAGAATTGTCTGGGGCAACAAAGGATTGTTGCTGTTGTTGTTTTAGATGGTGGTATTTTTTTTTAATGTTTTTGACTGCTGCTTGTAAGCCACCAGGGTGTTATTGTATGTAAAGTAGGCAGCAATGCAAATCTAATAAACCAACCATCCTGGTGTTTGAGCCCTGGTGGAGCAGTGGTTAGAATGCAGAATTGCAGGCTAATTCTGCCCATAGCCTGGAGTTCAGTCTTCAAGATTGACTCAGCCTTTCATCCTTCTGAGGTCAATAAAATGAGAACCCAGATTGTTGAGGGTAATATGCTAACATTATAAACTGCCCAGAGACTGTTGTAAAGCACTATAGGGTAGTGTATAAGTCTATTGCTATTGCTATTTTTCCTACGTTTACATTTGTTTCATAGAATCCAGTAGAAGCTACGATTAAGTCTATAAATTTAATATAGCATTTTGTATATGTACTACGTATACAGGATGAATCTATTGGGTTTCATGAACAAGGATGGTTAATATAGCTTTCCCTGTTAATATAATCCTCTGCTTGTGTGAAATTCTTATTATACTGCTTTGCCTTCCAGAAGGATAGCTTCAAAGTACAGGAGTCAGATGAATAGCTCAGCTCTGTGTAATTGTCATTCATGCAGGCATAAAGGACACAGTTCAGTGTTTTGCCTGCTCTGGGTGCCTGGGAAATTGGGAAGAAGGTGATGATCCATGGAAAGAGCATGCAAAATGGTTTCCTGAGTGAGTAATGCACAACACAAGTTCACAATCTCTTTTTATGCCTGGTTCTGATATTGAAGATACCAGTACTGTAGCTATATTCCCAGCAGCTGAGACCTCATTATCAGATCCCTTGAAGCAAACTCAGGATAGCCAAAGGACAGAGGGACCAACAGTACCTTTGATCTGTGACCACCAACAGCAAGCTTGTATACTTACCATGTCTCCAGATTTTTTTTAAATATATTTTTATTGGTTTTTTAATTTTTAACAGAAAAAGAAAAATGCTCAAATCGAATCATAGTGTTAAAATAAACAATAAACATAATTACAACATAAATACATATTTTAAAATCATCCATTAACAAAATATTAGTACATATTTCAATACATTTAATAATAATAACTCAACTGAAAATAATCATAGACCACATTTACCAAACAATTAACATTACTGCCCGGTACCCCCACCACCACATCCCCCTAACCCTAACCTTCCCCCCTCACTTACCAACTATCTACCTACTCTCCTCCCTCCTTCTCTTTCTCCCTCCTTCTACTCCACCCAACCAACCCGTACTCTTCCCCCTTCTTATCAACTTTCTACTTACATCAGCCTTCACTCCTCCTTCCTCTTTCCATCAGATGTGGTGCCCAGAGGCCCCCCGAGCAACCCCTTAATAACAATAATTACATATTCTTGCATCAACCCCAATTACAGTTGAGAAAGCATAGTATATAAAATTATAAACCCTCCCTACCCCCCCCTGACTTCCCAGAGTGAGTACAGGGTAAAACAAAAGAAAACCCACTACTTCAAACAAAGTTATTATATAATCCTAACAAGAATTTTAAACTACACTAAGCCAGACCGACACATTGTCTTGTTAAGAATATTAATTTTCATTTACATATCTAAACCATCAATCTAACAATCAATCCATCACTTCGATTCATTGAGAGGTTATGTAAAGTCACCCAAACAATCAAGTTTAGTATATATCTTCCAATAATCAGTTTCTTTTAAACAAATAGTATCAATAAGCCCCTCAATTAAAAAAAAATTATATTCTTAATCAATTTAGTATATCTTCCATTAAACAACCTCTCTTACATCTTACTCATAAACTTAATCCTTAATTCAGCCCATAATCTTAGATTAGCCTTAATTCCTTACACTTAATTTTAAATTTCACTTCTTCAATCGACTTCTGGGCTTTCTCATGTGTCAAATAAACCTAAATAACAAATACAATCTATTTAATCCATTTCTAACTTAGATTCCTTCAACCTTATCAAATCACATAATGCTTATCTATCCATCAATCAATCAATCTAATGTCAAACCTAAATCATTTCAAAGCAGGTACATTCTTCTTCAATTTAATTATATCTTCCATTAATCATCTTCTTTTACGTCTTACTCATAGTCCTTAAGTCAATCCATAATTTTGAATTACCCATAATTCCTTGCATACAATTTTAAATTTCACTTCTTCAATCGTACTCTTGGTTTTTTCATCTGCCAGGTAAATCTCCATGACGAGGCCTCCCTTACAAATAATAAGTCTCTCTTTTTTACTTGCAATATCATTTGTCTCTTAACCATAAACTTTCGTTGAAGTAACATTTCAAATCTCTGTCTTTGCTTTTCCTGGTCCTCAGCAGCATAGATAGATTGCTTCTTAAACTGGATCAATTTCTCTTTTTTCTCAATTAAATCTTCTTCTTGCTGCTTGTCTGAGAGGAATAGCCACCCCCTCCTGTCTTGAAACAAATCCTCTTCCTCCACTCCGTAAATGAACTGTTCATCAAGCAAGATCCATTTCCCATTATTCTCTTTATTCTCAATACTGTCTTCTTCTTGTTCGGATTGTTGTGTAGAATATTCAATAGTCGGTTGCAAATCAGTTTCATTTGGAAAAAAGGATCTAATTAATTTCAATATTTCTGCACTAGTCTCCCTCAAGATTGCAATCCTTTCTTCTTTAAATTCATCAATGCGGTCCAAAATAGGTTTGACATTAAAACGTAAATTCCACTCCATTTTAAATTTTAAAACAATCGCTCTGGCTTTAATCCAACTTCTACAACCGTGTCTCTAGCTTCGCTTACAAAGAAGAAAAAAAAATGGAGAATTCACTTTCACTTTCAAGCACTTTCCTTTAGCAGTGAAAGTAGTGAAAGCTATACGCCATCTTGAATGCATTATGTTAAATGTAACAGTTAGAAATACATAGCCAGAAAAACAATAAGAAATACTTGCAATCCAATAAAAACTCCTGTATTCACTCAGTCTGCAAACAGTCTCTCTTGTGTTCTATTTTTAAAAAGCAGAGGCGGTCGCGGCGTCTTTTTCTGTCTGATGACAGAAGCGTCTCTGAGCAGGAGCGTCTTCAGGAGTTATGGGGAGCTCGCACTCTTAATCCCTGAAAGCTTTTTTCAGGGATATTAGAGGAGCTCAACCCTACTCCTGATGCTCTGCACCTCTTCTTCGCCCGAAGAGGGGATTTTTCACCGCAGAAAACAGCTGATGTTCGCTATTTTTTGCGGCTTTACATACCCAGGGAACGGAGCTTCACAGAGGAGACTCTAGCGACGCCGGCGGAGCCACCGGAAGTCCACCATGTCTCCAGATTATCCTCCAAGGAAAGCACCAATCATTGTAGGATGATAGTAATTTAGCCCCATGACAACGTAATTCAATACTCATTCACTACAAGACCATTGCAGTGTTCTTTTTTTTGGTTACTTGTAAAGAAATGCCTTCCATATGCATTTTCAGTTGCAAAAATGTTGTTAGAATGTCTTTGTTGCTCTGTGTCTGTGAAACACTCTCCTTTTGGAAAAGAAATTGAATTTTACCCTCTCTGCATCCTGGAATAATATCTTTTAAATTTTACATTTCAAACAGTTTTAATAGGTTTAAAAATGTTTACTTCACCTAATGAGAAGGAAAGACTCACTGGAGAAGAGCCTAATGCTGGGAAAGATTGAGGGCAATAGAAGAAGGGGGCGGCAGCGAATGAGGCAGCTGGATGGAGTCACTGAAGCAGTAGGCGTGAGCTTAAATGGACTCCAGAAGACGGTAGAGGACAGGAAGACCTGGAGGAACGTTGTCCATGGGGATGCGATGGGTCGGACACGACTTCGCAACTAAGAACAACAACAACAAAATTCTTTACTTATGTTAATATAAACTGGCATGATTTTTTTTATTTGAACACTGCTGTGTATTGCTTTAGCAATATTCAAAACAGCAGGCAAAGAGCATAATAAGCTGAGTGTAAAACCAGAGGTTTCTAAGGCATCAAACCCTGATCCAACCCAATATCTTAAACATCAGCAATAAACTATGATGAAAATTATATCATTACATAAACATATTACTGTCTAAGTAATAACAAAGGAATGGCTGAATGAGAAAACATAATATAGGTAGACTGAAGGGGTGCTTGGAAGCCTTAGCCTCTTCTGATCCAGTCCTGCCCTTCCAGGGTGCTGATTGGCTTCTTATTCCCATGTAACAAATGAGTCACTCTGGATTGTTTGGGATGAACAGGTAGAAGAAACAATCCTTTTCACCATCAACAAGCTATCACTCTTCTAGCACCACCATTTTGGCAGGCACCAGCTAGAAAAACATTGCTCTTGGATATTTGTATAGTAGGTTCTAAGACACAAAAGTATAAGAATCCTGAGAATAAAAACTAGAACAACATGTACTTATTTCATAATATGAAACTCAATTTGCTCATTGTACAAAATGTCCACAGTACAGTATACCCATTACAATATGCTTACATTTGTGCTTTACATTCTTGGTAAAATATCAGGATAGATTGAAATTCCATTAATTGTTCATATCTGTTGTGATCATTTAAAATATTTAAATTACCATTATTTTATTTTATAGATGTGAATTTCTTCAAAGGGAGAAGTCCGGAGATGAAATTAAACAGTATATTCAAAGTTATTGTGGATTTTTAGGCATTACGGTACTCTTTTTTCATTTTTATTTTATTGAAACATTAGACTATGATTTTTTAAGGAGCTGCTCTTAATGGGGTAATCCTCAAGATCTTAAGTTTTCTATTGGAAAGTCTAACTAAACCTCCTGAAAAGCATTTCTCTAGTTTCTCTTTCTTCACAAAATTAAAAGGTAGAATGTTTGAGCATTGTGGGAAATTAAAGCAGCAGTTAGCTGATGCTGAGATCTGGAAAATAAAAAGAATCCAGAACAATCCTAGCAAAGGGGGGGGGGAACTGCAGCTGTTCCAGACATGATTATTTGTCAAAGTATAAACTCAGGGCAGATGAAAGAAAGGTTATTTGAACAAAACTGTTCAGTGGAGTCATTATAGCAACTTATGTACAGTATTTATAAATTGAATTCAAAGCATCAGTGGAACTGCATATTAGCTTATTATCAAAATCATAGAAGAAATAGGAACATGGATAGAACTAATAGAACTAATTCTAGCATTTTGTTTTGTTTAGGGAAAGCATTTTACAGCATCTGCGAGGAAATGTTTACCTTCTGACCCAGGTATAGTAATGGAAATAGAATTATAGACCTGTGATTTAAATCATAAGAAAGCAGTGTAGACATTTTGGATGTTCAGACCTGACCATTGGCTTCATTGCCTGGCTCTTGTGGATCTTGTTATCAAAAATTATCTGAAGAATATGAGACTGCAAGACCATGCTAATGGTCAGGAGGTGCAAAATCCCGTATGATCTTCATTATATGAGGTTCCCTTTCCTATTGCAGCCTCTTAAAAACCTGTTTTTTAGTGTTCATGGACCTTCTCCATGATGCAAACTGCAGTCACTGCAATGAAAATTCAACTATCTGCTTGTGAACACAGTACACGTTTTTACGGAATCACATGCTTCTTTGGCTTTTTATGCTTGTACTGGTTGAATTGCTACCGTATCAGTGGTTGTGAGATCATGTAGATGTCTATACAAAGTAAATACATCAGTTCAGTGGAGACAGAGCAGGAATTGGTTGCAACAGATAACATTGTCCAGTTAATATTTTTTTTGTCAAAGCTTTCAAACATTTCAAACTCTGCTGAGTTTTAATTATTTACTTAACACTGTGTTTATTTTAAACACCTTCCATTAAGAACTCAAGATAGAGTACAATTTAACTCAAAAGAATTTTCTTGTCTAATCCCATCCTGTACATAAATAGTGAAAGCTGTATAAATGTCTCTGTACACATGAGAAAAAGAGGTAAAGGGAAATGATGATCTACAGTTTCCTTTATTTACAGTTTTCTGGGTCTTTTAAAAACAACATACATTTTCTTCTCTACTATAAATCATGAAAATATGTCTCCTTACAATATCTCAGGCATTTCTTCCTAAACTCTGTCATATTTTTTGGTTGCAAAAGAGGACTTAGAACCCTTTCTGAACATCTATAAGGATGAAGAGATTCGGCTGGAATCCTTCAAAACGTGGCCACAAGATGCACATGCTGATCCAGCAATTCTGGCTAAAGCAGGTTTCTTCTATACAGGTAAGTCTCTTATTCCTCCCCCCCCCATAATCTTACCCTTATTTACCAAGGTCTGCAAAGTATTATTGCAGTTTGATTAAAATTGTCTTACTTGCACTCAGTTCTAATTAATAATCACCTTCTCTTTGTAATTGTATATCCTTGTATTCTTTTACTGTTTAAAATAATATTTTGAAAACATCTGTACATTATTTTAAGTCAAAAGGCAGGTTTTGGAAATGATGGCTATATTGAAGAAATTTTGATTCAGTCACTAGGAAATTTGTTTTTAATTTTTTAAAATTCCTTGTATATAAAGAGAAGTGTTTCTCAAGTTTGGTGGCTTTAAGATCTCTACTCTTCAGTGCCCAGAATTCTGAAAGTTTAGGTTCACATATCTTAAAGTTGTCAAGATTGAGAAGCACTGATGTGCATTAACCACACTATTCTGAATATTTAATCTTAATACTGTTTTATGAGGTTCTGCATGCTTGGAAAATGACTCAGAGTAAAATAACTTCAGCTTTGAGTAATTGTGAACACAGCACTTTTATGGTACTCATTAAAACAGTTCAAGTTTTTTCAGGTTTTGTGAAAGCCTCAACAAAGAAGCAGCTACTTGAAGAGACATTTCAACTTTAAATAATGTATTCCTTAAGACTTAAAGTGTCGGCATGTTTTTTCAGGCTTTCATAGGCTATTCATTAAAATCAAGCAACAATGCTTGGTTGAGGGATTAACTCTGTGTATGTTGTTTTTACGTTTTTAAGGAAGCATATATATTAATGTGTCAAAAAGAGGAGATGGAAGTTTAATAACAATAACAACAACAACAACATAATTGGAAGGGACCTTAGAAGTCTTCTAGTCTAACTCCCTGCTACATCTTGATATATATTTCTTTTCTTCAATTGTATTTGGCCTTCTGAAAGGTTATGAAAACCTAGCTCTTCACCCACTCGCTGGGGTAAAATAATAGGAACCTTGGATTATTGTCAAGGCATGCTAGGATGACTAAGGAGCCTGGTTTTTAGCTTTTAACTTTATGTTTTTCATGTTTTTATATTTTTATAGTTTTATTGCTATGAGCTGCCCAGAGTTGTGCTCTAAAATGGGTGGCTATACAAATCTTTTAAATAATTGTATAAATAAATTCATAGAACGGAATCATAGAATGGAAGGGCTGGAATCACATAAATCCTGCCTAGTGTAGAAATCCAATATTATAGTATCCCTGCTAGATGCCACCCGTCCTCTGTTTAAATACTGTATCAAAGATGCTTGTTCAAAAGGCAGCTGGACTACTTTTTTTCTCTTGAGGAACAAGAACAACATGTTTTGCTTCTCATCCAAGTTGTGATGGGGTGTGTGTGGAAGGAGAGGTACTATCAGTACTGACAATTGAGACTGGATAGTCAGAGAATGGAAGGATAGGTTCTGACTGGATGGTGCGGTGGGGGAATGGAAGGATTCAGTGGTGGGATTCAAATATGTGAACAACCAGTTCTCTGTGTGGATGCCACTTCCGGAAGTCCATTCTGGGGCCTGGGCAACAAAAAATTACCTACTGGTTCTGCTGAACTGGTGGGAACTGGCCGAATCCCACCACTGGAAGGATTGTATTTCTTTGCAGACATCTGCAAATATATAGCATTATATCTATTACTTTAATGATCTTGATCTGTTGTTAACAAGTCAACTGAAACAAAAGGAAATATTACAGATTTCTGATAAAAAATAAAGAAAAAGATTGATCAAACATTGATGACAACATTCTTCTCTCTCTCTGTCCGTCTCCTCTCTCTCTGTGTCTCTCTCCCCCCTCTCTGCCCTCTCTAATGTGTGTTTGTGCATATACTGTCTGTATACACATACACGCACACATATCCCACAATGTTGAGCTGCTATTGCCTTTTTTGCAGGGAGAAACGATACTGTACAGTGTTTTTACTGTAGTGGGTATGTGTACAACTGGGAAGAATCTGATGATCCTTGGGAAGAACATCTGAAATTTTTCCCTCAGTAAGTGAAGATTGTGCTGAATTATCCCAGTAAAATATAATTTATAAAAATGGTATAACTGCTTGTTTATTTATAAGTTGCAAATATGACCCACTCTTGTAGAAACAAATAAAACAATAAATAATAAAAAATAAATATTTGGATAAATATGCATGTTCTAATTGGTTGACTTAATTACTCCCTAAATTGTAGTAAGGGAGTCCTCTTAGGGAGTTTGTTCCAACTCCAGTGAATATTTTTCCACACTGTGGGTCCATCGTGTTAAAAAAATGAATTCAATACAGAATTCAAACAAAACATGGCAAGATAAGCAGAATGTTTTCCACTGATGACCTGAAAATGTTAGAAGGACTGTACATGAATATGTTCTCCTATGGATAGCTTTAAGTACCATTGTGAATTCCTTAACATCAATGCTAAGAACTAGCATCTAGTGAATCTGTAGGAAAATAGTATAGATATATATTCCAACTATCTAGAACCGTGATGGAGAACCTATGGCACGCTTGCTACAGGTGGCACACGGAGCCCTCTCTGTGGCCACGCGCACCATCGCCCCAGTCCTAGGCCTTCAGCTGGATTTTTTATAAAATCTTTTCACTTTAGGCCTCCGCCCCGTGTTAAAAAAAAAAAGGTTCAATCATTCAATCAATTTCAACTTCTTACAGAAAAAAAAAAGATCTCGCAAAGTTGGAATTGATTGATTGAACTTTTTAATCCCACCAAGTCTGCCATTACCACTGCAGCCATGCCCACCCAATAGGCCACACCCATCCAATGGGCCACGCCAACCCGACACCCGATGATACATAAGTGGGTTTTGGGTTGCAGTTTGGGCACTCAGTCTCTAAAAGGTTCGCATCATTGATCTAGAATATGGCAATTTGATGGTGAGAAGCACCACTCACCACCCATATTGCCACATTTGGGCCAAATTTAATTTTCTAATTGTTTTCAAGAATTGCTTCATGAACAGATTGTAATAATCCTGTCTTAAAGTTTTGGTGCATTGATCACTCTTTCCTCCAAATAGTATGGATGCCTCTCTTTTATCAAACAACTGGCCATCAAATGTGGTTATCTGGCTGGATTAAGCAGGACTCCTAAACTACAAATGTAACTTTAATAGAGAATGCCCGCCAGTGTAGATGTATCTTCTTAATCCTGAAATTAGTAACAGCACTATTTAATTTGCATACAGCTTCAATTTATTTTCTCCCACATCCAGTCTCTAACGGTTTGGAGATATAGAGAAGCCTTGTAAACTTCCAACTTGGAACTTGCGGGAAAAGACAAGTGTTGTTGACTATCTTCACTATATTGGTGGGCATTTCATGCTAAGCTGTGAAAGTTTTTCTGTTTGTTTATGAGACAAAAGAGAATCTTGCAGGACCCTCCAGGATAATTGATTTTTTCTCCCAATGGTACAATGGTAGTACCAAAGCTGAAATATTTGATAATATGCTGAGGAAAACAATGAAAAAAAGCAATAAAGTTGTAAAAATGAAGCTGGTTCTGCAGCTGGTGCTCTTCATATGTGTCAGATTATTATTTCTATTAACATGCAGATAGCTAGGAATGGTGATGGACGGTTATATTCAGCCATCACAAATGGTTCTAGATTGGAGCAGACCATATAGTCTACTGTGGATCCTAGGCTGTGGACAAGAGGTATAGTTTTAGTCTGTTTGAAAAAAAAGAAAGCAATTTAAGGCAAACAGATTGGTTGGTGCCAGCCAGAACATCGAGATAAAGTAGCAAAATTCAACCATTCAATGGGGTACCATCAAATACAAATGGGGAATACAAATACTAGTGGTATCTGATATGGTTCATTTTTCTGATCTCAGTTAACCCAGTTATTCTTTAAATGCATTGCAGTTGTAAGCTATCAGATCCAGAAAGATGGATATCATCGGAAAATAGCAAAATGCAACCAGAGGCTGAATCACAGAATGAAAAGGTAAAACAGAGGGTAGGTAGGATTTGATAAATTAACTTTTTCATAATAGAAAGTAATTTCCATCTGTACAAATAGAAGTGTCAGGAGAAAAGACGAGAACTGTTATTGCTTTTTTGTAATATACTAAGAAATTGTCCCTGGTGTGCAAAATTTTTAGATTTTGGTTACAAATTCAGTTTGCCAGTATAGACCCAGACAAGAATGAATTTCATTGAAGAGGGGGTGATTGCTTTTAAAAAGGATAATAGACTATCAGAAACGTAGAGCAAAAGAAGGATACTACATTTCTTATTTAACTAATAAATTAGCTTACATCTTATATAGTGCAATACCTCTCTAACATATTAGACAACATCTATTGGTTGTGCTAGATCTTTATATAAGTTTTAGTACCATTAATTGTAAATGGGTGAAACAGAAGAAGGTTCAGTAGCACAATGGCCATGTTGATGCTGAGGTAGTGGTGGTGGCTCTAGATTTGTTGTCAGCAACTGTGCCCCAAATGAATCACGTAATCAGTGTGCAATCCCTATGAGTGACTGCTTAGTCTGCATATATGGAAGAGCTATATATTCCACAAGATTCTGTCTTGTCATGCATGAAATAATAGATTACATGAAATTAATGGAATAGATTGTAGTTGATGCCACCGACTATTACTGTAATCCTTTAGAATGCCAAGGAGTTTCTTCAAATTCTACACTAGTATCTAATAGCAGGACTAGACTAATGACAGTGAACAAACAGAAATTTAATGAAGGAAAACAAAGTGTCCTTCTCAGTGCTATGGCTGATCAATGAATAGTGATTCAAGTCCATACGATCCCCTTGTACTTTACTTGAATGCTCAGAACAGCCGTACACCACTTTCGTTGCTACTTTCCAATCCATCCAAACTTCCAACTCTCATTTTTAGGTGGCTTCATGCAGTGTTTCTTAAATCTTTTGCTCTCAGGACCTTTTTCACTTCTAAGAATTTTGGACAACTAAAAGAGCTTTTGCTTATATGGAATATATTTATCAATATTTACCATTTTAAAATTTAAAATTAATGCATTCATAGATTATTTATTGAATCATGTAAAAATAAGCATATTAAGCTCATTAGGCATTAAAATAAATATACTATTTTCCATAAAACCCTATATTTTTAAGAAAAAAAATGAAAAGAGTGATATGGTTTAAAATTTTTATAAATAATTTCAATATGTAGTAAATATTTTTGATGTTGTGGACCCTCAGGAGTCTCTGGTCTACGCTTTAAAAAAATGCTAGCCTTTAGTGTGTAGTATAATATTGTAGCTATAAAAGCACCCATGAAAACAAACCAGCTGTCCATCCCGTTGGTCAATAAGTACATGGCAAAATCAGTATTCTGCTACTGCTCTTTCAAATCTGTATTCAGACTGAGACAATAAACAAACAAATAACAAACTGACTTTGGCTAATTAATGCCCATGGGAATCCATAGGAGAAATGGTGGGCAAATTACAAAATGACCACTGTGACTTTGCAGTGGAAGCTCTTCCTCTTTTTTACATGCATTGTGACATCACATGCACAGAAGAGACAATGTTTGTGTTGCAACTCTTGTTTTCTTATTCTGATGAAATTGTTGGGATTTTATGGATAACTCCAATTCAAGATGTTGGTTATTACATATAAAATCATATGCAGTACTATATGGACAACAATCTTTATAAGAGTCTTCTCCAGATAAAACCTGCCACCTGTCCATAATATGGTTGGGAGAGGATATTGTGCATACCCGTCCTTAGAATGACTCAGCTTGGAATAGCTGTCTTCCTAAGGTCAGTCTAGCTTCCACCTTTTGAGTTTTTTCAGAAAAATCAGATAAAAACAATTCTCTTCCAGGGAGCTTTGGTAGCATTTGTGTATGACACATTTAATTATTTGAATATTTATGGATATTATGAATGCCTTAGATATATGCAACTGTGGCAAACTTCCCAGGGTTATTTGATTAAGTGGCACTCAGGTAATTGTAATAAAGAAAATAATAAATTACAAAATAATTTGAACTTTAAATCAGCATAGCTACCTATGGAGACACTAGAAGAGAAATCAAGGATAAGGGCTCTTGTGGTTACGGAAACAAAGCCCCTGAATCAAGCTGTAGAGATCATTCTGAATTTTGGTTTAAGTATGTCCATGTATCCATTTGCATAGCTAAAACTGGTGTGCTATTGGTGTGCTATTTAGCTATTGCATAGCTAAAACTGGTGTGCTTTTTCTGGAATGTCAGCTATAACCCTAGCAATACCAACCTTTGTTACATCCTGTTTGTCAATGTAATAGAAATAGAGATTTCTATTTTAATTATATATTTAAGTTTCACCTTCAGCAGTATTTATAATAGATGTGCAAGACAGAACTTTAATATAACATGCTTTTTTTGTTAGCAAACATATTACAGTGAGAATTTAAATGAACTAGAAGCTATCTGCTCAGCCGTGACCAGTAAGTATTTTACCACATGCAATGACATGGACCACTGAGATTTTGTCTTAAATTTTAAGATAAGGATGTGAAGTGTTCACTGTGTGCAGTGTCTAATAACCCTGCACTAAAAACAGCCTTAGTGTGCAGCCTTTGTATACTGTTCACTGATTCAACAGGTTTCTTAAAGAAATGTCTGAGGTTTCAGACCAAATGAGGGGCGTACGGTCAACTGTATTACCCAGCTGGATATCAAAAGAGATGCTTTATGTAGACATTAATGTATAGTATACTGTAAACCAAGCCTGATATGTGTCAAGTCACTGGTCTAAAGTAAAATGTAAATTTATTACAATCATAATATAATTTGGTTCCTTTGAGCTAGTTTTGATTCCTGCTAACAGTAACTATGTAGGTAAAAAATGAGGAGACCAAATTTTATCCACCATGAAAGTTATCAAAATAACTTTGCTTACACAGTCTGCAAAATATATAATGCAGATTAATTGTTTTAAAATTACTATTTATATATTGAAAACATTAGCATGGCAAATTCTCAAACTTCATCCACCATTTTATCATTCACTTATATGGTATATTTATATGTGCGATATTATGTCCTTGACTGGGTCTCTTTGCAACATTGTAATTAAGAGCAGATATAGTAGAGAAGTAAACCCACTCCATATTAACATTTTATTTATTTATATATACTGTATAGCAACACTAGGAAGTGTGCGAATAAGACACATCTTTGCTGTAAGTATAGGATGTCCAACAGGAGAACAGACAACTACATGGAAATGTACAGTTACAAATAACAGTTACAGTTAAAACATGTCAAATCAACTTTATCAAGGTAAATGTGTCCTTTCTGCTTTTACAGACATTGCTCTGGATGAACACGAATGGCTGCAAAGAAAGCTCTCAGAGGCTTATAATGATTTAAGTTTCAGGAAAATGATTTCTTTTGGGGACCACACTCATTTTGCTGTTGACTTGAAATTGCTTTACGGGGATCTGGCCATTGTCTCCAAGGACATCAATAACCAACCACAGCAGCAGCTGACATTGCCTGAGGTCCTGGAGAGCTTTTATTCCATTACAGTAATAGAAGGAGAGGCAGGTAGTGGGAAGACTGCATTGCTTCGGAAAATAGCAATTCTTTGGGCCTCTGCATGTTGTCCCATACTCAACAGATTCAAGTTAGTTTTTTATTTGTCCCTGAAATCTGGAGAACGCGACCAAAGTTTGGCTGACCTTATTTGTAGTCAGGTAGTGGGTCTTAGAGGGTCCTTGACTGAAGATTGCCTGAAGAATGTATGTCAAAGTTTAACTAACGAGATCCTGTTCCTTTTGGATGACTTTGACAAAATGAATGGGCTTCCCCAAGCAATCGAAGATTTGATTCAAAAGAACTATTTGAACAAACACTGCTTGGTTGTTGCAGTTCATCCTCACCAAGTTAGAGGAATTCGCCAACATGCAACCACTCTTCTCAGTATTTTGGAATTTCCATTAAGTAGCACCCTCTATCTGTTAAGAAAACTATTTCCCCACAATATTCAGCTTTTAGAAGACTTTTTTATTCAATTGTCATTTGAGGAGACCATTTGTTCCATATTGAAGACTCCCCTTTTCTTTGCAGCCCTTGCCTCATACTGGGCTCAGTATCCAAATGGCAAACAAGACACTGGTACTGTCATTTTAAAAGCCTACATGCTGTACAGCTTGTTGAAATATCCTCAAGAAGCGGATCGCATGAAAGCTGTGATATCTGCTTGTGGTGAATTAGCTTTACAAGGTCTCTTCAAATCCCTCTTTAACTTCAGTGAGAAAGACCTGTCTGAGGTTGGGGTTAATGAGGAGGAAGTTCTCTACTTTGGATTGCTGACCAAGTTTACTGCCCAAAGGCTCCACCCACTCTATAAATTCTTCCACCTTTCCTTCCAAGAATTTCTCGCAGGACAAAGAATGAGTGAGCTCCTGGCTTCAGATGTTCAAGCAGATATAAAAAAAGGCCTGGAATACTTGCAGCAAATTGACACATTCATGAAAATTAAAGGGCGCTACCAATATATTTTGAGATATGCTTGTAGCAAACCATCCAAAGCAGTACCCATAATAATATCCCACCTACTGAATTTACTCAGTTGCAAGAAGTCATATGAAAGCCACTCAGATAATACTATTTATCTGCAGCAAACTCCAGAATTTAAATTAATGCAATATGAGCTTATGAGCACTGTCTTTACTTTGGATCCAAAATGCTATCACTCAGAATTCACTAAAACGGTACTAGTATTTGCTACTGAATTAGCTTATCAAAGCAATATGGTTTCCAGTTGTGCACCTATGATTTTAGAGCTTCTGATTGGGAAAGAGATTTCTTTAGATTTGTTGACAGATGGATCCATCCATAAATTATGTCTGGATTATCCAGAAAGTTTGTTCTTACCAAGTAGATTTAAGAAAACGCTTTCGGGCAAGTTGGGCAATGCTTCTATGGATTCAGTGGAAAGTGTTTTTTTCAACTGGAAGGCTCCATTGGTTGAACCAATATACACTCATGCTTTTCAACTCTTCAGTAATGTTACCCAGCAAATAAAAAAAAACATAGAAGCTATTAATAGTTTCAAAACCCGAACACTCAGAGAGATTCCGGATTCCATAATAACTCCATTTCTCTGTGTGAAAAGCTGTGAGAAGATTCCATATCTGAAATTTGTTATCCATGATATGTCTTCCCTTAAAGCTCCTGATATGCAGAACTTAAAATTGCTCTTCTCATTTTTTGATAATATTGAGCTCAATTTGTACAATTGCAATGGCCTCCTTGAGAGTATCAAGCCGGTTATCGAAGAGAACTTGAAGTCTTTTAAAATCTGCAGCTTAAATGATAATGAACTGAATGAGCTGGAAGAAAACCTGCTTCTTTCAATGTCTTCACTTGAATCCCTTGACATTAAGTGGAGCACTTCATTACCAGGTACTTCTATCCATTTTGCTTTTTTATTTTCTTCCAAAAATATTTTTTCATAAATAAATCAGGAAATACTGGAGGATTAGGAGCAACATAAGTGGTTACCAAGTTCCTAAGGGAAGGATGATGGTGGTTGGGGGGGGGGAGGACTGCTTTCAATTTTGCCTGATTTATTTGAGGACTTCCTTAAGCATTAAGCCTGGCAAGCATGTCAAATCAATTTGCCCTAAAACACATTCACAGTAAGCATGTGCTGGATTTCATGATTAATCTGAGTCATGTAATTTACATGTTAATTAATGTACAAGTAAATGCATTGATTGTCTGTTTGCCTTAGAACTTTCAGAAACTCTCTTTGCAAATTTGGACAAATACACATTTTTGAAGGAACTCTCGTTGGATCTACCTGGCAGCCATAATATATTTAATACAATCCCAGAGGGGTTCAAAAATCTTCATAACATTGAGAAATTGATCCTCTGCAATATTCAGTTTAAAACAAGTTCTGCCCGGCTAGGTAAGTGTTATGTGTATAAAAGTACTTCCAATGGACAACTGGTTGAATATGGATGAAAAACTGGGAGATGTAATGCTTTTATTTTTTTTCCCTCTAAGATAACACCATTCTTTTAAACTGTGTATCTTTTAAATTATACTAGAACTGAGAATTCTTGTTCCTGTTTCAGAATGTATTAAGTCCACCTCAGAGGACTCTTAAGAGGAACAGAGAACCTTTTGAGAAGAAGGAGTCACTGAGGCTTCAGGCAGTCACAACCATGTGATAGTAATCCAAGTGTGTAACTAAGGGCAGGAGCATCCAGTTGTATATTGTATTGTTCCAAATTGTTTAACACTATACATCACTCAGAGCTGTGATGGTGTTACTTAGGCAGTCTATACATTTAATAAACAAATAAATAAACCCACCAAGCAATCTAGGCAAAATGCTGACTGCAGCATTGTGACCCAACCCCAATTTATTTATTTATTTATTCGGATTTGTATGCCGCTCCTCTCCGAAGACTCGGAGCGGCTCACAACATATATATAAAAACAATTGCAACAAATCCGAACAAGAAACATTAAAAATAAAAACCCCATACATACACATTAATCACACCACAATCAACAATCATCCCCAGGCCTGCCGGCAGAGGTAGGTTTTTAAATTCTTTCGGAAGGCCGGGAGGGTTGGAGAAACGCGGACTTCAGGAGGTAGTTGGTTCCAGAGGGCGGGCGCCGCAACAGAGAAAGCCCTCCCCCTAGGGCCCGCCAGACGACATTATTTCGCTGACGGGACCCAGAGGAGGCCGACCCTGTGCGCTCTCACCGGTCGTAGAGAAGTATGTGGCAGAAGGCGGTCCCGTAAGTATCCTGGTCCCATGCCATGAAGGGCTTTATAGGTAATAACCAACACCTTGAATTCGGCTCGGAGACCAATAGGCAACCAATGCAGCATGCGGAGAGTTGATGAAATGTGGGCACAACGAGGAAGGCCCACAACTGCTCGCGCAGCTGCATTTTGCACTAATTGTAGTCTCCGAACACTCTTCAAGGGTAGCCCCATGTAGAGAGCGTTGCAGTAGTCGATCCTCGAGGTGACAAGGGCATGGACCTACAAATGGGGGAGGGGAACTCAAGCGTGATTTAGGAATTGCCTTTTTTGTCTATTTTGACCCCCTCCCCTCTAATGGGAAGCAGTAATTCGAGAAAATCGGGCTAAATGGTTAAAAGGAATGTGAGGATTTTAATAAATCTCCGTGTTTCATATTTTTAAATGCAATACTCATACCATCAATGGTATAATCATTGGGCGATTGTATGTCCTCAAAATCACTGGGGCACCAACTAAGAAAAAATATGTATAGAAAAAGTACATGTGCTACAATGCACATAAAATGGATACGAACTTGAAATTCATATCATGAGGAAAATTCTGAAAGTGAAACTGGCAGATTTGTTTGCGCCTAGGGCAAAAAGGAATAGAAGTGAAATATATGCTTATGTAAAATAGATTCTTAACTAACGTGAAGTAAATCTACTGCATATCTGACACTAATATAACATCCTTCACACTACAATGTTTTTTCTTTCCCTTTTTGTTTTACAGTTGAATTCATACGGAACTTTACAAATCTCTCTGTCTTCCATTTGAAAAACTCAACTTTTGTTGATATGGGGGCTCTTATGGGTGCAATGACTTCCTGCAAGAAGCTCACTGAAATTCTAATCAATGGCTTGAATGCTGGAGATGAAGCACTGTGTGCCCTTAGTAAGAAAAATTTAATGGAGAGCTTTTGCAATGTTAATACCAAATTGCACTTTTGCTTAGTAACAAAGAAGCAATAATTCAAATGTCATAAAGTTCTTAATTTAAAATATATCTCAGAGATTAGATCTTCTGAATATATTTGGGAAATGATGTATCTGGTTTGCTTTTCTTTCTATTCTTATACACACATTGCTATGAAATAAGAATGCTGGGTGTGCTGAGTTGTATTTTTTTTTAAAAAATTTTTTTTATTAAAGCAATCAACATTAATCATAATAGCGTACTAAAAAGCAATCAACATAAATCATGAGATACAACAGTAAGTTATAGTCTTTGTATATGTAAACCAGGGGAAAGTTCAAGCTACCTGCTATCCAACTTAATACAATCGATTTAATTTTGTAAACATTCTTCACTCAGAAAAAAAACATAGAAGGTGCCTGCAGTGGACAGGAGGAATGACCTTGAAGAAAAGGAGGAAGAACTGATAACCAAGACAAGGGTCTGATAAAAGAGAGTCAGGGCAGGTACTATAACCTGAGAAAACAAGAGGTGCTCTTCCTCCTGTTACTCAAGGTCATCCCTTCTTTCCACTACATTCCTACAAAAAATCCAGTTTCCTATTTACGTAGCAAGAGGTCCTATGAACTGGTAAATTCAGACGTGTCCTTGTCAAAATCTGCAAGATGGTGACTGTGGTATTGTGATCAAAGCCATACATAGGTTGTACATAGGTTGATATTACATTCATATAACAAAAGGGTAGAGCTTAGATTGCAGTGCCACACCCATCACCTTGCAGATTTTGACCATAAAAAACTCAGATAAATGATTTACAAGATTAAAGAGTGAAAAAAAGCATTTTTTAAATTGTAAAAGTTATTGGTGATAACTTTGAGTCATATAATCTGTTGATTTGAATTGAAGGCAGCTCTTTGTACTTCAATTATACTTATATTTATTTTTATATATTGCAGCTGCTGTTTTGCCAAATTTTACAGAATTAAAGATACTGAATCTCTCAACATTATATCTGCAAAACAAGGAAGCAAGTACAGCACTGGGTATGGTTTAACTTTTCATTCCTGATGAATATTTTCTGAAGTTTGATATAGTGGTTGAAGTGCTGATCTAGGAAATTCAGCATTTATGATGTTGAATTTCCTTGAATAGGTTATATATCTATACAGTACGGTTTCCTGGGAGACGCTCAATTGCCACATCTTTTTTACTTTGCAGCATTAGCTTTACGTTCTCTTATGAATTTGGAACAGCTTGTTCTACCTAACGGAGAAGGAATAAGACATGCAGCTAAATTGATTGTTCAACAATGTTTCCATTTTCCAAATCTTCATAAGTTGCAGTTTAGTCTGTATTTAAGTGATGAAGGCCTGTTGGAAATAGGTAAGCTCTTAAAAAAAATAATCTCTATAGGACTTTTTAGCATACACCCATCCTCTGTTCATCATCCAGTTGATACTGTAGATTTGGCCTGGCCCCATTATCTAACATCTGAGCACAGAGCCAACAAACACATTTTTAAAGCCCTTAGAGCAGGGGTAGGCAACCTTGGCTTTTATGACTCGTGGACTTCAACTCCCAGAATTCCTGAGCCAGCATGGCTCAGCTTGGAAACCTCTGCCTTTCCCCTCAGCATGGCTGGCTCAGGAATTCTGGGAGTTGAAGTCCACGAGTCATAAAAGAGCCAAGGTTGCCTACCCCTGCCTTAGAGCAACTTTTGACATATAAAAGCCTGATATAATGATATAATTTGTTTCAACTACATGATGTGACTAAGTATAATTTGCTTCAGTTGAAAGACAATGTAATGCAAATGATATCTCTTGCTATGACCGCCCATGACCTTAAGGGTGTGGTAAAAGCCAGTGATATCCCACACATTATTGTGTTATTGCACAAATGATGAAAAATGTGTAATTCCTGATGCAGTAACCTAATTCTCTTCTTGCAAATGCCCTTGAAGGCAAGAGAGCCCTTTGTCTGTGATGCATTCATTTAGATTCCTGCCCTGAAAGGGAATTTGGACATTGCCTAAATGGCCCTTCTAACTTTTCCAGATGATGATGAAACCTCCTTTTGTTAAAAGTGTTTGCTACCATGGAATAACATATGTATGTCATGTTGAGGGAAGAGCTAATGCTTTTTCCTATCCATCATGCCACCTGCACTGATTCTTTGCAAATTGTATCCATGACACAAATACCACGGTGTACAATTTATTTAGAAATAATTTCATTTATCTACGTATTGTTTTTGTTTCAGCAAAAGTAGCTGCTGATGGAGGTTTCCAAAAACTTGAATTTCTGGGCCTCTCAGTCAACCATAAAATTACTGAAGAGACTTGGAGGAATTTCTTTCAAACATTGTCCAACATGCCAGCCCTACAAGAAGTGGATTTCAATCGCACAGTTACACATCTAATCAAATGCCAAGCAGCAACCGTGAAGTCTTTTGTCCAATGTGTTTCTCGACTGCCCAACCTCAGGATAATCGGCATGATTGGCTGGTTGTTTGATGAGAAGGACCTCAACATGTTTGAGATTATGAAACAACAACATCCCCAATCAAAGGATTTAACCTTAATTTGGAAATGTTTATTGCCATTTGCACCTATTATTGATGAATAAAGAAGTGGGATGTAGTTCACTGTACAGTATTAACATTATACATATCCTCACCATTTATTGTCTTGTTTTAAAATTTATTTCACTGTCCTGCAATAATTTCTTTTTCACCACCAGATTCCCATTTTTCTGAAAGCACTTCCCCATCAGTATTGGTACCATTTCCTGATTCCATGATAGTTAGCATGGGCAGCTGAGATAATTTACTTACAGTTCAGCTGTAGTTCAACACAACTTGCATTTCTGTATATTGCTGAAACCTAGTTGAAGGCCAGTTTTCACACTGGCAGGAAAGCTGAAGTAATCCAAATTCTGACAAGAAGTTCTGATTTATAATCTATGGAATAGTGATCAGCATGTAGTTGGAGACCACCATCCCAAACCTATCTGGGAAGAATTACTGCTATTTTAATCTCTTTTTTCTGTCACATCTGTCAGCATTTTTTTTTCATGTTTCAGCATTTTTTCCTATTTCAGACATATCTATTTTCATTTCAGATAGTATTTAGCCTCCTTGTATAATTTTTTATTTCTCCTTTGTTGCACTCAACTGGTAGATAATTTCTGCTGATACTTTAAGATGTCCATTTTTGTAATAATTTTACAATTGTTATTTTGTATTTTTACATGTTTTCTGCTGTTCTTTAAAAATATAATAAGCTTCAGGGAGAAGGTCATGATGTTTTTCAAGATATATAAAATTCAGTTCATAACTTGACATGGTTTCTTTCTTTTAGTCTTGGGATCCTGACCAGAGGAATTATCCCAATGTGTATTGCTTGCAGGTTTTCTGTCTCTATTAAGCAGGGAAACCAAAATATTACCTTAATAAATGTATCATAATATTTACAGTGGGGCAAAAAAGTATGTAGTGAGCCACCAATTGTGCAAGTTCTCCCACTTAAAGTCTGTAATTGTCATCATAGGTAGACCTCACCTATGAGAGACAAAATGAGAAAACAAACCCAGACAATCACATTGTCTGATTTGGAAAGAATTTATTTTCAAATTATGGTGGAAAATAAGTATGTGGTCACCTACAAACAAGCAAGATTTCTGGCTCTCACAGACCTATAACTTCTTCTTTAAGAAGCTCCTCTGTCTTCCACTCATTACCTGCATTAATGGCACCTGTTTGAACTTGTTATCAGTATAAAAGACACCTGTCCACAACCTCAAACAGTCACACTCCAAACTCCACTATGGTGAAGACCAAAGAGCTGTCGAAGGACACCAGAAACAAAATTGTAGACCTGCACCAGGCTGGGAAAACTGAATCTGCAATAGGCAAGCAGCTTGGTGTGAAGAAATCAACTGTGGGAGCGGTAATTAGAAAATGGAAGACATACAAGTCCACTGATAATCTCCCTCGATCTGGGGCTCCATGCAAGATCTCACCCCATGGGGTCAACATGATCACAAGAACGGTGAGCAAAAATCCCAGAACCACACGGGGGGACCTAGTGAATGATCTGCAGAGAGCTGGGACCAACGTAACAAAGGCAACCATCAGTAACACACTACGCCGCCAGGGACTCAGATCCTGCAGTGCTAGATGTGTCCCCCTGCTTAAGCCAGTACATGTCCGGGCCTGTCTGAAGTTTGCTCGAGAGCATTTGGATGATCCAGAAGAGGATTGGGAGAATGTCATATGGTCAGATGAAACCAAAGTAGAACTGTTTGGTAGAAACACAACTCATGTTTGGAGGAGAGAGAATGCTGAGTTGCAGCCAAAGAACACCATACCTACTGTGAAGCATAGGGGTGGCAACATCATGCTTTGGGGCTGTTTCTCTGCAAAGGGGCCAGGATGACTGATCCGTGTACAGGAAAGAATGAATGGGGCCATGTATCGTGAGATTTTGAGTGCAAACCTCCTTTCATCAGCACGGGCATTGAAGATGAAACGTGGCTGGGTCTTTCAGCATGACAATGATCCCAAACACACCGCCCGGGCAACAAAGGAGTGGCTTCGTAAGAAGCATCTCAAGGTCCTGGAGTGGCCTAGCCAGTCTCCAGATCTCAACCCCATAGAAAACCTTTGGAGGGAGTTGAAAGTCCGTGTTGCCCAGCGACAGCCCCAAAACATCACTGCTCTAGAGGAGATCTACATGGAGGAATGGGCCAACATACCAGCAACAGTGTGTGCCAACCTTGTGAAGACTTACAGAAAACGTTTGACCTCTGTCATTGCCAACAAAGGATATGTAACAAAGTATTGAGATGAACTTTTCATATTGACCACATACTTATTTTCCACCATAATTTGCAAATAAATTCTTTCCAAACCAGACAATGTGATTGTCTGGATTTGTTTTCTCATTTTGTCTCTCATAGGTGAGGTCTACCTATGATGACAATTACAGGCCTCCCTCATCTTTTTAAGTGGGAGAACTTGCACAATTGGTGGCTGACTACATACTTTTTTGCCCCACTGTATTATGCATGTCTATGTGATTTATTAGGTACATTGCTAGCCAGTAAACATACATTAAATTAGTAAAATAGATTCATATGGTTCATATGTAGTTCTGCAACTGCTAATGTGTGTTCAAAATACAATAATTATCATACAAACAACAAAAGGAGATATGGTGTGAGATGAAAAATAGGCTCTTCTGCTAGATACTACTGTGGCTTCCTTACTGCTTCAAAGTTGAAACCGGGTGATGCCATGGGAAACTTTAAAACCTTATATGAAAGCAGAGTGTTTTCTAGTGAGCTTAATTCATCCAGTATGTGCATTATCTGTGTTCTGTTGTGAGGATATATATCTGCGTATAATCCACAGAAGACTCCACAAAAGGAAACATGACTATTGTGTTAAAAAATTCTTTTTACCTATTCTGGCTATCAGTAAGCTTACTAAAAAAAAATCAATTTGGAAAAGGTTAATTTTATTGACCAGTATTTCAAACCAGTTGGGTGATAGTAAGCAACCATTCCCTTAACTGACAGAAGAGTTGTTCTAGTCCTGGATCCTGGATAGTCTGTGCATGAACACAGTTTTTCACTTAGGTCATTGCAGTTCTCCACAACTACAAAATGGAACACATCAACTTAATGCTGCTGTGGAGCTAGCAGTGAAGATAAGTCTTCATGTTGGAAATTGACTCTAAGAATCAGCATGTTATCAGAATTTATCTGAATGTTATTCAATCTGTCCAGAATATTCACCTAAAAATGAACACAAGATAACAACAGCAACATTGTTAGTATCTTGCCAGCAGTGAAAATAATGTAGACCAGTGGTTCTCAACCTTTTTCAGGTTGAGACCCCACTTGTGCCGCCCATAAGCGGCGCGACCCCGAGCCGCGCACGCGCGATGGCCCAAACCACGCATGCGCGGTGCACGCGCAACGGGGAAAAACACAAAAAAACAAAATGGCGGACCGCGACGGGCCGATCCGTGCATGCGCGGTGCGCAAGCAACAAAACAAAAACAAAAAATGGCAGACCGCGGTGTCCGGCGACCCCCGCAAAATGGTCGTTCGCCCCCAAATGGGGTCGCGACCCATAGGTTGAGAACCGCTGATGTAGACCGTGGCAAACTGTCATCTCTCAGCATTATCTGTTATCTCTGAGATTCCTTTGCTAACAAGGGTAGAGGGGGAAAACTTTCTCTCTGACAGATTGTCAAAAACATCATGTGGGAAAGCAAATTCATTTGGGAACCTTTGCCAATACTATTATGATTTATTCCAGATTTGCGATGGTGGCAAATGTCTGTAGCTCGGGTATAGGATGGCGGTGGTGGTTCATTCTCCAAGCTTGTGGGTTGGTTTCTGAAGGTTTTGTTACCAGGCTAGGTAACATCTTCAGGGGAGTTTAGGGGATGTCAGTGTCAGTGTTCCTCTGTTTATAAGGGCTTCCTGTGGCCAGAGGAACACTGACACTGACATCCCCCAAACTCCCCTGAAGATGTTAACCTAGCCTGGTAATGAAACGTTTGGAAACCAACCCACAAGCTCGGAGAACGAACCGCCAGCCTTATTCCAGATTTCTTATAACTGCTATAAATCTGATGCTGAAGCACTTATTCTTCTTGGGCCTGTAAAATATAAATAATATAAAGCGGAATAACTACTTCCGATGATTTTACCAATCCATAAGCTCTGCAGAAATTTTGGATTCAGTAATAGTATTCTATGAGTTCTAGATGCTACTAAGAAAGATTACAAGACATGCTACAGCGGGGGAGAAAAGTATTTGATCCCCTGCTGATTTTGTATGTTTGCCCACTGACAAAGAAATGATCAATCTATAATTTTAATGGTAGGTTTATTTTAAAAGTGAGAGACAGAATAACAACCACAAAAAATCCAGAAGAACGCTTTTCAAAAAAGTTATAAATTGATTTGCATTTTAATGAGTGACATAAGTATTTGATCCCCTATCCATCAGCAACGTTTCCGGCTCCTAGGTGGTTTTTATACAGGTAACAAGCTGAGATTAGGAACAATCTCTTAAAGGGAGTGCTCCTAATCAATCTCAGCTTGTTACCTATATTAAAGACACCTGTCCATAGAAGCAATCAATCAGATTCCAAATTCTCTACCATGGCCAAGACTAAAGAGCTGTCCAAGGATGTCAGAGACAAGATTGTAGACCTACAAAAGACTGGAATGGGCTACAAGATGACAACAGTTGGTGTGATTATTCGCAAATGGAAGAAACACAAAATAACTATCAATCTCCCTCAGTCTGGGACTCCATGCAAGATCTCACCTCGTGGAGTTTCATTGATCATGAGAACGGTGAGGAATCCGCCCAGAACTACATGGGAGGATCTTGTCAATGATCTCAAGGCAGCTGGCACCATAGTCACCCAGAAAACAATTGGTAACACACTACGCAGTGGAGGACTGAAATCCTGCAGCGCCTGCAATGTCCCCCTACTCAAGAAAGCACATGTACAGGCCCATCTGAAGTTTGACAACGAGAATCTGAATGTTTCAGAGGAGAACTGGGTGGAAGTATTATGGTCAGGTGAGACCAATATTGAGCTCTTTGGCATCAACTCAACTCGCCGTGTTAGGAGGAGGAGGAATGCTGCCTCTGACCGCAAGAACACTATCCCCACCGTCAAACATGGAGGTGGAAATATTATGCTTTGCGGGTATTTTTCTGCTAAGGGGACAGGACAACTTCACCACATCAAAGCTGGTGGCCAATTACAAGAAACGTCTGACCTCTGTGATTGCCAACAAAGGTTTTGCCACCAAGTACTAAAGTCATGTTTTGAGAAGTGATAAAATACTTATTTCACACATTAAAATGCAAATCAATTTATAACTTTTTTGAAATGAGTTTTCTGGATTTTTTTTGTTATTCTATCTCTTGCTGTTAAAATAAACCTACCATTAAAATTATAGACTGATCATTTCTTTCTCAATGGGCAAATGTACAAAATCAGCAGGGAATCAAATAACTCCCCCCCCACACACTATATTCTGAAGTGATATTTGGCCAAGCACCCTCTTAATACATTCAAAGGAATATCTTCTACTGCACAATGCCAATAAGATGAAATACCAGACTTACTTCATGTGAGTGTGTCTTCCCAGAGAAGCTTCTGCTCGGCCCTGCTTTAAACCCTATGCAATGTAATACACAGTTTGAAGTTAAAGATTAATACATTTTGCAGTCCTGCAAAAAACAGGTAACACAAATAAAAATCCAGTGATAAAACCACCCTGCAAAAAGTGAGCAGGAAGGGCTTCCACAATCAATGGTATTAACAATTTATGTGCATATCCATGAGCTATATAGCTTGTGTTTTTTTTCCTTTTGCTCTTAAACAAAGAATCAATGCTGAGCTGGACAAACTGCTGCAGCAAGGCATTTTGGAACTGGTGGAAAGTAGTCCATTGTCACGCCACTTAAGGCCAATGGAGAAGTCCGCATTTGTTCTGACTATAAATGCACGCTAAACAAAGCGTTACAGCAGCACTCCTATCCGATGCCTGTAGTGAGCCATATTTTGGCGTCTCTACAAGGAGGCCGCATTTTCGCCAAATTAGATTTGGCTCAGGCCTATCAGCAGCTGCCGGTGGACGATGCCACAGCAGAGGCCGAAACTATTATGACTTACCAGGAGCCTTCAAGGACCGAAGGCTACAGTTCAGGGTAAACGTAGCCCCTGGCATCTTCCAAAGCGTGATGGAGCGAACACTCCATAACATTCCGGGTGTATGCCCATATTTCGATGATGTCCTCATCGCTGGGGAATCAGTCAAAAACCTGTCTGACAGGCTTCGGCCCATTTTGCAGCATTTCCGCGAAGCGGGGCTGAAGCTCAAACAAAAATGCAAAATTGGAGTAATTTCCAAAGAATTCCTGGGGTTTCGTATAGATGCCGAAGGCATCCATCCTGCTGAATCCAAGCTCAAAGTGATTCAGCAGGCACCCAGTCCCAAGTCGAAGAGTGAGCTTCAAGCCTTCCTTGGACTTCTACATTTTTACCATGCCTTCCTCTTCCACAAGGCAGCAGTGGCAGAGCCATTACACTAGCTCTTGGACAAACAGGCCCCATGGAAGTGGACAAATGTCCACAAAAGGAGTTTTGCAGCTGTAAAGGCATTATTGTCGTCATCCAATGCTGTGTTGGCTCATTTCAATGAGCAGTTGCCAGTAGGCATCGCATGTGATGCCTCACCATATGGAATCGGAGCGGTCTTAAGCCATCTCCGGGCTGATGGGACACAAGTCCCTATTGCATATTATTCCAAGACCCTTTCTGCTGCAGAGCGCGATTACGCGCAAATAGACAGGGAAGCTTTGGTCATTGTAGCGGGCATCAAAAAGTTTCACAACTTTTTGTACGGCTGCCATTTCACGATCTTCACTGACCACAAACCGCTTTTTGGGTTGTTCACCACAAACAAGCAAATGCCCCAGATTATCTCTCCTAGAATGTTGAGATGGTCAATATTTCTTTCTGCTTATGACTATTGCCTGGTTCACAAACTGGGTAAAGAAATGGGCCACGCAGACGGCCTTAGTAGGTTGCCTCTACAGCTATTAGAGTTGGATCCTGCTCCGGCCAACCACATCCTGGCTATCCAGGATTTGCCGGAGTCTCCCCTCAATACAGGGGATGTTGCTGCAGAAACAGCAACCGACAATACGTTAACACGCATGTTGAACTGGATGCTCACAGGATGGCCTGACACGTGTCCTGGCACTAACTTCCAGAGTTTCTGGAAAAGGAAGCATGAGTTAACAACCTTTAAGGGTTGTATACTGTGTGGCAGCAGGGTAGTAATCCCGACCTCACTGAGGACTAGAGTCCTTGCTTCTCTGCACGAGGGACATCTGGGAATAGTCCGGATGAAGGCACTTGCGCGCAGCTACCTCTGATGGCCTGGCCTTGATAGACATTGAGGCCCAGATTCATGGGTATCACATTTGCCAGCAGTCACGGCCGGAACTGCCACAGGCTCCTGTACATAGATGGGAGACCACACAAGCCCCTTGGTCGAGGGTTCATATCAACTATGCTTAAAAATAATGTTTAATGAAGAGAAGGACGAGGGGGGACATGATAGCAGTGTTCCAATATTTCAGGGGCTGCCACAAAGAAGAGGGAGTCAAGCTATTTTCACAGGCTCCTGAAGGCAGGACAAGAAGCAATGGATGGAAACTGATCAAGGAGAGAAGCAACCTAGAACTAAGGAGAAACTTCCTGACAATTAGAACAATTAACCAGTGGAACAACCTGCCTCCAGAAGCGGTGAATGCTCCAACACTGGAAGTTTTTAAGAAGAGACTGGACAGCCATGTGTCCAAAATGGTATAGGGTTTCCTGCCTGAGCAGGGGGATGGACTAGATGACCTCCAGGGTCCCTTCCAACTTTATTATTATTATTATTATTATTATTATTATTATTATTATTATTATTATTATTATTATTATATTAGCAACATTAACACTATAACTCTTGATCAGGGTTCCAGGAATTTTTTAAAAACATTCTGTGGCTTGGAAAAGTTTGAAAACCCCTGATTTAGACAATCAGTTTCATTTAAGAATCTCTAAATTCCCATCCTCCACTCCACACCACTCCCAGCAATAAAGTCATTCTTACCCTAGACCTGGGGTAGGCAACCTTGGCTCTGGGAGTTGAAGTCCACAAGTCATAAAAGAGCCAAAGTTGCCTACCCCTGCACTAGACGTTGCTACACAAACTGTTCTGTCCTTGCTTTTGCTTTCCACAGATACGTTTCTCAATTGAGGAAGTCTTATTTTTTCTCACTTCCTCTTTCATGTAAAGTTTACTTTTGGTGTGCGGGCTGAGACATCCTTTGTTCCCTGAAGCAACTCATTTCAACAGTCCATAAATCAGGATCTGGAAACAGGTAAGTTCCAATGCTAAACTGAACTATCAAGAAAGAAGAACATTTGTAGCTCAGAGTTCAAATTAGGGTCCTCGATGCTCTCTGAGCTTGCTTGTTTTCTTGCAAATGTTTCATTACCCAAACTACGTAACATAGCACTGATGATATTACCTAGTTTGGGTATTGAAATGTGTTCAGGTAAACTGAACTATATTTGAGAATGAATTAGACATTATTTAATATGGTGACAAAGAATATAGTGACTGTGAAATAGGAATATACATTCTTATTTCCTCCTATCTCTTTTTTCTGTGTGTCAGTTTTGATTTTTTTGGGGGGGGGTGGGGAGAAGTGAAGCAATTGTTGCTATTTGGGCAAGTGCAATATCACATATCTGCCCCAGCCCATTCTTTGTACTCATTAAGTTTCACCTTTAATTGAGCCCATGACAAGACTATGCAGTTCAAATGCAAAGGGAAAGAGGCCATGTTAATTTTTTGTAGATATCAAGAGAATTGTGAACACTGCCTGAACTGGTGAAAATAAAAAAATATTTTAATGCCAGAATCGTGATCTTATTAGTACCACAGCAAGGAACCCAAAGATTGTTATAACTTCTGATTTGGGTTCAGACTGTTTATTCATTTCCAAGCCATTCACACAAATCTGAATTGCAAGTGGCATTTCATCTATATTCACACATAAGAAAATATTCTAGAAATTTGTTTTTGCATTGTTTTGCATGTAACAAGAAAGAAATGTGAGAGAACACATATAAATATCACGTGCACAAAATCTACCTCTATAATCAATGTAGGTTTTTTTTTAAACTTCATTGATGTTTCTTTTTTTAGGGTTTTTTATTGTTTATTTTGCTAAACCTACATTGCTGGGACATACTAGATTGTTCTATGCTTCTTATAGAAAGACATCACAAGAAAAAAAATGAGACACAGTAGTTTTTATATGGGCTTTTCTGATAGCTTGAAAAGAAGGGAAGGAAGAGAAAAAGTAACTTGTAAATTCTTTTTATCAGAAACTGACATAATTGACACCTCGCCTAAGATTTTGTTTCTACTGCCTGATGAACTTGAAGGCCATCCTCCACCAAGTGAATGTCCATAATATGCTGGGCTTAGCAAAAACCTGAGCAACTTCCTGGCTTTTGGATGAGTTTGTAATGTCTGTGAATGGACCCTATCCCTTTCCTCCTAACCTGGTAGCCCCAGGTATTAAGGATGGATGCAATTAGAAGAGTAGAAACTCTCCTGATATTCCTTGGAAATCCTCCTCCATGCCTGCAACCTATCCTCCAGGATAATCCCAAACACAGTTCTGGTGTGCTTTTGAAAAATTGCTAAATCTGTTTCTACAAATGACCCAGCAACAGTAAAGGATGAACACATAATGAAACAGAAAGAAAGCTCTTTGAAAAGACAATTTGTCATGTGTTCATAAATTGTCTTGCTGACAAACTGGAGGTATGGAGCACTCCTGATCCTGCAGTCTGCTAGATGCGAAACCTGATAATTGGCTAAAGCCAACATTCATTCTCCTGCAAACCTAGCAGTTCGAAAGCATGCAAATGCAAGACGATAAATAGATACCACTTTGGTGGGAACGTAACAGTGTTCTGTGCGCTTTGATGTATAGTCATGCTGGCCATATGGACAACGCTTACAGTGGCAATGAATGCACAATTGGAATACTTGAAAGAACAGGTTATGGATAGACCGTCATGGGAAAAAATTGATCTATACGGTGCTAACAGTAAAAAATGTCTTGATTAATCAAGCTAGCTGTGCATTAAAATGTAATAAAAATAATAATTCAGTAACGCTCTTAAAAAATAGTAAAATGTACTACTTGTGATAGCAAAGCCATACTACTTTCTGTTGACTACAGTCCTTGGGAAAAAAAAATAAACACCATTATTATTACTACTCTTTGCAATAAAGAATATAATTTCAGAACTGAGGTCATTTCTGATGTATTGACTTATAAACTTTGTTTTGTTTTTAATAGAATGGCTGCCCAACAGAGTTCTGCAGATATCAGTAACATTTCAGAGCTGGATTCCTCTGTTATTGAAACTTTTTACACTAAGTCTAACCTTAATTATACCAAATTTATGGAAGAAATGGAACTAGGTCACCAGCAGGTCCGCAAGCAACTGCAAAGAGAGTTTAATCCTACAATGAGAAGTGAAGCCAAAAGGTTAAAAACTTTCCCCTCCATATCTCAATCAGCCTGGGTGCCCACAGAAATGGCTGCAGCTGGCTTCTATTACAACAATGTGAAGTCTGCAATACAATGTTTTTGCTGTGGATTAGTTTTGCTTACAAGAAATTTTAAAGAGTCACCTTTTGACGCACATAAAAAACTATGGTCCAGTTGTGAATTTATTTTAGGCAAAGAAGTTGGTAATATCTCTAAATATGACATTCGAGTACGGAATCCAGAGAACAATTCTCTAGAAGTAAAAAATAAGTACAAAGAAATGGAGTCAAGACTTGAATCCTTCACCAACTGGCCATTTTATTGCAAAGACATACAGCCTGCTTTACTAACTAATGCTGGATTTTATTTTACAGGTAATCTCAAAACATTTATTTTCTAATTTCTAAAATATTGCCTCTGCTAGATTTCCATGCTCTAAAGACCATGGAAAGCAATGCAAGTTTTTTGTTGAGATGCAAAATTTTGCTAACAGGCTACTAAACAATACTGCTACAATTTGCTGTCCGTTAATTGTACCACATTTCCAACATTCTTTGCTGTTGAGAAATATTGCCATTTTTTTGTTGATCAGTAGCACTATTCCCACTATACACCAAGCCACAAATCCAAACAAGCCTTCTTACTGATGTTTCTGGATGCTCATTCATATTAACTGGGCTTTTTGGCAATGCAGAGTCCTTATTTATTTTCTCCAGAAGGTGCCAGGTATCTCATAAGCCCATGGACCAGAAGAGTCATTACAAATATTCTTATAACTGGTGGTGATCCAGTTACTTTCTGGGTGCAATTCACAGGTTTAAAGCCCTACATGATACACTGCCAGGTTATTTGTGGGACTGCATATCTGCCTGTCATAGAATATTGGTTAGAAGTCAACACACTCAAAGATCCTTTTTGAAATGTTGTTATCTGATAGAACAGGGGTTCTCAACCTTGGCAACTTTAAGACTTGTGGACTTCAATTCCCAGAATTCCTCAGCTGAGGAATTCTGGGAGTTGAAGTCCACAAGTCTTAAAGTTACCAAGGTTGAGAACCCCTGTGATAGAAAGAATATCCCTCATCCTATGGAACACCCTCTCCCATGAGATGCCAGGCCCCCACTCCCCTAGTCTTTTGGAAGACCAGGCTATTCCCCCAAGCACTGAGTTAAGTGGCAACTGTAAATGTGAATGTCTGAAGAATTGTCTGGGGCACCAAAGGATTGTTGCTGTTGTTGTTTTAAATGGTGGTATTATTTTTTTTTTTATGTTTTTGACTGCTGCTTGTAAGCCACCTGGGTGTTATTGTATGTAAACTAGGCAGCAATGCAAGTCTAATAAACCAACCATCCTGGCGTTTGAGCCCTGGTGGAGCAGTGGTTAGAATGCAGAGTTGCAGGCTAATTCTGCCCATAGCCTGGAGTTCAGTCTTCAAGATTGACTCAGCCTTTCCTCCTTCTGAGGTTAATAAAATGAGGACCAGGATTGTTGAGGGTAATAGCTAACATTATAAACTGCCCAGAGACTGATGCAAAGCACTATAAGGTAGTGTATACTTCTATTGCTATTGCTATTTTTCCTAAGTTTACATTTGTTTCATAGAATCCAGTAGAAGCTAAAATTAACTCTATAAATTTAATATAGCATTTTGTATATGTACTACGTATACAGGATGAATCTATTGGGTTTCATGAACAAGGATGGTTAATATAGCTTTCCCTGTTAATACAATCCTCTGCTTGTGTGAAATTCTTATTATACTGCTTTGCCTTCCAGAAGGATAGCTTCAAAGTACCGGTACAGGAGTCAGATGAATAGCTCAGCTCTGTGTAATTGTCATTCATGCAGGCATAAAGGACACAGTTCAGTGTTTTGCCTGCTCTGGGTGCCTGGGAAATTGGGAAGAAGGTGATGATCCATGGAAAGAGCATGCAAAATGGTTTCCTGAGTGAGTAATGCACAACACAAGTTCACAATCTCTTTTTATGCCTGGTTCTGATATTGAAGATACCAGTACTGTAGCTATATTCCCAGCAGCTGAGACCCATTACCAGATCCCTTGAAGCAAACTCAGGATAGCCAAAGGACAGAGGGACCAACAGTACCTTTGATCTGTGACCACCAACAGCAAGCTTGTATACTTACCATGTCTCCAGATTATCCTCCAAGGAAAGCACCAATCATTGTAGGATGATAGTAATTTAGCCCCATGACAACGTAATTCAATACTCATTCACTACAAGACCATTGCAGTGTTCTTTTTTTTTGGTTACTTGTAAAGAAATGCCTTCCATATGCATTTTCAGTTGCAAAAATGTTGTTAGAATGTCTTTGTTGCTCTGTGTCTGTGAAACACTCTCCTTTTGGAAAAGACATTGAATTTTACCCTCTCTGCATCCTGGAAGAATATCTTTTAAATTTTACATTTCAAAACAGTTTTAATAGGTTTTAAAATGTTTACTTCACCTAATGAGAAGGAAAGACTCACTGGAGAAGAGCCTAATGCTGGGAAAGATTGAGGGCAATAGAAGAAGGGGATGACAGAGAATGAGGTGGCTGGATACAGTCACTGAAGCAGTAGGCGTGAGCTTAAATGGACTCCAGAAGACGGTAGAGGACAGGAAGACCTGGAGGAACGTTGTCCATGGGGTTGCGATGGGTCGGACACGACTTCGCAACTAAGAACAACAACAACAAAATTCTTTACTTATGTTAATATAAACTGGCATGATTTTTTTTATTTGAACACTGCTGTGTATTGCTTTAGCAATATTCAAAACAGCAGGCAAAGAGTATAATAAGCTGAGTGTAAAACCAGAGGTTTCTAAGGCATCAAACCCTGATCCAACCCAATATCTTAAACATCAGCAATAAACTATGATGAAAATTATATCATTACATAAACATATTACTGTCTAAGTAATAACAAAGGAATGGCTGAATGAGAAAACATAGTATAGGTAGACTGAAGGGGTACTTGGAAGCCTTAGCCTCTTCTGATCCAGTCCTGCCCTTCCAGGGTGCTGATTGGCTTCTTATTCCCGTGTAACAAATGAGTCACTCTGGATTGTTTGGGATGAACAGGTAGAAGAAACAATCCTTTTCACCATCAACAAGCTATCACTCTTCTAGCACCACCATTTTGGCAGGCACCAGCTAGAAAAACATTGCTCTTGGATATTTGTATAGTAGGTTCTAAGACACAAAAGTATAAGAATCCTGAGAATAAAAACTAGAACAATATGTACTTATTTCATAATATGAAACTCAATTTGCTCATTGTACAAAATGTCCACAGTACAGTGTACCCATTACAATATGCTTACATTTGTGCTTTACATTCTTGGTAAAATATCAGGATAGATTGAAATTCCATTAATTGTTCATATCTGTTGTGATCATTTAAAATATTTAAATTACCACTATTTTATTTTATAGATGTGAATTTCTTCAAAGGGAGAAGTCCGGAGATGAAATTAAACAGTATATTCAAAGTTATTGTGGATTTTTAGGCATTACGGTACTGTTTTTCATTTTTATTTTATTGAAACATTAGACTATGATTTTTTAAGGAGCTGCTCTTAATGGGGTAATCCTCAAGATCTTAAGTTTTCTTTTGGAAAGTCTAACTAAACCTCCTGAAAAGCATTTCTCTAATTTCTCTTTCTTCACAAAATTAAAAGGTAGAATGTTTGAGCATTGTGGGAAATTAAAGCAGCAGTTAGCTGATGCTGAGATCTGGAAAATAAAAAGAATCCAGAACAATCCTAGCAAAGGGAGGGGGACTGCAGCTGTTCCAGACATAATTATTTGTCAAAGTATAAACTCACGGCAGATGAAAGAAAGGTTATTTGAACAAAACTGTTCAGTGGAGTCCTTATAGCAACTTATGTACAGTATTTATAAATTGAATTCAAAGCATCAGTGGAACTGCATATTAGCTTATTATCAAAATCATAGAAGAAATAGGAACATGGATAGAACTAATAGAACTAATTCTAGCATTTTGTTTTGTTTAGGGAAAGCATTTTACAGCATCTGCGAGGAAATGTTTACCTTCTGACCCAGGTATAGTAATGGAAATAGAATTCTAGACCTGTGATTTAAATCATAAGAAAGCAGTGTAGACATTTTGGATGTTCAGACCTGACCATTGGCTTCATTGCCTGGCTCTTGTGGATCTTGTTATCAAAAATTATCTGAAGAATATGAGACTGCAAGACCATGCTAATGGTCAGGAGGTGCAAAATGCCGTATGATCTTCATTATATGAGGTTCCCTTTCCTATTGCAGCCTCTTAAAAACCTGTTTTTTAGTGTTCATGGACCTTCTCCATGATGCAAACTGCAGTCACTGCAATGAAAATTCAACTATCTGCTTGTGAACACAGTACACGTTTTTACAGAATCACATGCTTCTTTGGCTTTTTATGCTTGTACTGGTTGAATTTCAGCTACCGTATCAGTGGTTGTGAGATCATGTAGATGTCTATACAAAGTAAATACATCAGTTCAGTGGAGACAGAGCAGGAATTGGTTGCAACAGATAACATTGTCCAGTTAATATTTTTTTTGTCAAAGCTTTGAAACATTTCAAACTCTGCTGAGTTTTAATTATTTACTTAACACTGTGTTTATTTTAAACACCTTCCATTAAGAACTCAAGATAGAGTACAATTTAGCTCAAAATAATTTTCTTGTCTAATCCCATCCCGTACATAAATAGTGAAAGCTGTATCAATGTCTCTGTACACATGAGAAAAAGAGGTACAGGGAAATGATGATCTACAGTTTCCTTTATTTACAGTTTTCTGGGTCTTTTAAAAACAACATACATTTTCTTCTCTACTATAAATCATGAAAATATGTCTACTTACAATATCTCAGGCATTTCTTCCTAAACTCTGTCATATTTTTGGTTGCAAAAGAGGACCTAGAACCCTTTCTGAACATCTATAAGGATGAAGAGATTCGGCTGGAATCTTTCAAAACGTGGCCACAAGATGCACATGCTGATCCAGCAATTCTGGCTAAAGCAGGTTTCTTCTATACAGGTAAGTCTCTTATTCCTTCCCCTCCCATAATCTTACCCTTATTTACCAAGGTCTGCAAAGTATTATTGAAGTTTGATTAAAATTGTCTTACTTGCACTCAGTTCTAATTAATAATCACCTTCTCTTTGTAATTGTATATCCTTGTATTCTTTTACTGTTTAAAATAATATTTTGAAAACATCTGTACATTATTTTAAGTCAAAAGGCAGGTTTTGGAAATGATGGCTATATTGAAGAAATTTTGATTCAGTCACTAGGAAATTTCTTTTTAATTTTTTAAAATTCCTTGTATATAAAGAGAAGTGTTTCTCAAGTTTGGTGGCTTTAAGATCTCTACTCTTCAGTGCCCAGAATTCTGAAAGTTTAGGTTCACATATCTTAAAGTTGTCAAGATTGAGAAGCACTGATGTGCATTAACCACACTATTCTGAATATTTAATCTTAATACTGTTTTATGAGGTTCTGCATGCTTGGAAAATGACTCAGAGTAAAATAACTTCAGCTTTGAGTAATTGTGAACACAGCACTTTTATGGTACTCATTAAAACAGTTCAAGTTTTTTCAGGTTTTATGAAAGCCTCAACAAAGAAGCAGCTACTTGAAGAGACATTTCAACTTTAAATAATGTATTCCTTAAGACTTAAAGTGTCGGCATGTTTTTTCAGGCTTTCATAGGCTATTCATTAAAATCAAGCAACAATGCTTGGTTGAGGGATTAGCTCTGTGTATGTTGTTTTTATGTTTTTAAGGAAGCATATATATTAATGTGTCAAAAAGAGGAGATGGAAGTTTAATAACAATAACAACAACAACAATAACAACAACATAATTGGAAGGGACCTTAGAAGTCTTCTAGTCTAACTCCCTGCTACATCTTGATATTTCTTTTCTTCAATTGTATTTGGCCTTCTGAAAGGTTATGAAAACCTAGCTCTTCACCCACTCGCTGGGGTAAAATAATAGGAACCTTGGATTATTGTCAAGGCATGCTAGGATGACTAAGGAGCCTGGTTTTTAGCTTTTAACTTTATGTTTTTCATGTTTTTATATTTTTATAGTTTTATTGCTATGAGCTGCCCAGAGTTGTGCTCTAAAATGGGTGGCTATACAAATCTTTTAAATAATTGTATAAATAAATTCATAGAACGGAATCATAGAATGGAAGGGCTGGAATCACATAAATCCTGCCTAGTGTAGAAATCCAATATTATAGTATCCCTGCTAGATGCCACCCGTCCTCTGTTTAAATACTGTATCAAAGATGCTTCTTCAAAAGGCAGCTGGACTACTTTTTTTCTCTTGAGGAACAAGAACAACATGTTTTGCTTCTCATCCAAGTTGTGATGGGGTGTGTGTGGAAGGAGAGGTACTGTCAGTACTGACAATTGAGACTGGATAGTCAGAGAATGGAAGGATAGGTTCTGACTGGATGGTGCAGTGGGGGAATGGAAGGATTCAGTGGTGGGATTCAAATATGTGAACAACCAGTTCTCTGTGTGGATGCCGCTTCCGGAAGTCCATTCTGGGGCCTGGGCAACAAAAAATTACCTACTGGTTCTGCTGAACTGGTGGGAACTGGCTGAATCCCACCACTGGAAGGATTGTATTTCTTTGCAGACATCTGCAAATATATAGCATTATATCTATTACTTTAATGATCTTGATCTGTTGTTAACAAGTCAACTGAAACAAAAGGAAATATTACAGATTTCTGATAAAAAATAAAGAAAAAGATTGATCAAACATTGATGACAACATTCTTCTCTCTCTCTCTCCCTCTCCTCTCTCTCTCTCTGTCTCTCTCCCCACCTCTCTGCCCTCTCTAATGTGTGTTTGTGCATATACTGTCTGTATACACATACACGCACACATATCCCACAATGTTGAGCTGCTATTGCCTTTTTTGCAGGAACAAACGATACTGTACAGTGTTTTTACTGTAGTGGGTATGTGTACAACTGGGAAGAATCTGATGATCCTTGGGAAGAACATGTGAAATTTTTCCCTCAGTAAGTGAAGATTGTGCTGAATTATCCCAGTAAAATATAATTTATAAAAATGGTATAACTGCTTGTTTATTTATAAGTTGCAAATATGACCCACTCTTGTAGAAACAAATAAAACAATAAATAATAAAAAATAAATATTTGGATAAATATGCATGTTCTAATTGGTTGACTTAATTACTCCCTAAATTGTAGTAAGGGAGTCCTCTTAGGGAGTTTGTTCCAACTCCAGTGAATATTTTTCCACACTGTGGGTCCATCGTGTTAAAAAAATGAATTCAATACAGAATTCAAACAAAACATGGCAAGATAAGCAGAATGTTTTCCACTGATGACCTGAAACTGTTAGAAGGACTGTACATGAATAAGTTGTCCTATGGATAGCTTTAAGTACCATTGTGAATTCCTTAACTTCAATGCTAAGAACTAGCATCTAGTGAATCTGTAGGAAAATAGTATAGATATATATTCCAACTATCTAGAACCATGGTGGCGAACCTATGGCACGCTTGCTACAGGTGGCACACGGAGCCCTCTCTGTGGCCACGCGCACCATCGCCCTAGTCCTAGGCCTTCAGCTGGATTTTTTATAAAATCTTTTCACTTTAGGCCTCCGCCCCGTGTTCCAAAAAAAAGGTTCAATCATTCAATCAATTTCAACTTCTTAGAGGAAAAAAAAAAGATCTCGCAAAGTTGGAATTGATTGATTGAACTTTTTAATCCCACCAAGTCTGCCATTACCACTGCAGCCATGCCCACCCAATAGGCCACACCCACCCAATGGGCCACGCCCACCCAACACCCGATGATACATAAGTGGGTTTTGGGTTGCAGTTTGGGCACTCAGTCTCTAAAAGGTTCGCATCATTGATCTAGAATATGGCAATTTGATGGTGAGAAGCACCACTCACCACCCATATTGCCACATTTGGGCCAAATTTAATTTTCTAATTGTTTTCAAGAATTGCTTCATGAACAGATTGTAATAATCCTGTCTTAAAGTTTTGGTGCATTGATCACTCTTTCCTCCAAATAGTATGGATGCCTCTCTTTTATCAAACAACTGGCCATCAAATGTGGTTATCTGGCTGGATTAAGCAGGACTCCTAAACTACAAATGTAACTTTAATAGAGAATGCCCGCCAGTGTAGATGTATCTTCTTAATCCTGAAATTAGTAACAGCACTATTTAATTTGCATACAGCTTCAATTTATTTTCTCCCACATCCAGTCTCTAATGGTTTGGAGATATAGAGAAGCCTTGTAAACTTCCAACTTGGAACTTGCGGGAAAAGACAAGTGTTGTTGACTATCTTCACTATATTGGTGGGCATTTCATGCCAAGCTGTGAAAGTTTTTCTGTTTGTTTATGAGACAAAAGAGAATCTTGCAGGACCCTCCAGGATAATTGATTTTTTCTCCCAATGGTACAATGGTAGTACCAAAGCTGAAATGTTTGATAATATGCTGAGGAAAACAATGAAAAAAAGCAATAAAGTTGTAAAAATGAAGCTGGTTCTGCAGCTGGTGCTCTTCATATGTGTCAGATTATTATTTCTATTAACATGCAGATAGCTAGGAATGGTGATGGACGGTTATATTCAGCCATCACAAATGGTTCTAGATTGGAGCAGACCATATAGTCTACTGTGGATCCTAGGCTGTGGACAAGAGGTATAGTTTTAGTCTGTTTGAAAAAAAAGAAAGCAATTTAAGGCAAACAGATTGGTTGGTGCCAGCCAGAACATCAAGATAAAGTAGCAAAATTCAACCATTCAATGGGGTACCATCAAATACAAATGGGGAATACAAATACTAGTGGTATCTGATATGGTTCATTTTTCTGATCTCAGTTAACCCAGTTATTCTTTAAATGCATTGCAGTTGTAAGCTATCAGATCCAGAAAGATGGATATCATCGGAAAATAGCAAAATGCAACCAGAGGCTGAATCACAGAATGAAAAGGTAAAACAGAGGGTAGCTAGGATTTGATAAATTAACTTTTTCATAATAGAAAGTAATTTCCATCTGTACAAGTAGAAGTGTCAGGAGAAAAGACGAGAACTGTTATTGCTTTTTTGTAATATACTAAGAAATTGTCCCTGGTGTGCAAAATTTTTAGATTTTGGTTACAAATTCAGTTTGCCAGTATAGACCCAGACAAGAATGAATTTCATTGAAGAGGGGGTGATTGCTTTTAAAAAGGATAATAGACTATCAGAAACTTACAGCAAAAGAAGGATACTACATTTCTTATTTAACTAATAAATTAGCTTACATCTTATATAGTGCAATACCTCTCTAACATATTAGACAACATCTATTGGTTGTGCTAGATCTTTATATAATTTTTAGTACCATTAATTGTAAATGGGTGAAACAGAAGAAGGTTCAGTAGCACAATGGCCATGTTGATGCTGAGGTAGTGGTGGTGGCTCTAGATTTGTTGTCAGCAACTGTGCCCCAGATGAATCACGTAATCAGTGTGCAATCCCTATGAGTGACTGCTTAGTCTGCATATATGGAAGAGCTATATGTTCCACAAGATTCTGTCTTGTCATGCATGAAATAATAGATTACATGAAATTAATGGAATAGATTGTAGTTGATGCCACCGACTATTACTGTAATCCTTTGGAATGCCAAGGAGTTTCTTCAAATTCTACACTAGTATCTAATAGCAGGACTAGACTAATGACAGTGAACAAACAGAAATTTAATGAAGGAAAACAAAGTGTCCTTCTCAGTGCTATGGCTGATCAATGAATAGTGATTCAAGTCCATACGATCCCCTTGTACTTTACTTGAATGCTCAGAACAGCCGTACACCACTTTCGTTGCTACTTTCCAATCCATCCAAACTTCCAACTCTCATTTTTCAGTGGCCTCATGCAGTGTTTCTTAAATCTTTTGCTCTCAGGACCTTTTTCACTTCTAAGAATTTTGGACAACTAAAAGAGCTTTTGCTTATATGGAATATATTTATCAATATTTACCATTTTAAAATTTAAAATTAATGCATTCATAGATTATTTATTGAATCATGTAAAAATAAGCATATTAAACTCAGGCATTAAAATAAATATACTATTTTCCATAAAACCCTATATTTTTAAGAAAAAAATGAAAAGAGTGATATGGTTTTAAATTTTTATAAATAATTTCAATATGTAGCAAATATTTTTGATGTTGTGGACCCTTTAAAAAATGCTAGCCTTTAGTGTGTAGTATAATATTGTAGCTATAAAAGCACCCATGAAAACAAACCAGCTGTCCATCCCGTTGGTCAATAAGTACATGGCAAAATCAGTATTCTGCTACTGCTCTTTCAAATCTGTATTCAGACTGAGACAATAAACAAACAAATAACAAACTGACATTGGCTAATTAATGCCCATGGGAATCCATAGGAGAAATGGACCACTGTGACTTTGCAGTGCAAGCTCTTCCTCTTTTTTACATGCATTGTGACATCACATGCACAGAAGAGACAACGTTTGTGTTGCAACTCTTGTTTTCTTATTCTGATGAAATTGTTGGGATTTTATGGATAACTCCAATTCAAGATGTTTTTTATTACACATAAAATCATATGCAGTACTATATGGACAACAATCTTTATAAGAGTCTTCTCCAGATAAAACCTGCCACCTGTCCATAATATGGTTGGGAGAGGATATTGTGCATACCCGTCCTTAGAATGACTCAGCTTGGAATAGCTGTCTTCCTAAGGTCAGTCTAGCTTCCACCTTTTGAGTTTTTTTTCAGAAGAATCAGATAAAAACAATTCTCTTCCAGGGAGCTTTGGTAGCATTTGTGTATGACACATTTAATTATTTGAATATTTATGGATATTATGAATGCCTTAGATATATGTAACTGTGGCAAACTTCCCAGGGTTATTTGATTAAGTGGCACTCAGGTAATTGTAATAAAGAAAATAATAAATTACAAAATAATTTGAACTTTAAATCAGCATAGCTACCTATGGAGACACTAGAAGAGAAATCAAGGATAAGGGCTCTTGTGGTTACGGAAACAAAGCCCCTGAATCAAGATGTAGAGATCATTCTGAATTTTGGTTTAAGTATGTCCAGGTATCCATTTGCATAGCTAAAACTGGTGTGCTATTGGTGTGCTATTTAGCTATTGCATAGCTAAAACGGGTGTGCTTTTTCTGGAATGTTAGCTATAACCCTAGCAATACCAACCTTTGTCAATGTAATAGAAATAGAGATTTCTATTTTAATTATATATTTAAGTTTCACCTTCAGCAGTATTTATAATGGATGTGCAAGACAGAACTTTAATATAACATGCTTTTTTTTGTTAGCAAACATATTACAGTGAGAATTTAAATGAACTAGAAGCTGTCTGCTCAGCCGTGACCAGTAAGTATTTTACCACATGCAATGACATGGACCACTGAGATTTTGTCTTAAATTTTAAGATAAGGATGTGAAGTGTTCACTTTGTGCAGTGTCTAATAACCCTGCACTAAAAACAGCCTTAGTGTGCAGCCTTTGTATGCTGTTCATTGATTCAACAGGTTTCTTAAAGAAATGTCTGAGGTTTCAGACCAAATGAGGGGCGTTCGGTCAACTGTATTACCCAGCTGGATATCAAAAGAGATGCTTTATGTAGACATTAATGTATAGTATACTGTAAACCAAGCCTGATATATGTCAAGTCACTGGTTTAAAGTAAAATGTGAATTTATTACAATCATAATATAATTTGGTTCCTTTGAGCTAGTTTTGATTCCTGCTAACAGTAACTATGTAGGTAAAAAATGAGGAGACCAAATTTTATCCACCATGAAAGTTATCAAAATAACTTTGCTTACACAGTCTGGAAAATATATAATGCAGATTTGTTTTAAAATTACTATTTATATATTGAAAACATTAGCATGGCAAATTCTCAAACTTCATCCACCATTTTATCATTCACTTATATGGTATATTTATATGTGCGATATTATGTCCTTGACTGGGTCTCTTTGCAACATTGTAATTAAGAGCAGATATAGTAGAGAAGTAAACCCACTCCATATTAACATTTTATTTATTTATATATACTGTATAGCAACACTAGGAAGTGTGCGAATAAGACACATCTTTGCTGTAAGTATAGGATGTCCAACAGGAGAACAGACAACTACATTGAAATTTACAGTTATTAATAACACTTACAGTTAAAACATATTCAAATCAACTTTATCAAGGTAAATGTGTCCTTTCTGCTTTTACAGACATTGCTCTGGATGAACACGAATGGCTGCAAATAAAGCTCTCAGAGGCTTATAATGATTTAAGTTTCAGGAAAATGATTTCTTTTGGGGACCACACTCATTTTGCTGTTGACTTGAAATTGCTTTACGGGGATCTGGCCATTGTCTCCAAGGACATCAATAACCAACCACAGCAGCAGCTGACATTGCCTGAGGTCCTGGAGAGCTTTTATTCCATTACAGTAATAGAAGGAGAGGCAGGTAGTGGGAAGACTGCATTGCTTCGGAAAATAGCAATTCTTTGGGCCTCTGCATGTTGTCCCATACTCAACAGATTCAAGTTAGTTTTTTATTTGTCCCTGAAATCTGGAGAACGCGACCAAAGTTTGGCCGACCTTATTTGTAGTCAGGTAGTGGGTCTTAGAGGGTCCTTGACTGAAGATTGCCTGAAGAATGTATGTCAAAGTTTAACTAACGAGATCCTGTTCCTTTTGGATGACTTTGACAAAATGAATGAGCTTCCCCAAGCAATCGAAGATTTGATTCAAAAGAACTATTTGAACAAACACTGCTTGGTTGTTGCAGTTCATCCTCACCAAGTTAGAGGAATTCGCCAACATGCAACCACTCTTCTCAGTATTTTGGAATTTCCATTAAGTAGCACCCTCTATCTGTTAAGAAAACTATTTTCCCACAATATTCAGCTTTTAGAAGACTTTTTTATTCAATTGTCATTTGAGGAGACCATTTGTTCCATATTGAAGACTCCCCTTTTCTTTGCAGCCCTTGCCTCATACTGGGCTCAGTATCCAAATGGCAAACAAGACACTGGTACTGTCATTTTAAAAGCCTACATGCTGTACAGCTTGTTGAAATATCCTCAAGAAGCGGATCGCATGAAAGCTGTGATATCTGCTTGTGGTGAATTAGCTTTACAAGGTCTCTTCAAATCCCTCTTTAACTTCAGTGAGAAAGACCTGTCTGAGGTTGGGGTTAATGAGGAGGAAGTTCTCTACTTTGGATTGCTGACCAAGTTTACTGCCCAAAGGCTCCACCCACTCTATAAATTCTTCCACCTTTCCTTCCAAGAATTTCTTGCAGGACAAAGAATGAGTGAGCTCCTGGCTTCAGATGTTCAAGCAGATATAAAAAAAGGCCTGGAATACTTGCAGCAAATTGACACATTCATGAAAATTAAAGGGCGCTACCAATATATTTTGAGATATGCTTGTAGCAAACCATCCAAAGCAGTACCCATAATAATATCCCACCTACTGAATTTACTCAGTTGCAAGAAGTCATATGAAAGCCACTCAGATAATACTATTTATCTGCAGCAAACTCCAGAATTTAAATTAATGCAATATGAGCTTATGAGCACTGTCTTTACTTTGGATCCAAAATGCTATCACTCAGAATTCACTAAAACGGTACTAGTATTTGCTACTGAATTAGCTTATCAAAGCAATATGGTTTCCAGTTGTGCACCTATGATTTTAGAGCTTCTGATTGGGAAAGAGATTTCTTTAGATTTGTTGACAGATGGATCCATCCGTAAATTATTTCTGGATTATCCAGAAAGTTTGTTCTTACCAAGTAGATTTAAGAAAACGCTTTCGGGCAGGTTGAACAATCCTTTTAAGGATTCAGTGGAAAGTGTTTTTTTCAACTTGAAGGCTCCATTGGTTGAACCAATATACACTCATGCTTTTCAACTCTTCAGTAATGTTAACCAGCAAATAAAAAAAAACACAGAAGCTATTAATAGTTTCAAAACCCGTACACTCAGAGAGATTCCGGATTCCATAATAACCCCATTTCTCTGTGTGAAAAGCTGTGAGAAGATTCCATATCTGAAATTTGTTGTCCATGATATGTCTTCCCTTAAAGCTCCTGATATGCAGAACTTAAAATTGCTCTTCTCATTTTTTGATAATATTGAGCTCAATTTGTACAATTGCAATGGCCTCCTTGAGAGTATCAAGCCGGTTATCGAAGAGAACTTGAAGTCTTTTAAAATCTGTAGCTTAAATGATAATGAACTGAATGAGCTGGAAGAAAACCTGCTTCTTTCAATGTCTTCACTGGAATCCCTTGACATTAAGTGGAGCACTTCATTACCAGGTACTTCTATCCATTTTGCTTTTTTATTTTCTTCCAAAAATATTTTTTCATAAATAAATCAGGAAATACTGGAGGATTAGGAGCAACATAAGTGGTTACCAAGTTCCTAAGGGAAGGATGATGGTGGTTGGGGGGGGGGGAGGACTGCTTTCAATTTTGCCTGATTTATTTGAGGACTTCCTTAAGCATTAAGCCTGGCAAGCATGTCAAATCAATTTGCCCTAAAACACATTCACAGTAAGCATGTGCTGGATTTCATGATAAATCTGAGTCATGTAATTTACATGTTAATTAATGTACAAGTAAATGCAATGATTGTCTGTTTACCTTAGAACTTTCAGAAACTCTCTTTGCAAATTTGGACAAATACACATTTTTGAAGGAACTCTCATTGGATCTACCTGACAGCCATAATATATTTAATATAATCCCAGAGGGGTTCAAAAATCTTCATAACATTGAGAAATTGATCCTCTGCAATATTCAGTTTAAAACAAGTTCTGCCCGGCTAGGTAAGTGTTATGTGTATAAAAGTACTTCCAATGGACAACTGGTTGAATATGGATGAAAAACTGGGAGATTTAATGCTTTTATTTTTTTTCCCTCTAAGATAACACCATTCTTTTAAATTGTGTATCTTTTAAATTATACTAGAACTGAGAATTCTTGTTCCTGTTTCAGAATGTATTAAGTCCAGCTCAGAGGACTCTTAAGAGGAACAGAGAACCTTTTGAGAAGAAGGAGTCACTTCAGGCAGTCACAACCATGTGATAGTAATCCAAGTGTGTAACTAAGGGCAGGAGCATCCAGTTGTATATTGTATTGTTCCAAATTGTTTAACACTATACATCACTCAGAGCTGTGATGGTGTTAGTTAGGCAGTCTACACATTTAATAAACAAATAAATAGACCCACCAAGCAATCTAGGCAAAATGCTGACTGCAGCATTGTGACCCAACCCCAATTACTTTTGTGCATGCATTGGTGGGGCATGGACATACAAATGGAGGAGGGGAACTCAAGCGTGATTTAGGAATTGCCTTTTTTGTCTATTTTGACCCCCTCCCCTCTAATGGGAAGCAGTAATTCAAGAAAATCGGGCTAAATGGTTAAAAGGAATGTGAGGATTTTAATAAATCACCGTGTTTCATATTTTTAAATGCAATACTCATACCATCAATGGTATAATCATTGGGCGATTGTATGTCCTCAAAATCACTGGGGCACCAACTAAGAAAAAATATGTATAGAAAAAGTACATGTGCTACAATGCACATAAAATGGATACGAACTTGAAATTCATATGAGGAAAATGCTGAAAATGAAACTGGCAGATTTGTTTGCGCCTAGGGCAAAAAGGAATAGAAGTGAAATATATGCTTGTGTAAAATTGATTCTTAACTAACGTGAAGTAAATCTACTGCATATCTGACACTAATATAGTCAAATGTAGCTTAACATCCTTCACACTACAATTTGTTTTTTCTTTCCCTTTTTGTTTTACAGTTGAATTCATACGGAACTTTACAAATCTCTCTGTCTTCCATTTGAAAAACTCAACTTTTGTTGATATGGGGGCTCTTACGGGTGCAATGACTTCCTGCAAGAAGCTCACTGAAATTCTAATCAATGGCTTGAATGCTGGAGATGAAGCACTGTGTGCCCTTAGTAAGAAAAATTTAATGGAGAGCTTTTGCAATGTTAATACCAAATTACACTTTTGCTTAGTAACAAAGAAGCAATAATTCAAATGTCATAAAGTTCTTAATTTAAAATATATCTCAGAGATTAGATCTTCTGAATATATTTGGGAAATGATATATCTGGTTTGCTTTTCTTTCTATTCTTATACACACATTGCTATGAAATAAGAATGCTGGGTGTGCTGAGTTGTATTTTTAATCAGAAAAAAAACATAGAAGGTGCCTGCAGTGGAAAGGAGGAATGACTTTGACGAAAAGGAGGAAGAACTGATAACCAAGACAAGGGTCCGATAAAAGAGAGTCAGGGCAGGTACTATAACCTGAGAAAACAAGAGGTGCTCTTCCTCCTGTTACTCAAGGTCATCCCTTCTTTCCACTACATTCCTACAAAAAATCCAATTTCCTATTTACGTAGCAAGAGGTCCTATGAACTGGAAGATTCAGACGTGTCCTTGTCAAAATCTGCAAGATGGTGACTGTGGTATTGTGATCAAAGCCATACATAGGTTGTACATAGGTTGATATTACATTCATATAACAAAAGGGTAGAGCTTAGATTGCAGTGCCACACCCATCACCTTGCAGATTTTGACCATAAAAAACTCAGATAAATGATTTACAAGATTAAAGAGTGATAAAAAGCATTTTTTAAATTGTAAAAGTTATCAGTGATAACTTTGAGTCATATAATCTGTTGATTTGAATTGAAGGCAGCTCTTTGTACTTCAATTATACTTATATTTATTTTTATATATTGCAGCTGCTGTTTTGCCAAATTTTACAGAATTAAAGATACTGAATCTCTCAACATTATATCTGCAAAACAAGGAAGCAAGTACAGCACTGGGTATGGTTTAACTTTTCATTCCTGATGAATATTTTCTGAAGTTTGATATAGTGGTTGAAGTGCTGATCTAGGAAATTCAGCATTTATGATGTTGAATTTCCTTGAATAGGTTATATATCTATACAGTACGGTTTCCTGGGAGACGCTCAATTGCCACATCTTTTTTACTTTGCAGCATTAGCTTTACGTTCTCTTATGAATTTGGAACAGCTTGTTCTACCTAACGGAGAAGGAATAAGACATGCAGCTAAATTGATTGTTCAACAATGTTTCCATTTTCCAAATCTTCATAAGTTGCAGTTTAGTCTGTATTTAAGTGATGAAGGCCTGTTGGAAATAGGTAAGCTCTTAAAAAAAATAATCTCTATAGGACTTTTTAGCATACGCCCATCCTCTGTTCATCATCCAGTTGACACTGTAGATTTGGCCTGGCCCCATTATCTTATGTCTGAGCACAGAGTCGACAAATACATTTTAAAAGTCCTTAGAGCAACTTTTGACATAGAAAAGCCTGATATAATGATATAATTTGTTTCAACTACATGATGTGACTAAGTATAATTTGCTTCAGTTGAAAGACAATGTAATGCAAATGATATCTCTTGCTATGACCACCCATGACCTTAAGGGTGTGGTAAAAGCCACAGTGATATCCCAAACATTATTGTGTTATTGCACAAATGATGAAAAATGTGTAATTCCTGATGCAGTAACCTAATTCTCTTCTTGCAAATGCCCTTGAAGGCAAGAGAGCCCTTTGTCTGTGATGCATTCATTTAGATTCCTGCCCTGAAAGGGAATTTGGACATTGCCTAAATGGCCCTTCTAACTTTTCCAGATGATGATGAAACCTCCTTTTGTTAAAAGTGTTTGCTACCATGGAATAACATAAGTATGTCATGTTGAGGGAAGATCTAATGCTTTAAAATATTAAAAGTCAGTATGTTATGCTCAAATGAATCATATAAAGTTTCATTTTTTTATTAAAAGGAGGAAGCCATTCCTTTTTATGCTAATTTAGTATTTCTCAACTTTAGTAACTTTAACATATGTGGCTTTAAACTCCCAAAATTTCCTATCCATCATGCCACCTGCACTGATTCTTGGCAGACTGTATCCATGACACAAATACCACGGTGTACAATTTATTTTGAAATAATTTCATTTATCTATGTATTGTTTTTGTTTCAGCAAAAGTAGCTGCTGATGGAGGTTTCCAAAAACTTGAATTTCTGGACCTCTCAGCCAACCATAAAATTACTGAAGAGACTTGGAGGAATTTCTTTCAAACATTGTCCAACATGCCAGCCCTACAAGAAGTGGATTTCAATCGCACAGTTACACATCTAATCAAATGCCAAGCAGCAACCGTGAAGTCTTTTGTCCAATGTGTTTCTCGACTGCCCAACCTCAGGACAATCGGCATGATTGGCTGGTTGTTTGATGAGAAGGACCTCAACATGTTTGAGATTATGAAACAACAACATCCCCAATCAAAGGATTTAACCTTAATTTGGAAATGTATATTGCCATTTGCACCTATTATTGATGAATAAAGAAGTGGGATGTAGTTCACTGTACAGTATTAACATTATACATATTCTCACCATTTATTGTCTTGTTTTAAAATTTATTTCACTGTCCTGCAATAATTTCTTTTTCACCACTTTTTCTGAAAGCACTTCCCCGTCAGTATTGGTACCATTTCCTGATTCCATGATAGTTAGCATGGGCAGCTGAGATAATTTACTTACAGTTCAGCTGTAGTTCAACACAACTTGCATTTCTGCATATTGCTGAAACTTAGTTGAAGGCCAGTTTTCACACTGGCAGGAAAGCTGAAGTAGTCCAAATTCTGACAAGAAGTTCTGATTTATAATCTATGGAATAGTGATCAGCATGTAGTTGGAGACCACCATCCCAAGCCTATCTGGGAAGAATTACTGCTATTTTAATCTCTTTTTTCTGTCACATCTGTCAGCATTTTTTTTCATGTTTTAGCATTTTTTCCTATTTCTTACATATCTATTTTCATTTCAGATAGTATTTAGCCTGCTTGTATAATTTTTTATTTCTCCTTTGTTGCGCTCAACTGGTAGATAATTTCTGCTGATACATTGTCTGATTTGGAAAGAATTTATTTGCAAATTATGGTGGAAAATAAGTATGTGGTCACCTACAAACAAGCAAGATTTCTGGCTCTCACAGACCTATAACTTCTTCTTTAAGAAGCTCCTCTGTCTTCCACACATTACCTGCATTAATGGCACCTGTTTGAACGTTATCAGTATAAAAGACACCTGTTCACAACCTCAAACAGTCACACTCCAAACTCCACTATGGTGAAGACCAAAGAGCTGTCGAAGGACACCAGAAACAAAATTGTAGACCTGCACCAGGCTGGGAAAACTGAATCTGCAATAGGCAAGCAGCTTGGTGTGAAGAAATCAACTGTGGGAGCAGTAATTAGAAAATGGAAGACATACAAGACCACTGATAATCTCCCTCGATCTGGGGCTCCATGCAAGATCTCACCCCGTGGGGTCAACATGATCACAAGAACGGTGAGCAAAAATCCCAGAACCACACGGGGGGACCTAGTGAATGATCTGCAGAGAGCTGGGACCAACGTAACAAAGGCAACCATCAGTAACACACTACGCCGCCAGGGACTCAGATCCTGCAGTGCCAGACGTGTCCCCCTGCTTAAGCCAGTACATGTCCGGGCCTGTCTGAAGTTTGCTCGAGAGCATTTGGATGATCCAGAAGAGGACTGGGAGAATGTCATATGGTCAGATGAAACCAAAGTAGAACTGTTTGGTAGAAACACAACTCATGTTTGGAGGAGAGAGAATGCTGAGTTGCAGCCAAAGAACACCATACCTACTGTGAAGCATAGGGGTGGCAACATCATGCTTTGGGGCTGTTTCTCTGCAAAGGGGCCAGGACGACTGATCCGTGTACAGGAAAGAATGAATGGGGCCATGTATCGTGAGATTTTGAGTGCAAACCTCCTTTCATCAGCACGGGCATTGAAGATGAAACATGGCTGGGTCTTTCAGCATGACAATGATCCCAAACACACCGCCCGGGCAACGAAGGAGTGGCTTCGTAAGAAGCATCTCAAGGTCCTGGAGTGGCCTAGCCAGTCTCCAGATCTCAACCCCATAGAAAACCTTTGGAGGGAATTGAAAGTCCGTGTTGCCCAGCGACAGCCCCAAAACATCACTGCTCTAGAGGAGATCTGCATGGAGGAATGGGCCAACATACCAGCAACAGTGTGTGCCAACCTTGTGAAGACTTACAGAAAACGTTTGACCTCTGTCATTGCCAACAAAGGATATGTAACAAAGTATTGAGATGAACTTTTCATATTGACCACATACTTATTTTCCACCATAATTTGCAAATAAGTTCTTTCCAAACCAGACAATGTGATTGTCTGGATTTGTTTTCTCATTTTGTCTCTCATAGGTGAGGTCTACCTTACAATGACAATTACAGGCCTCTCTCATCTTTTTAAGTGGGAGAACATGCACAATTGGTGGCTGACTACATACGTTTTTGTCCCACTGTATTATGCATGTCTATGTGATTTATCAGGTACATTGCTAGCCAGTAAACATACATTAAATTAGTAAAATAGATTCATATGGTTCATATGTAGTTCTGCAACTGCTAATGTGTGTTCAAAATACAATAATTATCATACAAACAACAAAAGGAGATATGGTGTGAGATGAAAAATAGGCTCTTCTGCTAGATACTACTGTGGCTTCCTTACTGCTTCAAAGTTGAAACCGGGTGATGCCATGGGAAACTTTAAAACCTTATATAAAAGCAGAGTGTTTTCTAGTGAGCTTAATTCATGCAGTATGTGCATTATCTGTGTTCTGATGTGAGGATATATATCTGCGTATAATCCACAGAAGACTCCACAAAAGGAAACATGACTATTGTGTTAAAAAATTCTTTTTACCTATTCTGGCTATCAGTAAGCTTACTAAAAAAAAAAAGAAAAATCAATTTGGAAAAGGTTAATTTTATTGACCAGTATTTCAAACCAGTTGGGTGATAGTAAGTAACCATTCCCTTAACTGACAGAAGAGTTGTTCTAGTCCTGGATCCTGGATAGTCCGTGCATGAACACAGTTTTTCACTTAGGTCATTGCAGTTCTCCACAACTACAAAATGGAACACATCAAGATAATGCTGCTGTGGAGCTAGCAGTGAAGATAAGTCTTCATGTTGGAAATTGACTCTAAGAATCAGCATGTTATCAGAATTTATCTGAATGTTATTCAATCTGTCCAGAATATTCACCTAAAAATGAACACAAGATAACAACAGCAACATTGTTAGTATCTTGCCAGCAGTGAAAATAATGTAGACCGTGGCAAACTGTCATCTCTCAGCATTATCTGTTATCTGTGAGATTCCTCTGCTAACAAGGGTAGAGGGGGAAAACTTTCTCTCTGACAGATTGTCAAAAACATCATGTGGAAAGCAAATTCATTTGGGAACCTTTGCCAATACTATTATGATTTATTCCAGATTTGCGATGGTGGGAAATGTCTGTAGCTCGGGTGTAGGATGGCGGTGGTGGTTCATTCTCCGAGCTTGTGGGTTGGTTTCTGAAGGTTTTGTTACCAGGCTAGGTAACATCTTCAGGGGAGTTTAGGGGATGTTAGTGTCAGTGTTCCTCTGTTTATAAGGGCTTCCTGTGGCCAGAGGAACATTGACACTGACATCCCCTAAACTCCCCTGAAGATGTTACCTAGCCTGGTAATGAAACGTTCGGAAACCAACCCACAAGCTCGGAGAACGAACCGCCAGCCTTATTCCAGATTTCTTATAACTGCTATAAATCTGATGCTTAAGCACTTATTCTTCTTGGGCCTGTAAAATATAAATAATATAAAGCGGAATAACTACTTCCAATGATTTTACCAATCCATAAGCTCTGCAGCAATTTTGGATTCAGTAATAGTATTCTATGAGTTCTAGATGCTACTAAGAAAGATTACAAGACATGCTACAGCGGGGGAGAAAAGTATTTGATCCCCTGCTGATTTTGTATGTTTGCCCACTGACAAAGAAATGATCAATCTATAATTTTAATGGTAGGTTTATTTTAAAAGTGAGAGACAGAATAACAACCACAAAAAATCCAGAAGAACGCTTTTCAAAAAAGTTATAAATTGATTTGCATTTTAATGAGTGACATAAGTATTTGATCCCCTATCCATCAGCAACGTTTCTGGCTCCTAGGTGGTTTTTATACAGGTAACAAGCTGAGATTAGGAACAATCTCTTAAAGGGAGTGCTCCTAATCTCAGCTTGTTACCTATATTAAAGACACCTGTCAACAGAAGCAATCAATCAATCAATCAGATTCCAAACTCTCCACCATGGCCAAGACCAAAGAGCTGTCCAAGGATGTCAGGGACAAGATTGTAGACCTACAAAAGGCTGGTATGGGCTACAAGACTATCGCCAAGCTTGGTGAGAAGATGACAACAGTTGGTGCGATTATTCGCAAATGGAAGAAACACAAAATAAATGTCAACTCCCTCAGTCTGGGGCTCCATGCAAGATCTCACCTCGTGGAGTTTCAAGGATCATGACAATGGCGAGGACTCAGTCCAGAACTACATGGGAGGATCTTGTCAATGATCTCAAGGCAGCTGGGACCAAGAAAACAATTGATAACACACTATGCAGTGAAGGACTGAAATCCTGCAGCGCCTGCAATGTCCCCCTGCTCAAGAAAGCACATGTACAGGCCCATCTGAAGTTTGACAACGAGAATCTGAATGTTTCAGAGGAGAACTGGGTGGAAGTATTATGGTCAGGTGAGACCAATATTGAGCTCTTTGGCATCAACTCAACTCGCCGTGTTAGGAGGAGGAGGAGGAATGCTGCCTCTGACCCAAGAACACCATCCCCACCGTCAAACATGGAGGTGGAAAGATTATGCTTTGCGGGTATTTTTCTGCTAAGGGGACAAGACAACTTCACCACATCAAAGGGACAATGGACAGGGCCATGTGCTGTCAAATCATGGGTGAGAAGCTCCTTCCCTCAGCCAGGGCATTGAAAATGGGTCATGGATCGGTATTCCAGCATGGCAATGACCCAAAACACATAGCCAAAGCAACAAAGGAGTGGCTCAAGAAGAAATACATTAAGGTCCTGGAATGGCCTAGCCAGTCTCCAGACCTTAATCCCATAGAAAATCTGTGGAAGGAGCTGAAGGTTCGAGCTGCCAAACGTCAGCCTTGAAACCTTAATGACTTGGAGAGGATCTGCAAAGAGGAGTGGGATAAAATCCCTCCTGAGATGTGTGCAAACCTGGTGGCCAACTGCAAGTAACGTCTGACCTGTGTGACTGCCAACAAAGGTTTTGCCACCAAGTACTAAAATCATGTTTTGAGAAGGGGTAAAATACTTATTTCAGTCATTAAAATGTAAATCAATTTATAACTTTTTTGAAACCTACCATTAAAATTATAGACTGATCATTTCTTTGTCAATGGGCAAATATACAAAATCAGCAGGGGATCAAATAACTCCCCCCCCCCACACTATATTCTGAAGTGATATTTGGCCAAGCACCCTCTTAATACATTCACAGGAATATCTTCTACTGCACAATGCCAATAAGATGCAATACTTACCAGATTTACTTCATGTGAGTGTGTCTTCCCACAGAAGCGTCCGCTCGGCCCTGCTTTAAACCCTATGCAATGTAATACACAGTTTGAAGTTAAAGATTAATACATTTTGCAGTCCTGCAAGAAACAGGTAACACAAATAAAAATCCAGTGACAAAACCACCCTGCAAAAAGTGAGCAAGAAGAGCTTCCACAATCAATGGTATTAACAATTTATGTGCAATTCCATGAGCTATATAGCTTGTGTTTTTTTCCCTTGCAGCACAATTTATAAGCAAATGATTCCAAAGCAAATAGCTTTGGTTCCAAGCTTAGTTTATGATGAAATAGAAAAGTGGTAATTTTAATCCAAACTACTGCCATTCCTGCCCTCTGGAATACCATTCTTTCCCATGTCTCTTTTGCCAGTTGTGCTTTAGAAAAATGTTAAGACCTTGGCTTTATTTTCTTGTTTGTACATTTACTCAACAAGTTGGCATTATAGTATTTACATTGTATACCCCTTTGAGTCTTCTTTTTGACTTGATAGTCTTATAAGTCTCTTGCCATCATCAACATCCCAGTTCACATTATTAGCTGCAAGATTTTATTGCTGAAATTCCTAGAGCATCATCAATGGTATTTAGAGTTCTTCTTATACACATTCTCTCATTTTTTCACACAAGGAATGTGTTTGCAAGAAACATATCACTGCAGATTCAGAATAATATGAAAAATATTTCATGTTTTCTGTCCAGAGGATTTTGCTTATTTTTCTTTAACACTGATATTTTTGACATTTGTGAAAAAAATAGTTAAGCTGAAAGAACTTTGTTTATTTGTCTAAATAAAAAATCTTAAGAACTGCCAGATTTGTTTTTTTGGCCCAATGCTCTTTGAAATATGAATGAAGCATATGAAAAAAGAGGAACCAACACGTCAGGTGGTGAAAAGATTACAGTGTAACGCTTAGTGCAATCCAACATAGAACAGATCCATGTAGACAATTTAATTAGCAGCCATCAACAATGATAATCTTATCCCATTCCCTTTTCTGATAGTCTGGAACTTATGAGCAGGAAGTGTCTTAATATTATTTTTTTAATGAAGTTCTGGGAATATTTTGATTGAAGAAAAGAGTAATTATAAATAATATTGTCACTATTAGGTAGTAGTACTATCTATTAACCTAAAATTACTGTTGTATATTTTTAAAGATATAACCCAGAGAAGCAGATAGCCAAGATATATTTATAAGCACATCACTTATAATAATTAAACAGAAATAGAAAACCAAAATACAAATAGAAAATAGAATATAAAATAAAGATGGCTTATTGTAAGCTGTAGAAATGAGGAACTCTCCCTTTAAACTACATGGTTTAATATTTACACTAAGTTTTTATATCAATCTCTGTATACAGGACATTTCTTTCAACAAAGCCATACTGCCACAAATCACATTTTTTTATTTTTAGCAGCAATAAATCTGATAAGGTAGGCAGCTTGCTTGTTAAATGTGAAAAAAAAAATGCCTCACCAGGTAGTAGCCAGTGTGGTAGCCACTCATATACCAAGCTATTAACATACTTCCTAAAGCTTCATCATCATCAGGTGAATCTGAACTAAGAAGTGGAGGAGGTGGTATCAACTAGAAAAATAAAGGACAAGTTTATCAGCTAGCTTTTAGTGTTTCTCAAGGCTGGCTGGATAAATCTGGGAGTTGAAATCCACATATCTTAAAGCAGCGGTTCTCAACCTGTGGGTCGTGACCCCATTTGGGGTCGAACGACCATTTCACGGGGGTCGCCAAACAACGCAGTCTGCCATTTTTCCCCTTTTCCTTAGCTGTGCTACTCCCTCTTATTCTATTGGCTTTTGAAAGCCAATAGAATAGACTCTCTTGAATAGAGTCTAATTCTATTGGTTTTCAAAAGCCAATAGGAATTGTCCAGGCTGTCTCCGCACTGCTGAGCCAATAGGAATTGTCCAGGCTGTCTCCGCACTTCTGAGCCCGCCAAAAGTCCCAGTTTGCAAATGGTGCTGCAAGTTGTCTGCAGCGAAGGCAAGCTCTCCAGAAGTTTCCACCCCTCCCTGCTGAGCAACTACTAAAACTGTAAGTAAAAGAGGGCCAGGGGTGGGAGGTGGGAGGCCGGCGGGTGCAGGGAAGTTTTTTGGCGCGCAGGGGGCCGGGCGGGTGGCTTACCTCCCTTGGGCTGGGCCTGCCTGCCGCCGCCCGAAATGGGCGGCAGCGAAGGCAAGGCTAGCGGGGCAGCGGCGGGCGCAGGGAGGGTTTTTGGCGCCCGTGGGGCCCGGCGGGTGTTTTACCTCCCTTGGGCTGGGCCAGCTGGTGGCCCAGCCCGTGGTCGCCCTGCACCGTCGTGGCCGCCCAGGAGCACCTGGGCCTGCCTACCGCCGCCTGCCTACGCCTCGGCCGGCGCAGGGGGCAGCACCACGCATGCGTGGTGCAGGGGGTAGCACCGCGCATGCGCGGCGCAGGTCGGGATCGCACCACGCATGCGCGGCGCAGATCGGGGTCGCCGCCTGAAAAAGGTTGAGAACCGCTGTCTTAAAGTATCCAAGGTAGAGAAACATTAGTTTGTACAAACAAAAAGGAAAGCACTCATCTTAGAAACAACAGTGACATTTTAACTAGCTAAAACCACAATACACAAGTTCAGAATTAGTTAACTTCTAATTTAATTTATATATTTTTATTACTGCTTATTAAATTCAAACAAATCCTTGCTGCAAAATCAAATCAGATTAATGAAATAAAAACGACAGAGGAACATTTCATGACAATTCTCAACTAGAAACTCAACAACATAGTTTATTTCTCACAACGTGACATGCCTTTTCGTTGCCGATCATCACTCACCGGTGGTCCTGAGGGAAATGGTGTAGACCAGCCTGATAAGAAAGGTGGAGGCCCAGGGAATTTCCTTCCAGCCTAGAGCAGCAAAGCACTCTTAGTCAATTATGCCGCCATATTCATGCATGACTCAACAGTCCATAACACAAACCTAGAGAAACTTCAATTTGCTTTCGGGGAAACCTGATATGAGCATCAATCAAACTTTATTATGGTCAAACACCAACATAAGGAGGGTGGAGTACAATCAAAATCATGCCTATTGGCTTCACTGGCAATAAAGATTGATATCTTACCTAGGTAGCCCAACTGATGCTCTGTCTGCTACATAGTATTTAAATCAGCGGTTCTCAACCTGTGGGTCGCGACCCCATTTGGGGTCGAATGACCATTTCACGGGGGTCGCCAAGCACCGCAATCCATTTATTTTGGGTCAGCCATTTTTTTTGGTCGGCCATTTTTTTTCCTATCGCGATGCGGGCCGTCGCGCTGCGCATGTGCGATGCGCCCCGCCGCGCATGCGCGGTGCAGGCCCGCCATTTTTTGGGGCCGGCCATTTTTTACTATCGTGATGCGGACCGTCGCGCCGTGCATGTGCGATGCGGACCGTCGCGCTGCGCATGCGCGATGCGGGCTGTCGCGCTGCGCATGCGCGGTGCAGGCCCGCCATTTTTTTCCCTATCGCGATGCGGGCCGTCACGCCGCGCATGCGTGATGCGGGCCGTTGCGCCGTGCATGCGTGATGCGGGCCATCACGCCGCGCATGCACGATGTGCCCCGTCACGCCGCACATGCATGGTGCGGGCCTGCCATTTTTTTTTGCACGGCGCGGGCCGGGGTCGAGCCCCGGAAAAGGTTGAGAACCGCTGATTTAAATAATGATTTCGCCTGATTTGGAAAAAAAGCCTGAGGATGAGATTTAGTTGCCACTATCTTTTTCCATGTGGACTGAAAACCATCCCTCATAGTTAGTGAGGCAAGCCAACAGGAAAAAAGCCAATAGTTGGGTATGGTCATTCACACTCTAACTTTCACTTTCTTGAGACCCGTTTCTAATCTTACGGTGCCATTAGAAACACATTTTGGGACTTGAAGGATCGATTTTAGAAATTTGGACTGAACAAGTTCTTAATGGTGCAAAACTGGAAAATGGGCCCAGCTGGGCATAAAGAAGTTGTACTTTTTTTTTTAAAAAAATTTCTATACCGCCCCTCTCCCGAAGGACTCGGGGCGGTTTACAGCCTTAAAATTTAAAAAACATATAAATGTACAAAATTAAAATATTTAAAAATAAATTAAACAAATTAGGCCATAAAATCTATAAAACCCAATATATACAAATCCTAAAATCCTAAAAATTACAAAAATCCTAAAAATTAGACAATCCCCCTAAAACATTTTCACCCGGTTGGAGCCGGAGCTTCTATGCCAGGCCGGCCTGTTGAAAAAGGAAAGTTTTCAGTTCCCGACGGAAGGTGCGTAAGTCCGTCATCGTACGGAGTTCGGGGGGGAGCTCGTTCCAAAACGTTGGAGCTCCCACAGAGAAGGCTCTCCCCCTGGGGGTCGCCAGTCGACATTGTCTGGCCGACGGCACCCTGAGGAGGCCCTCTCTGTGGGAGCGTACCGGACGGCGGGAGGTATTTGCTAGCTGTAAGCGGTCCTGTAAGTATCCGGGTCCGATGCCATGGAGCGCTTTAAAGGTGGTCACTAACACCTTGAACCGCACCCGGAAGACCACCGGCAACCAGTGCAGCTCGCGCAGGAGCGGTGTTACATGGGAGCGCCACAACGCTCCTGTCACTACCCGCGCGGCCGCATTCTGGGCCAGCTGAAGCCTCCGGGTGCACCTCAAGGGGAGCCGCATGTAGAGAGCATTACAATAGTCCAGCCTGGAAGTGACGAAGGCATGAGTAACTGTGCATAGCGAGTCCCGGTCTAGGAAGGGACGCAACTGGCGTACCAGGCGAACCTGATAGAACATCCTCCCGGCCACGGCCGCCAGATGGTCCTCTAAAGATAGCCGTGAATCCAGGAGGACTCCCAAATTGCGAACCCTTTCTGCGGGGGCCACTGTTTCGCCCCAACAGACAACAAAGGAGTCAATTGACTAAACCGGGACGACGGTAGCCACAGCCACTCGGTCTTGGAAGGGTTGAGCTTGAGTCCGTTCTTCCCCATCCAGACCCGCACGGCCTCCAGGCATTGGGTCAGCACGGCAAGAGCATCGTTGGGGTGGTTCGGCGTGGAAATGTACAGCTGAGTATCATCAGCGTACAGATGGTACTCCACACCAAAACCACGGATGATCTCACCCAGCGGTTTTACATAAATGTTGAACAGTAGGGGCTTCAAATAATTTGCTGCTGAATGTAGTGGCCACCTCTTGTCTTGGGGAATAAAAGTTTGTGTTGACGGGATGGCCTACCATGGAGCTGATATGTGAGCTGAAGTTAATATAGAACTAGAATGATCCATTCATTCTGGAGCCAGATAGATAGGATTAGTTGGAATGCATTGTCTCCGGGGTTGGGAGAACGGCATTTCTGCTGTGTGCAGTGGATGTGGGCATTCGAGCGTAGGCATCAATATTTTTCTTACTGAGCTATGTGTTTTTCTCTTCTTAGCCATGAATTCCATTTTTACAAATTCCAGTGATTTTTTGATAGTGGTGTGACTTTAGCCAAAGTGGAAAAGATCTGCAGATCCGGGTGTTTCTACAAAGTATTTTGTGCCTCCCTAGTTTGTTTGTTTGTTTGTTCTCTTGAAGGGATTTTATGAGAATAATCACTCTAAAGAACATGAACTGTTCTCCAAAATTTCTTATTTTAAGTCAATATTAATTGAACCACAGAACTGTAAAAATGTTTCTATAACTTCTTTCAAATGGATAAGCTTCTTTGACTTACAACAGTTCATTTAGTGACTGTTCAAAGTTACAGTGGCACTGAAAAAAGTGACTTATGACCATTTTTCACACAACCATTGCAGCATCTCACACGGTCACATGATTAAAATTCAGATCCTTGGTAACTGACTCATATTTATGACGGTCGCAGTGTCCCAGGATCATGTGATGATCACCTTTTGCAACCTTCTGACAAGTGAAGTCAATGGGAAAAGCCAATTCAATTAACAACTACGTTACTACGGTAACTTAATAATTGCAGTGATTCACTTAACTGTGGCAAGAAAGGTAGTAAAATGGGGCAAAACTTTCACTTAGTAACAGAAATTTTGGGCTCAATTGTGGTCGTAAGTCGAGGACTACCTGTATTTTTCAAAATTCTCAGAAATTTCTTCTGAGTGGGACATGACATGCCTCCAGAATCCATGAAGCAGGGAATCAAATTTGCGAGATTTACATAGGGCAGATTTGATTCAAATCAACCCTTTTAATGAAACACTCACACAGCTGCCCTGGTCATCCTTTTTAACTGAGCTGCATGAAAAAGGGAGACAATTAGGTTTTCACACTGGCACACTACTTGTTGGATGGTTTTGTTTATGCACAAAGCAGAAAAAGTAAATGTTTATTTTTTTCAGATTCTCTTTACACATCAAAACAATTCACACAAAGTTCTGTTCTGATAACGTTCAGTATCAAAGATTTTTTTAAAAAATCAGAAAATCTGGGAGGAGCATATACTTTTTCAGACAACTGTGTTTACTCATCTCCTTCAATATAACCTACTAACCTGCAGCGAGACTCTATTGATTCTGATAGGAGTCTTTCCCGTCCAATATGAACAACCCAATTATTAAACTGATAGCATGTTTGTTTGAATAGTTTCCAATATGTCCTTCCTCATAAAATTAGTTTCAATACTGCACTTTAAGTTTTAATATAACAACTTAGTTTTGTGAACGCCACTGCCTAGTAAGGTAAAGCTTTCAAACTTGCTTATAAACTTACCCTTTCTGATCCTTGTGCTGAAGGTGATGATGGACGAGGAAAGTGGGTGTTCCACTGCGCTGATTTTGTATGGTTGTGTTTGCTTTGAGGTGACCGGAAGGAAAAGTCACTTTCATCCGTTGAATATTGAGTCTCATTTTCATTCTAATAAAAAAAAAATACATTAAATTTTATGAATGTGCAGCAGATATTTAAAATTACAAAATATATTGCACTTTTTTATTTTCATTCTATTCTCTGTAAAATATACTGTTTTAAATGCAACTGCTAAAATCCCTATTTCAAAATAACCAAATAGCTTCAATAACTTCCCCTATGAACAGCCATTTTAGTGACTAATTTGTTTAGCAACCAGTAAAAATGACAATAATGATAATAACCACAAAATAGCTGGAATAGACTGTGGTCACTAAATGAGGACTTTTTAATGTTGAACTTATTAAGCTGCAAATGTATTTCTGTTGGTAGCCTTCATTTGAAAACTACAATAGGTTATGTGGAGATATTTCAAAAATACAAAGGGAGCAAGTATAAACTACAGGTAACCCTCGAGATATGAGTGTAATGGAGTTGCCCATTTCATTCATAATTTGAAAACTCAGAGTGAATCGAATGAGATCACTCCCTTGCTCGTTAAGATGCACGTGGCTTGTTAAGTGAACATGAGGTATCTCAGGGTGGGACAGGCCATGGAGGGCCTATAGAACAGGCCCCCAAGGCCTCCCGAACCCACTAAGATACCTCATGCTTCCCTCTCCCTTCCTGCTGCGCCGGACTCACCTGGAAAAGATCCGTCTTCTCTCTGCCGCAGTTTCTGCTGCCGCCCGTATCTGAAACTGGGGGACATTTCGACGCCCCCCACCCCGTGGCCTGATCCTGGCGTCAGAAGCCTTTTCCAGGCTGCTGCCACCCGGAAACAGGCTGCCGGAGGGTTACGTAAGCGTTCCCCAGCCTGAGATCCAGGTGGCAGCGGCCTGGAAAAGGCCTCCGGAGAATGGATCCAGCCTCCGGAGGCACGTGGAAGTGTCCCCCGGTTTTGGTTCCATTCTCTGTTGCATAGAACAGAGATCTAACAGAGATCACGCGAGATCAATAACGTAAGATCTCGTGTGATCTTGTGTTACTTTAGGCCTCTATTCTCTGTGAATGCATCGAAGGCCCGGAGCAGCCAAGAAAGCAAAGGATCTCGATCTTTGCAGGGTGAATACTAAATACTGGTTCCTAGGAAGACCTGGGAGGAGTGGGGAGGGAGGAAATAACCAGGATGAATGTTGCAGTGCCACTGCAGTCGCTCGTAAGGTTGAACGACTGCCGTGGTGTGGCAACATTCGTATTTCAGGACTTGCTCGTAAGCATTAGGAAGCACTCATCACATAACTCTGAACGAGCATTAAGTGAATGCTAGTAACTCGGGGGATTACCTGTATTTATTTTAATTATGAACCACTTATCAGAATGTTCTGGATCAGCTCTGGGCAGTGAAAGAAACAATGGCCTATGTAACTAGGATCATACTAGAGCTCAATAAGAGCCTTAAGTAGCTAAGTAAGAAGTTCACTCAACTGCAGAATAACGCTGTATTTCATATCTATTGCTTTTTCTTATCACACAATATCTTTTCCTGATATTTTCTTTGTGAATTATATGAAAAAGAATAACGGAAATAAGAACATGAGCTTTCTTCAATTGCCATCCTAAGTGCAGAGCAAACTTCTGCAATAGGACATTTGTTATATCCATTTAGACTCTTTGTGTGATGCAGAACCTTGAAACAAGATCAGGATTCTGTATTGCACAGGAAACTTATAAAACACCTTACATTGTAGAAGTTCAACTCTGAATGTGAAGATATTAAAGAGAGTGATGGGAAACCTATAAAACTATTATATGCCTACATCATTCCTCCTGTATAGAATCTACAAAGAAAACATATATTTGCCTCTAAATGCAATCTACTTCTGTTAGAACCTTAACACTTGCAATATTTTTCCTATTTGGTATAGGATTTACATTTGCTTTACCTCCGCAGCACTTTTCTCTTCATTAGTTCCCTCAGCATCCATCGGTGGTAAAAGATCTGATAACTTCTGCTCTTCCCTATTACCATATCCAGTATAAACTACTACACAAGTTCCTTTCTTCCAGTTCATTGAGGTAATAGTTGCTTGGTATACATTGCCATCTTCAGACCAAACTGCGCTACATACATCATTAACTTTCCACTGCATTGAAAAGAAAAATGTTACATTAATGATGCTTCAAATCGTTTTTTTTCTCATCTTACTATATATTTACTATCCAATTTCTGGCATAAAGGTATGACGTTATTTTTATACAGCAAGTATTCTGAACAGCTAAAGTAGTTCTGAATTTATTAATGGATTGATGGAAAGATAAAAAAGCAAATCTGAATAAAGTGGAAGGCGTGTATCGGGAATGGCTTTTAACCCTGACGATGTTGGAAGTTCCCAATGAAAGCTCGGTTTTATTAAAGTAATTTTCTACTTAGAGTCTCCTGGTGGTCGTAAATTATTTACTTTATATTATGAATATACCCAGGAGTCATATTATATATATATATTTGTTTAAATTATAAGGTACACAAATATGTACCTTATAATTTTTTGCCTTGGGTTTGATCCAATTGCTTCCTTGGATTTGTACTATATAAAGAAAAAATAGTCTTTTGTAGAACAATGCTCTTTCATAAATTCTTAGTTTTTTGTAATTATTATTTATTCTGGCACTTAAATATGTATATCATGACCCCCAAAAGCTTATCCTAAGCAGGATAGCAATCTTACTATTTAAATACAAAGTACATTTCCAGCCCGGATATCTTGTCACTTCAATCAAGTTACTTTTTAAATTTGCAGTTCATGTTTTAAGGGTCCCTGCTTTAATGCACTAGAAACACAGATTCAAATAATACAAAATGTACAAGTTTTCATAAACATACCATTTTATAACAGTAGTAAACTATTTCAGGAACTGGAAAACAACTAACCTACCAAAAAAGCTTAAATCTTGGTAAATAGCCGATGTCTCCATTTCTCTATCAAATTTCATGTGAAACAGAATTAGATAATTGAAACTTTGCCTCTTCTCTGTTTCATGCCAGGGAACAATTTTTGTCTTTTTATTTCAGATTTTTAATTCCTTTTTGAAGTCCATTTAAAATGCTTTTTTTCAATAAAACAATTATTATGAATTCTTTGATTTTAATTAATTTGTTCTTTTATTAATTCTAAATACAGTGTACTATTATACAACCAACAACCTGTTTTTGTGTTGTAGCATTATTTTTCTTTCTACTCTTATTCTTTTTATTGTTTTTTCTTTTTGTTCCAGCATTTTGCTCAGTTTTGTCCAAAGGCTCTGAACAATCACCATTCTTCAAGGCATTCTGTGGGAGAAAGTAAAGAAATTAGTAAAAATAGACATTTCTTCAAGTTCAGCTTGACTCCTGGTGGTTCATAGATGTGTTTTCCTTGGCAACTGGCTTTCCACTACGTAGTCTAACTTTGGGAAAATCCTGATAGACTTTCAATCAAATGTTAATTAGATCCAACTCCCTTAATTTTCAAGTTCATTGGTTCTGCAACCAGCTGCTTATATATTCAACACCCACTGTAAAACTTCATTTTACAACTACCAATCTTTTAACTGTATTATAATTGTTTAAATATAATAGACATATTTTAAACAATCTGAAATAATTATGTAACGTATAGAATGTAATAAATCAAAACATGTAAAAAAAACACCCTCTTGGAACTGTACAAGCAATCCTTCGAAGATTTGTGATGTGTCTGAGTATCATATAAGCAGATAGTTCGGTTGTTTCTCTTTCAAACTGTGGTTTCTAATATGTAGTTCTTAAGAACTTCTGTAAGCTTTCAAGTCAGACATGTCAAACACAAGGCCCGGGAGCCGGATGTAGCCCGTGAAGTGATTTCATGTGGCCCATGAAGCCATCCTGGAAACAGTGAGGAAACAGCCCCCACTGCCTTGGCCCTGGCTGGTCGGGAGCCAATGTACAATTTTGTGGTGCCCATCTATGCTGAAATGCATTCAGTCTTAGCTCCACAAGGCCATCTAGAAACAGTGAGGAACCAGCCCCTGCCGTGTCGGCCCCGCCCCCTAGGTGCATGCTGGGGAAGTGTCACCCTTTGTGAGCATGAAGAAATGGACCATGCCTTGGCGCTTGCCCTGGTCCCACCCACTTCGCCAGAGACCCTCAGATCTGTCCCACTCCTGCCCAGGCCTCCACAGGCACCCTTGACGCGAACGATGTAGAGCTGGACATGCCCACCCAGTAGGCCACATCCACTCCATCCACGTCCACCCAGTAGGCTGCACCCACCCTGACCACACCCCCCCGCCCCCCGAGGGCAACTGCAATGCTGATGTGGCCCTCAATGAAATTGAGTTTGACACCCGTTTCAATGATATGTAATTCTCAGAAAATGAAAATGTGACATATTGGTTCAAATTTAGTTTGCTTGCTTCTACATAAATAGTTAAGCATAAAGGTGATGCTGCAGGCACAAGACAAACAACTTGTAATTTTGGCTATTTAACTATTAATATATTATTAAAATAAAAAGTCTCTTTAAAAATCTATATTGGTTTTCTTATAAAATTTGTTACAAAATTAAATTAACCAGAGTATGATTGGGGAACTGAAGAGTAGCCAACCTGGGGCTTAGTTAGTCCTGGCACATAGTTCATTTCCCCCCCACCCCCTAAGATAAATAACAAGTAAAATTTAGAAAATAAAATGCTTTTGTAAATGAGGGCAATTTGGAAATAAACCTCCATTTGGTTATCAATGATACACACTCACAGACACAGAACTTTTATTATACCCGATGTTTGTTATGGGTGGTTTGTCTGAGTTTTCGTAAGGTTTCACAGTAACTTCTGAACTGATGGTCGAACCACGCTCCATGAATTTCATTAGCAGCACTCCTTTGGCATCTTCACATTTGGCGGGGTTTTCTATGGCACCACTTCCGGTGTGGTGTTGGTTCACGATAATGCTGGCCCGCACACCGCTATACCCCCAAGAACTTTTGAAGCAGTTCCGTTGGGATGTTTTTGATCACCCTCCCATAGCCCAGATCTGGCACCGAGCGACTACTACTAAGGGATTTCAAACCTTGTAAGATGCCTCAAGTGCTTCAGTTTGAATGGTGATTATGTTGAAAAGTAATGTAATATTGTAGCTTTCTAATACGTATAATAAAAGTTCTGTATCTGCAAGTGTCTGTCATTGATAACCAAACGGAGGTTTATTTCCTAATTGCCCTCATATAAACATGTTCTTCCTGAAATGTTTTGCGTTTTGAGTGCAAGTGTGTGAAGCTTTTGTACTCTGACTACATCTCTAATAGGAAAAATTATTTCTTTAGAATTTTCTCTTTGGTTTCTAGCTAGTTTAATGTTTAAGAATCAAAAAGTATATGATGTATACATTCAGGAAAAACAATCTTTGTGCATAGTGCGCATGAAATTCCATTGTGTTTTACCTTAAAAGATGCAACAGCTTTGTCATACGCTTTTATCAGGGCTGTATCATCCCATATATCAGAATCATCACTCTGTGAAAATCAGAATAAAAAACGTCATTTTTCTGAAGAAGTTAAAACGCACACACACACGCGCGCACACACACACCAGCCTCAACAATGAACCATGCAGTGTGAATAATCTTGGCTTTTGTCGGACATCACTATTACTTCGTTTCAGGAACGCTATTGACATGCTGGATCCGCAGCGCCGGGTGACGCGAACCAGCCAAGTTGACTCTATCGCGTGGAATGGAAAAACAGCAACTTTACACGCTTCCCTGCCCCGCAGCACGAGTTTTGCTCTGTATCCAGCGCAGCTCCCAGGTCGAGAAACTCGGGCGCTTCCCCACATTTCGGGCAGCCCGAACGCCGGCCCCCACGCTTCCTCCTTTAAGTTAAGGGGCTTAGGCCAGGGGTTCTCAACCTTGGCAACTTTAAGACTTGTGGACTTCAACTCCCAGAATTCCTCAGCCAGCTTTGCTGGCTGAGGAATTCTGGGAGTTGAAGTCCACAAGTCTTAAAGTTGCCAAGGTTGAGAACCCCTGGCTGAGGCTCTCTCGCTATTTCCTTTCCTTCGCTTCCAAGCGGAATAGCTTCAGAGCCACCGGCCAGTCACCGCGACCGTGGTTATCGAGAAGGAAAGGCGAGGCCCCTCGAAGAGACGCCTACCACCGTTACCTGCCCGGCCCCCCGTCTGAACAGGACCGCATCGCCCCCTTCGCGAGAAGCCATGTGAACTTCTGAGCCAGCCAGAGCGAAAAGCGGAAAACGACTGAAGGAGAGCGCCTTTCCCGAAGGCCACTTCGCGGGTACTGCCTGCCTCCTTCGTTAAGTATCTCATGGGAATTGATCCGGCCAACGAGGCTTCCGCAAGCGCGGCCGGCTGCGCGGCAGAGGCGCGGTACCGTCCCCTACTGGTTGGGAGGCTTCCCTTGCCGGGAGATCATCGCTTCGTTGGTGACGGCCCTCAAACACCGGCTCTTGCTCAATTGGAGACCGGCTCGGCAGTTTTCCAACAGGGAGGCCACAACCTACCAAATTCCCAGCCAACTGGGGCAACAGCGAGTGATTTGGGGAGGCATAATCTACAGAAAGCAGCAGGTGGGGAATCATTTTTTATCCTAAGAAAATCCAAGATTTTCCAAGAATGATTCTATAGCCACAAGCATACCACCCATTCTCAATTCCTATCTCCAAGGGACTGCCAGCGTTCTGCTTGGCGTAGCCCATAAATTTAATTAATCTGACAATCCTTTACCCACCATCAACTGACCCATTTCTTCTTGCTTAGATTTTTTTTATCTGCCTTTATTACTTTTATAAATAATTAAAAGTGGTGAACATACCTAATATTCCTTCCTCCACTTCTTTTCCCAACAACCTGTGAAGTAGGTTGGGCTGAGAGACTGACTGGTCCAAAGCCATCCAGCTGGCTTTCATGCCTAAGGCAGAACTAGAACTGTCTGCCAATTTCTAGCCTAGCTTAGGTCAACACAGTTATGTAAGCACACTATACTTAATTTCACCTCTTCGTAAAGTGTGTTTGTGTCAATTTGATCAGTAATTGGTACAGTACCAAGGAGCAGGATTGGAGTACCTGCCAGTTGCTATTAATGCAATCCATTAGTGCATTTAAAAATAAGTGTCTTCCTTCCACCACCACCAAAGAGAATGCTTTTTGTTAGCAACCAAAGGTAGGGTATTACAATATTCTTTTGACAAAATACAGAAAGGGCTAAACTAATGGCCAAAAGCTGAAGTCCGTTTATCAGGATCTATACCAAGTATTACATGACCAATGGTCAACCAACAAACATCCACCAACTCCCAAATTGAGGTAATACTAAAGCTACAATATTTGAAGCATTTCTCTTTACTGTTATCTATTGGTCCTCTAGCTTTTGCATAAAGCTTTAATGGTAGTCAAATTTAACACAAAATAGAAAATCCTCTAGGTCAGTGATGGCGAACCTTTTAGAGACTGAGTGCTGAAAAACTGCCCCGCCCCCACCCCCAGAGCTACCCACCCCCTCTACGACCTGCCGATCACCCAGGCGGCTCTGCAGTGCCATGGCAGCCACGCCCTCCACCTGCGCCCCGCAGTATCATCTGCATGCAATGGGGCGCAAGGGCGGAATCTTGTCCCTACTGCCCAGCTGCCATGTCCTTGGCTGCACTGCTCCGTGTGGGCTGCACCTGGGAGCGGCTCTCCTCTGGGGGTGCTGCTGCTGAGGGGGCCACAGGGGGAGGTGGGGCTGGGGCAATGGTGTGTGTGCCCACAGAGAGGGCTCTGAGTGCCGCCTCTGGCACCCGTGCCATAGGTTTGCCACCACTGCTCTATGTGTTTGTTTCCTTACTGCTTCACATTCGTACCTCACTTTGCTTAATGCCAAGCAAGAAAACAAGTGGGTAATAATCCCATTGTTATGCTGAGCTTTTCATGAATTAAAAGGCTTTTCATTTTTTATACTTAAAATTTTGATGCTCAAAAGTAAGGAACCATTCTTTTCAAATGATTTTATTTAATTTCATGCTGCTGTATTCTTATTTGTTCCTCACACATTGCATTTAAAGTGGCAATGCATTTTTCAGGATACTTCTGTAATCCACCCACTACATTTGTTTTGAAAATGACGAAAATATATTTCAATAATTATTAAGATCTATAAATTTATAAGAATGATTGAAAGATCTTTGAAAGATGGATGGCTCTTTGGTAATCTGTTATAGAATGCATTTATGATGAAATATCCTTTGGGAACAAATATCTCCTCATCCAGTGTTTCTTCTCTATTTATACAACTCAGTTCTGTCTACATTAACGCACAGATTTCATTTGAATCTGACTTTACTCTTGGTGATATCATTAACATATTGCAGTTTTCTCGACAATACAAAAAACATTTGCCCCTGCCTTATTATGGAAAGTTTTTCAATTTCATAGCATACAACTTTTAAGATTTTTGTGGTAGTTTTCCTAATCTGACAATTTTTTTCAATCCTAAAGAAAAAGCCATGCATTGCCACTTACAGATGCTGCATATAATGCATCCTAGTACATGCAATAAATTTAATCTCATAAGTCAGATGCCTACATAATTATGAGGGTTACACTGTTAAATTTTAGTAAAATATAGTACCCCTAAATTCTTTACAGAGAATATTTTAAACAAAAATACTTACCCCGTTCAACTTGAATGAATAAAGACTGTGTGAGACTCTAATACAGCAACTATATTGCTTGAAAAAAAGAATTTAATTTACATTGATTTTTGTAAATAATCTTTGCCACAATTCTGTTCCCGCTGATTACAGTGCAAAGAGCAGAAAAGAGGGCAAACGTATGTGAAATGGGGGTTTATTACAGCAAAGCTGCAAAAATCCAAACGATTTCTAGATGGCAGTAAAGATATCCTATCTCTTTAACTTTTTGTTGTCAGCTAGTCGTTGTCCAATTAATGAAGACAAAACACATACTGTATCATAGAAACTGGCTGTAGGGTAAGATGTTAGGAATATTTCTTAATTCTCAATCATTTTACAGTTGCCATATGTTCTAAAGCAGGGGTTCTCAACCGTGGCAACTTCCAGACTTGTGGACTTCAACTCCTAGAATTCCTCAGCCAGCTTTGCTGGCTGAGGAATTCTGGGAGTTGAAGTCCACAAGTCTTGAAGTTGCCAAGGTTGAGAACCCGTTCTAAAGCAACTTTCTGGAACTGAATCTGTAATATCTACAATTGTTCTTAATCCAGAAGGCCATTTTTTTACCTAAACTCCAAGTTAGTCTTAACTAAAATCCACCTATTTTTTATTCTCATGTGTAATTAAAATTTAGTGTACATCAAAGGAAAGACGCAAGGTTATTTCTACTTTAAGTTTTATACCAATGTATCACATTTAAATCACAATACTTGTTTAAAAATTAAATCATAGCTAGTAGCCATTTTCAAAATATCTACTTTGTTGCAATAAAAATTGCTTTCTCTGACCTAAAAGACTGAACTATCTGTACTTTTCAAACAATGCAATTAGTTCTTTGTATGCTCTAGCACAGTCTTTGAAGTGTTCAGAATTAAGTTAAGGTCACCCTGATTTATCCTCTTCCAATTGACATGTATGCTAATAAAATTTCATTGTTCAGAAGTTGCTGTTCTCATAAGATTCTCTTGATCTAATTCTAGTTCAGTCTGGTTCTGTCATAAACTGAAACACAATTATGCATGTAAAACTAATTGTTCAGATAAGATCCTTATCAACTGTCTTTGAAATAATCTTGCATATCAAAAAAATTAAGCAACCCATTCCTTCACTGCTGCACTTATCCTGAACCAATTTTTACTCAAAATATAGTTTATATTTTAATTCAAATTAGATTTTAACTGCAATTTTACATATAGAGAATCTTGGTTTGCAATTACTGAAGAATGGTATTAAATACTCAAGATTGCAATTAGAACACATGATAAAAGGCAAGTTATTTGTGCTAAATGTGACAAAGGATTCCCTAAATTATGTCATATTTTTAGCAATAACTGAAATCTATTGGAGCTTCTTGAGTACCCAATTCTGACAATATGTCATGCAATATTTTTTATTATAAAAATAATTTATGATTAACTTTACAGCTGACCTTTTACAAAGTGGAAAGCAAGTATACATACCTGTCCTTTTAAAATATCACTTCTGAATGTAAGAGTGTTACCATATACATTTCCCAGCCTACTTGCATATATAATAACTGGTATAATCACACAAGCAATTTATTGAGCAAACATTTTAACAATAACATACATTTTGGCTATTGCTACTGTTACTAACAGACATGCAAAGGGAAATACAACTTTAAAATGCAATCCAATCTAGTAATTCAGTCAAAGCCAAGTCAGCTGCAAATACACTATACATTCTAAAATAAATGCATACTGGACAAGCAAGAAAGTAGAAGATAAACATTAACCATTTAATGGCTGGCTACTTTTACAAATATGTCTTTTTAGGCCCTATATTTTGAGATGCTGCAGCATTATTAGGTCCTCTCTGTAGCCACATATTATTTTGCTCCTGTCTGATGAGTCTTCTTCTCATTAGCTGCTTTTTGCTTCTGCTGCATAATTTCAGAATCTCTGTAAAAAGGAAAGAATAAAGTCAGTTTATGGTGCCAATTTTTATAGAGTCAAAACATCAACAAATAAATCTCAGGTATTGAGCTGAACATATCAATTTAATATCAATACATTCAAAAGAGCAAAATTTCTAGTTTTTCTGCGCATAGAAAAATTATATGCAGAACTTGTACTATTTATTTATGAGCTAAGATATGAAAGGTGTTGCAAATTATGCAACTATACCTCTGTTTCCTCTGAGAAGCTGATAAAGCGTCCTCTTTTCTTTTCCCCTTGCTCTGTTCTTGGGCTTTCTTCATATTCTTCTGGCGGGAAAGTTCACGCTGGTTCCCACCTGTAAAAGTAACAGACCAGGTTTTAGGCTAGTTACTGATAATTACATTTTCTATTAAAATACAACCCACAATATCAAATACAGCTACCAGTGTGGCATTAAAAAGTGTGTCCTGGATGCAAGGATGTCTTTTCATGGCAAGAAACTTTCTTTGCTGAATTCCTAGGTAGAACTATATGGGTTAGGGTACAAATCAACATTGGGCAGCACTAATATACTGCTCTTTAAAAATGCATGCCCAAATTATATAAACTATAAAACTAATTAGGAAATTGAATATTTAGGAACGTCAAACTCTTTGCAGTTCTAAGAACCTATTGTGCTTTCCCCCCAACTGTTCCTTTATAGCAGTCTGAAATGCATTTATAACCAAAAGAGGACCTTAAAAATGAAAGTCTTGCTCAAATAAGAAAAACAGGAAAGAACAAACTTTGGCAAATATATGCAACCAATTGATAAAATAATGTATGTAAAAGACTATTAAGCAGAAAATATTAAAACATCTGCAAATTTATTTGGAATAGGAACCCAACCATAAAGGTCACTGGGCCACTAATGAAGTATTAAAAATATGAGAAGAGATAAGGAAACAGCAGGGGAACTGAATGAATTACTTGCTTCTGTCTTCACTACTGACTAAACAAAACAGATGTCAATTCTAAATGGCAGAATTTATTGAGATATACATAAAAATAAATTTTAAAAAATGACCAACTTAATTTAATGAACCCATGTCCAAATGGTATCTACCTGAGAATTTTTAAAAAGAATTTAAATATGAAATGGTTCTGTTCACAAATCATCTTAAACATCTTCATGTCTTTCATAGGTCTAAAATAGCTGAAGTGACCCTCTTAAAGCAGAGGTCCCCAACCTTTTGGGCACCAGGGACCGGTTCTGTGGAGAGAGGTTTTTCCATGGACCGGAGAGTGTGTGGTTTTGTGTGCTGCCTACATCTTGCAGATGGACCTTTGCTTGTTTGGGCGGCCCGGTACTCGTCCACAGACCGGGGGTTGGGCACCCATCTTAAAGGAATGATAACTGAAGGCCAATTATTCAAACATTTATTGCAGGTAAAGCAGTTGAAATATTAAAATAAAAATAAGCACACATATAGAAGAATGAGATTAATTGCATTGTACTCCCTTGCTCTTTTTATATTCCATACAAATTAAAGGGGCATTTGCTTGAGCCGCTTTCCAACATTACCTTTTTTCTCTGGATTTAAAATATGTTTTAGTCTCTTTTGCCTAAGTAATATTTCTTGCATATTTCCATCAAGATATTTCCCTTACCCTAACCCTTACACACAACACTAAAATAGCAGCTTTCTGGCAAAGAAGAATATAGCATATGGAAATCTAGTTTAAAAGCAAGGGCAAGGTTTGATAGAGGCACATACAGTATAACGAAAAAGTCAGAAAATTTCCTTACTATGTTAAAACTCAAAAGTAATCTTTTGAACTAAATAGTGAGATTCTAGATTGAAATAATACATTATTAAAAGCATAAGACTGGACAGCCATTTGTCTGAAATGGTGTAGGGTTTTCTGCCTGAGCAGGGGGTTGGACTAGATGACTCCAAGATACCTTCCAACTTTTTAATTATTAATATTAATATCAATTTTTGAAATTTGCTGCCATGAGTGAGAATAGGTAGCCCATTTGGATGTTTTAAAAGATAGTTCAAGGAGTATCAGGCTATCAGTGTCTATGAATAGCATGCCTATTGCTAGAAAGCAACAGGGGAATGTGGCTGTTGCCTTCCTTCTAGGTCTGGCTCGTGAATTTCTCAAATACATCTAGTTGGCCACAGTGATACAGAATGTGAGAGTAGATAGGTTTATGATCTGATTCAGCAGGTCTTTGTCTTTAAGCAAAATATAAACATTTTGAAAATGCTGAACACATGAAAAAATATTGTAGGGCTTTAATATAAAATATGCTAATATAATGTAGTTTTTAAGATTTTATCTGGCATTATGAAATTTAGGAAAACTGTTTGCACATTTGTTGAATCACTTTAGTAGTTTGGTGATTAAGTACGAATTTGAAACTTTAAAAATATGTACAATAGTTCAATCCTACAATTATCTCAGAAGCAAATGTTTTAAGTTTGAAGTGTATTTTATTTAACTGGATGTGCTTTTTTATTTTGATCTACTTTTACAATCTAACTTACATTGTTAGAAATCAGTCTTGAAAATAAGATCTTTTTGAATTCTATTAATTCCAGTTTTGGCCAATGCTTCTTGTAACTTTTAAAAATATTTTTTAAAGTCTTATTATAAAAGGGGGGGGAACAATAATTTTCAGCATACTTAAATGTAAGCAAACATAAATTCTAGCCAAGTAACAATTTTCTGGACTGAAAACCAATAAAATACATCAAATAAACACACTACTACAGTGAAGTCTTACAACCTTTTTTATTTCTAAGCTCATTTTATAAAAATGTGCTAGAGGAGAAAATTGAATCAATTTCTGACTAACCTATTTTATAGCACTACTGCAAGGATAAACAAGTAACATAAACAACAACCATGCATATAATTTTTAGTTCCTTGAGTGAAGAGGCACTATAATCATAAGGTATATCTGTACCACGTTTAAAAATTTGGGTCTCTGAAAAAAACCCCAAGCTTGTCAGTTCATTCAATAAGGACTGTACTTCCAAACCAGAAGATCTAAATATACAGTACTGCACAGAAACTGCAGGTTTTTGAATGCAAGTTTCAGTGTAAAAAAACAAACATGAATCAGATTACTGGATTTAGCTGCGATATCCACAAAGCAGTAGTGTGCTTAGAAGGATTCATTGAGTTGCAGCCCTAAACACATTTCTCAGACTTTCAGCTACAATCTAGTGCAGGGGATCTCAACCTTGGCAACTTTAAGACTTGTGGACTTCAACTCCCAGAATTCCTCAGCCAGCTTTGCTGGCTGAGGAATTCTGGGAGTTGAAGTCCACAAGTCTTAAAGTTGCCAAGGTTGAGAACCCCTGATCTAGTGCATACGTTTAGTTTGCCCAATTTGTTTATGGAATAACTGTTAGACTTCTGTAATTTTAAAGCAGATCACACTGAACTATTTTTCTCTAGAAATCCACATTAGTTCAAGTCATAATTACTATATGCTCAATCGCCAACACCTGCTTAAGGAGACAAGCTATGGGGGCTTCCTTAAAATACCCATAGAGGATGGTGCTCAGTTTCGATCTTAGCAAAGCAACTATTTCCAAGTAGTGCTTGTGCTGCGGTCATTGCACTTGAGTGCAAAGCGAATGCCAAACAGTTTTTTTTTTATAAAAATTCTTTTATTAAAACAATTAACATTGAACATAAAAACATATTATGCAGCAATCATCATGATACCTGGTATACAATACTAAGTATTAGTTCACAGCTGACTCTCGAAGCTTTTCAGAGCTACTGAGCCACAGGCAGATTTGAGTGTAAATTCGGTGATGTGATCAGTTCACCTGGCTGACTTAGAGGATGACAAGGGCCACAGTTGACAACACGACCTGTTCACAAACACTGAATGGCTCCCCTCGCCCCCGAGAGCGGATAAAAACCGCGGAAACGAAGGATCAAAGCTGCCCTTTCCCCAGCCACCAGCTTTTCCTTGTAAAAGCATTATTTGTAGCCCTGGCGGCGACTGTTAACAAAATCCACAAACCAGCACCGATTGCGACGCACATCGCAGAAGCTTCCACTTTTATTAAATAGGTTGCTGACCCCAAGATCGCCGCCCACCACAGAGATGCCACGAACAACAGGCAGAGGCGCCTCCCTCTCCGGCCTACTGCCTCCGCAAGGCCCGATGCGCAGTGGACTGCCCCTCTCGCCTCCTAACGGGCACCGACCCAACGAGAGGGACCGCCTGCCTTCCCGCTGGTGGGAAAGTGGGGGGGGAGTCGGGCCGAATACTTACGGGCCATGGCAAAACAATAACCCCAGCGATAACAACCGTTACGCTCGCAAGCTCCGACTCCCCACCAACCGCTCCAACTACCAGAACCTTCTGCTTGCCCCACCCGCCGAAGTTTTTTATTAAGTAAAGGACCGCCTCCGTGACGTCATCTCTCCGTCCCGAATTCAGCTCTTCAGTGACGCCCTGTCTCTTATTGCGCTTGCGCAATTCTAGAGAAGCCTCCTTTGGTGGTTACGTCTGTTTCAGCAGCTGACTGAAGTTGTATAGTCCTTCCGCTGGGTCTGAACTACGGCAGTAGCTTGCAAGTTAGCGGTTACCAGTCAACTCTTTTTCTTCTTCTTCCTGCTAACAGGATAGCATGATTCAAATAATCTAACCAATTGCTATCGAAAGAAGAGCTAGGAAAAATGCATTTTTATTCACCGATTCTAGTCCTTCTCATTATTATTCTCTGTTCACAACAATGGAAAGTCAGTTGTCAGTTCTTTAGCTGCTATTGGTCTTTATAAGCATTGGGTTCTTCTCAAGAACCTAAAACGTTATATATTGGCATAATATATATGTGGGCCCAAGTATTGTGGTTTTTTGCAACTGACATTTGAATGTTCTAAGTGCCATCCCAATTTTTTAGGTATCAGCACCCAGTGGACAGATAACTATTGAGAACACAAGAGCTAGTTTATGCCATAATCTTTCAGTTTCAATTTTTAGATCTTAATACTTAAGATCTCCAATTTTTTGTATTCTGTTTTACTGTCCCCTGGTATTGCCACATTAATTATCCATATTTTCTTTTTTAAAACCATAGTTATGTCTTGTGTGTTATGAGCCAAGACTTTATCCGTCTATATTCAGAAATCCCATGATATATTAACTTGCTGCTTTTTCAGCTCTATGTTCTTGCCAGTTTGGTCTAGACTAGTGGTTAAGGAACCAAGCTAGAAAGTGGGAGACATGAGTTCAAGTTCCCCCTTAGCCATGAAAGCCAGCTTTGGGCCAGTCACTCTCTCTCAATTCAACCCACCTTCCAGGATTTTTGTTGTGGGGAAAATAGGAGAAGGAAGGTATCTTGGATATGTTTGCTGCCTTGAGTTATTTGTGAAAATAATAAATATGGTATTCAAATAATTTTTCATTACTGGTACATGATAATTTTTACAGATATTCCAATAAATCATTTTGGTGACTGTGTTATGTCATTGATTGTAATCAGATTAATTTGGTCCAGAGAAATGAGCTATTGTTCAAAAAGAATAGTGAGAAATTGGAACTAACTAGCTATAAGATTGTAAGAGGTTTGAAAATCAAGTCCTGTGTGAAATGATGTATTTAAAGAATCTGGAAGCATTTAGCTACAAAAAGTGAAGATTGAGGAGATAAGGAAACAGTCTTTAACTATCTGAATAACTGTCACATGGAAGAGGGAGTGGATTTACTCTCCATTGTTGTATCAGAGTGAATTTTATATTAATGCAATTGAAGTCACTAGGACAGGGGAGCCAAGGTTGCCTACCCCTGCACTAGGACATACTTTTTAAAATCTTTGAACTCAAAAGGCACTTACGTTCTTATCTCACACTATTTCTATAATAATGGCATTTTTCTAATCTTGTGTCTCAGTGTAAAATTCTGGAAATTACAGTCCCTTCTTCCCCATTAATGGAATTGTAGACTAAGGCATTCTTTCTTAATGAAAATAAACAGGATAATGATACAGAATTGCGCAACTGGGTGGCGATAAGAACAAGACTTTAGATGGGAACGAAATATAGAAAATGGCACAGGCTTTACCATATATGGGATTTATTTAGAAAATGTATTTGCCACCTCTCTCGTATCCAACGATGAATTAACAAACTACCTGCCCTTTCTTCAGTACATTCTGAAACGCAAAATTCAATTTCTGCATTGCAGGCGAACAGTTAATAAGAACCAAACCTTTCGGGTTGCTTTGTCGCAGAATGATGACGCGACTAACGCCATCTAGGAGCAGCTGATTCAGTCCTCTCCCAGAAAGGAAGGGCGGGGAGATAGAATTGGACCGAGCGAGGCCGGTGACATGAGGCGGCCTCGCCGGCGACGCTGGACTTTTACTAGTGCCGGAGCTTCTCCCTCGCGACACCATGTTCCGCCGCGCCAGGTTTAGCGTGAAGCCCAATGTACGGCCGAATGCTGCAGGGAGAAGCGGCCATAGTGGAGGCAGCATAAGCTCAGTTATCCCGGCGGTCGCCGCCTCCGCCGCCACCGCTGATACCGACAGCCAACATGATTCGACACCGACCACCTGGTCTTCTATGGCCGAGGATAATTCGGTGCCCCATCCCGGTGATGCTGCCGCCTCTGAAGATCTTCACCTGAGCGGGGACAGTAACAACAATATCAGGTAACTTAGGTTTGTTTTTAGCTTGTCACTGATGCTTTTGCATTGGTCTTCTTGCCAGAGATCATCAGAGCTTCCCTGTTTCCTTTTTTAGCTGACTTGAGAGACAGATTTGAAATTAGATGTATGACGCTCGTTTACTACGATATTTGAGGATCCGGCTTTGAAAATGCTTTTCCTTCTGGTTCATACCTTTCTTCTGAGTCAGCAAAACTCCCATCTCAAAGAGATGTGTGAAAGAACTTTAGGTTTGTGTTCTAATAACAGAGCTGTTTGGACTTGAATCTAGTGACTTGTAATGTGTGAACATGCAGAGTAATTGGCATTAAATAGACTGTAGGAATCCTACCAACTTGCTGTTCTGATATAGAGAAATTTTCCAAGTATAGTGGTGATAATGCAGAAGCATTGCATTAGCCAAATTCTGATCCAATGATAATATAGTATATAAAACATATTATCAGTCACCTGTACAATGAATAATGCTGTCAGTATGTTCATCAGAAATTTGGGCTGTGTTATTTAAGTCCCTGCCAATCTCATAAGCCTTTAATATCAGCTTCTTATAACTAATTAGATAACATGTACAAGTAGTCCTCAACTTACAATAGTTAATTTAGTGACTGTTTGAAGTTACAATAGTACTGAAAGAAGTAACATGACCATTTTTCACATTTCTGACCATTGCAGCATCTTCATAATCACATGATTAAAATTTGGATGCTTGGGCAATTGACTCATATTTATGATGGTTGCAATCTCCTGTGGTCACATGATCCCTTTTTGTGATCTTCTGACAAGCCAAGTCAATGGGGAATCCAGATACACATAACAACTGTGTAATTAACTCAACAACTGCAGTGATTAATTGAACAACTGTGGCAAGAAAGATTGCAAAACAGAGCAAAATTCACTTTGCAGCTTTGCAACAGAAATTTTGGGCTTCATTGTGATTGTAAGTCGAAGACTACTTGTACAGTGTTACATACATTGTAGTACAAGCAGAGAGAGAGAGAGAGAGAGCTCAGATAATTGTAACATTAAAAGGAAAAAATCAAGACTTAATTTGCAGCAAGATTTTTGATATGTGTTGCTTGTAACCTAATTTATCAATTTTCAGTACATATTTAAAAATATGACTAAAGTTGTTGAAATTCTGTTTATTAACATTTTTCTTTTTTATTCTTGTCATCATGATGATATTTTAATGTTTTTAAAAGTATTTCTGCCTTTCAAAATCAGATCAAAAAATAAAAATAGATTAATTAGTTCTTAACAGACATGCACAGGATTTAATTATAGCATTGTGATATATTTTATATATTTACATGGAAGTAAATCCCACTAATCTCAGTAGTAGTTATTTCTGAGTTGGTATGTATAGATCAGGAAACCCAAAATATTCACAGAACTTTTTTATTAAATAACTACTGGATTCATGAACCTGCATTGTAAAATTGTAGTATTTTGCCCGGCTTATTGAGTCGTTTTTCTATCAATCATGGCAGTCTATAAATATACCAAATAAATATTTGTTGATAATATACTTCTTTTTCTGGGAAATTGATTTATTGAGCTATATTCATTTAGCCATAAAATCCTAATATATTTGTTTAGGTCTCAGGATTATTCTGAGAGCATCTGAATGTTTTTCATAACAATTAACTATAATATAGTACAATTATGTTAACTATAATATAGCATAATTACCCTACTATCTTTCAAAGAAGTTTTGTCATTAGCTAATATTTTTCTTAATTTTCCAGAAATGAAAAGACCAGTGATAAAAGTGGAGATGGAGACTGCAGGAAAAATGCAGAAGGATTTCCACAGAGAAGAAAACGGATATCCACTATGCCTAATCTTATAAAACCAAAAATTGTACCTCCACCTATACAACCCACTGTTGATTCATCATCAAAATGCTCTCTAAAACAAGGACCTCACTCTCCTGCTTTTAGTAATGTTTTGTTTCAAAAAGAAACATCTTTACTTGAAAAGTTCGACGTAGAAAGTTCTCCCAAGTCTTCCATATTGCCCGAAAAGAAAACTTCTGCTCCTCAAGTGCCACAGTTCTCTCCATTTAAAAAATCTGCTAGTAAAGAACCTAGCACGTGTATGCCAGTTCAAAGAAACGATGAAGCTCTCCCGAAGAACACAAGCTCCCCCCTCAAAGAAAGACCCACCCAAGAAACACTGATGGAAGAGGAAACAACGCAGACAAAATCCACTTCAACAAATAAAAAAAGGATTTGTTCAGATCGTGAGAAAATTATCAAAAGTCAGAAGCTAAGGAAGATGCTTAAAGAAGAATTGAAGAAAGAGAAAGTAACTATTTTTTAATTTTAATCTGAAGTATCAGAAAATGAAATAGAAAGGGCTTTGGCTTGTTTTTTGTGATGAAGCTATCCTATAGTGAATCAGATAATTGATTTTTCCAGCTTGATATTTTTTTCAGTGTTGAATGGCAAAAATTTCTTAATTCTAGAGAGTGATTATGCACCATCAAATTGTTTTTTACTCCTAGTGATCACATGGGTAGATCTTCTCCATGATGATATGTTTTTAACCAGGTCTTTCAGAGAAGATTTTTTATCATTATCTGGAAATAATAGATTTCATCCTGTGACTTCTTGCATGTAGATCTTGGTCCCTACTGTTGAACTAAGGCAGTCTTCACTTGTGAGAAGTGAAGAATCTCTTGTTACAATATGGAAGTACAGGTAATCCCTGAGTTATGAGTGTTCACTTAACGCTCATTCGAAGTTACGTGATCAGCGCCCCCTAGTGTTTATGAACAAATTCCAAAATTATGACTATTGCAGCATCACAGCAGTTGTTCGCCCTTACGAGTGACTGACCGCAGAGGCTCTGCAATATTCATCTTATTCCTTCCCTGCTTCCCATAACTGCTTCTCCTTCTTTTCCTGCAAAATCTGTCTCCTCTCTGCCGCGGTTTCTTTCTCTTTGAGGGAGAGGAGAGCTGGCTTGGAAATACTTTTTGTGCTGACAATGGAAACTCCTGGGTGCTGTAATATCGTGTGAGTTCAAACACAAATTCTCTGCAAAAGAGATAATGGCCCCCGGAAGCTTCCATTCTCTAGGGGGCTAGAGAAGTGTTTGTTTTGTTTGCATGCCTATGGGGCAAAGTGTGGAATCAGAGTCAGCCAGGTGCAGGAACCAATGCCGTCTGTGGCCCGGGTGTGCTGCTCGCTCACGTGCGCCAGCCTTAGTTTGAGTGCAGGAATGAAGCCTTCAACTGAGTGGGGAGGCATCACGAAGCCAGGTCCCTGGCACCCACATCCAAGCTGGCAGCAGTGGCAATCACTTGAGTGGCCATGATCCCTCTCCCCAGCCAGCCAGCCAGCCAGCCATCCTGCCCAACGTAATCCTTGCCTGGCTGGCTGGCACAAATGCTCACCACTCTTCTCCTCCTCTTCCTCTTCCTCCCCCCCCTCCTCCTCCTCCTCCTCCTCCTCCTCCTCCTCGTCACTCATTGAGGGGCAGCGGCTTGAGTAAAAGGAAATGGAGGCGCAGAGCAGGATTGCTGTCGATAAGGCCGGCACACGAAGTGCACCTGCATCGTCTTGAGAGCAATCCTGCTCTGTGCCTCCTGTTTCTTCCTTCAGGATGGAGTGGAGAAACTTAAGCTGCTGCCACTCAAACACTTTTTATCCAAACGCAGACCTGAGAGAGATTGGAAGGTCTGTGTGCCTGCAGTGGGGCATTTCAGAAATGGAAAGGAATGCTCTGTGTGACTGCTTAAAACTCCATGTGATTCAGGTCTCTGTTCAGATGAAAGGTGTTTGAGCGGAAGGTTTGAGTTTTTCTGTCCCTTCTTAGTGAAAGGAAATGGAGGTGCAGAGCAGGATTGCTCTCAAAAAGGCCGACTTGCTCCGGAGGCTTGTTTTCTCAGGATTGCTCTCAATAAGAGCTAGCTGTGGTTTGGCTCTGTTTTCACCAGGAAGGGGCTTGAGAAATAGCTTTTTCCTGACGAAAACAAGCCTCTGGAACGAGCGTACCTCAGTCTGTAGCTCTGTTTTCACCAGAAAAAGACATTTCTCAAGCCTTTTCCAGGCTAAAACGGAGCCCGAGAATGAGGTATGCTCGCTCCGGAGGCTTGTTTTCGTCAGGAAGGGCCTTGAGAAATGGCTTTTTCTGGTGAAAAGAAGCCTCCGAGCCCTGATGCTGGCAGAGTGAAGCAGCGGTGGCCAGAGTAGACCCTTCTCCATCTCCCCTCGCTTCCCCAAAGCCTTCCTTCATTAATCTCCATTACAGCTCTGTTCTCCGCCACCACGTGCAGGGCAACAAAAGAAGCTCCGGCCACCGCTGCCTCACTCCGCCAGCATCAGGGCTTGGAGGCTTGTTTTGGCTGGAAAAAGCCATTTCTCAAGCCCCTTCCTGACGAAAACAAGCCTCCGGAGGGAGCGCACTTGCTCTGGAGGCTTGTTTTCGCGGGATTGCTCTAAAGAAGAGTGAGGCGCGCTTCCTCTGGAGCAGCGGTTCTCAACCTTTTTCAGGCTGTGACCCCAACCTGCGCCGCGCATGCGCGGTGCGACCCCGACCTGCACCACGCATGCGCGGCACGACGGCCCGCATCGCGCATGCGCGGTGCGACGGCCCGCATCGTGCATGCACGGTGCTACCCCGCGCATGCACGGTGCTGCCCCCTGCGCCAGCCGAGGGGAAAAGGGGAAAAAAAATAGCGGACTGCGTTGTTTGGCGACCCCCGTGAAATGGTCGTTCGACCCCAAATGGGGTCGCAACCCACAGGTTGAGAACCGCTGCTCTGGAGGCTTGTTTTCACTAGAAAAGGGCTTGAGAAATGGCTTTTTCCTGCAAAAACCTAGCCAAAGAGCAAAGCGCACTTGCTCCGGAGGCTTGTTTTTGCTAGGAAAGGTTTTGAGAAATGGCTTTTTCCTGCGAAAATGTAGCCAAAGAGAGAGACGCGCTCACTCTGGAGGCTTGTTTTCGCCAGGAAGTGGTTTGAGAAATGGCTTTTTCCAGAGAAAACTGAGCCAAGAGCGAGGCACTCCGTTTCTAAGCGTGCATGTGCATGCAGACGGAGCTTCCAGTTTCCCCAAGGTCTCCTTCCTGATGAAAATTGTTCCGGCAGTGGCGGAAAGGAGTTGGGGGCAGGAGCAAACACTGCGAAAGTTTAGGCTCCCATTCTCTGCAAAAGAGGATCGATGCCTGAATTCGTGCGATATTACAGGCACCCAGGAGCTTCCATCGACTCTCCCCTCCCTCAAAGGCTCTCCAATGCTTCTTAATTTCTATCTGATGCCTTTGGCAAATAACAGGGATTTAAGTCAATGTGTGATTAGTAGGCTCTCTCACATTGAGATCAATTGGTCGATCTCACCCATTCTAATTCTTCCATCTAAGTAAGGGGAGGGGCTACAGAAAATGAATTGCTTTCTGAATATGGTAGCGTAAGTTGTATGACAAATTTTCATTTACTGGTAATTAGTTATGGTTTCATTATATCATACAAATACACTTTTAAAATTTAAACGTATATCTGTTTTTCTGCTATCTCTCAACATTATAAAATGTATTAAAATAATTAAAATAATAGCAGAAAGTTATATCAGCAAAACAAAAAATAAAACAAGCTAGCAATTGAATATGGCAAATGGAAAGCTCTTAAATATATATAAATGATAAAATTTGAAACAAGATTTAAATAAAAATCTATGGAATCATAAAACCATATTAATTTATGTTTCTAGAAACAACTGAAATTTAAATATCCAGTAATTGAAAAAAATACGCCAGAAGATCGCTCCAAAATGATGATGAGAGATTTTATTTATTATTTACCTGAAAATAATCCTATGAAGTAAGTGCATATTTTCTTTTGTAATGTTTTGTAATGTGATGTTTTTATTAATTCATTAGATCTATATTCTATATTCTCTTTCCTCTCTCATTCCTCTAAAGATCTCAGGGTGCCTTATATGGTTTCTCAGCAATGGTTGGATTCAGCTGTTTGTACCATTTCGGCAGAACCAGTAGCTAATTTTTTGTTGCCCAGGCCCAGAATGGACTTCCGGAAGCGGCATCCACACAAAGAACCGGTTGTTCACATATTGGAATCCCACCACTTCTTACTCATTCTTTATTTTTACAACAGTTTTGTTAACTTGGGCTCACACCCTAAACACCTGAGACGTTAAATCTAGTGGTCTTTTACTTATAAAACATTGGCTTCTAGATGTTTTTCTAAAAATTACTAATATGACTATAGTGTTGGTTTCTATACATGTGCATCTGTATACTGGCCAAATGAATAGAAATATAATAAAATGTGGCTAGGAACTTTGCCAAATTGTTACAGGGCAAGTTTTATTGAAATCAATGGCACTTTATTCTTGGTTTTGGTATGTATAAACCAGGGGTAGGCAACCCAAAACACTCAAAGAGCCACTTGGACACCGAAAACAAAACTGGGAGCCGCAAAACCCTTTTGATATCTAAAATGAAAATAACACTGCATATATCCTTTTTTACCTTTAATATATATATATGTGTGTGTGTATGTGTGTGTGTGTTTGTGGGTATATATATAAAATAAAGGTAAAAAAGGATATATGCAGTGTTATCTTCATTTTAGATGTCAAACGGGTCTCTCTGTTTCTCTCTTTCCTCGCTCTCTCTTTCTCTTTCCTTTCTCTTTTTCCTCTTTCTCTTCTCTTTTTCTTTCCTCTAACTTTCTCTCTCTCTCTCTTCCTCTTTCCTCTTTTTCTCTTTCTCTTCTTTCTCTTTCCTCTTTCTCACTTTCCTCTCTCATTCTCTTCCCTGTCTCTTTCTCTTCTCTTTGCTCTTTCTCTCTTTCCTCTCTCTCTCTTTTTTCAATCTTTTTTCTCTTTCCTCTTTTTCTCTTTCCTCTCCCCCCTTTCTCTATTTCCGCTCCCTCTCTCTCCCTCTTTCCTCTCTTTTTCTTCTTCCTCCCCCATCTCTCTTTCCATCTCTTTCCTCTCCCTCTTTCTCTTTCCTCTCTCTCTTTCCTCTTTCTCTCTTTCCTCTCTCTTTCTCTCTCTTCTCCTTCTCTTTCCTCTTTCTCTCTTTCCTCTAACTTTCTCTCTCTGTGTGTCTTTCCTCTTTCTCTCTTTCCTCTTTCTCTTTCCTCTAACTTTCTCTCTCTTTACTCTCTCTTTCTCTGTCTCTTTCTCTTTCCTCTTTCTCTCTTTCCTCTCTCATTCTCTTTCCTCTCATTCTCTTTCCTGTCTCTTTCTCTTCTCTTTGCTCTTTCTCTCTTTCCTCTCTCTCTCTTTTCAATCTTTTTTCTCTTTCTTCTTTTTCTCTCTTTCCTCTCCCCCCTCTCTTTTTCTCTTTCTGCTCCCTCTCTCTCTCCCTCTTTCCTCTCTTTTTCTTCTTCCTCTCCCCCTCTCTCTTTCTCTCTCTTTCCTCTCCCTCTTTCTCTTTCCTCTTTCCTCTCTTTCCTCTCTCTTTCTCTTCTCCTCTTTCCTCTTTCTCTCTTTCCTCTAACTTTCTCTCTCTGTGTGTCTTTCCTCTTTCTCTCTTTCCTCTTTCTCTTTCCTCTAACTTTCTCTTTCCTCTCTTTCTCTGTCTCTTTCCTCTTTCCTCTTTCTCTCTTTCTCTTTCCTCTTTCTCTTTCTCTTTTCTTTCTCTTAACTCTTTCTCTTTCCCTCTCTTTCCTCTCTCTTTCTCTTCTCTTTCTTTCATCTTTATCTCTTTCTTTTTTTTTTTTTTTTAAATTTTTTATTAATTGAACACATAAAACAGTGCACTGTGAAAAGTGCCCTCCACCAGACAAAATACAAACATTAACAAACATTAATCCCACCACCAATATGGAAGATTCAATTTCTATTACATATATACTTCTCAACTCTGGGTTACATTATTCATACTTTATAGAGTGACTGAATTTTATTCTTTATTTTTGCATCGCCTATTAAGTTCAACATATAATTTTTTACCTTTTCCCACCGCTTCATCGTTGCCACCAATTTACCTTCATTATAATTGTGTAATCTAATTTCCATTATTTGATAGTGAATGTGATCTACCATGTACTTACACCAATTTTGTATATTCCATTTCTTCGCATCTTTCCACCCAAGCACTATAGTTGCTTGTGCGCTTTCTATTGCTGCAGTTTTAATTTCCTTGTATTCCTTTACCTCACTATTTTTTATTAATAGCGCCACTTCCTTAGTTATTCTCCAATTAATATTTAGCATCTTATTTACCTCAATTTGTATTTGCTTCCAAAATTTTTGAACTTCAGCGCATTCCCAAAACATATGCATAAATACTCCCTTTTCATTGCATCCATGCCAACAATTCCCTTTCTTCTCCCTATGGAAGTGCGCTAATTGTAATGGTGTATAATACCATTTATGTAAAATTTTTCTTCTCATCTCTCTTATCCTTGTATTTTTAATCTTCCTGATGTCTTCCACTATGCTTTCCATTTCCCATTCATTAATTTCTAATTCGTCCTGCCAATACCTTGTCAATCCTTTTACAACTTCCTCCTCTACTTGCAATAAGACCCTATATATGTTACTTGCTTGCGCTTTTGTGCGCTTATTCTTTTCTTGTAATATCTTTTCTAAAATTGTTTCTTGTCTGAGGAGTGTTTCTTTATTCTCACGTCTACTTAAATATGTGCATATTGCGTTAACTTGTAACCATCTTTCTTGGCCCAGACATTGCTCTAGTTTACTTCTAATAATCTTTCCATCTTTTTCATATAATTGCTCAATTCTCATTATTCCTTTACTCCTTAATTCCCTTATTATTTTCGTGAGATTACCTTCCTTATTTGTATTTATTACCTGCAGCGTCGCTAGTTTAGAATTCGTCATTTTCAATTTACTTTGCCATTTCGTCCAACTCTCTATAACTGCCTTAGCGGGGTCTATTAAGCTTTTTATATCTATCCTATTCCATTTCCTAAATAATAGTTCTTCATCCTGTATGTCATTAATTTCTTTTTCTAATCTTACCCAGAATCTCTCTTCAAATAGTTGTAAATCCATTAATCTATCTATTTGATAAGCATCCCTATAATATTCCAAACACGGGTGTCCCCACCCCCCTTCGCTCTCCATGGCTACCAACCACCTTTTTTTAATTCTTGGTCTCTTATTACCTTCAATCCAAAGATTCAATTTATTATCCCACTCTTTTAATCTTGCTTTAGGGAGGGTCCCCGGCATTACTTGTAACATATATAACATTTTTGGAATTATCATCATTTTTAATGCCCTAATCTTTGCCATTCTTCTCAAATTTTTATTTTTCCATTTTGTGATCTGCTTTTGAATCTTTTTCCATACTAAATTATGATTAAACTCAGCCATTCTTTCTGGATTTTTTAGTAACCATATTCCTAAGTATTTCATCTTTTTACGTCCCAATTTTAAACCTGATACTTTGCGTATCTCAATCTGTTCTTTGGGTCCAGTATTTAAACAAATAATTTCTGATTTTTCCATATTTACTCTTAACCCTGATTGTTCTTTAAATTCTTGAAGTAAAATTGTCATTCTTTTTACCATCTCTATTGGTGTTTCTGTAACTATTATGGCATCGTCGGCAAAGAGATTTAATTTTAATTCTAAGTTTCCAATTCGGTATCCCTTCCACTGTTTATCTTTTCTAATTTTATTAGCTAGTGTTTCTATTGCCATTACGAAGAGCATCGGAGATAGGGGGCACCCCTGTTTAGTTCCATTATTTATTTCTATCTCATCTGTTCTATTCCCATTTACTCTAATATAAGCTGTATTTTTTTTATATATTTCTTGTATAACATGACTGAATCTATTTCCCATGTTGAAAGTTTTACATAGTCGAAATAAATAGTCATGATTTATTTTGTCAAAAGCTTTATAAACGTCTAACTTCAACAATCCTAATTTCCGTTTAGTTCTTGTAGCATGGTGTAGCACATTCACTATATTTCTAATTGGTTCATAAATTCTTCTTCCTTTTATAAACCCATATTGATCTTTCCCTATTATTCTGGGTAATATATTTCCTAATCTATTTGCTAGAATTTTCATAAAAATCTTATAATCTTGGTTTAGCAAACTGATTGGGCGGTAGGAACCAGGTTCTTTTAAATCTCGTTCTGGTTTTGGGATAGTTACAATTTCAGAATTTCTCCACGTTTGTGGAATATCCATGTTTAATAAAACATTATTATATAATTTCTCCAAATGTGGTAATAAAACCTCCATATACGTTTTGTAATATTCTCCTGTAAACCCATCAGGGCCTGGGGCCTTCCCAGGTTTCAAATTTCTAATAACTCTAGTTATTTCTCCCTTTGTTATATTTGCATTCAACAATTGTCTTTCTTCTTCATTTAACTCTTCATTAACCTCTATATCTTGTACAGTGACATGTTCTTTCTCATATAATTTTCCATAAAACTCTTTCATTACAACTTCTAACTCTCTATTATCATATTTTAATAACCCATTTTTATCTCTTAGAGCATTGATATTTGATTTTTCTTTCCTTCTTTTCAAATAATTTGCCATTTGTTTTGCTGACTGCTTTCCCCACATTTCAATTCTCTGCGTTACCGCCGTCCTCATATTATTCCATTGTTGTTCTTCTATATCCTTTAATTGTCTTTGCTTAATTTTTAATAAATTATTCCATTTCCTATTCTTTGTCATCCTTAATCTTTCACGTATTGTCTCTATCTCTCTAATTTTTTCCTCTCTTTCCCATCTCCAACTTTTTTTAATGAAAGACTCCAGGCTAATACAATGTCCTCTAATAACTGCCTTTTTAGTATCCCAAATTACTGATTGCTTTATTTCCCCATCCTCATTTGTTTTAAAAAATTCCTGAATTTCTTTCTGTATTTTTTCTTTATTTTTTTCATTCACTGAGACAACCTGATTATATCTCCAAATTCTTTGTTTCCTACTAAAATGTATTTTCAAGACCGCCATTATAGGAGCATGATCTGAAATCCAATTGTCTTTTATTTCTGCCTTTTTGATTTGAATACTTCCTAATTTATTCACTAGTATATAATCAATACAACTAAACTTATTGTGTCTTGCAGAGTAAAACGTTCCCCTATGTAGTTTGTCAGCATGAGTGTCTATCATATTTAATTTATTTAAATTCAATTGTTTCTTTTCTTTCTTATCCGCCATTATTTCCACGTTGAAAATCTTTATCTCTTTCTTCACTCTCTTTCTCTCACTCTCTTTCTCTCTCTCCCTCTCCCTCCAGGTGAGGAGAGAGAGACAGAGAATGAAAGGCAGACGGTGCTGAACAAGCGGGGAGGGGGAGCAGGACGGGAGGCAGCAGCTCCGTCGACAGCCGCGGCAGCATCGTTGGGGTCCCTGCTGCCCCCGGCCCGGCCGCCACTCCCGCCCTGTCTGCCACCCCCGCCGCATCCTCAGCCACTTCGCCGTCGCAAGAGGAGGGTGCCAAAGCCGGGTGCACCATGGGCAGCTACGCCGGCAACAGGGAATGCCGCCGCGGGGACAAGGGGGGAGTCCCAATCACCGCCAGCCCCTCCGCCTTCGCAGCACAAGGTCTCCTTCTGCACCACCGAGGGCGGCGGCGGCTCCCCGAAATTGGCTGAGGAAGGTGCCACCAATGGGGCTGAGGTGGGGCCAGGCGGTGGGGAGCCCTGCAGCAGCCAGGCAAGCTTCATGCCTGACTGCTGCCCGGCCCGGCCTGGAGAGATATGTGGCTGGCTCGGCTTCCCGGGGAGCGATGCCCCCGCCGGCCGCTGCCCCAGCCATGGCTGCTGCCCGGCCCAGCCTGGGGAGACATGTGGCCAGCTCGGCTTCCCGGGGTGCGATGCCCCCGCCGGCCGCTGCCCCAGCCATGACTGCTGTTCGGCCCAGCCTGGGGAGATATGTGGCCAGATCGGCTTCCCGGGGTGCGATGCCCCCACTGGCCGCTGCACCAGCCATGACTGCCGCCCGGCCCGGGGAAACGTGGCTGGCTCGGTTGCCCAGGGAGCGGCCCGGGGACGGCCCAGGAAGTGATTCCCCAGCCGAGACTGCCGCCTAGAACAAGTAAGCCGGGAGGACGCCACCTGCCCCACGGCCGCTTTGCGGCAGTTCTCCATGGACTCAGAGCCCCTTCCCTCCCCCTGCCACTGACCCTCTCTCTCCGGCTCTGCTGCTGCTTGGCCAACAGTCGCGCCGGCTGGGTATCAGAGGGACTGCTCTCCCTCAGGGCTATGGTTTGCGGGAGGGCTGGCCTGCTCAGGGGAGGCTTGGGTGGGCCGCTCCCAGCGGGGATCTTGGGGCTTCCCCGCATGGCTCCCCAGCTACGGGGGGGGGGGAGAGAGAGAGAGAGAGAGAGAGAGAGAGAGAGAGAGAGAGAGAGAGGAAGTGCAAGTGCCTCTCTCTCTCTTTCCTTGTCTCTCTCTGAAAATGGCGGAGGAGGCTCTGGAGCCGCAGGGGATGGCTCAAAGAGCCGCATGCAGCTCCGGAGCTGCGGTTTGCCGACCTGTGGTATAAACATTCGCATAGTTTATTTTTTATTCTTTGTTGAAAATTTAACATTCCTAAGTAAGTGGACTTAAATCATCTGTTGTTTTCAGGAAATTATTGTGATATTGTGAAAACTGATTAGAGCTGTGCTTTATTATCCTGATTCACTAATTGAGAAATCATGTAGATTTATCTCAGTTCAGTCTTACTGAACTTTATATGAATAAATCAAATTATATTTGTGTGGGTGTACAATATACTCTAACATGCTAGCATTTAGCATGGTTAAATACACAATTAAATTGCATTTGGACTATGCAGTATGAAATTTAGAAGTTTGTTAGATTAAATGAATCATTAAGTATGCACTTTTCAATATTTAATAGGTCTTCATTGACTGAAGAGAAGAAAACAGAAAAGACTTCTACAATGACGCAAACAAAAGAGTAATTTGTTTCTTTTTTGAAAAAGTATTAATGAAATGTGCGATCAGTAATACAATTGTAAAAAATAAAAAATGTGTTTGCTTAATATTGCTGAAACTAAATTATTGGTTTAAAACATAATCCTAATCCCAGATTAATTATGTTGGTCTTTTGATGAAATCCTGGTTTTATTAATTATAATTAAAAATCAGGGGCAAGTAGCATGAATTGTTGCTCAGCTCTATAATCTCCTTTTGCTTATAAATTTTCCTTCCTTCCTTCCTTCCTTCCTTCCTTCCTTCCTTCCTTCCTTCCTTCCTTCCTTCCTTCCTTCTTTCTTTCTTTCTTTCTTTCTCTTTATTACTTTATATGTAACTCAAGATGGCAAACATACATAAAACTCCCTCCTCTTATTATTTTGCTACTTTAAGCATGTAACCAATATTTTTATATAGTGTAATTAAATAAGTTTAATTCAATTCTGAGGTAACCCAACTTTTAAGTGCTGATTTTCAATGCTGTGTTAGAGGATTAATGCATAAACAATTCCATACTATGTTTAATAACAAAGAAACATTTGCAATCAAGAAGTCAGCTAAAGAATAAAACCCATTGCCCATTCTCATATCCAATGCCTAAGCCATAATTTAGAGCTGGAGGTATTAAGTTTATATTTGTATGAATATGCAATCAGAGTCTGATAGAATCTTTTAGGTATAGTTGAGTTAGTGTAAGGAATATGCACATAACACCCAGCAAAAAATTATATTGCAGCTAAAAAAAATGATGCAATGATTCTTGTAATGATACTTTTTTTAAAAAAGGAAATATGAAAAGACTTTAATGTTATTTGAACTGTTACTTTCCCAAATTTCAGGCCTGAAGAAAAAAATGTTGCTGATCATGAAGATGAAAATGAAGAAGAAGATGAAGAACAGGCAGGAGGAGGAGGAGGGGAAGAAGATGGCTCTTTTTTAGTCCCTCGAGTGAAAGTTGCAGAAGATGGCTCAATTATTCTGGATGAAGAAAGGTTAGGTTTTGGTATCAGTCAATTTACGTTATAAAATTGGTGTCCATTTATACAAGTGCTCAATATTGGTCCAGATATTTGGGTACTTGAGGTAAGATTTTCCTCATTTGGACTGTTTTGCTTTTCTTTTAAAGCAGCGGTTCTCAACCTATTTCAGGTTGTGACCCCGACCTGCACCGCGCATGTGCGCGCAACAGCCTGCACTGCGCATGCGTGGCGCGACAGCCCGCATCGCGTATGCGCGGTGCTACCCTGCGCATGTGTGGTGTTCCCCCCTGCGCCGGCCGAGGGGAAAAGGGGGAAAAAATGGCGGACTGCGGTGTTTGGCGACCCCCGTGAAATGGTCGTTCGATCCCAAATGGGGTCGCGACCCATAGGTTGAGAACCGCTGTTTTAAAGATTTATACCCTATCACTTATATTGTAAATCCCATTGAAGTTTCTGGTATTTAATTTGGAAAGATATTCTATAGGACAATTACGTATTTTCCCCCCAAAATATTTCTTATACATGTAATAAATGTCCTTTGTCTGGAGGAAGGGTTTCATAATAATCTAATTTACTGAATTACATTTTTATCGTCCTGGAAAGATAATATAAAGCAAAGTTATATATTGAAGAGCTGTTTTAACAGTACTAAAGGCAAAAAAAATCCTTCATCAGTTTGTCATTCTTTCTTGGACATTTATATCTTTTGCTGTATTTCAACATAGGTAGCAAATTTTCTCCATTATTAGTAAGACAATTGTTCCTAAGATGTCATTGCTTCTTATGGCATTTCTTATGCAATTATTTTCTTGTTGTTATTGCTATTTAGTTTAACTGTAGAGGTTTTAAGGACAAAAGGACAGTGTGTGGTGGAAGAAAATGACCCCATCTTTGAGTGTGGTTCCTCAACAACATATTCAAGCTTCAGGAAAAGCTATTATACTAGACCCTGGTCAGAAAAAGGTTTGTATAACTTAGTGCTATAGGCACAGAAGCATATTAGGGTATATAATATGCATCTTTCAATATGTGTCAGTGAAGGATATATGCAGTTTAATTGTTACAGATTGCAAGAATATATATGAAATATATTTACTGCCAAAAAATCAGATATCAATAGAAGAATATATATGTAGCTCAGGGTTGAATTGTAGACTCTTTGGTACTCTCTGAGTTTGGCTGCTATCCTGCAGACATATCATTACCTGAATAGGTAACATCAATGCTATTCTGTGTGGGATTTTCTCCCTCTTTATATATACCGGTAATAGCTTGCTCTGCCAGTGTTGGTGGGTGTGTGGTTTTTCTCAGTGGTGGTTCCTTGATTAAGGTATTTTGATTGTTGTCTGTTATCAGTCCCTGCTTATATGGCTGTTGGCCACTGGAGGGTATGTGTTCTGGTCTTTTTTGTTTCCTTCTTAGCTTTTGTCTCTTTTGAATGGTGTGTACATATGGCTTATTGATACATATTGATGGCTGATTTGTCTGAATGCCAAGCTTCCAGGAATTGCTCTATACAACACACCTAACCTACATTGAAATGCCCGGAATCATGGATCTCATCAACCTCTGCATCATTACTTACTTTCAGTTTGATTGATGCTGTAAATTGACAAATCAGGCACACCCATGGGATCACCATTCATAGGAGAAACTGCAATGCAGCATTCAGAAACTATACCCAGTCAAGGAACTACCATGAAGAAAACCACACCCACATGAATATTGGCAGGCACGCTTCTGAATATAAACAGAGCACAAACCCCACAGTCATTAGCATTAATGTTGTAATGTAGCTGGATTATATTATGTCTGCAAACAAACAACCAAGCTCAGAGAGCACCAAAGACTCCTCAATATCTCAGACCAGCAATTCCTTGTATTTGTTTTAATGAGTTATGGGGAATTAGAAATAATTCTTGTTGAAATAATTCATCAGGTGTTTTACACCTGGTAAGTAACAGGACAATTTTTCATAGATCAATATTGGGATTTGTGTGTGACTATATAGTTCATTTGCAAAGAAGAACATGTGGAGTGAATAACTTTAAAATACCCTTTGTGTTTAGAATATTTAGAAAGCTCAGTTATTCTTCAATTAACTGAAACTTTGGGGAAAGTAAGGGCATCTTCAACTCTTATTAAAATGTACAATTCATGTAATAGACACGGTTAGTGCTGATGTGACTTAAAAATAGGAGATAATTCAACAGTACATTGTTTACTTTGTATGCAAAAAGCCTCAGACTCCTGGATATTCCACCTTCTTTGTAGTACTTGAAAGTGACAGACTGACTCTGGATGAAGTTCTAAGTAAGGCAGATCATATAATTTCCCACAGTGAAATACAGACTATTTTTTGATGATTATGAAAAGAACGATATTTTGATATTTAGATTAATTTATAATCTGTTTAAGATAGACACTGATATGTTAAAATGACAGTTGCTTTAACCATATTTTATCTTTTTTTTAAAATTACAGAAACAGACATGTTTTTCTTAGCTATAAGTATGGTAGGAACTGACTTTTCGATGATTAGTCAGCTTTTTCCTCACAGAGCAAGAACAGAAATCAAGGTAAACATTTTCAAGAAAAAAATTAACAGGATCAATAAGATATTCCTTAGTTTGTCTATTTAATATTTTATGGTGTCTTACTATGCATTACTTTACATTATTTCAATTTAATTTGCCCCTGGCAATATCAGAAAATATGCCATGCATTCTTTTGATGTAGATTAATTGGTTCATGTTCTTTTAGGCTTCTTATTTTTACTCATCATACTATTGTCATTCTCATTAGTATGGCTATTATTTCTAATAGAACTAATGTCTAGTTATCAGTATGTTTCATTGGATTACAGTTTTAATCATAAAGTTTTTTTCTGATATGAATCCAGAGCATTAACTTTGCTTTTGTTCAAGTAAACTTGCTTTATGGATGCTAAAAGTTCTGTCTCTATTACCTAGAAAACATACATGAGAATAAAGACATTCAACCCTCTTTTCATTCTCTGAGTAGGATTAAGTATGGATTTAAGCCAATATTATTTCTCAGTAAAGTAATTATGTTATAACATTCTGTTTTTAGAATAAATTTAAGCGGGAAGAAAAAGTCAATGGATGGAGAATAGATAAAGCATTTAGTAAGTATTGGTATATGCTATCTTTTCCCTTTGAAAACATTGTATATGTGCATTAATAAAATTTATTGGACTGCATCTTCACAGTATGAATCTCAGGCTGAAGGGCTTATTTCATTTCTTCAAATTAATTAATAAATAATTTCATTTATTTAAATTAATTTAATATTAAATTAATTAATAGAACTCTGATCACTGAGGGGAATTTTTTTATTTTTTTATTCTTGTTGCAATTTTCCATGTTCTCTCAAAATCAGACGCTTGACCTTATAGTATGAAGATTCCAGGCTGAAAATAAGACCATTTTTTCTATAGAGTATAGGCTCCAACATACCATTGGATTTTACTCTTAACATTTTTCAGATAGATATGCATCTAAATACTTCCTTAACTGTAATATTTACAAAATATTTTAATTAATCTTAAATATTTGAAATGTTTTCTAAATCCTGACATATTAAAAGTCACACATTCACTGTTTCATGTTTTTTTAAATAAGCAAGGCTTATTGTAATAAACATAATTAAAGTTGATGATATAGCTACTTCAGTTATTCCATTTAATAAATTATCTTTTATGTTCAGTAACTTATCACATCATTTCTTTTTTGGACAGAAGAAAAAAGACCTTTTGACTTCAGTTTTTTTACAAAACTCCTTGAGAAGATCTTAGAAAATGAGAGGAAGAAAAAAGATAAAGTTGTGGCATGTCAGCATCAAAAAGAAAAAAATGTTAACAAGAGAAATATACCAAGATCTCAGAAAAAGCGAAAAGGTATTTTTAAGAATACTTAAAATGGTTTGCAAAGTCATGCAGAGTCTTTGCTATGTGGCATTCTGCCTCAAAATTCTGATAAAGTTAAGTGGTTTTCTGTTCTTTCTATAGAACATTAGAAATACATATATTAAGGTCTAAAAAGTTAATCCACCATCAATATTATTGGGTATTATTCCCAGAGTTTTCTCAGAAGTTGCCACTGCATTACAGTTTTTAATAAGATAAGAGTGGAAAATGATTAATTACAAGGACAGTAGTTGTAGGACACTTGAATTAGAAGATACTCTGATGTGTGTGTGTGTGCCTTTGATTCGGTCTTGATTCTTGACAATTGCCTAGATAAGTCCCTGCATTTTTATTGATCAAAGCAGAATAATTTGATTCTACTTTAAGAATCCTGATAATTTTTGATGATAGATTTTGTATATAATACTAGACAACCTGTGACCCAATTGGGGTTATCATTTCAGAGATATTTTCTTACCCTCAACAGAAAAAAACAGACTGAGCATATTGTTCATGCTGTTTGAACAAGTTTATTTTTTATTATTTGGAATACCTTGGCTTAATATCGTATCCTTTGATAGATAAAGTTGTAAATGGACAGTCTAATCATGGTCCGGATGACCATCAGGATGATAGAAGTTCTGACATGGAAATAGAAGTAGATGCTGAAACAGCTGAAAAGGAGAATGAAGAATCTCCTAGCATTTTGGAACAGGCAAAAGAGCAAACAGTTATTGAACCAGCAGTGACAAAAAAGAAAAGAAAAAGAAAGAAAAAAGATACTGAACAGGAGACAGACAATCTTCTTGAAGAAAGAATTATTCCAGCAGAAATGATGGAAGAAAAAAGGACTAGAAAGAAAAGTAAGCTCCTGAAATGCTATTGTTATATCATTGAGATACTATGCTAATTAGATTTTGCTAATTTCTGAACTTGAATTCAATTCACCTTTTATTCTACTAGTGCAGGGGTTCTCAACCTTGGCAACTTTAAGACTTGTGGACTTCAATTCCCAGAATTCCTCAGCCAGCAAAGCTGGCTGAGGAATTCTGGGAGTTGAAGTTCACAAGTCTTAAAGTTGCCAAGGTTGAGAACCCCTGCACTAGTGCAAATCATTCCCGGACAGATTTCTACTTGGAATACTGCCATTAGTGGAAGGCACCTAATTTCTTCCCTCTTCTCTATTTTTGTACACCATCCCTTGTGCCACTTTCCTCCTGGTATACAGGGTCTCCAGAACTCTCCTAAATATTTGGGAAGGAGACACAAGAGGGAAATGGAAGATCCTAACTCTTTTGCTTTTATCTGGAACATGATTCATACTGAATCCAACCCATTACTTGTGAACAATTAAAAGAAAGGAAAATAACAAATGTAAATGGAGAAATACGATAAAACTTTCCATTGAAACTTAGTTTATTTACATGGGAAGACCCTGGCACAAACAGGAAGTTTTGGTTTTGTACTGGAGGGAGTTAAACATCTATGGCTTGATTCGCCTACAATGCAAAACCGTAATGTCATTGATTATTTTTTTTTGTATAATGTGTTATGTGATGAGGCAGGACAATGCACAATAAAGCACTCTTCAATTTCATTCAGAAAAAATAATTACAGTACTGTGAATATAACTGTGGGCTCAGCTTCTATTTAAGTATGGATATGTTTAACAGTTATGGCCAGTTCGAAATATTTTTAATGCATGACAATCTGTTCTTAGGGAAAAATATATTGGCTAACGATGAGATAAGTGGCACTGGGGAAGTTGGTGATGAACTGCAAGTCCCTAACAGAACAATCTCTGATGAAATTCTTATCACGGATAAAGAAGAACCACCATGCTGTATCAGATTAAATGAAGAGGCGGGAAAAGACCACAGGTATAAATTATATGTGCACTTTATATTGTATTAAGGCAATCTTGCAAAGCACAACACATTTTTATAACTTTCTTTATGAGAATCTCTCCTATATGGCTTAATTTTAAATGTTTCTTTTGTAATTTAAGAAACAACAATATATTCAGATTTAGTTCAGTAAATTATTCTGTTTTCAGCATGTTGATGTTTATATGAAGATGTATATGAACCTCAGTCTTGTTACAACTTAGGGATGTTGAAAACTACTTTTTTATTGGGTGAGGAGAAATCTGCTTTGCCTCTAATAAACAGTGAATTGACAATTGTGCAGTATGAACAGCTTCTCCTCTGATACTTTTTCTCTAACTATGACAGTCTGGTTATTTGAGATAAAGGTTTTTCCCTGTAAGTTTTGATTTTTACCTCTGTACTATAAAAAATGCTGACTTTTTCTTTCCCCATTATTACTATGAGAATATATAGAACTGTAGTAGTTTGTACATTAGTAAGGACATAAAAATGTGAGTATAGCTCACTGAACAATATAGTGCCACTGTGCTTGCCTGTATAACTTTTAGGATAAGTTTGTTTCTTGGCTTACACATTATATGAAGAGAGAAATTCCATGAGTTCTTTGTAAGTTGGGGGGGGGGGAAGGAAAAAGAATAGTGTTTCTATATATTCTAATATTTTCGGTATTCAAAAAAGTAAACCAGGACAGGAGGATGCTTCATCACTTAATTCTGAATACCATGTAGACCAGCATTCGGTGTCTCAAATGACTCCAAAAGAAAATATAGAAGATTTTGAAAAGTCCACTGAAGCCAAGGTAAAATATTTATTAGCTTTTCTATGTTACAGCTTGCTATAATTCTCCTTATTTCAGGAATATCTATATTAAACATATACTATAAACATGTCATTTTAAAGACTTGTGCTCCATTCCAGGAAAGTCAGTGAGCCCACATATTTGAATATTGATATTGGTTCTGACAACAGCTCTTTGTGTTCAGAGATAGAAGGTGGGAAAACTCTGGACCTGTATTTACTGTATAGGTATATTGATAAATTCTTGGTATTAGCTGCAATGTGTTTGAACTAAGATTGATTAAAAACATCCCATCGCTAATCTGGTAGTACATCCTCCAATTATTTCTGGAATTATTTCACTTCTGTTTCTTTCAACCTTTTACTTCTCTTTTTACTCCTTTTTTTCACACATAGTCCTGGTTTATACATTGCATCATAATTGTTCATTTATTATTTAGTGTATGTTAGTGTATGAGTCCAACCCTTGTGGTTGATGAATTGTAGTTGGTGGTTAAGTGCAAGATATAAATCAATTTTTGCGTATTTCATAATGAGATCATGATATTTTGGTTGCTTTGCAGAATGAAGTAGCTGTAAGAGATAAATTGGATAAAAATCAGAATATGGCATCACAAAATTATGGTCAAGAAATCATGTGAGTAAAAGTTGTTCTTCCTCTCAGAACCAAATGTTTTCTATATGATAGTTTAAGAATTAGGGCAGTTTGTGATATGGCAAAAGGCTGGGATCACTTATTTGAAGAAAAATGCATAGGGATTTTCCTAATACCCTGTTTTATCCTGATTAAGTTTTCAGAGATTCTGTTTTAGGTGCAAAATGGATATTTCCAATTTATTTGCAGGGAAACTGATAGGGCAATTCCTGAAAAGCCCACACAGGAGGTGCAGCTGCAGAACTTTGAATCAGACTTAACAGGAGCATCTGAAAAAACAGAACCTCTAGCAAATAACCCAGTAATTGTTAAAGTTTCTTCTGAGTCACTTGTACAAAATAAAGCTGCTTCCATATCTGGATTTGCTACAGAGGTAACACGCAATGAAAGCAGTGACGTCATAAGAGTAACAGAGTAAGTTGTTTATTATGATTTGTCGCAGAGTCAGCAATTAGCATTTAGACTAGATTTGGAAGTTTTATTTGCCTATTGAGTCCTTATCAAGGACTTGGGATAGGCAGATATTTGATGTAGTAAAGGTATTGTCGCAGGATGTAAGCTATTCCAAGTAAAACTGCCTTTTGAAATTGATTGATGGTGATTTTGTCAATGTGAATGGTCTTCAAGTGGCATTCCAGATGTTTTGGGATTGCATCCAAAGTGCTTACTGCTGTCTTTGCTTTCTTTTGCCACAGTTTGTTCTAATTCTATTTGCATTCTTATTATTTTATCTCAGCTCTTTTATGTTTCTATGTAAATATATATACGTAACTCAAGGCAATGAACATATCTAATTCTCATGCCTCCTATTTTCCACACAACAACAAACCTGTGTGATGGTGGGGCTGAGAGAAGGTGATTGGCCCTAAGTCACCCAGCTGGCTCTCATGGCTAAGACAGGCCTAGAATTCAGCTTCCTACACATATCCACATACACAGGTGCGTGCCCCCCCCCACACATACACAAACAAACATTTTATAACCGTTCACCACAATATATCCAGCTTTAGTTAAGTAGGTGGCTCTTAAAGGTCTAAATATGGGAAGATGACATAATTTGATATTGAGGGAATTGCTAGGAGTTATGTGAACAAAGACTGATTTGCAGGTATGTAATGAAGAAATTGTAATATTATAAATTTTGGAGAAAAAATGATCTCCAAATCTTTCTCAGACAGGAGAAAATAGTGTACTTTTAAATTTTGAAAGACTTAAGTATGGGAATTTTTCTAACGGTAAAAATGATATATATGTAAAATATCAGAGTTTTCTTAATTTTTATTTGGGAGTTCTGCTTTTGAAATCATAAATATATTTAAGAAGATTTACTTCTTGTTTTATTACTAGCTCTTTTTTCCTTCTCTCTTCTCTTTTGGCTTAATACTTAGCAGTATAATGTGGGCCTGTGCAGCAGAAGTTAAAAAGTCAAGATGGCAGCTGTTCCTGGGCAGCTAAAACCTTGCCATTTTTATATGTTGACCTTTTTTTTGACCCCACTCCTATGGAATAGTCTTAGTCATTAAAAACAGGTTATCTGAATGTACCATTTCATCTAAACAATTCTAAGTTTCAAACCAGTTTTTCCCCACTGCTTTTCTGTAGAGAGAGTCAAAAAGCTTTTGTGGGAAAGATGGAAGTGAGAGGTCGATGGACGAGACCTAAACCGAATATCGGTAAAGTGTCTGGCAGGAAAGAAGCATCTGCTCAAGGCATGCTCAACAAGTCTGGGTCTGACAGTGCAGGAGACAAGGTATACATTAGTTTGGATTTATATGTGTTGCCTGAGGAACTGAAAACATTCAATTATTACTCTTGCCTAAAATTACTTTATAACCCACCATATCATTTCATAGTACATTGCACAGGAATGTACAGCTAATTTTGAATCAGTGTAGAGTATGGTAACCAACAGTTTCTGCTTGAATGTATGTGAATGCTGAGCTAGGGCCCTCCAGGGTGGGTCACTAAAGCAGAAATAATGATTGCAATTATGATTTTCTCTGGAATGATGTACAGTAAGAGGCAATAACAGGACTAGAAAGGGACACAGCATGTTTTCTAAATTGTTTTTCAGAGGTTTTGTAAAATTCTTTATTTCTTTAAAGAGAAGAAAGATATTTTACATAATCCTGCTTCTACAATCTGTATGATTTAAAAAAACAGAATAGAAACTATATAAATAATTAGTGTCTAAATAAGGTTTGGAATATATTTTCAATTTCTTTTGGAAAGGAAAGAGGTATAATAATCAAAATACGTTGGTTAATATTTTTATTTTCTGTACATTTTAAAGTCCTCCTTGCCATTTAGCATACTTCTTGGCAAGAATAGTAATAAAACACGAGGAATAGGAAGTTATGGAATGCATTGAAAGGTCTCTGCTGCCAGTTTCATGTTCGTTTGCTTTGAGAATGCTCACTAGTCATTTGCCTAAAATGTATTATCTGTATTTGAGATGAGTGAAAATTAATATTCTTAAGATGCCAGCTAATTAGAATATAAACTTAAAATCTGGTAAAATAAAGTGTTTCTAAATGTTACTTGAGAGTGATTTGTTTTGAAAAGATACAGCTATTTGTTTTTTTATGATTAATTCTTAGGAAAATGAGCAGAATGATGCACCTGGCATCATCACAGCTGAGATTACTGAAACACGTTGCCAGGGTTTGGATACAGAATCTGCGTAAGTATGGGAGAAGAACTCAGAATTTGGGCAAGGATTTTCTTGTTTATTCGCTAATAATAGGAGTCGAAATGATTGTCAGCTTTAGGAATTACTTCATTTTATTATTGCTTTTTCATGGTTGATTTTTTTAGGAATAAGAACCAATCCACTTCACAAGAAAGTAGCAAGCAAACTGCTCTCAAGACTACACCATTAGCAAGGGGACGATTTCAGAGACCAAAACCAAATTTAGGAAGGGTTGCTAGAAGGCAAGAACTACCTGGAAAAAGCACTGAGACAGAAAAAAGAACAAGTGAAGCAGGGACTGAATTAGCAAGTGAAGCAGTAATCACTGAAAAGACTGTGATGCAAACTGAATGCAATGATTGTCAACTTCTAAGTAACAATACCATTGTAAGTATGCTGTATATAAAGCAGTAACTGTAATTGTAACTGTCAAAGGCTAAATGAATTAGATACCACCCTATAAAAATTTCCTTCTGTGAAATATGTATAGTTTAAGATACTAGTGCCTTCACTGAATGAATTTAAATTTCTTCTTAAACCATTGTTTGTCTGTATTTAAGACATGTGCTCTAGAATGATAGTTTAGTCTACTCTAATTAAGTTAGTCTCTTCTGCTAATGTATCTATTACAGGTAGTCCTTGACTTAAGACAGGGGTCTTCAAACTTGGCCCTTTTATGACTTGTGGACTTCAACTCCCAGAATTCTTCAGCCAGCCAGTACAATGCAACTATCATCAATAGATGTTAGTTGCCAATGCCCCAGTTTTGATCATGTGACCATGGGGATGCTGTAAGACTCTAGGACAGGGGTCCTCAACCTTGGTAACTTTAAGACTTGTGGACTTCAACTCTCAGAATTCCTCAGCCAGGCACACTGGCTGAGGAATTCTGGGAGTTGAAGTCCACAAGGTTGAGGACCCCTGCTCTAGGACAACTCGCCACAGCCAACTCATTACAACAAACTTGCCATAGCCAGCCCATCACAGTTAACTTGCTGTGGGACAATCACCACGGCACAATTCAATGGTGTATTAATCATTTCATTTAATTACTTTTATTATTGACGACCACATTTTCATCAAAATTATTTGTAACTCTTGTATTTCTGGATTGACTTTTTTATTTTATTATTACTGGTCACGGTTCCATCAACATTCATTTAACTGTTGTATTTGTTGAATTGTCCTGCTGTGAGTTGTCCTGTGGCAAGTTGGCTGCAGTAGGTTGGCTGTGGTAAGTTGGCTGTGGTGAGTTGTCCCATTTCAGCAGCAATGTTCATAAGTATGAAAACCTGTCATAAGTCTCTTTTTTCAATGGCACTGTAACTTCAAATGATCATTAAATGAATGGTTATAAGTTGACTACAGTGTGTGAAGGTATAAACTGATATACTAGAACAGGGGTGTCAAACTGCCAGCCCGTGGACCAGACACGTCATCCAGAAGCCGCGCCCACCCCATTGCCGGCAATGGCAAAACCGTCACGATACATTGCGCAACGTCATGTGATGTCGCGAGTTTGACATGTCTGTACTAGAAGCAACTCCTATAGATTGACCTAACTCTTGATTACTACAACCTGGAATTTAGAATCCTGGAGAAAAGGTTAAACCGAATAAAGGGATGGCCTTTATATATATGCTGACAATTCTACTCTCTGCTTTTGCAGTCAATATAAAAACTTTGTTCATATATGTTGGATTTCTTTTTCTTACCTCATCATTACTATTGCTGTGCTATATGTTTTTGAACTGAATTAAGTTCATATATAGAATTCCTTACCACCAGCACAGTTCAATACAACAATAATTTGGGAACCTGAACATCTCTGATAAGAGTTTTTCTTTTGTTGCTGTTTCATTGTCCTTTTTTAAAAAATACAGTACTTGTATTACCTAATATGTGAATTAATGACTTTTTAAAAATTGTTCATTCTCCTCTGAGCATACTAGCCTTATACTAGCTGATCATATTCTCTGCAAAATCTTATACCTCAGAGATTTAATCTTTTTCTAGGATACAACAGCTCATGAAGCCGACACAGAGTGTGATGCACTAGAAAACAGAACAGTTGTCGGCACTGAGAAAGTAGGTGCAGCACACCCAAACCAATCTCCTGTGAAGAAACCAATGGAGTATGAAAAAGAAACACTAAGGAATGTCTCCCTGTCACTTGATAGTACAAAGGATGTGGTAAATCCTGACAGCAGGTAGGTTTATTATATTTTAAAAATGGAGAACAAACCTCTAAAACCTCTTTTTCATAGGGAAATGCATAATATCTATCTTTATGACATAGCACATATATAACATAGGGCTGGGAACTTGGGGCTCTGTGTGTCAGGTTTCACACTGAGGCTCGGCTGTAAATTACAGATCTCCATACACATAAATCCTTATTCTGTCTTTGGCTTAATTTTGTTGAAGACTACATGACTCAGCTAACTATATGTTTCATTGCCTTAGGAAAATAACTTTAACCCAATAGTGGGTCATCCATGGCAGTGCAGAAAGTGTAGGCATCTTTTGTAAATAATAGTGATGATGATGATGATGAAAAGTTGGAAGGTACCCTGGAGGTCATCTAGTCAAACCCCCTGCTCAGGCAGGAAACCTTATACCATTTCAAACAAATGACTGTCCAGTCTCTTCTTAAAAACTTCCAGTGTTGGAGCATTTACAGCTTCTGGAGGCACGTTGTTCCATTAATTAATTGTTCTGTCAGGAAATTTCTCCTTAGTTCTAGGTTGCTTCTCTCCTTGATTAATTTCCATCTGTTGGTTCTTGTTCTGCCTTCAGGTGCTTTCGATAATAGCTTGACTCCCTCTTCTTTCTGGCAACCCCTGAGATATTGGAACACTGCTATCATGTCACCCCTCATCCTTCTGTTCATTAAACTAGACATACCCAATTCCAGCAACTGTTCCTTATATGTTTTAGCTTCCAGTCCCCTAATCATCTTTGTTACTCCTCTCTGTACTCTTTCTAGAGTCTCAACATCTTTTTTTTACATCATGGTGACCAAAACTGGATGCAGTATTCTAAGTGTGGCCTTACCAAGGCATTGTAAAGTGGTATTAACACTTCACGTGATCTTGATTCTATCCCTCTGTTAATGCAGCCTAGTACTGTGCTGGCTTTTTTGGCAGCTGCAGCACACTGCTGGCTCATATTTACGTGATTGTCCACTGGGACTCTGAGATCCCTCTCACAGTTAATACTATTGAGCAAGGTACTACCTATACTATACCTGTGCATTTGGTTCTGAGATCATATCTGCTAGTTCCTTCAGAACTTGGGGTGTAATCCATCTGGCTTTGGTGATTTGAACTCATCTAGGGTGGACAGGTGTTCACTTACCATTTTATTTTAACTTGTGTTTCTAATCTGTTTTTTACGGTACTGTTTTTGATAGGTTGGACTGTTTTTCCCTTTGTGTAAAGATGGATGCAAAAAATGAATTAAATAGTTCTGCTTTCTCTGTGTTGCTTGTCACCTTCTTGCCACTTTCTCCAACTAATGGATCAATTATTTCCTTAACTTTTTTCTTGTTTTTTACATGTTGAAAGAAGCTTTTTTTTTGTTATTTTTGACTTTTGTTGCAAGCCTTAGTTCATTTTGAGCCTTAGCTTTCTTCATGACATCTTTGCAGGCTTGGGCTATTTGCTGATATTCTCCTTAGTTATGTGCCTGTCTTTCTACTTTTTATACTTGTCTTTTTTGTCTTTCAATTTATCAGTGAGCTCTTTATGCGGCCATGCTGGTTTCTTTTGAGAGCTGTTATTTTTCTTCTTCGTTGGTATTGTGCCGGACTGGGCTTTTATAATCTCACTTTTCAAAATTTCCCAAGTTTCTTGATATTTATGCTAGCACGGAGGAATCTGCAGTAGGGACAATAACAATAACAATAAGTGCATTCATGCAATCAAAACCTTGTCCCTTTTTAATGTGTACAGTGTTGCCTACTTATAAAGAGACCTGGATTCTGCCATGTATTTGCACTTGACATCTTGATTTTACCACAGATTCTGCTGCAGTTTAATTTCTCAGCATTTTCTTCCTACCCCTCTGAGCTAATGGATACATGGCTGGCCTCTTAATGGCATTAGGACACAGCTGTGATATGATTGCATAATACTTCTTTCTAGAGAAGGACCTGCTGGTTCCCATTTGTGATTCTCAGTTCTTAACACGCTCAATGCTGTATTTCCCTGCCATCAACCTTACATAATGGTAAATGGGAATTGCAACCCAACATAAAAGGAGGCCTGCCCTTGTTATAACACATGAATTATTTATCCACGTTGGCTATATAGTGTCTAATGATGAATTTAAATAATGGAAATGCTCTACGTAATATTTCAGGTACCAAAAGATTCAGATTGGATGAAATATATTGCTAACAACTCTCTATTCCTGCAACAAAGGGTGTTTAGGATCTCTTTTATACCAATTCAAATCCAATTATATTTCTAAGCTAGGATAAATGTTATTCTAAGTAGCAGAAGCTCCAAGGTATCTGGCAGGAGTCCCTCCAGCTCAGGAATTCTGGGAGTTGAAGTCCACGAGTCATAAAAGAGCCAAGGTTGCCTACCCCTGCTCTAGACTTACCTGAAAAGCACAATATTTTTTGTCACTTGAAGGCTACAGTTAACTTTGGGTGGCTTATTGAGATATACACTCTAAAAGTGTTACAGAGGATCAGTAATAAGTAGTGGAATCTGTCAAAATGAAAACTGCATTTGATGTAATTTCATTTATATTTAATATTAAGACATTTGGTCATTCTTACAAATATAACAATGACTCGTTTTTTGATGCATTCAGAATTGCAATTTGATGCAACTTTGAATCAAAAGCTGAACCCCAGAGCTTATGAGAATGACATGCAATTCTAGACTTCAAGTTGTGCACCTGAAGCTTGATATTTTTTTAACCAGATATGCTTTAATAATGTTTTGCCTCCAGAGTCTTCTCAGTATCAGTTACAAGCTATGTGGAAACATTTTGTAGATTTATTAGGATCTTAACAAATCAATTGCAACTTTTGCCTGTCTGAAAGTTATCATAATTATTTTTAATAAATTAGATATTATTATGATGGGCACTCCTATCTAAATGTTAATTTCTAAAAAAAATTATAGGTCAAAGTCTAAAATCTATGAACACAAAAATTATAATAATCATAGGCTGATTTTTTTTTCTTTCATTAATCAGAGATTCCAGTCTTCAGGAAGAAAAAAAACATAATGGTGTTGAAATAGAGCATTCATTGAAGAGTTCTCCATCAAGATGTAAGAAGAACTTAGAAAATACATTAGATAGAGAAGAATTGTTAAACACAATAAGACCTCAATTGGACACTGCAGAAAAGAGTGAAAGTGAATGCAGTGAGGCCTCTAATCTAAGTGTAAGATTATTTTAACTTTGTATTTTGTTGCTTAATTGTAATTAATGCGACTTGTTTTATTTATTTTCTTAAATTTATATGCACCTGATTGGAACAATGCCACCCAATTTAAGGATATGTAAGAGCATTTAAATGTATGGATTTGTAATTTTGTGTGTGTGTATGTATATTTGCGTGCGTATTTGTGTGCATTTCACAAAATCCCCTGGCCCAGGGCTTATCAGAAGAACCAGGTTTTTTTAAAGCTTTGTTGTTTAAGACAGCAGGTTGGAATTATGCAAATGTCCCAAGATCAGAACCAGCAACAGAAGACACGTGATTCTGAGAACACATAGCATACATTGTTTAGCTGATTGGACATAGAGCATGCCAACCCTACCAGGTCATATAGGACAATCAGAAATGATCAGAGAGAGACAATTCTGTTAGTGACTAGGCCGTAACTCATGAAGGGCTTTATAGATGGCAGACGGCCTCTTGAAGTGGAGTTAGAAGCCAATTGGTAATTAGAACATTTTGTAAAATGGAGATGATCTATGGGCAAACTGGTGCACAACCATGGATCTGTGCAAAATCCCACCTACCCATGACTTTGGTGTCAGCCAGGTTTTTTTAATGTCAAATATTACATATATCAGGTCCCGAGAACTGAAAATTATTTTCTAATTGCTCTTCCTGTTTCTTGTGTGTTGCACAATTTTGCAATTTCAGAATTTTAAGTGCTTGCATCATGCATTAATTCTTGAATAATTTAATATATTCTAGGAAGCAGTAAAATCTAAAACCTTACCATCTTTAGAGGAATGTCCTACCAATGACCAAGAGGAGGCTGCAACCAATGAAACCCATTTGTCTCTCCAGAATCTTCCAGGAGTTAAGAATGATGTATCAAATGAGATTTCACTGGAACCTGATACTCAGAAAAAAGAATTTGTTGGGTAAGGATACTGTGGTTTTTAAGACTCTTGATGTGAACTTCTTTTGTAGACAATTTAGGCTTACAACTTACTTGCAGCCAGGACTATGAAGGGGGTGGTCAGAACATCATTAGAAAGGGCAAGGTCTAACCCTAACGTTAACCCTTTTTTTTGAAGGGGAGTGAAATTGATAAGATTAAAAGAAAAAATGCAAGCCATTAGATAATTCCACACCTACCTTTTTGTGTGTTTCTGAGTGGTTTAACAATTGATCCAAGAGCCTTACATCCTCTTGAAAAAATAGCTAAAATGTTTGGGTTGACCATGGGGAATGGTGGAGGGGAAGGAACACGCTGGGAGCTGCCAAAAGATTGTTGATTTTTTTCCCCTGCTATTGGAAGCTTGCATGCAGCATAGCAATAACTGTGCCATTGTTATATCCCTCTTCAATTTTAATTTTGAAATTTAGTTGGGCTATCACCACAGGCAAGTTGGATGTACTAACCTCTACAGTTCTGTGCAGGCAATATAAAAACATCCATTTTCAACAGTGTTAACTAAATACAAACATAAGATGGAGATGGCTCTGTGGAATCTCTAAGCCAGAGCTTCTCAACCTTTTCCGGGGCTCGACCCCGGCCCGCATCACGCATGTGCAGCGCGACAGCCCGCATCGCAAAGGGAAAAAAATGGCGTACCAAAAAAAAATGGCCGACCCCCCCTCAAAAAATGGCCGACCCCCCCAAAATGGCGGGACGCATCACGCATGCGTGGCGCGACGGCCCACATCGCAAAGGGGGAAAAAATGGCGGACCAAAAAAAAATGGCGGACCCAAAAAAATATATGGCGGACTGCAGTGTTTGGCGACCCCCGTGAAATGGTCGTTCGACCCCAAATGGGGTCGCGACCCACAGGTTGAGAACTGCTGCTCTAAGCGGAATGCTGCTTTGTTGCTCTTTTGGGAAGCAAGCAAGATATACATTTATCCCATTTTAAAGGACTTCCTTGGTAGAGAGCACAGTGTCTATCTGTTACAGCTTTTATCTGACCAGGATTCTGATGCATCTTTCCAGGTTGCCTAATTTTGTGCCATCACTTGTATCTGTCCTATCTATAATGGACATTTAGTATAATTTTTGATGATTGCCACTTTTATTTGTACTCTAGTTACTACAATAACATATTTTATGTAATTTTATTATATTTTAAAGTTTATTAATAATTACAGGTCTGTGCATATTTATTGTTGTGCTCTCTGGCCCAAAGGTCTTAATAAAGGTTTGGTTTGGTTTGAATATAATTCTTATAAGAGTGGCATGTTTTTAGGGTTGCACCGTCTGAACCAGTGTTTCTCAACCTTGACAATTTTAAGGCATGTGGACTTCAACTCCCAGAATTCCACAGCCAGCATTGCTGGCTGTGGAATTCTGGGAGTTGAAGTCCACATGCCTTAAAATTGTGAAGGTTGAGAAACACTGGTCTGAACAGAGTCAGATTGCTTTACTGAATCTGAGTTCTCTGGAATAGGGCGGCATAGAAATCGAATAAATAATAATAATCTAATGAGGTGTTTTGCTTGCACAAATTCCAAGACATTTTTTTCTAAAACATTTTCAAAGCATCAGCCGTACTACATGTGCTTTGTTTAAATCCGAACTGAACATTATATGAGAATTAAGTTCAATAATTACTAGAAAATAAATAAAATTTACTATTCTATTCGATGTTAGAGTCCCAGCTAAAATCAATGCAAAAATTTATGTAAACTTGATGTAAGTGATCACATGGATATTATCTGTTAGAGATTCTGTTAGTAATACTTTTGGCTAATTATCATCTCTGCTCATTTTGATTTTTCTCTAGCCAACAGAGGACACAGGGAGAAAGCGAACATAGTGATACTCGATCAACACCATTTCTCAGAGGCAGGTTCCAGAGACCCAAACCTAACATTGGAGGCATAACTGGAAGGAAAGAAAAGAGATTCTTGAAAGGAAATGGATTAACAACCACTGGAAATCCAGAGCTCCAAACATCTGAAACTACCAAAACTCCATCAATGGTATTAAGCCAAAGAAAATGGTTTGGATTGCTTTTATTTTAAGTAGAATTCTTGAATGTTTGCAATTCAATATAAATGGGGTTTTTGTATTGCCACAATTATCCCTTGATATTCAGAGAATCACTGCTGAAACTATTTCCCAGTTAAAGATTGAAACTTTAACTTTCAGACTCAGATCAACGATAAAATTTTATCTGATGAAGACTTGCGTGACTCTGAGAAAGTAATTCAGAAAAACTCTCCAGTGCCTGGTACTTGTCAGAATAGCTCCGATCTACATCTCAGGTATGTTCCCATATGTGACTTTTGTTTTATGATCTATGCTGGCAAACCTAAATAAATAATGAAAATAGTTACATGTTGCTTTTATGAACTTTCACTTTTTAAAAGTATGGCACTCTTTCCCTCTTGCTTCCCAATCATGTGTTGTTTTGATATGCAGATTTTTTCCCCTTTCCTTTTCTGCTCTTCTTGAACAAGTTACAGGACCACTGAAGTGGAATGGAAAGTGACAGAACCCCCCTTAGCGATTAGAAACAAACATGGGGAAGGAAAGCAGAAGCAGGAGCATATTTTAGGACATGAGGTTGTGGAACTATACTTATGAATCATATACCAGATTGATAAAGTTTTAGGATTTATTAATTTCTTATATTCTTACACATATAGTGTAAGAATGTAAGAAATTAACAAATTCTAAAACTATAGTAAATTTGAAATTTATTCCTTTCAGTTTTGGATTTAGTTTGTTGGATTGGCTGTTCTCTTTCTCTTTGAGAAAGGCAAGCAGGGAATGCTTGTATTTTGTTTAGTGGATAACTTATTTAATCTTCCCCAGGGTAATAAGTGAAAACACATTTCATTATTTCAGAATAAAATACTGTAGGCAAGTGTTCATTTATTAATTGTTTTTCAACAATAAAAACTTACCTTGTTTTTAGCACCTGGGTTGATCATATCTTGTATCCACATAGCATGCTGTAAAGTAATGATTTATTTATCAAGCTACTATCCTGCTACAATGATAGTATTCTTGGTAGCTCACACAATAAGAATGTACAATAAAATATAACAAATACAGTGAATGGCATTGGGCCCCAAAGCCCTGTGGAAAAAGCAAAAATACGGTTCATCTTCAGTTATTTTGAAGGAGAGTTTCTAGTTAACATTTGACAAAGAAGCAAGCAAAAGAAAGAATTCTTAAAAATTAATTTCACATCAATATACTAATGTCCGTTCTAAATATCTGTTAACTCAATTTGGTACTTTATGTCTTTGGTTGATAGAGAGAAATCCAATTTCCAAGAAGGTAAGTCATCTACAATCAAGCCTGCTCAGTTGCTAAGAGGGCGATTCCAGAGAGCCAAATTGAATGTTGGAAGAACCAATTGCAAAAAGGAAGTGCCTGTGTCAGAAGATATTAGTGTTCCAATTGTGGAAGAAGTAAAAGAGATGGAGATTAGCAAGAAAGATGATCTAAATATAACTTTTGAGGTTAGCTACCTAATCAATTTATTGAAACTTTTTCAGCACTATTTAACAAATATTTATTTATATCATATCCTATGCTTTTGTTTTTCCATCTTACCTTATGAAGAAGCAGGTGTATTGAAAAAGCAGCTGCTAGAGTTTTAACTGTGTGTGTGTGTGTGTGTGTGTGTGTGTGCACGTGTATAATGTATGTATGTGTGTATATAAAACAATATACTTTTATTTTTAATCTTTATAAATATTTTATATTTTTAAGGTATTTTTTTAATAAAATAATAAAGATTAAAATGGTACATTTGAAATTAACTATAGTAAAGATTTGAAACTATTCCCCGATTCAGCCAATAGAGCTAAATATAGTTCATCAGAAGATGAGATGAAAGCTTTTGTGCTAGCTGTGGGATAGTGGAATTGTGAGCCTGTATGGAGGCACAGTTGTTTAAGTCTCATTAAACCATAAATTATTGTGACTCCCAGATGAAACCATAACTGTCCCACATCTTATAAAAAGAAATCATGCAGATAATGCTTGAGTTTCAATTAAAATATTATATTTTTAGTAAAATAAAAGTTAGACATCACTATGTACATCACTGTTGTAACAACATCTTACCGATTTGCATAGGATATAAACTGAAAATCTGGAGAAATGATTTCAAATATCAAAATAGGAAATGTCAATATTCTAAATTCTGAATTTTAATATGAAAGTGTTTTAGTTGTACTCTGGTAAAGTAATTGGCATGCACACATTTTCTTCAACATCAAGGATGAAGTCATTGTCCAAGCATCCCCAGATAATTTAGATAAAAAAGAAGGATCAGAAACCTCAAGATGTATTGATCAGACGAAACATCCTTCTGAGAAATCACTGGCAGATGGTCTTCTGAAAAACCAAGATGACGTTAAAAGAAAAAATTTGGATGCTCTTGGAAGGTAAAACAGTTTTCAATAAATAAATGAAAACTTTCCTGAGTTCTTAGTATAATCTTTATTTTATATATAATATGGCATAATATTTCCATTAATTTTCAACTCCAAATTTTTCTTGCTTTTTCCTTGTCTGTCTTTTTTTAATCAACTGAATGAACTTGACTAGTTTTAGTTTTTGGAAAAAAGCAGGATTTATACAACAGATAGTTGCAAATATGTTTTCAGTTTCAAAACTGGTATCATCTAATAGTTTTGGTTACTTTTGTTTTTAGTGATACTTTTGATCCTCAAGCAATAAATCATTCAGAAAACAAAAAACCAGCCCTACTCATGATAAATCATCTGCAGAAGGTAAAGCCAAATGTGGCACAAGTTCCTAAAAACACAGAATCCTCCTTAGAAAGAGAAAATAGCAAAGGAGATACAGGAAGAGATGCAGAATGTAATGCCTCATACGGTAGCAAATTTGGAAAAACAACTCGGTTAATGGTAAGCATAGATTAATCATCCTAAATCATCACTTGATTAATGTTTTTATGAGTAATGCATTTGCTGATACAAAATACTTGTTGAATCTTTTTTATCTCCTTACAAACTCAGAGCAGCTTATGAGCAGATTTCATACAAGAAATATTATAAACATGTATTTAAATACCATACATATGTATGTATGTATGCATGGAGTATATTTAAGTAAAATATATACTGGATCATACTGATTTTCTGTTGTTAGTGGAAAGCACTTCTATTTTTCTGATTTCCTTTTATTTATATCCCGCTTTTATTATTTTTACAAATAACTTCCCTTGTATACAGATGCAGCCTTCCTTACTGCAATTGATTTTAAGGGCTGTAAAGTTGCAGAGGCAGGCAGCAGGAGGAAATATGCTGTGCGATGCAACCCATTGAAAAGTTCCAATGCTGTTAAGAATAGTCCTTTTCATTTTATTTTAAAATTGTTACATTTAGTGTTTCATTTTGCCCAAGATTTCTCCCAAAATATCATATTTGCTGTATTTTTTCTTCACATTTATTTGTGTACACCTATTTAACGGTAAGATAAAGTGTATACATGAGGACATCCCACATGACTTACGTGCTTATCTCCAATGTTAGGACGTTATGGCATAGTTATGTCATTTCTGCAGTGACATCATGACAAACATGTCACATTTTGACATCTTTATATAGGTGCCCTTGATTAATATGGCATGTGTTTCTAACTCTTTCCAGGGCAGCTCAGTATATTTGATGGAATCTGCATCAACTTCTGAATCAAGGAAAGAAAAAAAATGTACAGAAAACATTGAATTAGTATCCTTAACAAGAAGTAGGCACTCTGGGAAACATGGTTCATCTGACCAGCCTTCAGAGAATGAAACTCAAATTAAAAAAGAAATCCCTAAGCTGCTTTCTGTCCAAGAGAAAGAAGTAGAAAACCTAAAAGGGTAAGAGTACACCTTGAGTAGTGTTATGTCTTGTGTGGGGATGAGAGGGTTCTAACACATTCAGGTTCAGATTCTAGGGAGGGTGTTATATAGTCACAAAGACCGTAAGAAGAATAATAGAAAAGTCAAACCAAGTCCTATGAAAGCTCAAAGAGAGCAAAAGTTGATTCAGGAAATATGGACAAACACATCAGAGGAGTTAGGTTTCACAGCACAGAGGCAAACAGCAGACACTGCTTTCAAGCCCAACTATCTTTCAGAGTTTTATACTGGGGTTGTAATTCATCTGCTCTTATTCAACTGGTTCTTATAAAACCTGATCAACGCAAGTCTAGGTATTGTAAGGACTTAATTCAGTAATTACTCAATGTGGTTGTTCATCAAATGCTTGCAAATCAGCACCTGAATATATCTCCATCTTAAAAACGTAAGAATAGTTGCTGGATCAAAAGCCCATCTTAGTCCAGGTCAAGTTTCTGTATTTATTTTTACTTACGTATTCATTGAATTTGATTTTGGTGCCAACTGACTTCAGAATGACCATGGATGCTTCTGTTCAGGTGACTCTCGATGCTTCTGTGGTACTTGCAAGCTGGAAATGGAGGCACTTCTCTCCCGCCATTATTTCTCTGCAACTGATATATGTAGGCATTTTGCCCTCACACATTATATTGAAATTTCAAGGCATAGTACTCGATACCCCTGTCCTCCATAAATGTATCAAATGTCTTTTAAAATCATCCAAATTAGTGGCCATCACCACAACCTGTGGTAACAAATGTCTTAGATTAATTATGGTCAATTATGGATTTAAAAAATAGTCTGTTCTAAATACTCTCCTTATCCACTTCCTCTGTTTCAGATATTTTTATATGTTTTGATTATGTCTCGCATCCTTCTAATCACATTTCCTTTGAACCAAGCAGTTCCATATATTCTAGCTTTTTTTCCCCAGAAGGTTGGTGCGTGAATCCCCAAGTGTTTTGGTTCTTCTCTTCTGTACTTTTTTTCAGCTCTATCGCATTGCTTTTTAAATATGGTGGCCAGAACTGCACCTAGTATTCTAATTGTTGGAGTAACATACAGGACCTACTATATTAGCAGTTTCTTAACAATCCTTATGCCCTTTTCAGAGTTGCTATTCACTGAGAATGTCTTCATGCAGCTTCCCATAGCGACTGCACTGTGTTTTTCACAGTTGGATTCAGAGAGCTCAGACTATTAAAGTATATGTGAAGTCCCAGGCCAGTAAGAATTCATAGACCCTATTTCAGATTTGCTCAGCAAGTGCATAAGACTTGGTAGAATGTTTTGAGTATATTCTTCCTCTGAGAAGTTATTCTTAGATGGGAGCATGGCCTACAATATTTCTTTTAATTTGAAATATCAGAATATAAATGCATTTGTACATAAGAATTTTTTAAAAATCTAGTTTAGTAACATAAATGCCTAAAAGAAAATCTACATACCTATTACCTTGTATTTTTGATTTTTAAAAAATTACTTTAGTAGTATTTGCTTTTGTTCCTTTTTTTGTTAGTCCTACTAATTAAAATATCTCTTTATGATCTAGAAAGCAATCAGGAAGAACACTAAAGCAGAGGAACAAAAACTATGATTCAAAAACATCTTCCACTTCTGAATGTGAAAATGACCATTGTAGGAAAATGAAGTACCAACAAAAAGTTAAACCACATGTCAGCAAAGGCAAAAATTTAAAACTAGCCCCTCGCAAAAAATCAAGAAATGGAAGTTCTAAAATTAATTTGGTAACCCTTAGAGCTTCTTCACAAGAAGATGACGAGGAGGAGGAGGAAGATGAACCTGAATCAGAATATGAAGTTGAAATTTTTTCACCAGAAGAAGTAAACAAAGCTCCTGTGTTTGTTCCTAAAGGGCTTCGATCTCCAAATCCTGTTCCTATGCACATTGAAGAAACAATGGAAGAGGTATGTCAGAAATACTAACCAAAACATGTTCAATTAATGCATCTCATTAGTCTTTTTGTGCCGTGGATTCCTTTTAGAGTCTGGTGAAACCTCAGGTGAAACTTGAGAAAACCTTTCTCAGATAAAATTTGAGTTAAAAGTTATTGAAGAAATGTTGAGCCCGCAATTTTGGTTATAAGTCATTGTGGTTGTTAAGTGAGACATCCACCTAACTGCCTCAGTCACCAACAACAATCTCAAGTTTCTCCATTGTGATTATTAAGTGACCACGCAGGGATTCTTTGAGGGGAGGAGGTCTTGAGAGACTCAGCACCCACAGGCATGCAGAAACTTGCTGTGGATTGTGAGACAGCATGTGGGCCTCCTCCCTCTTTTCCCACTCCCTTCCCCCCATGCTCAGAAGGCCCAGCAATGTGCAGGCCTCTTCCCTCTCTTCCCACGTTCAAGAGACCTAGCCTTCTTCCTGCCTCGCCACACTTGGGTTCACTTACCTGCTGCAGGGAAATGCCTTTTAGACAGTGTGTTCAATTTTACATACTCAGATGGAGTTGTGCCTTTTCAAACCGAGATTTAATAGAATAATATGTAGTAGAGGCAAGACAATTCCCCAAATGATAATTTTGTCTATAAGTAAATACAATAATGGGGACAAAACAGATCTTAGAAACATCTTTGAATGAATTCTCCACATGTATAGTTTTACTCTTTATTTTTATTTATCAAATTTACTTGCTGCCTATCTCATGCTTCAATTTTACTTTGTCTTTAGAATGAGTGAACAAATCAGATACAGAATGGAGGAGAGTTAATGAATAGAACTGAGTTTTTCTCCCAAAAAGGGAGTGATGAATGAAGGAACGTTAACACTTTTGAAGAATTGCTTTTCTTTCTCTCCTAGACTATTGGTTATTAAACCAGTGGTTCTCAACCTTTTTCAGGTTGAGACCCCACTTGCCCCGCCCATGCGCGACACGACCCTGACCCAAATGGGGTCGCGACCCATAGGTTGAGAACCGCTGGGTTAAACAATGATCTCTTTTAAGAACATAAGTGAATAAAAGAAAACTAAAACTTGTGCAAATGACTAAAGAATAATTGTCGCCCTGTAAAATTATTATAATTGCCAATGCGTTTTAACATAGAAGCAGACTGAGTAAACTTGGATTTTATATTTTATTGTTTGCACTTTTATTTCAATGTATAACATTATAGCATATAAAAAGAGAATCAATTAAATTCTTTTGGACAATTAAAATAATTGTGTTTTTCTACCTTGCCCTTCATGACAGTTGGAGATATATGAGAATGTTGCAGATGAGCCATGTATCTCTCATGATCTAAATCTGTCTATACAGCCTGGGTTGCAAGATGATAGCAAATTGTATTTCTCAACAGTTGTAAGTATGCAATTTTTTTCTTTTATGATAAAATCTACATGTGTCTAAGACAGAATGCGCATTACTGCTTGTCTTTCCTTACTGACCACTCATTCAGCAAATGTTTGAAGTTGTAGTATTACTGGTCCTCAAAGTTCTGGCCATCACAGTGCCCTCACAGTTATGTGATTGTAATTTGGGCACTTGGCAACCACCCTGCACTTACGATTATTGCAACATCCCTCAGTCACATGACTGTCATTAGCGACCTTCCCTGTCAGCTTCCCACAAGCAAAGTCAGTGGGAAAACCTGACAGGGAAGGTTGAAAGTTGCTGTGTTAAATTCCTCTGGCCTTCCGGTACTCCTGCCACACGACCCCCTCTTCACATAGACCAGGGGTGTTCAACCTTTACAGTTTTGTGGACCGGTGGGGGGGGGGAAGAGGAGATAGTTCCGTGCCAGCAGCTGTGCTTGCATGCGCAGTTCCATTTACACAAGTGGCGAGTGCGTGCATTCCCCTGCTTGTGCAAATGGAGCTGTGTGCACTCGCACATTCGCCTGCCGCTTGTGTGGCCCGATTCTCAATGGGCCACAGCCTGGTACCAGGCCATAGCCATGGGGTTGAGGACCCCCGACATAGACTGTGTTTGAATTCCCAAGGCCTCCCCCAGCCTCCTCACCCTCTTAGGCACTTCCCCACTCCCCTGTGGCACCCTCATTTTCTGTACCTGAGGCTTCTGCCACTTCCCATTTAACTGCATATCTTTGGGTTACAATGGCAAGCAGTCCTAATTGCCATTATGAACCGAGGACCACCCATAGAAGAGTTAATCCACCAAGTTCTTTGTAACAGTTTATTATTGTAAGTAAGTTGTCTACTTTCCTGTTTAACTTCTCATCTTACAATTGCTGCTGGCATTTACTTGCCATTATTGATTGATTGACTGACTGAACAGAGTCAATCTGTTCAATTACACAGAAAGCAGAACTTTCATTCATTTTCCTAACATTAGTTATAATGGTACTTAAAAGAAAAGTAAAAGAAAACAGGGAATTGTGGTCTACTACTACTTTTATTAGAGAGATGATAGCGTTGTATTGGATTAATTCAAAGAGTCCCATTCTAAGTAAAGCTTGGTTTGAAAATGAAACTACTGATGGAGAAATAATGAAATTTTATTAGCTTCATTTCTTATCAGTGTATTATCAGAGTTTGCTATTGACCCCCAACATGTATATCTGATTAATCCATTATTAATGCCTGGATATTAGGCAAAGTGGTCTAAAATTTACAAAACAGTGTGCTTTAATTATAAAATTGTTTAATTGTTTAATACTTTGGAATAAAGATATATAGAGTTAGAATTAAAACTTCTTTCTTGTCATCTACAACTGATTTTTTTAAATATGTGAGATAGTAAGAGTTTTATTGGTGATGGAATTGATTGCTTATTGAGATTGTTATTGAGTAATCTTCAATAAATAGTCTTGGACACAAAGTTGTTAGTAATACTGAGAAGGATGTAATTGATTTATGGTAAACTGAGTCCATTGTCACTATTTTATTCTTAATTTGACAGTAACACCACAAAATAAATCTGTTAGGGAGTAGACAGTCTGTTTTTAGTATAAAGATTTAGAATTATTTCTAGTCATGTAAGTGAAAAACCAAAGTTGATTCATTTAATTTATTTTAAAATGTAGTAGTTGATTTCTTTTTTTTTCTCTTTCAAAAGGATATTACACAAGAAGAACAAACAAAAGAAACAGGTACATTGTCCAAAATATTCAGTGAACCCCTGAATGGAGATTTGTTAAATTAAAAGTATAGCTTTTTGTTTACATGGTGTGTGTATGTGTGTTTGTGTAGAGAAGAGGTTCCTCATTCTTCCAATAAATCAAGCATTAATCTCTAAGGTTATAAGATATACTTATCTGAGAGTAAATTCCATTGAAAATATAATGATATTTTCAATAATATAATACAAAGAAATGTGGTAAGTTTGTTGATTTATAAGCCTATTTATTTGGAAACTTGTTTTAGGAATTAATGATGGAAGTACTGAAGCAGCCATGACTTTACTTGCTATGAGGGATCCAGTGTTTCAGTTACGTACTGATATCCAAGGTATGGTCAATATTATCACATAAGATGAGAGTGGATAGCCTGTAGTAGCAATAGCAATAGCACCTAGACTTATATACTGCTTCATAGTGCTTTCTACAGCCCTCTCTAAATAGTTTACAGAGTCAGCATATTGCCCCCAACAATCTGGGTCCTCATTTTACCAACCTCGGAAGGATGGAAGGCTGAGTCAACCTTGAGCCAGTGAGAATTGAACTGCTGGCAGTCGGCAGAATTAACATGCAATACTACATTCTACCCACTGCGCCACCATGGTCACATGACTTTTTAAAGTCCCCATAGCTCAGTCTGGTCTCATTAAATCACAGCAAAGTTTCTTGCTATTTTGACACTGGAGACAAAATAATTATGCAAAGTCTAAAATATTATCAGCACCTTTCAAAAGCTGAAAAAGAGTTATGCTTTTTTTCTGCTGTCTCTTATTTCTGCCTGTTGCTGTGTGAGCAGAACTATGCTTTTGAATAGTCAAGTAACATTTTTATGATTTCATTTGATTTGCTTAAAATGCAAAAAAATATCTCAATAAAGATAAACTGAATCTACCTGTTATCTTTTTATATTCAGGAAAAGAAGTACAAATGGTAGTCCCTTCAACTAATGAACCTATTCATTCAAATAATACAAATAATACAGAAGGTAACGGCAGTAAACCATCGTATTCTGAAGAATGCTTGGAAGAAAAGACAGTTGTGTTACTTCCAGACTTGTCAAAAACTGCACTGGTTTCACTACACAAGACAAATAAAACTACTGCAGATTTGGAAAATTCTTCACAGGAAACTAGAATCTGCAGGTTTGTTCTGCTATATTACCCCAAACATTTAATTACTTAGGAATCCTACCCATTTTTTAATTCATAAATATTATTTTGATGGCACGCTTCATTGTATAAAAAAACAAATTTCCCCATCCCAAATTGTTTTCTGCTATATTGTCTAATTTTTAGTGCACGTGCAATAGAAATACGTAAGTCTGCATTACGAATATTTTTATGTTTAATCTGAAATCTGTAAATATTTTTATAAATTGCTCATTTATTAAAACGTGACTGTAAGACAGTAGTATGGCATTATGGCAACTTAATCCAAATAATCAACACAGTGAGCTGCCAACAGACTGTGGGATTGCCACACAAAACATCTGGAGGACAGTAATTTGCCTTAATTATTAATATTAGTAGAATAATTAAATTCTAATGTTAATTTTACATATGTTGTATTCAGAGTAATAAACAGCTAAGAATCCAGGTTTTGTCCAATTCATGTTCAAAGCTATCATATAATATGCCTATGTTAACATTTGAGGTGGAGTGTGAAAACAATTCCTGAGTATGTTTCTTAAGTTCTTCTTTTAGTGATAAATATTCCAAAATCCAGATAATATCTAGATGGCAATAAAGATACATTAAATTCTTTACTCTGGGATTCCGTAGCACAGATTTACTAGTCCTAAAGTTATTTGCTATCTTTTCTACCTGATAATATATTAAAAGTTGAGAATGTGACTGATCCTTTTAACGATATTTTATTTTTGTCTGCATCTTTGTGTAAAAAAAATAAAACACCCAGGCCAGCAAGATACAGACTCCCAAAGCCTAAACCAAATCTTAACAGTGGCTTAGTATCAACCAGGAATGTTTCTCAAAAACCTCTGACTCTAAGTTCAGGAATGGAAGAATATAAAGAAATCCAAAATGGTAGGTTTATGGAGCTTATACTGTAGAAATTTTTGAAATAAAATGTTTGTGCAGATTGCATATTTATGGCTATCAACACAGTTGAGAGAGGTGTTACTTGTTTTAAATCTATGGGCTATGCATAGTTCATTAATTTTTGTATTGGTGACATATTTGAACATTTGTTCCTTGACTGCCCTAACAGATTAATGATGAAATAGTGGCTTATACAATTCCAGATCAGCCTATACTTTAGATAACAAAGTCATCTCACAATAAGCAAAATGTATTTTTGTCTATGTCATCTAAATCAGTGGTTCTCAACCTTTTTAATGCCGCGACCCCCAACCGGTCGTAAGTCGAGGACTTCCCAACCGGTCGTAAGTCAAGGACTTTCCCTGTCCGGGAGCGCTGCGCCTGTGTGGTGCTGCCCCCTGCGCCGGCCAAGGTGTAGCTGGCAAGGGGCAGCGACGGCGCAGGGCGACCACCGGCTGGGCCACCAGCTGGCCCAGCCCAAGGGAGGTAAGGCACCCGCCAGGCCCCAAGCGTGCCAGCAACCCTCCCTGCGCCCGCTGGCCTCCCACCTCCCACTCCTGGCCCTCTTTTACTTACATTTTTAGTAGTTGCTCAGCAGGGAGGGGTGGAAACTTCCAGACAGCTTGCCTTCGCTGCAGACAAGTTGCAGCACCGTTTGCAGACTGGGACTTTTGGCGGGCTCAGCAGGGTGGAGACAGCCAGGACAATTCCTATTGGCTTTTGAAAGCCAATAGAATTAGACTCTATTCAAGAAAGTCTATTCTATTGGCTTTCAAAAGCCAACAGAATAAGAGGGAGTAGCACAGCTAAGGAAAAGAGGGAAAAAATGGCAGACTGCATTGTTTGGCGACCCCCGTGAAATGGTCATTCAACCCCAAATGGGGTCCCGACCCACAGGTTGAGAACCACTGATCTAAATAGTAACAATAGCTTACAAACTTTTTCTGTGTATTCTAATACCTAAAGTAACAGATGACAGAATGCCAGAAAAACCTACAGAAGAGCAGAAAGTTGAAATAAATCTCCACATGAATGAGCAGCTTGCTAAAATCAGCACTATGGAAAAGTATGAGTTACATTCTGAAAGTGCTGGCTCCGCCATGCAGGAAAATAATATGGAAAGGTATATACCTCACTATAGTTATATATTTGTTATTTCTCAAGTGTTGGGGCGATGTTTTCTAATATGTAGTAAATTGTTTTGTAAAACATAGATGTCTGCATGGTAAAGTTCTTCAAAATTAACTGGGAATATAGTTATAAATGACGTTTTGCATTTCCTAAAAAAAAGCAGTCTTCAGTTTTAATATTTAAATATAAATGCTCTTAATTTTCTCCAAATAACTTTTGATGCATGAGAGTAATGAAATATATTCTTAAAAGAAATTGGAATCCATTTTTTTATAAAGTACCATGTTCCTTATTATCTACATTTCTTAAATTGTGTGGTTCCATTTTTATATAGAATGATTGTACATCTCATGCCATTCATTTTAAGTTATATGGTATAAGAAGATTCTGGAACATTTTATTGATAAACAATGTTTAGATTAAAACTATTTTCATTTTTTTGCAAAAGTGGAAACCCAGTACAAGAGATTTATGAAATTGCATCTGAATTAACATCTCCAACATGTTCTCAAGAAGCAGTAGCTTGTTTATCTGAACTACCAGATAATCTCAACATAAAGAGTAATGTCCACGGTTTTGGGTCTGCTGAACACCAGTTTTCTACAGCTGAAGTTGCTCAAGTAAGAAGTGTTAATTATTCAAAATAGCTACATTTTGGAAGGTAGTATAAAGGAAAATTTAGCACTGATTTAAGATTGTAGTTACATTTGCTTTGAAAAGGCATATTACTGTTCTTCCAAAAAATGTTTGACTTTCCATTAATGAGCAAAGTGTTAGAAGAAAGCATTGAAGGAATATTGTTTTTAACTTATTGCATATTATTTTTGTGAGCAATTGCTGTGCTATAGTTGTTTCCGAGTACGGTAAATGAAAGGCAAATATAATGTGTTCCATTCTTGATTAATAATACTGTATGTATTTTCATTTACAAATTATTTCTGTTGTGTTCTGACACTTGATATTTTTCTAGTTTGTTCATAGTTTTATTTATTAGGGGTTTTACCCTGCTTTCTGGTTTCTTTCCCTTGAACTCCTGGGACAATAAGAGCTTTATGTGATTTGTGATAGCACGGATAAACATACGCAATTATTTTAGAATTATATATTCTGGACAATGGAATTATTTCACATGCTGCATATACTCATTGTGATATTTTTATTTGTAGACTGAAGGAAACAAGAATGCCAGCATTTCAGTAATGACAGAGATGAGTACAGGTATGATATAATATTTGATTCTTTATCTGAACACAACTTTTATTTACAATTTATTCTTTCTTAAAGGACATCTCTGGGATTTAAAATAAAGTATCCTTGCTTTTAACCTATTTGCATATTTCCTTAATATTATCATTATCTGATAGAAGGGGCAACAAATAATTATTGAGAGGAAGGAGTAAAGTACAAGAAATAGAGTAATGAGAATGGTCAGGGAACTTGAATGGCAAGAGAGAAAAAAGAGCAGAAAGACACAGAACATTTTAAGCATATTTGCTTACCAGAATAACTGGCTAAGCATGCCTACTTTTCCTTACAGTATTTGTTTGCTTTGCTCAGAAATGCAAACACATGGTGATTTAGAATGAAATAACTAAATAAGAAAAATTAAATTGTTTATGTTCTGAAGGGTTTACTTTTTTTGCTGTTTTGATTGATACTCTTAATAGTAAGTGGTGACATTACAGATTTTGTAGATGCAGAGGAAGAGCCAGAGTTCATTTTAACACTGGTGGAAATCTCGCCTGATTCTGTGGAATGTAATAGTGTCCCTGATGCGCTTTCACATGGTTCTGGAGAATTGCTTCCTCCACCGATACTTTTCACCTCAGATAATATGGACTCATTGGAACTGACAAGAGATGTAAGGTAAATATTAAATATTAATATACTCTTTAGCATTCAGGCGCTAACTTTTGGAACTTCTTAAGACTAGGGACTGGACTTTGAGCCTAAAACTTCTCTTGATACTGCCTGCCTGGCTTAAAATTCTGCTTATTTCTTGGAGATTAACAATCCTTGGTTTTCTTGACCTATGAAGTGACTTTTGAAATCATGGTATCCTTCTCAGGGAGCGAGCAGCACTGTGTTATGCTGGTTCCCCTTTCTCAGAGGCTGTCCAATCTGGTCCAGCAGAATAAGTATGCTTTGGGTTCTGTTGGCTAAGGAATGCTATTTGTCAGGACCTAGAAGACTTGTCTTTTTTTGCCATAAACACCTGTACTATGAAATATTCTCCCTCCAATGATTAAGATGGCCCTGACTCTGCTGACCTTTCACAAGATACTAAAGACCTGGTTTTGTGCCCTGGCCTGGGGCTCATCTCCTGATTTTGTTAACAGCCATTAACAGTGATAGCTTCCTCAGCTGCTGTATATTTAAATTTTTGTATGTCTGATGAGAATTTGTTTTTAATTTATTTTAAGATTAGTTGCCATGAAAGTCTCTTATTTATTATTATTTATTTATTTATTTATTTATTTATTTGACTTATATGCCGCCCTTCTCCCAAGACTCAGGGCGGCTCACAGCATAAAATACAAGTACAAAAAATATAGTATAAATCAATTAAAATACTAATTTACAATGTAAAAACTATAAAACTATTTCCACTCATACAACACACAGTCACAATCAGAGGCCCAGGGGCAGAGTGCAACTCACACGCCCCAAACCTGCCTGCATAAATGTGTTTTTAAGAGTTTTCGGAAAGCTAGGAGGGAGGGAGCAGAAATGGGTGGCCATGTAAATGAAATAAATAAGTAAGTAAGTAAATAAGTCAGTCAGTCAGTCAGTCCGTATTTCAAAGTCAACTCAAAATAGAGTTTTTTTGTTTCTATATGACAGTCCCTTAACCTTGGGAAGCAAACATGAAACATTTTTTACTTCAACATGTTGCCAAACGCAAGGCCTGATTCCAATTTTATCTTGATAGGTACTTTTCTGAGGACAAATTAAAAATAGAGAGGGGACTTTGCCTTTAAGCCATAGGCAAGTGTTAAATTTAATATTCTTTCTCTTGAAAAGAGATGTAACAATGTACAGATGGTCCTCGACTTACAACCACAATTGAGCCCAAAATTGTCATTGCTAAGCAAGATGAATCATTGCAATTGTCAAGTCAGTAACATGATCGTTAAATGAATTTGGCTTCCCCATTGACTTTGCTTATCAGAAGGTCCCAAAATGTGATCACATGACCCTGGGACACTGTAACTGTCATACATATCAATTGCTAAGCATTTGAATTTTGATCACATGACCATGGTAATGCTGCAAGGGTTGTATGAAAAATGATTGTAAGCTATTTTTTTCAGCGCTATTGTAACTTCAAACAATCACTAAATCAGGGGTTCTCAACCTTGGCAACTTTAAGACTTGTGGACTTCAATTCCCAGAATTCCTCAGCCAGCTTTGCTGGCTGAGGAATTCTGGGAGTTGAAGTCCACAAGTCTTAAAGTTGCCAAGGTTGAGAACCCCTGCACTAAATGAAGTCGAGAGCTACCTGTACTTCAGTGTATTCTGAATCAGTGTTTTTCAAACTTGACAACTTTTAAGATTTCTTAGCTTCAACTCCCAGAATTCTCCAGGCAATGTGCTGGCTGGAAACTTCTGTGAATTAATGTCCACACACCTTAAAAGTTGCCAAATTTGAAAAATACCATTCAGAATAAATGAATACATATTTATTTAAAAGTTTAAAAGTGATATTTTGGGAAAGAGCTGGCTTGTGTGACTTTTGAAAATATTGGAGGATATTCTTTGTAGAAACGAATGCAGAATTACATACTTCTAATTGTTTGCCATGCAAGTTTGAGGCGGGCAAGTAAGCAAAGTACATTACAACTATTAACGTAATTAGTAAAAAAGTATTTATTTGGGAAATTTATATGGTTGCCTACTCGCTCACAGTGACTCTAGGTGGCTTATAAGCAGTAAAAGCACAATATAAAAAAATAAAAATATAAGATTTACTGCAAAAAATGGTCATAATAACTTTCTGCAGCTGGAGGAAACAGTGCCCATTATCATCAATGAGCTTGTAGTTACTTTTCATGATCCCTGCCTAGTTTCCTATCTTTAAGAGGTTTTATTTTTTTAGGTTCATTTCTTGTAATCAATCAATAATAACCTGCAATACTGAGAATGCCAGTATTTACAGTCTTTATTTCTAAGAATTCCAAGAATGCATTTCTGTGCATCTGGGATGCATAGATATTCTTGGAAAATGGATATCTGCAGTTTCATGCTTTGTTTCAGAGGGTCCCTATCAGCAGATAAGATAAGATAAGATAAGATAAGATAAGATAAGATAAGATAAGATAAGATAAGATAAGATAAGATAAGATAAGATAAGATAAGATAAGATAAGATAAGATAAGATAACCTTTATTGTCATTTTTTTACTGTGAGCACAACGGCACACATCAAAAATGAAATTTAGTTGCCCGCTTTCAAAAGTGAAACACAAACATGACTCACACCTAAACATACTATATACAACATATGTACAGACCCACACCCTTACATATACATATAAATAAATATTAAATACTGTTCATCTTGAATATATAACATAAGGAGGAAGCTTGAGAGTTCACAAGATTAATGCTGTATGGAATGAAACTATGGCTGAATCTGGATGTTCTGCTTCGGATACCACAAAGCCTCTCCCAGAAGGTAACAGAGAAAACAGGTTGGGAAGACGATAATCTTACGGACCGTGCTCAAGCAACGTTTCTGTGTTATGTCCTGGATGGGAGGGAGGGAACTGCCAATGATCTTTTCGGCCATCCTCACCATTCTCTGCACTGCCTTCCTGTCTGAAGCAGTGATGCTTCCAAACCAGACTGTGATGCTTGACACAGAAAATGTCTTGCTGTTGAGCAACCAAGCCAGCCTACTCGTTAGCTGCACACCCAGGAATTTGATGCTGGTAACCATCTCCACAGATGAATCATTAATGCACAGAGAAGTGTGGCTGTGCCTGCCTTTTCTGAAATCGACAATGATCTCTTTGGTTTTTTTGGTATTTAAAACTAGGCTGCTTTCCTTACACCAGTTCACCAACCCCTCAACCTCCTTGCAGTAAACATCCACATTGTCATCATGAATAAGGCCCACTACTGCTGTATCATCTGCTAATTTGACAATATGGTTGGTGGCAAACCCAGCCAACAGTCATGGGTCAACAGGGTGAACAGCAGCAGACTTAGGCGGCAGCCCTGAGGAGAACCTGTGCTCAAGAAAATGGTATTAGAAGTATTTGTTCCAACTCGCACATATTGGGACCTGGTGGTAAGAAAATAAAGAATCCAGTTGCACAAAGGAGTGCGCAAAAAGGCCCAGTGTGTCTACTAGATGCTGGGGAATGATTGTGTTAAACACTGAACTGAAGTCAACAAACAACAAACGCACATGAGTATTTCTTTTCTCTAAGTGCTTCAAGCTCAGATGGAGAACAGAAGAAATAGCATCCTTCGTAGAGCGATTTGGTCGGTAGGCAACTGAAGCGGGTCAAATGCTGGCGGGAGGCTAGATACAATAATGTCCTTTATCAGCTTCTCAAAGCATTTCATGATGGTGGACATCAGTGCAACTGGATGGTAATCATTGAGGCCTGTAATTGTGGACTTTTTTGGCACTGGCAAGATGATGGCCGTCTTAAAATACGATGGGACCACTACCTGCTGCAATGAGAGATTGAAAATATCTTTGAGAACACAAACCAGCTCATCTGCGCATTCCCTAAGGACACATCCAGGGACACATCCTGCTTTCCAAATGTTAACATTCTGCAGTGTTTTCCGGACAGAGGTGACATCAAAGCTAAAATGAAAAAGATATTATAGAGACCATTCTGAGAGGGTAAGAGTGTAGCAGGATGCAGCCTTGTCAGTTCTGCATAAATGGGCATTTTATTATCACACCTGCTATAGTAGCTATTTTTTCGGAAGCATCTGCAAGACAGTAACAATGTTGTTCTCCAAAGGTTGCTTATTGCTGTAAGCTCATAATGAAAGCCATTCAATACAGCAATAACCTAGAATAAAATCCCACTTATGCCAGTGGAATTACTTCTGAGGTTAATATTATATTATTAATAAGGATTTAAATAAACTAAGCTTTAAATATCAGTAATATCTGAGATTCATATATATATATATATATCCATACAGTGTTGGATCCATCCAGGCTTCAGTTGAAGAAAGTGCTGCTTCTGTCACAGACCCTACAGGGAGAGAATTGCATCCGTCTTCATCAGAACAATTAGTAGATTTGGGTTTGGCCTCTTGGAAAAATCGGAAAAGGTCTTCAGTATCTATCGAAGGAAGTAGTGTTTCTGAGAAGACAAGCCATACTGCTCCTATAGAAGGATACCTGGAAAGCTCTGATAAGGTTAGATTCAGGGATTCACAAAATATTTATTTCAGAATCATTTATCTGTTAGTTACCACTGGGTCCAGAAAATTTTGGATATCACATGAGAAAAGTATGGGAAGATTCTACCCTGTTCTAGTCTTGCATTCCATTGATAACTACATATACAAAGTGTCTATGGAGATTCTCAGTCATCCAGGTCATCTTTGTCACAAAGTCGCTTTTTCAAGAGGCAACTGGACTTTCTTTGTTTTTCCTTGAAGATGTTTCGCTTGTCATCCAAGAAGCTTCTTCAGAACTGAAGAAGCTTCTTGGATGAGAAGCAAAACATCTTCAAAGAAAAACAAAGGAAGTCCAGTTGCCTCTTGAAAAAGCGTCTTTGGTTCAGATACAAAGGTTCATTTCTACGTATTGGATCCTGTGGTGAACTCACAGAGACCTACATGAATAGTTTGCATGCTTGGTTTTCTGGAAAGTTGATAGACAGTTAATGTAGGCCTGTGCAAATAATCAGCCATGTTATTTCCTGGTTCTAAAATAACAAATGTATTTTAAAAATATCCCCCATCCCCAAGCTGCAGCTACGTGGGCATATATTTCTTAATTATAAAGTTGCATGCTGTTTTTAATGTTGAACACTGCCAGAATTGTTATGGAACCAAGGGTCTGGGGGGTGGCTATATATCTGAAAAGCAAATAAACTAAGTTAGCTGTTCTGTACATAACTCCCTCAGCCAACTTTCATTATTGGATTCCAGCAAAAAACTTACTATGCAGCAGGTGTGATGCTTGCTCCTTTTTTGTTCCACTGTTTTTAAGTTCTTTACGTTCTGCATGTTGGTGCTCATCCTGGAGGCTGAATCTGGTTGTGGTTGAATTGCATATGAAAATCAAGTGTTAGAAACTGGTGGATTCTGCTGAAGGGATGGGCTATCAGCAACTAACCCATCATGCCAGCTCTTGTCCCCATTAGACAGCTTAAACTCCAAACCATCATTTCACAAACTGAAACAGGTTAAACTATCTTAACTGTATTGAGCTTTTTAATCATGCAACTAAAAGGGAAATTATTTACCAATATTCATATTATTTTTTTAATGCAGGGGACCTCTCTTAAATTACAGTATACACCAAGAAAGGCTGCTGGTAGGTAAAGCTCCTATTGTTTTCATATGCAAAATTGTGACACATATGCATAGACACATAGGCAATTGCTTCTATTGGTCATATTATATAGAGATGTGATGGAGCTCATTCAAAGAACTGGGCTTTTTGAAACACACCCTTTTATTTCATCCTTTTCTGAGCAGTTTTAACTTGGCATAGACTTGTGGGGATGGTATTTGAAAAGGGTATGAAAAGCCACCTTTGGCATCACAGAACTAGTGGGATTTGGGTCATAGATGAATCCTAATGATTATATAATTTGAAAAATATGTATATATGAATGAAAGAGACATAGCTTACTTGCAAGTAGTAAAATGAAGTTAATTTGCAAGAGGTCCCAAATTAGTCTCCATATCTGTGTTTGTGTGTGTGTGCTTACATGCGTATGTGTGTAAAAATAAAAAGAAACGGAAACTACTTAGGGATCTCTTGGAAATTAATTTTATTTTATTATTTGTAAGCAAGCCATGTCTCTTATATCAGAAAAAATGTAATTTTTCAAAGAAAATAATGTCTCTTACAGAGTTACAAGTGGAGGAAAAAGAGCAGCCTCAGTCTTCTCTGAATGGAGGGACAGTGTTGCTTGGTGAAACGGAGAGTGAGGCTGGAATCGTGTCAAGAATGCCTGGTGCTGGAAAAGCCGAAACAAACAAAGAACAAAGATTCTGTGTAGCTTACAGTTCTGAACAGTCAGACCAAGTTAGAAATACAGATGCCCTTCCAAAAACATCATTACCCAGGTATGATTCAAGCATCATTTTTACTTTGTTATATCATTTCCTGATCCTATAATCTTTTATTTAATATTTGTAATGAAGGGAGAAACAGAACCATTAAATTATAACTGCTCAGCCTAAATTAACCACTGTTCTATTTAAAGGAACAATTAGAAAATTTAGAACCCCTAAATTTGCTATATCACTACTAATTAGTATAAATAGCATAATAGTTCCAGACCTATTTCAGGGGATCTCAAATGAATAATCAAATTCAGGGGATCTCTGGGGCTACTTTTATAATTTTATTGATTTACTATGTTTTGTTATATTAATTTTAATTGTTTTGAATAGGTCATATCAAAGATCTCTGGGATTTCTACCTTTAATCTGTAAAATTAATCCTGATGAAGTAGCTGCTAAAGAGAACAGCAAACCTCTGCAAAAAACCTGTATATCAATTTCTGAAAATACCACTGAATGTCCAGCTTCAACTTTCAAAGACAATAACAAAGAGATTCAGGAATATAGTTCACTTCCAACAACCCTGTTGTCACCTTCAAAATATGAGAGTGGAAGCTGTTCTTCTGTTCAGGTATAGATGAATATCTCTACAAGAAACATAATAGTACCAGATAGGTGGGAACCGATACTTGCCAATTTCCTCTTGCTATCTTAATTATCTGCATCAGATTCTCCAGAATAGGGCTTTTCAACCAGTGGTACGGGTACCACCTGTGGTACATTGGCACCTGGCAGGTGGTACGCGAGCATCCTAGAGAAGTGGTAGCAGGGGAGGGGAATGAGCTGAACTGGTGGCAGCATCGCACAAGCCTGAGCGAGAGATGGCTGGAGCTGCAGGGCTATTGGCTCAGCAGAAGTGCCAGGATTGGCACTTCTTCAGAACTGTCAGGGCTCAGTGGAAGCGCCAGGATCAGCGCCAGGCTCCAGCTGGAGCTCAGCGCTGATCCTGGCGCTTCTGCTGAGCCCAGAAGAAGCGCCGATTAGCTGGAATGTTGCAGCATCTCCAGGGTCTTGTGATTTCGGCCAAATTATTTAATTCATTTTTAATTATTTTAAATTTTGTATATCTATATGTTTTTTAAATTTTAGGCTGTACACCGCCCCGAGTCCTTCGGGAGAGGGGCGGTATAGAAATTTGATTAATAATAATAATAATAATAATTTACATTCAAATGCTTGGCAACTGATTCATATTTATGAAGGTCACAGCATCTCAGGGTCATGTGAAGTGACCAAAACCTGCTGCAACCACCCAGCAGATGGGGGAGGAAATAAAAACCAAATACCCCTACCCCACCCCTGCTGCTAATCCTCAACAGAAATGCTCATAACAATGAAAACCTCGGACAGGAGGAAGAGCACCGCCAGGTGGGCAGGTATGTGTCTTGCTCGGCTGTGGCTTGGGGGGCACTTTTTTCAGTGCCATTGTAACTTCGAACAGTCATTAAGTGAACTGTTGTAAGTTAAGGACTACCTGTACTTCATCACTTTTTTCCTTTTTTTGGTCATCAAGTTTTTGCTAGGCAACTGGTGGTACTCTGATGTTGCCATATCCTAAAAGTGGTACAATGAGTGAAAAGGTTGAAAAGCCCTGCTCCAGAAGACTTTAGACAGAATGCTTTCAGCCCTCAGAGAAATATTTCACTGGTGATCAGAAAAATACCTCTGGATTCAAATCTTTGAATTTCATAAGATAGATATTGCAAGATGGTTTCTATAGAAAATCATATTGTAAAACATAAGCAAAATTGCCTGTACCTCTGCATGACTTGTTCAAACACTCTGCATATGATGCTTTTACACAATTATTAAATAGCCATCAAACTGTAAAATGTTTTTTTTCTTTTTTAGGTTTTACCTGAGGAAGAGGGCTCGGCTAAAGAGCAAGAAAAAGAAGAGTCAATACAGATCTCAGAATATTTCTTTAGTGATATTTTTATGGAGGTGGATGATTCAGAATAACTGTGAAATTATGAGATGCTTGGTTTCTAATAATCCTAAATAGCAGCAACATAATATATTAATCAAATGATTTATGTTTAATATATTATTAATATATTAAGAGGAAATTTGCTGAATGAGAGAAATATTTTCTTTTATTCTGAGCAGTCTGCCTTTTTTGAAACATTGATGAAATGTATGTTAAATGTTAAGATGTACATGATCAGAAAAGCTGTGTTTTTGTTTGAATTATGTTAGATTTTTCTAAACATACATATATAGAAAAAGATTTAGAAATGCAATGAGGAATATCAGAATGATCATACGCCACTTCAATACAATACTTATGTAAATAATATTTACTTCTTTTTGTGAAGTAAATCTTTATAGAAAGGAGAATATCTCTAAAATAGGCAAACTCTGGACATTTCAATGTAATAAATACATTGTAAGTAACGAAATCTGAAGCCAACATATTTTTATAATGAATATATGTGAATTGTTTCAAAAATAATGTTAAATGTCTTTAAATGTACAGACATAAATGTGAAAAATATTTAAGTTGAATGTATAGAAAGATAATTATTCTGTGTTAATTCTGTTCATCCTGAAGATACATAACTTTACTAAATTTCTAGTGGTAAAGTGCTAAATTTTATATGAAGCAATGCACTGCCATTTTAAAACCCAATTATAGCAGTGAAGATGAAAAATTAAAATCAAATGTATGAGAGAGTAAGAGTTGCCCCAACATCATAAAATATGGTTATTTTCCACTTTATGATATTTTTTATTTTTTTGTTTTTTATTATTGTTCTGTTACTAGTTTAATAACTCAAGCTATAAACATATTCCATTTGTCACTGATTTTTTTTGGCTCCTTAGTATGATTCAGACTAAAAAAAGGAAACCTATAAAATAACTTTTATATTAGCAATTGGATACTAAATTCTAGTTTTCTTTGGAAAGAATTATGCAATATCTGTGAAAATAATTGTCTGCATCTACCATTGTTAATGTATACCATTTTGAATAATTAAGAAGCTACTTCTGTTTTCTAGATTTAATCTGTGCAAATATTACTATAGGCAGATATTACATTATTACTGGATTTGATATGAAAGGTATTAGCATTTTTTCAAATGCAGACATAGACAATTGGTTGGATCCACACTTTTTTAAAAATTACAGTAGACCCATTTAATTAATATTTGTCATGACCAAAGATCAGTTTATTTCAGTGCCTCTTCTCTAAAGATATCCAAGTCAGTATTCTAGTTATTACGGTAGTAACAAACGCTGTGAGATTTAACAATTCTATATTGATTTGACTGATCTGAATTTCTGTTTGTCATTTTAATTTTGGAGTGTTGCAAGGAAATTAAATAAAGCAAGAATCTTACAGTACTTATTTATCAAATGTACATATAGATCAATGGATGCAAATAAACATTACAAATATTCAGTGGTAACATTTAACCCAAATAGAGCAGTGTGTGTTCATATTAATATATGGAAGAATACATGCTCAAAAATCCACCACAGCCTGCTGTAATAATTATATTTCAATGAAAAAAGTGTAGCACAAAAATCCTATTAAAGAAACCAAGCTATAAGGTGCCTTACCTTTCCTTGCTAAGTGGATAGGACAAGAAGATCCTATTAATTTTTATTATAAATTATAGTGTGTTTTCTTGGCAATGTTTACAAAATTCTTTAAAATATACAGTACAGGTTCCTTTATAGCAAAATCAATATACTGATGACAGAAAGAAAAATAACCTTGGTTAATTGACAGAACATTTCATTTTAATTAATGTGCAAAAAGGGTTCCTTTTGTGAAAAGTTTGATACATATTTTCAGTGGTATGTAATGTTCATGTGAAAGCTTTCTGTTTCAAAGAAAGCAGGTATATTATGTATGTAAATTATGTAAATAAATTTTTATATGATTTATATGTCAAATTTTCTCTTTAACAGTTGATGGAACATACAAAATTCAACAAAATTAATTGTATGTTTTACATTGTTATAGTATTCCATTCTTAAACATTTAAATTTACTTATCAGTGAAAAACAAATTGGAAATTAAATATTTAAACTATTATATATTGCATAGTTCAATTTACAGGTTCATTATTATATCTGAAACTAGTCCATCAATCTACTTTACCTCTTTGTAGAACTGGAACTGGCAATCTTATAAAAGTGTACTCATTTAAAATACTGACTCCTTAGGCTGTGTATCTATAAATTAACAAGCACACTTTAAAAAAAGCAAATCTGATCTGTTCATTCACATTTAAGTGATGGTTTGCTACTGCTTTATCAACACAGTTGAGTCACAGGGTCTTTTGAATTCAAAAGCAGAGACCACACAATATCAGTACTTAGGGCTTTATTCCGAAGTAGTAAACATAAGATAGCTAACAAATATTCATGAGTACTGAAGAATATAACTAAGATAACAGTCAAATTGTATGGAGAAATGAAAGAATATTCCAGACTATTGAAGAACACAAGAAGACAAAGAAAGAAAGAAAGACTTATCCCATGTGCCAGTGAGAGAACTCCAAAGAGATGATGGTGGGCAGATCACTTCAAAACCAGCAAGCATACATGCACCACCATCCCATGGGTCAGCCTTTCATATTTTTTTACTAGCCTATACTTAAGTTGCATCCCGTGCTTTAATAGTCTATACAAACTGTGAATCACATAATTTCCCTGTTTCAGATGGTCTCGTCTCAATGGAGTTTGCCGAAGACAAATTAATCTTCTGCTACATTTAGAATGCTTTATCTACTTCTGCAAAACATCAAAGTTAAAAAGGATTTGTTTATATCATGTGGTGATATCATTTGAACGTGAAGAAGTATTGGTTTCTCAAGATTTTTGGATTGATGATGAGAAATCATTGTTAATCATCCCAATTTACACAGATGTCCCACTAAGGACAGGACAAAACAAAGTACAGTTGATTCTCATTATTTGTGCTAGCCATGTTCTACAAAAATGCCCTGAATGCTGAATTAGTGAATACTGAACCACTGCTCCTAGGAGAAATGCAGGACACTTGTTTATAGTAGGAGAACAGAAACAAGAAGGCAGAGCATTGCGTTGTGTGACCTTAGCTGGGAAATTGCGTGTTGGGTAATTCAAATTTTTGCTGTTCATCATGTGTCCACAAATGCCAGCAAAAGCGACACAAGTATCAATTTTGGAGCTACAAATAAATGTTAGTAAGCAAATTCACACATATTGAGTCCGTGAACAATGAGGATCAACTGTATAACACTTTAGTGACTAAAATGAATGCTTGCTTATTTCTGTACTACATATTCAACCATTACACAGGAATATAAAGTTTTATGTACCATGCACTAAAGGAAAGTGGTACATACCACTATTCAGTTCCTACTTGTCAATCTTCCAGTAAGATCACTAGCTTTACATTTCATCCATACATTATCAAGTAAAAACAGTGCTTATTGAAAGTACCAGGTGATCACTGGATATAGAAACTGATAAGTTTCATTACCCCTTATTATTTTGCACAGACTCATTCATATGTCTGTAGGATAGGACCTTACTTTTTTCTTGAGAAAACTTTTCAAAGAAGACAATGGTAATTCCATAGCATTGCCAAAAAGTGGTATAGAGCAGGGGTTTCAAACTGCTGGCCCGCAGGCCGGTTGCATCATACGGAGGCTGCACCTACCCCAGCTCTGGCAATGCAAAAAAAGTGATATGTCGCGACACATCACATGATCTGGCGAGTTTGACACTCGTGGTATAGAACAAGACTTGTAGGCATTTTCTTTAAATGACTTGGGACTAAGTAAAATATTTACTGAAGTTTACTTAAAATTTTTACTGAAATCTCAGATTTTATTGCACCTGTATATTTTCATTTATATTTATAGCTATCAGCACAATTCAGCTGAAACAGTAAACTTATGTAGGATTAACAGAGTGACAGGAGAAAGAAAGAAATGAGAGGGAATGGAATAACCATAAATTGAGGATTTCAGGTAGCTTGATTACCACCTCATTCATTGTGGTAAGAGGTGATGACGGTTAATTTAGGTTAAAGCTATTTGAAACGAGCAGAATAGTGTTGAATAAATTCAGAAAATCCTGCCATTTGATGGTCATCCTGATTTTACAGCCTAGATACAATAGTCCTAGTTTAGATAGCAGGTATCAACCAAACTGTAATTTACTTTCCCATCATAACACCTAGGCCTATGTGACAGTATACGTTTTCATAAACCAAATGCAGTAACCAAAAGAGGTAAAAACCTCCTTCCATTCTGCCAGTGGACGTTTCTTGAACAGGCCGAGACTAATCCAGCAGCGCATAGTTCCCTCTTAACCGTAACTCTTTAAACCTTGCCCCGTTGTCTCTAGAGGAAAGGACCTCACTTCCGGGGTTCCCTCGGCTGTCCCTTTAATAAGTCTGAGGTGGAAAAAGGAAACAGGCGGCGCCGTCCGCTCGTCCGCGTTTCCCTGTCTCCTTCCATTGGCTCCGGCGTGGGAGGGGCCGCATGCTTACTTCCAGCCCCGGGAAGTCGTCCCTTTGGTGCCCCTGGCGCCCCCAGCAGCGATGTTACCGGGCCTAAAATGCCGTCTTTTTGCCTGTCCGCGGGCGGCTGCAGCGGCTCTTGGCCGTGCGTATCACGGGGACAAAGTGGCCACTGTGGGTTCTCAGCCCGATGTCGCCTCCCCTCTCTATCAGGTAGGCCAAGGAAGAGGAGCGCGGTGAAGATTTCTACCGGTAGCAGGTAGATGCTTGAAGATCATCCACTGCAGGCTTTGGGTGGGCTTCCGGCCTTTTTGGTTTTTTTTTGGTTTTTTGGTAAGATCTCTGCTTTCATTTGGGGCCGTTGCAGAAAAGTCATAAACCCACCGAAGAACGGGTTTCTCGATAAAAGTGAAATCTGAATAAAAGTTGGGCAGCTCTTCTTTGGGCAACTTTAAAAAGGCAGTGGCAATTGTAAAGATCCTCGACGTTGTTGATTTAGTCTTAAAGCACTTGCCTCCCCCCCCCATTGCTTTGTCAATTCCATCATTTTTGCAGTGGAATGAAGGTCAACTGTAAGGGATACTGCAGTGACACCCTGCCTTAGGCAGGAGGCTGGACCTGATTTCCTCTGAATTCCTTTCCTTTCTGTGATTTATGTTGACACCAAAATACACTTACAAACATTCTCTTGAAGGATTAGAGCAGTTGTATTTCTCAGTCATTTGTTGTTCTTATTTAAGGCTCTATTGACTCCAGAAATATCTCCAGTCCTCAACCTAGATTAAGTCCTCCCCCCCCCCCCGTCTCATTTTCTCTTTAGTGTTGCCATAGGCAGGCAATTGACAATACATTAAACTAAGCCAAGAAGGAAACTTTGGAAGTTGTTGCTAGATGACTGCTTTTGCTTTTGGAAAAAAAAGAACTGGTTCATAATTCAAGTTTGACTTCAGTAAGCAACCCACTTTATCTGGAGCAAAATAGATTTTTTTTGCCTCCAAAAGTGTTTACTTTGCTGTGGGTCCCAACTTCTCAGCAAGCTGTTCCGTGTTGCCTAAATTGACCCAGTTCTAACCCAAACTCTGCTACCTTATATAAGTGGGCTTAAAACTCAGGTTTTAACTCAGAACTTTTTTGTGAGTGGGTATGTCTTCAAGTCTGTTTTTCTTTTACTCCCAGTGACTGCCTGGATAAGTCCCTGCAGGTTTTTTTTTTTTTTTGCAAGATTTTTCAGAAATTATTTGCCATTGCCTGCTTCCAAGGCTGATAGAAAGGGCTGACTCAAATTCACTCAGCTGATGTCAGTGCCTGAGGAAGGTCTAGAAAAGAGATAGGCAACCTTGGCTCTTTTTTGACTCATGGACTTCAACTCCAAGAATTCTGGGAGTTGAAGTCCACGAGTCATAAAAGAGCCAAGGTTGCCTACCCCTGCTCTAGAACTTAGCCTTCTGATTTCTAGTTGGATGCCTGAACTGCCATAGCAAACTGACTTTCCAGGTGCTCCTTCTTCCTATTTTCCCCACAGCAACAACTCTGTGAGGTGAGTTGGGCTGAGTGAGTGTGACTGGCCCAAGGTCACCTAGCTGGGTTCATGCCTAACGTGGGACTAGAACTCACAGTCTTCTGGTTTGCTTATAGTTAGTCTGCTTGTCTTGGGATCAATCTGAAATTTATTTAATTTTAGAATTTATTCAGATGGGTCCTACTTTTGATCATGTATGCTTAAGTTTGTGTGCCTTGCTCCCATGATAAAACCTGCAGGCTAATGACTGAAGATTATCTAGCCTTCTAAAGAGCACATGGTTGTCAAAGACAGGAGAGATGTATAGAGAGCTTTGTGGCTGTAGCAATTAGATTGTCTGGAAGGCTGTGTTAGAGAATGGGAAGGCTGTGAAAATAGTTGGTGATTTGAATTCTCTAGGATCTGATTGTAGGTAAGGTCTGGATATATAGTCTTTAAAATGGTTAGGAAGAAGATTTGGGAAAGAGATCAAATGGAATAATTTGTCTAACAAGCAATTCTCATGACTCCATCTCTACATCATTTAGGAAAAAAGATGATTTTGTTTCTCACCTGTTGCACATTTACAGCCGTTCAGAACAATGTGCCAACATGAAAATTCTCTGGTCAGAGCAACTGTAACACAAAGTATGGTGCAAACTTGAAGAAGGTGCAGGGAAAAAATATGATGTTTGTCTTATGTGCCCTTTGTTGTTTGTCCTCCTCTGCAAATTTAAAAGTGGTATTAACACTTCACATGATCTTGATTCTATCCCTCTGTTAATGCAGCCTAGCACTGTGCTGGCTTTTTTTGGCAGCTGCAGTACACTGCTGGCTCATTTGGTTTTTCTTGCCTAAATGTAGAACCTTACTTTTTGCACCATTTAATTTCATTTTGTTAGATAGCACCCAATGTTCAAGTCTGTCAAGTTTGACATCAGGACTTGGAACAAGTAATTTCTGAGCATTTTATCTTTGCAGGATATTCTGCATAATTGAGCAAGCAATTGCTGAACTCAGATACCTCAAAAAGTTTTAGGCTACTTCTGAAGGTCTTAACAAATACACAAAAGTTTTTTAAAACATTACAATTTTGTCAAAAGGCTTGAATCTTCATTTGTGGGCATTAAGTTTTCCTGGAGGCAAACTTAATTTACTTGGAAGTAAATTAGGATTCCCAGCCTATGAAAATGTATAAAATGAAAAAGAATAGATTTATTATTTTATATCCAGTTGTAATTATTTAATAATTATGTTTAAGGAATATGTTTTGAAAATGTAGCTTATAAAGCTTAAATAATATATATGACAGGAGAAAAATACTTTTATTGAACATTTTTCTAACTAACTCACCTTGGATAATGTGTACATTTCCTTACATATGATTATTTCTCAACAGGAAAATTATGAGCAAATGAAAGCTTTAGTAACAGAGCTGAAAAGACAATCTGAAAAAATTAAATTAGGTATGTATGAATGCATTTTTTTTTCTTGTTAGAGTATCTCATATTAGAGTCTGATTGGTTGGTTCTCAAAAATAACAGTGTTTAAGACAATCTTTCCCAGCTTGTTGTCTCTGACTATATTGAATTACAACTCCCATATTTCCCGATCATAGTTCAGTCCAACACATCTTTAGAGTAGCATGGAAAGCCTTATGATTTAATTTGTATTAAAGGTTCGTTCCTATCTCTGGGCCATTAGACTTGAATGAACATTTAGGAGAGGGAGGGAGGGAGGGAAGGAGAGAGAGAGAGAGAGAGAGAGAGAGAAAGTGAGTTAGTTAAAGTGAGTGGCAAGGTTGAGTTGAGGAAACTCTAATGCAGTGGTTCTCAACCTTTTTCAGGTTGAGACCCCACTTGCGCCGCCCATGCGCGGTGCGACCCTGACCCGCACGCGCGCGCGACGGCCCGATCCGTGCATGCGCGGCACGCGCAACAAAAAAAAAACAAAATGGCAGACCGCAACGGCCCGATCTGCGCATGCGCGGCGTGCGTGCGACGGGAAAAAAAACAAAATGGCGGACCGCGGTGTCCAGCGACCCCCGCGAAACGGTCGTTCGACCCCAAATGGGGTCGCGACCCATAGGTTGAGAACCGCTGCTCTAATGGTAGTGCTAGTATGGTTAAGTTAGCAGAGTTCAGGAAGATCTTACTAAAAGAAAAGAGAAATGAGAAGTATATATAAAAAGATTATCACAGAACGACAGAGTTCAGGAGCTGCAACAATCCTCTTACCAATAGTTATGTTCTGTAGCCACTGAGTATTCTTGCCTGTTGATCCCATTGTAGAATTTCCTCCTCCATTTTTGGCCTTTCTTTCAATTGTTTGGTTTCTAGTTGTAGAAACACATTTAATATTCCAATCTATGATGTCTTCATTGAGTGCTATCATATATTTCAATTTCTGCTACAGAGACATCTAAAATTAGATTCTGAACAAGAAGGTGATCTGTCCATAAATATGCTGGCTATTTCTATATTTTGCCTATTTTAGATTTTTTTCTAAATTGCCACAAAGTAACAGGAATAACACAAATATAAGAACAAGGAAAACTAATTTTTTTTACTTAAAATCTTCTAGGTCAAAGCCACACTGTAATGTCAGTAGGGCAGAGGCTGTGTGTGGGGGAGCAGGTTCATCTATGCTGGGGCTGCTATAGAAGATGTCTTTGCATAGCTATATAGGTTTACGCACTTAATTCTTTTTCTCTTCAACTTCTTTGCCAGAGTTTCTATTGTTCAAGTCTCCCAATCTTTCTACCTGTTAAGTCTCACAGCTGAGATATTTGGTGTACTTTGCTCTTCCTATGTGAGAGGAGTGGTATTGATTGCATTTTCACAAGCATAGGAAGCATCCCATTAGTATTACAAAAGGTAAAATTAAGCATTAATGAAATACTCAGAGAATAATATAACATGCATATGGTTTATGAATGTCTACTTGTTAAATGTTTATATACATGGTAAACATTTAAATGATCAAAAACCTTGCCTGATAGGTGGTGGAGAGAAGTCACGGAACCTGCACACATCAAGAGGCAAATTGTTACCTAGAGAGAGAGTTGACAGACTTATAGATCCTGGGTAGGTATTTGCTGTTTCATTATAACCATTTTAACATAAGATGCATAAATTTCCAGTTTTTCTGTTTTACTATTAGATGATTTCAAATTACCAAAGATGCTTATAATTTTGGAATCAGTTAAAAATTACCATTTAGTTGTACATTTTTAATAATGTGTGTAGTGGTTACTGTGAAATATTCCCTGATCAGAAGAGAAAGGTGGGTTAAAATTCTAAAATAAGTCAATGTTCTTTTAGAGTTAAGCTGTTATACTGCAAGCTTAAACAGAACATACCTGCCAATATTAATCCAGTAAGGATGCTTCATATGACTAACTTACAAAATATTTTTCTCTTTCTTCTAGATCACCATTCCTGGAGTTTTCCCAGTTTGCAGGTTATCAGCTGTATGGTAATGAAGAAGTGCCAGCAGGAGGCATCATTACAGGCATTGGGCGAGTATCAGGGTGAGAACTGCTACTGCTATATTGTTTGGGTTTTTTGTTGGTTTCATTTTTGCTTTTTACTATGGTATTTTAATTTCCCCTGCTTTCTAGTTTGAGCCATTGATATTCAGAAGTATTATATCACCACTGAATTTTGACAGTTCTGCTGAGCAGTTTGTATTGTTGAGAAATTATCAAGCCTTTATTTGAGCTTCGTGGTTACAGAGGCTAGTCCCACTTTGTCCTTGCTGCCTATGGCTGTTAAAAAGTGTAATTCAGCAAGATATCTGGAAAGCCAGAAAACTTCATTCCCTACATTAAGCCATCATTCCATATCAAACAAGAAGGAATGATTTAAAAAAGGCTGGTTTTATTAATATACCTGAAGAAGTTGTAATTTAATATATAGATGATTGTGCCCCATCTGATATTTTCATAAACTACAAGTTCTAGTAGCCCAGCTAGGGTTGAACCAGGCAACCAGTAGTAGTCCAGTAATAGCAAGAATGCCACAAAATCTCTGTCATGGCTATATAGTAATGTGTCTGCATAAAACAGTGACAGATAATTTTGTTGCTGTTAGAACAAGTGTTAAAATAATTGTTTTATTGTACATCGCCCAGAGTCCCTCTCTGTGGGAGATGGGTGGCTCAAAAATGTGAAAAATAATTAATAAATAAATAACATGGATAGGATTATAGTCTTTAGAAGGGTAGCGATAGTTGTCATTCAGTGTTTTAGTTTTACAATATTCTTAACCTTTTTCTATGTCAGGAATTGTCAGTTGCTCTGCTGGATGGAAATGCTTCTCGCTTATTTCATATGAGTTATAATAGAGCTGTTTCAGCAGTGACTGATATCCTTTACATGTAAATGTTATAGTAGTATATTAGGGATGGTTTGTGAAGATTCATCTAAGGAAATGAAGAATTCTCTGTTTGCTATATAGTAGATGTGGAAAGCAGTATGGTGAGGATGGTGAGTTGTAATATATAATAATAGAATCTCTTATTGAATATGTCTGGAACTGCCAATATAAGCTCATATTTTAAAGAAAGTTTCATTATTTTTAATCATGCAATTAATATTGGATGTTCTCAACTAACTAATAAAAACTGAATTTCAGAGTGGAGTGTTTGATTATTGCCAATGATGCAACTGTCAAAGGTGGAACCTATTATCCAATTACTGTAAAGAAGCATTTGCGTGCTCAAGAAATTGCAATGCAAAATCATCTCCCTTGTGTATACTTAGGTAAGCATTAAGTTTTGAGGCAAGTTTTATTTTGTAAGAGACTACTATTATGACACATAATGTTTACTGTGCCTAGTTGTAAAGCCATAATATTTTCTAATTCAGTGGCAGAATATAATATATGTAATTAACAGCTTTATCTTTGAGTTGGCAAAAACATGATTTGTAACTGAGTGGAAACCAAAGAGGAAATCGAACTGATTTTGAAAATCTGGAGTTGCAAGGATAATGATTTGTTATAATGTTTGACTGGTCTGTTTATTTACTTATAATGCAAAACTGTAATCAGCCAATAGGCTGATGTGTTAAAGGTGGCTGGAATGATTTTTAAAGTTAAGTGCCCAGGATTTTTTTAAAGAAACAGAACAATAATAATGAATAAATAATATAACAATAGCTATAAATTATAGAATGTACATAGAACATAGATCAATGTTTCTCAACCTTGGCAACTTTAAGATGTGTGGGCTTCATATGCTGGCTGGGGAATTCCAGGAATTGAAATTCACGTGTTTTAAAGTTGCCAAGGTTGAGAAACTGTGACGTAGATTGTTGGATAAGCACCCTTAAACATTGACCATATTTCCTGGAGCTGAGTTAAAATCAATACTTCTACTTTGAAAATTTAAACAATGTCATTGAGCAACAAACAAGGCTTACTGTCACAATTTAGCATAATGCCTAAAATATTTATTGTAATTTCCAAAATATAACGAGTAGAATAAAGATGCAGAAATTGGATTTGGTATATACTATGTTATATATTACGAAACAGTACAGTACTACATCTCCACTGTTAATATCTTTTAGCTATGTTTCAATATTTTCTTTCATTGTTTGGTAAAAAATAGCAGTCACATCTAATGGGCAGATGAAAAGAATGGCCTTAAACGATCCATGATTGTACTAAAATGCCTAGCTTTTCCTTCTTAGGCTTTGGGTTCTTCTCTTTTTGTCTTTGTAAGATTTGGATGGAGGTAGCCTAGATAACAGATTCTGGATTCATTCAAGTAACTGCTCACCAACAACTCCTGCTTGCATTGTAGCAATGACAGTGGCAGATTATGAATGTGGGACAGAGAAATAAATCAAGTCTGCTTTTTAATCTCCTCCTCAAGGCCTATCTACTTTATTGCTTCCTCTAAGGACTCTTTGCTATCCTCCAAGGAAGCAATAATTTTAAATAAAGTTTAACTTAAATGCTAATTATTAATTTTCAATTTTTATTTGATCTTAGTTGATTCAGGGGGTGCCTACTTGCCTCGCCAGGCAGAAGTGTTTCCTGATCGTGATCACTTTGGTAGGATTTTCTATAATCAAGCAATCATGTCCTCCCAAAGAATTCCACAGGTAATTTTATTTAAGAACAAAAGCAAAAGAGTATTGGTGTCAAGTATGAAGTTTATGAATATTATTGGAAGGCATGTGGATCAATTGGAATTGAGAACTGTGTAAATGGGTGCAAATAGTCATCTGTGTTGTGAGAGTAAGAAGTTATGACTTAATGACTTCAGAGCAAACTATTTGTCAAGAATTCTTGATTCTTTGAACAGATGTTCTTCATTTAGCAACCACTGTTCGGACCAGCAATTTGTCATTAAGTGAAGTAATCACTAAGTGAAATTGCAACTCTGCTTAAGATTTTATTTCAGCTCTCCTTTGCATTACAGACCTGCAAAAGCCATAAATGTTAAGATTGGTCACAAAGTTTACTTATAACTGCAAATGATCAGTAAATGAAGCTGTATGCAACATATATCATTTTGGAATGTCTCCCCGTTTATTTTGTGCACTAGTGCCCTTTTCTAGGATTGTCAAAAAAGAATTTAACAAGTTGAATAAACTGAACTGTAGACAATTTGTTAGGGAAAACCAAGTTATAACAGGTACAAAATTAGTTTACAACATAGATGTTTTAGTAATTGATGGTGGTGTAGTTTGTGATGGTATGTAAACAAAATCTCATCTTCCGTAAAGAAATGGAAGAAGTATAAGTTTCTTTCAGATTGTTTTTTTCATCATCAATTTTTATATGGCCCCTCACCTTTTTTTTATTCACATAGAGATATTTTTATAACTTTCTCATGTTGCATGAATACCAGTATAATTTTTCAGAAACAACTATTTTGGCAGTAGGTGATTCTATGCCAAGCAGCAGGGACATGACGCCAGGAACTAACCTGTGGCTATTTTGATATTTTTCTCTCCATCACGTGTGTCTCTCCATCACTTTTAACACGTGGGATAGTAATGCACGGGAAATTTGGCATCTTTCTTTTTTTCAGCAAAGTAACATAGTAATCTGTTGTTTCAACTTCAGTCAAAAGGACCATTTGTCTCTGCTAACTGATTAATTGCCGGGCTTTGTCTTGCTCCCTTGTTCGAGATGTCCTGTAAAAACATTGAAACAACTGCATATAAGATTTATACAATTATCCCCTTCTATGTTTTAAAATGAGCTTTATGATGCTTTATGTTATGATGCAGAACCGTTCTGAGGAAAAACAAAGATTTAGGGTGTCATAAGGCTCCCTTATGCCAATTATTCAGTATATCTGGCTTCTTTGCAAACTGGCAAGAGAATGTTTGAGACTGGAAAGTGGTAGACATGTTATTCTATCATAAGATGGCAAATGCATTTCTAGCTCAGTGCCCACTACTTGTACATATTCTTTACTGAAAGCATATTTGATAGTAATTAAGAGTCCTTAGAATCCCTCTCTCCATTTTATTTTTGTTCGTTTTTCCTAAAAAAGGAGAATGCTATTATTCATAATGCAAGATAATTTTTATAGATGTCTGTTTGTGCTTGTTGTATGTCCACCCATTCCAGCAATGTCTGGGTGATGTAAGCCTGGTTGATAAGCTTATTTGTCTGTGGCTCGATAAACTGCTTATTATTTGTTACTAACATCATATAGGCCAGTTCAATTAATGATGAAGCCTGTTTTGTTCACTGTTTTACAGAGTGTGCATGATGTGGTATAAGGTTATTTATTTATTTTTGTTTTTCTCAATCTCTTTCCTTATTTTACATGCAATACCAGTATAATGGAAGATTCCATCATTATCCATCACATTTGACAATCTAAGCGCCAATGATCCTCACCTGGGAATGCACTTTAAACATCTGGGAATGCACTTTAAAAAAGAATTAATATTTTGGTTTTATAAATTATTTATTTATTAGACTTATGTGTTGCCCATCTTGTCCAGAGGCAACTCTGGGTGGCTTATAAACCTGCTTTCAGAAAAAGTCAGGACTCTCAGTCTTTCTATGTGTGTGTATATGTGTCTACGTGTGAAAATATTAAGATCATGGCCATAACTATCTAATAGAATCCTGCCCCTTTTCTATGTTCACATGTCAAAAGGAGCAGGGCTTCAATTACGTGTTTTCAGCTCCCATCTCGGCTTTTTTTTTATTGTCCCACAAATGTTCTTGGATAAAATATCATCTCATAATTGCAGTGTTAAGATTTATGTTTTTTACTTTTTATTGAATCTATTGAAATGTGATACCATGTCAATTTACTGCACTGCATAACTATCCTACACAGTATAGTAGCACTTTCAGCTCTGCTGTTAATAAAGAAGAATGAATTAGCTGTGGGTGACTTAAACAGGTATTTATTTAGTAGAAGTGACGGGAAAGAATAGTCAGGGGGATTTAGAATTCTGCCTCAAATTGTAGAATTAAAGGTACTGTTGGGATAGTGCATAAGCCGAGAATTTTTGTTTATAATAAATGACTTGGACTGAGATTCAGTATATAGTCTATTATCAGAACTGAATTTCCAATATACCTGGCTAAATTAGAGCAAAAAAAATAAAAATGAATTGGGTTCAATTTTGGAAAAAATATTTGTAACATGGACTACATGGCTATGTGAATAGTGCTGAGTGTGTTATATATGTAACAGAAAAAGATATAATTCTAGTCCTAAATAGGACATGAAATAGCGAGCTTCTCTGTGTGAAAAGTAAACAGATTTATTAACTTTTTAAAATATGAAGGAATAAAGAGGGAGTTAAAATGGTGTCTGCAACTGCGTACTTGAAGTCTGTCCCTTTTTTTAACTTGCATCATAGCACATAAAAATGAGGATTGTGCAGTTGTCATCTTGCTTTTTTTTTACCACCACCACCCCTCGACAGAATAATACCTTGATCATAAATTATTTCCCAGTCTTACCTGGAAAAGTTAAACTAATGGAAAAAAACAGCCACAGCTAATGAAGGAACACAGATCTGAGTGTAGATTAGTAATTTAAATTCTACTAGGAAAACAGTAGATTTTTCTGACAAATATTGCAGGAAGAGATCATCTGTATCTCTTGAATCTATATTTTGTCAGTTTAATAGAAATGGTGAGGCACAGGCTTAGGTCATAGTTGCCTGACACAAAAATTAGATCACAAAAGCCTGACAGTCACTTTGATGTTAAAACACAAGTGAAGGAAACCTCCCCCCCTCAAAGTTACATCTCTTATAAAGATCAGAAGAATAGACATGCTCTTTCCATTTCCGTAGGAAAGAAAAAAATAGAGAAAGTTCAGGTAGAAAAATGTGTCACTGGATGTTTTAACTAGGCATTGTTTTGAAATGATGACTAATTTACAGACAGTAGCAAACAAATGACTGAGTTGATTACTGAGTTCAGGAAGAATGACATTTTTAAAAGAGAGATCGGGAGCAAAAAGACGAGAGATAAGCAAGCAATCTCGGTTCCCTTACTGAAACTGTACCTCTGGTAGGCAGGAGGTGAATTTTCTTTCTTTATTTGTTGGTTCATTTATATCCCACCTTTATTATTTTTACAAAGAAGGCTACGAACATATCCAACACACTTTCCTCTTCCTATTTTCTCCACTGTGTGAGGAGACTTGGGCTGAGAGAGAGAGTGACTGGCTCAATGTCACCTAGCTGGCATTCATGGCTAAGGTGGGACTTGAACTCACTGTCTCTTGCTTTCTAACCTTGGGTTAGTCGAAACAGAGGCATCTTTACTGGGACAACCCATGGTATACCTGTGAAAAACTGTGGCGGTGGAACTGCACTGGGCAGCAAATTTGTGGTCTGTGCTCTGAATCGTTGTTCAACCTGGCAACTTTAAGATGTGTGGCTTTCAACTCCCAAAATTCCTTTCCACGAGTTGGAAAATTCTGGAAGTTGAAATCCACACATCTTAAAAATTACCAGGCTTAAAAATACTGGTCTAAATGATCTCTTTCAGCTCTATGATTTTGTGACACAAAAGAATTAAATATTAACCCACTAATTTCTTGAATTAAGTATGAAATCATTCAATCAGAGATTGAAGATGTTTTTTTGTTACTTACTTTGTCATCTGTTTTTCTCTTTACTGATGTGTTAAATTCCGTTACATAGCAGATACACAATAAGAATGGAAAGCTCATTAAGAAGAAAAGTGATTAGGATCAGCACATCCAAAAGAATGAGTAATTCAAATATATAGGTAGAAGATATTGATAACATGGTTAAAGATACACAAAAAGAACAAAAAAATCTGATCAAAAAAGGAATGACCAAAGTAGAAGAATTTACAAGGTAAAGAGAGGTAGAATAATTCAGAAAATAAGAAATATAAAACAAACAATAATTTAGATTTCAACCATAACTGGATTCTAAAGTAGCTTAAAGGTGAAGGTTTTCCCTATCCAGTTGTACCTGATTCTAGGGGCAGTGCTCATCTCAATTTCTTAGCCAAAGGAGCCAGAGTTGTCCAAAAATGTTTCTGCGGTCATGTGGCCAGTAGAGTATGCAACAAAACATGGAACACTGTTACCTTAATGCATTTGAATTGCTGGGTGGGCAGCTGGGTCCCAAACCGGGTCTGTCAGCTTTCCAGCTGACAAGCTCAGCGTCTTAACTGCTGAGCCATCACACCCCCTTTTAAAGTAGCTTAGAAGAAGTCAAATTCATTGCAACAATATGAACTAAGATGAGTGGCTGCTATGTAGAGACTGACAGAAACATACTTCACACTCCACCTTGCTGCTTTCCTGAAGTTAAAGATGATTTTCTAAAGAAACTTGGTGCCTAAAGGAATGTTGAGAAGTTAATTATGAACTTTTTAAAATAATATTGGAATGGGACCTGAGATGCTTACAGGCATTTTAGCTGCTGATGGTTGCTGATTCTTGGTTCTGAAGCAGAGACTCCACAGTCTCTGCTATCCCACTTGTACAATGGAGTTACACCAGGATAACTGTTGCTTTCCAGAATAGTCAATAATTTTGGTTTGTATACCCAAGGGAAGAATTAGGTTTGTTATGCATTTGATTCTTAGACTGAAAACACAAGGTGATACTTGCATCTGATTTCTTATAAATCATCTTTGGTTTCCTCCCCCCCCCCAGATTGCAATAGTTATGGGCTCATGCACAGCTGGAGGGGCTTATGTCCCAGCAATGGCTGATGAAAGTATCATCGTTGGCAAGCAAGGAACAATATTTTTGGGTGGACCTCCATTGGTGAGTGAAGTATTTTCAAAGGATTAGCAAAGGCTTCCTTTATAAAAACAAAATCAATAACAATTCTTGGATAATGAAGCTCTATAATTTAGCGCTTAATTAATCTGTTATTTAATCTCCTGTTTAATTTTTAAGCATTAATTATGTTAGTTTAGAAAAATGGGAAAGAACCAGAGTTACTGATTACTTCTCAGCACTTTTTTCAGAATCAGGGGCTTTTATGTGGGGATATTAATTTGAATAATAATGGAAAATAAGGGCAAGCAGCTAATAACAGTAATTGCATTTATATCTTCTTACAGATAGACAGAAAGATAGATAGAAGAAAATAGGTGTAGTTCCGGGTTGAACTATTGAGTCCTTGGTGTTCTCTAAGCTTGGTTATTTGCTTACAGACATTTCATTACCTGACTAGGTAATATCATCAATGCTAAAAGGAAGTTTGGTTTATTTCCTGTTTATATACAGTAACTTGCCCCGGTGTTGGTGGGGGTGTGGTTTTCTTCTTGATAATTCCTTGATTCAGATATTGTTTATCTGGGTGTTGGTTTCTGGAGGTGATGTATTCTGGTCTTTTTCTTTCCTTCTTAGCTTTAAAAAAAGGTATGTGTCCAACAGAACAGCACAAGTACATTTGGAAGTGCTCAGCTTTAGTTTTCATTTTTAGGTAAAAGCAGCAACTGGGGAACAGGTATCAGCAGAGGATCTTGGAGGTGCTGATCTTCACTGCAGGTAAAATAAACACTTCTTTCCACCAATAGTTTGGATTGTAATAGCTTTTCATTATGCTAGCTGTTATCCTATTTTAAATGGTGGTGGAATCTTCTGCTACCGCTCTCCTGGTGAAATACGGATAGGTTATGACCACTTATTCATTGATGTTTAATGTGGAACAAGGGGGATTTACAACCAGTCCCCAGAGTTCTGGCTATTGCAGTTTTCCTGAGATCATGTGTTCACAATCAATTTTTGACATACTAAATTTTTGTCTTTTAAATCTGCAGAAAATCTGGCGTAACTGATCACTATGCTTTGGATGATAATCATGCACTCCACTTGGCTAGAAAAGTGGTGAGAAGTTTGAATTACAAGAAGAAAATTGATGTGAGTGTATATTTTTCTTCATTAGGGATGTATCAGAATATATAGAAAGATGCTATGCTGTATTATGTGTTTACTGTGATAGTTCAGAGAAAAGTATGAATTTAAAGCTGCTTCACTTCTGGCATAATTCAGCTGATTTCTTAAGGGTAGTTAAAAGTGCATTGCAGACCCCTGTGCACTTTCCTCTACTCTTCTTCCTTCCACCCTTTGAATGATCCACTTCTGTTTTCAACTGTACCAATAACACAGTGCCATTATACTAGGGATCTGCTGTACTTTGAGAAATATTTCAAATATTTACTGTGAGATGGGTGGCATATAAATTTAATAAATTAATAAATAAATCCCCTAAAAAGTATTTTTTCCAGGGCTTGAATGATATCCATGTGATCCCAAGAAAATATGGGTTTGAGTTAAGGAGGTGCCCACATCCAGTCCCCAAAATCATACTGTATGCTGGCAGAGACTGCTTAACTCACAAGATGTATTTTTTATTATGTACAGTTATTGCGGGCTACGATCTGCCCTAGAAGGTAAACCACAGGAAACATGACCAGATGCACTAATACATTTATCCAACTATCCCATTGGCTACATTTCTTTGCCTTGTCTCTCAAGGTCATTCCCACATACCATTACAGCTGCTGTGCAAGAAAAAGCTGTCAACCAAACGAAAGGACTTTTTTGAGATGGGTTATGAAGAGAACTTGCTTTTATATTATGCAAGGTGACATGGGAGTCGGAGAGAAACCATACACTGGTAGATAGGAAGCAAGTATAGAAAAGGGTAGTGGTGAAGCAGAAGTGAAAGTAGCAAATAGGAATATGGAAAGTGAAGGAAAGTGTAGTACAGCTAGTCCTTGTTTATTGACTGCTCATTCAGCAACCATTTGAGATTACTGTTGTGCTGAAAAAGGAGATTTATGGCTGGTTTTCAAACTTGTGGCTATCACATCATCTTATGGTTGTGTGGTTTTCATTTGTGACCTTCACCCCTGGTTTCTGACAAGCAAAGTCATTTTAAAAATATTTTAATTATGAAGTTTTAAAAAAATATATTCATTTTTTTTGGAAAGATTATGAATTGTGTGAGGAAAATATGTACCTGAAAAGAAGGCTAGCCCTACTATAGCCTCTTACCTCCATATCCCACTTGTTTCAAACATTATCCCACCTTCCACTCTTGTTTGCTGAGGGTGTAATTGTGGTGAAGTCATGTATTCCTTGAATAAAATTCATGGGATAAAGAGAATATACATATAATCAAGAGCCCCATTTTTACCCTATAATTTGGGTCTGATTAAATCATAAAGTTGATTTAAATATATGAATATTGGAGGTATCTTGAGGAGAATGGCAATCTAAAATTTAGAGTAAATTTAAATTTCATGTTGAATATTGGCAATTTTTTAGTCTGGGCTTGTAGAAAAAGAGAACTCGTAGTTATGTCTGAATTCTCTTATAATTCTTGCCTTCTTGTTTTGGTACTTCCAATTATTTCAGGTAACAGTAGAACCCTCAGAAGAACCTTTGTTTCCTTCAGATGAATTGTATGGCATAGTTGGCGAGCAGCTTAAAAGAAATTTTGATGTCAAAGAGGTAAACATTTCTAAAAATGATTCTAAAAGATTGTGCCCAACCAGATCCTTGCAGATATGGTTGCATACAGGATATCCATGGGACTGCTTAATGTTCTCGATATAGGAGGCTAATCTCAAGAAAATCATATGAATTATGGAAATTTGCTTCATTTGAGAATTTTAGAGCCCAACATAACACATCATGGTACAAAACTGATTGTTTTAAATATAGTTTATGAAACAAAGCCAGACTCACGCTTGCAGATCAGCAAATTAATCATGTCTTTTGGCAATTCTTACATTTTGTTTGTCTTAAAACATTTATGTCTTGATCTGAAAAAAACTCGGCTGAAGCATAAAATCAAACAAGTGATTAGCCAGGAAACAAACATGCATCCTAGTTTATATATCACTTAAACTACCATCAGTAAGCCAAGAAACCTTAGTTTCAATCTGTGTTTACTGAATCAAAAATAATCCAATTTCCAAATTAAGGAATTTAGACTAGTATAAAATGGAACTCTACTTACGACTGTGTCAGTAGCTAGATGCTGCATCTGACTTTTCTCATTATTGTATTTCTAGCTTAGTTTTTCCATTTAGGAATAACGATTAATAACATTGAGAACAGAAATACTGCCATATGTGTTCCATCTATCTTTAACAGGCCTCTGCTGCTCCTGCTCTTTTTCAAGAGGCCAAGTTCACAACTCTTTACTACCAATTCTTGTCAAATCTGTTGACACAATTAATCAAGTCTTGAAGTGGCAGGTAATACGATTAGATACACATTTCAGCTTCAATTTTCTAAAGACCAAATTAAACAAACTGCTGCTCATGGTCACAGAGTAAACTTGACAGAGTGGTGCAAGGTCTTTAAGTGCGCAAACCTAATATTTAGTCATTGATTGCAAGTGTAGGCTAGGAGTATTGCTGTACCTGGGAGTAGTAGCAACTTCAGAATATTAATGTAGTCTTTGCTTGCTTCCAAGGACATATGTTTTGAGCAATGCTTTTAGGTTACACTGAGTTTTAATTTAAGGGAGATATACTGTAGTTTTTTAGAACAATCAAAAGCATTTTGCTCAAAATGATGAGAAGTAAATATGTTGGCAGATCAACAACATTTTGTTTTACTGCAGTTATAATTTTTAGAAGATAATTTAGCAGTCACTTTAATATTCTGGTTCTTTAGAAGCAATTAGATTTGTAATGAAAAATAAAACATTGATCTCTTTTTTAAAAAACATTGCTAAGAACGGCAGGACTAGGCTACCATTATTGTTTCTGTAATATTTTAATTTCCTACTACAAAAGATTTTCAGTTGTACAAGAGACAAGTCACCTGAATTTTTACAACCATGTTTAATTACAAACATACATGAATTTAATTTATATAATATCTATATAGTTTTGTTAAATCTTTATAGTTGAAATTGAAATGTGAAAACCATTCTAAGCCAGCAATATTAAACATAGGACAGATAAAATAAGAGGACACTACACGGACAATAATACATTGATATTTATTACAATAAGATGAGTTGTTAATAATAAATGTATCTCTCTTTTCTCTTAACTTAAGGTCATTGCTAGAATTGTTGACGGAAGCAAATTTGATGAATTTAAAGCTTTATATGGGGATACATTAGTTACAGGTATTATTTTTAAATGAAAAAGGAAACTATTCTACAACTTCATGCTTTGATTTAATTTATCTTTCCAATTTTTAAAAAACTTGTATTGATTCCATAGAAAACATATTAATTTATTAATTCATGTAGTAATAGATTTATCACTTCAATACAAGAACTCAAGGCCAGGGATCCGCAATCCCTGGTCTGTGGACTGGCACTGGGCCACAGCATGACACCAAACAAGCAAAGCCCCATCTGCGGGATGCAGGTAGCACGTGAAACTACGCCACCTCCCGTCCACGGAAAACCTCTCTTCATGGAACTGGTCCCTGGTGCCCAAAAGGTTGGGGGCTGGTGCTATCGGCAATGTATTATCTCTACGTAGTAAAAATGTTATGGAAAATTACATATTTAACTAACATTTAAATGTAAATGTTAGTTAAATATGTAATTTGCTATGATTAACATTAACAGTAAATGGTTTGGTGCCAGGAATTTCACACTGAACAATCATCAAAAGCTTTTTGGAACAATCAAATTTTTACAAGCTTTCTGAGAATCATCCCCTTCCAAAGAGGGGATGCCCCATTGTAACTCCTTCCTTTGAATTTTGGGATATGACCTTTAGCAAGCTCCAGAATTATCCAATTTGGATGGACAGACTCTACCTGGGAAAGATAGTCTCTCAGAGATTGAGGCCCCAAGCTTGACAACTAGCAAGCAAAGTCTTGAGTTGCCTTTGGAAACACACTACCGGTAGTAACCAGTGTAACTCTCAAAGAGGTATAATGTACTGCTATTGGCTGGCAGGCCACTGCATTTTCAACCAACTGCAGTTTCTGGTTTATCATCAAGGACATCTGTAAACGCTCCAGTCATCCATTTGCAAGATGACCAGATAGGAGTAGCTGACCTCATGCATTCTGTTCCAAGTAATGACACAACTGAAGCTGGGCAGGGCCCTTCTTGCCACACTTTTCATCTGCTTTTCTAGGAAGAGCTGTGATTTCAGAAGGCCCCTAAGATCTGCTTTCTCTTCAGGGAGCACAACTCACTTGGGAGTAAAATCAACAGGCTTCTGAGTTAACATCAATATCCTGCAGTAGTAAATTTGCTAGTTCTTAAATTGTCACATTTTTTAGTTTGTTCCAGCAAAAGCAATTGCTAGGGCTATTGCTATGATAAATATTATTATGACTGCAAAATGATTTTTTTAAATGTTTTGTGCTACACATCTTTTTTCATTAAAGACTGGGAACTTAAGTTTAAAGCCTTTCACAGACAGTTGATAAGAGTATGGTGTTCTCATGATTTTTTTTCTCTTTTCTTTCAGGATTTGCTCGGCTGTTTGGTTACCCAGTTGGAATAATTGGCAACAATGGTGTTCTTTTTTCAGAATCAGCAAAGAAGGCAAGTGTAGACATCTGTTATTGAAGCTTCTCCCTATTTTTGTAGCCAAGAATCAAAATGCACACCAGAGACTACAATCCATAGTGGCTGATTAATATTAGATAAGACATCTGATAGCCCAGGGTTGGTACCAGAGGCATGCTATGCAAATAGTTTACTGTACTCTTTTGAAATCTTTTTTTCTCCAGTCTCTCTGATCTGCAATGATAAATGAAAGAAGAAAAAATAAAACAATTACTGAAGGAAATTTCTCCTTTGTCTGACCCTTTTCAATTACCAGTGCAGTCGTATTGCTTCAATATGTAGAAAAGCAAAGAGCTTTCTCTCTTGAAACCTCCTTCTTCCCACATTGTAGGGGGGGTGGGTGGGAAGAAAAAGGCAACCAATTTTTGTAGACAAGTTTTCTTTTGCCTGACTCTGTTATTAGTGCTATGGTTTTATGGAGTACTTTAGCCCAGAGCAGAGAAATTTGGGATGGTGACTTGAAAAGCACTTGGAATGGATGGGTGGTACAAAGCTGAAATGTGCTTTTGGAACCTGACCTTTGTTGCCCACTAGGATGCCTGTGGTGCTGTTCTCTAAACATTGACCCCCTTTTTCAGATAAAGAAATTGACACTTTGATTACCCAACCATTTACTCCATCCCTCTGTTCAGTGGAAGGAGAGCTGAGGTTTGACAGTGCATGCTAGATGGCTTTGACAGCAGTTTCTCTCCCTCCCTCCCCCCCCTCTCTCTCTTTCTCCCTCTATACCCGTCCTTCTCTCTTCCTGCCCCTCTCTCTCTTACACACATACAGACTGCTACTGAATGCCAGGGACAGATGTGATCTGCAGGAAATAATATATAGCTGTGCATGTGAAGTTTAGGGAAGTGATTGCGGTATATCTGATAAGTGGATGATTGGGGGTATGTAGGATTTATGAGTGGGTAAATGGATGCCTTGGCCTAAAAGAAAGGGGGTGAGATGAAAGGGCTTCAGGGGAGCAGAGATTGCTGGCAGAAATGCTGGAACTATGATATTGGCAGAGCCTGGGAGCAAACTGGAATCTGCCCTCAAGGCCAGATTATCAGATGCTGGTGTTGAATGACAGCTTGCTCTGCATTAAATCCTGCTTGTGTTACCAACATCTGGTTTGGTCTTCAGGGGTTAGTTCCCCTCTTGCAAATGTGTCCATTGGGTTTCATGTTTGGCACCATCTGAGACTGGAGGGGATGGGAGGGGTGAGGTGGTAACTGTCACCTGTCTATGTATTCTGAAGATAAATGGGTATTTACTGTATCTGTCTGGGTTGAAGTTGGATTTGCTGCTGCTGTACTCTCCTCCCTGCCCAGCACCATCTCTGTCTAAGCTGCTGGATTCTATCACTTGCACTAGACACTTGGTGACATCATGTCTGGGGTGTCTCAGGAGTTTGTGGCAACCATGGACCCATCCCAAGTCATTGTGGGCCTGTCATTATTAAAGCTCTTTTTCGAGATCTGTTTCTTGAGTCAGGGCAGACAAACTGCTTTGGAGGGCATTGTCATCAGTCCATTGCCATGGTTGATCACTCTCTGATTTTTGGCTTCCTGGCGTCACTCTACTTTGCAGTGGATGGTAGATTGCTCATCCCGGGTATCTGAAGGACCTGGATGGAAATCTCACCGAAAACTCTTTCTTTGTGGGTATCACAGGATTTGATTCTCTTTCTTCTTGCTTAACTTCTATATTAACTGAGTGAAGTCATCTGTTGGTTTTGAATCAGGTATCATCAATATGTTAATGGACCATTAATAATGTACATCTTGACCCTAGACCAGCCAAGTGATGCTATTGAAGTCTTAGCCCTGTGTCTGGAGGCTGTGCAGACCTGAATTGGATACAACAGACTCAATCCTGTTCAAATTCAAGTGGTTAGATTTGTTGGCCCTTTTAGTTTGGGAGATATTCCATTTTTTGTTTTTGATAGGGTTATACTTTGCCATGGAATTCTGATAATGAGTGTTTTTTGGTGTTCAGCTTTATATCTGCTGTTCATAAATAACACCAATGTAGTTGAAGAAGATGAAGATGATTCAATTTTTTTAGAGATAGAATATAACCTAATGACTGAATAATTAAGCTCTTTCTGTTTCTCATATTCTCTCCCCATCCAATCCAATTTGCAATATATGGGATTCATTGTAGAGCTTACTTTTGAGAATTGTAATGTAGATTACTGTATGTAAATTGTGTGCTTCGAACTTCTACAGGTGCTGAGCAGTTGTAGCTTGTTATTAAGCTTTTCTCGATATACCTGCTGCAGTACTTTTTCAGTACTTTTTATAACAATGTTACTATTTCTAGGATTAAGTACAGTAGCAAAATGTTACCTCAGTTACTATCATTTGCTATTTTATCACATCATGTGTTAAATCCTGCTACAATCTAGTTTAGCAGTTATTAGGGAATGAGTAATTGCTCCATGGATCGGCTTTATAAGAAAGTAAGTCAATGTTACATAGAAAAAGTTTTGTTTTAAACATGATTTCATAGTTTGAGGGATAAAGCCATTTACAAGAGTATTTCACTTGGGAAAATAGGTAACATAGATTCAAATTCAAGATCATGGCTTCTATTCATTTATTTATACATATATACTGTAGTTACTTGTTGACAAGTATAGAGAGTACTGTACATTTCAAAAATGCAATGCTTTGTTCCAATTTTTTTAAAACATAAGCTTTAGAAGAACTGCTTTATGATCATACAATGATATTAGCAGCAGATAGTATTGTATTATTTAACAATTATTTCTCAGTAGGCCAACTATCATTTTTTTCTTATCTTTACAGTGCACACATTTTATTCAGCTTTGTTGTCAGAGAAATATTCCCATTATATTTTTACAAAACATCACAGGTAATAAGTGATTATCATAGTCTATGAAGCTGAATTTCAGGACAATAAATATTTGAGCAAATAATTATATCTTTATTTTTAAATAAGTGTGTAATAGTAACAAATTAATTCCTGCTCATTATTTCTAACAACCTTATTTGAGTTTTGGGAATATTATCAGGTGTTTACTAATTGAATTATTGTTGCTGTATTTAGTTATTATTCATTTATAAAGTATTTTTCAAACTAAGTTATACTCTGGTTGAATTTCTTTCTGGTGGCCGACAATTTACTTGGATAATTATGATTTAGCAATAATAGAGTAATTCCCTTAACTAATAATTAAATAATTATGAAACAGGTTGTATTAGTTAAGATGTAGGTCTAGAAAATGGGAAACTGTGAATTCTAGTCCTGCCTTAGGCATGAAGTTAGCTGTTGACTTTAGGCCAGTCATTCTCTCTCAACCAAACCCAGCTCACGGGACTGTTTTTGTGGGGAAAATAAGAGGAGGTAGAAATGTTATGTATGTTTGTTTTCAGGAGTTACTTATAAGGCAATAAATGAAGGATAAAAGTCTAGCAAATAAATAATATCAGCTAAAAGCCTACAAAGCATCTAACATGTTAGCTGAATCAATTAAAATAATAAATAAAATGAAGTTTTACAGTCTCATTTGTTTTGTTTTTCTAATGGTAATGCAAGCTATTTTCAAATATCCTTGTTAATAGTCTTAACTCTTTCTCCAATTAGGCTTCATGGTTGGTAAGGATTATGAAGCTGGTGGTATAGCAAAAGATGGAGCCAAGATGGTTACTGCTGTAGCATGTGCCAATGTCCCTAAAATAACAGTTATTATCGGAGGCTCCTATGGTGCTGGAAATTATGGGATGTGTGGAAGAGCATATAGGTAAGTATGTACTTCAGCCATAGTATTATAGATGTTGGGAATGTGTCTACAACATGTAAAAAATTTGTTTTTAATGTAGAAGAAAGTATTGATTTAAAATACCTATGTGAATGAATTGTTTAATTCAAGGATAGCACTGGACTGCATATAGCTGAATGTGCTATAGATCTCACTGAATAAATCTTTCGGTAGTTCCTGTTTAATGCGATACACATAGTATTGTCCCCTATTATGGAACAAAAAATAAAATACATTTTGTTTACCATATGGGCTGAAAAGACCATTGATAATTTTGAAGGATAGTGAGGGATCTAGGAAGGTTTTACTAGTGTTCATATTATGCAGATAACACCCTTTCCCTCTCTGTCCCCTCAATCATAGAAAGTGAAGGAATGAATTTGTAAAACACACTGTAGAGATTTTTATTCTATATTTGTATTTTTGTATTGCATTTTTCAGTCCAAGATTTCTTTTTATGTGGCCGAACGCTCGGATCTCTGTGATGGGAGGAGAACAAGCTGCAACTGTTTTAGCTACAGTAGCCAGGGACCAAAAAGCAAGGGAAGGGAAACAGGTACTGTCCACTGCTTTTAATATTTTGAAATACTTTAGGAGGAAATGGTCATAATGCTGTATTTGGTGCCATCACTTCCCTCTATTTTCTTGCAATAAAGTTACCTTCTCTGATTGTATTCATTCAGTATGATCTCAGCTGAAGTTGTACTGGAGTGGGATTCATACTTATAATAGCTTAGAATAGTACTTCCACTATAGCTTGCATTTTCAGAACCTACAGATTAATATACAATAGTAAAATTAATGATACAAAGGAGTCTAAACTATTTAATTAGTGAAATTGTTGTACTTGTGTTTTATAAGCCTAGCACAGTGGTGACGAACTATGGCATGCGTGCCAGAGGAAGCACTCATAGCCCTCTCTGTGGGCACGTGTGCCATGCCCCGGAGATGGCAACCGTCCCTCTTGAACCAGCTACCCACTAACTCACTGAGGTCCAACGTGGCTGGATGCATCCCAGCATGGCTGGTTTCCCTCCCCCCACTGTCCCATCCCTCCTGGCTGTCCAGCTCAGAGGCGGCTTGTCTGAACTGCTGGTGGCGGGCTGCAGAGCCCCAGAGGGTGCCAGTTGAGGGACTGGCAGGCTGTGGCTGCTGACGGACACTGTCGGCCCCCATGCGCTGGCTGGCCTCTGTGTGTGGGGGCCGATGGTGTCAGGCAGCAGCCGCCCTGGCCCCTGCCTCGCCTTGCCCTGTGACAATGGCACCCCGGCCCTGCCTCGCCTTGCCTTGTTTCACCCTGCAGGACAAGCCTCCTGCCCACCGCCCCACCTGCCAGAGACCCCCTGGATCTCCCCCAACCCTGCCCGGCCCCCACAGGCATCCCTCCCCATGAACAACATCAAGGTGACCACGCCTACCTTGGCCACACCAACCCAGTGGGCCATGACCACTACAGCCACGCTCACCCAGTGGGTAACGCCCACCTGGCACTTGGCGATACATTAGTGGGTTTTGGGTTGCAGTTTGGGCACTCGGTCTCTAAAAGGTTTGCCACCACTGGCCTAGCACAATAAACAAACTGTTGAAATTAATGTTATTCTCATGTGGAACCTAACTGAAGTAAATTGTTGATATCTCATTTTTATAACCAAGAGGAAAACAGTTTTCCAAAACATTGCATTGTAAAAATCTTTATCATTTACATAGTTTAAGAAACTATTTTCTTAAATTTTGATACTTATTTCTGTAAAAGAAATGCCATTAACATTAGTGCAGTTTGGAGCACATTTAAAGGGAAATCCCACTGAATTAAACAGAAGTCCAAATGCACCCAGGATTATTGATTAGACATTTAATGTATATTATCTCTTAGAACAGGATGTCGAGTGGTAGCGCAGAAAATTGCCAGAGTTTCTATTCCTTTTAATGATCTTTTGTAGTTTTCTGAAGAGGAAGAAAAAGCTCTGAAAAAGCCAATTATTCAGAGATTTGACGAAGAAGGAAACCCGTATTATTCTAGTGCACGGTATGTATAGATGAGGGTGACATCTTTTTCTTTATATGTGTTACGGCTTAAAGATAATTTTTAAGGGTGGCTGGAAAAGGAAGCCAGACAGCCAGCTAGCCTAAGCCTTCTGAATGTTGGAAAAGCTGAAGAGACGATATTTATCTTGTCCATTGGTTAAGATTGATCTTGTAACTAAATGGAATGGAATGTGGGGAAAAATGAAGACAGTGCGCAAAGAGATGCTGCCAAGGGAACAGTCAGCTAAGAGACAGCATGACAGAGCAAGAAGCTCAGAAGAGACCCTCCCTTGTTTCTTGGGTGGGTAAGGAGAAGGGGGAGACGTGTGCTTTCAGACTTGGAAGATTCTGTCAATATAGCATTACAGTAAAGAAGAATTAGTTCATCTGATTGCTCAGCAGGCTCAGGGGGTTATTAGGAGCTTGTGGACTAGCACTTGCCACTCCTGGCTGTGGTGAAAATGCTCTGAATCAGAGAGCATGGGGGTTTCTAAGCATGTTCCTTTGTCAGCTGTTACATGCCCATGCTCATTGCTTTTTCGATCTCTCTGTTTCTCTTTCTAAAGATAATATCTCTCCAAATTGTCCTAGGGGTACATGGAATGTTGTCAATAGAAGCTTACTAAATATTTGTTCTGAACATTTTCTGAATATGGCTTTCCTTTCACACACATGAACATCCCCCTATGAACCATAGTTATATTAGGAGGATATATCCTGCTAATCTGGTATACATGTTATAGCAGGGGTGTCAAACTCGCAACATCACATGACGTGTTGTGATGTATTGCGACTTTTGTTCCATTGCCAGCAATGGGGTGGGCGTGGTTTCGGCATGACGCATCCAGCCCGCAGGCTGGCAGGTTGACACCCCTGTGTTATAGTGATAGAAACTGGGAAAGCATGAGTTCTAGTCCCACCTTAGGCCTGAGGCCAGCTAGGTGACCCCCATCATGCTTTCTCAGCCCTAGGAAGAAAGCAATGGCAAACCACTTCTAAAAGACTTGTCCATACTGTTGTCAAGAGTCAAGAATGATGGACAGGTATCCCTCCTCCCAAATGCAAAAATACGAAAATAAGTCATTGAACAAGTAGTTTTATATGTATGTACAGGATGCCTGTAGCTTTATAATTTAAATTATAAAATGTAGCTTTTTAACAATAGAAGAGCTGCTTTTATGCTTTTTATTTTGAAAAAAAAATTCGACATAAATTATATTTCACTTTATATACGTGACATTTGCTCTGGAGCTGCATTTCCTTATCAAATGTGCCAGGCTAGAAATTTTCATATGCAAAGGTCTTAATTATCAGGCATCATTAGACTACTTTTTAATGAGCTAGATTAATCTTCTTAGAGAATTCTAAAAGGAGTTTAATTAGTTTACCTTGTTACAAATGTCATGAGCCATTTTCTCCTGAGTTTTTGTTGCTTTTCTTTGCCGAAGTTGTGCTGTGAATGTTTTACAAGGAGAGATATGATTCATATTCTCATCATGGGACTTAATAGGTTGTTTAATAATTAATGCTCTGTCCCACTACTGAAGATGGGCTTTTACTAAACAAAGAGAAAGCTAATGTGACGTGGAGAAAGCAATCTTTATTCTACAAAAAAAAAATCTTTCAAGCTATCAATAAAGTCTCCGCTTCCCTTAACAAAATTGTGTTTTGCAGGTTTAAAGATTGGAAAATTCTCCCTCAGCATGAGACAGTATTTACAGTATATTTATATTCCATCTTTCCATATAAACAAGCCTGTCAGGGTAGTTAAATAATACAATAAAAAACAACAAGAACAGTAAATTAAAAATGATGCAGTTTAAAATAATTGAAAAAGCTGTACAACCATAAAAACTGAAATCATTCTTACAATAGTTCAGAAGGCCCTGGTTGAAAAGCTTTATCAATATGATTTTAAAGGAGGAGAGAAGGAGAAGAAATGTAATTCCCAAGAGAATGTGTTCTCTAGTTGGCTGACACAAGGAAAGACCTTCTCTACGTGACTAATGGACTAATGTTATCCTGTTCTCTGCACAATCCAGACAAAATCAATCCAGACTCTTCAAAATTCAAACTACCTTCAAAGTTTCCAGACAAAGATATCACTTGCTCATCCATAAACAAAAAAAATAACATACTCTCAAGCTATTTATTTGATTTTTAGAGGTTTTATAATTCAGTCAAAAGTTGTACATCCAATGTTTGTCAAAGACGATTTACCATGTTCAATGTTTTTAATCCTTTTCTTTTTTTTGTATTCAATAAAATTATTTAAAAATTAAAAAAAAGTTGTACATCCAAGAATTATCAGCAGCCTTTGACTTTAAAGTACTATTTGCTTGACATACTAAATGTCAAACAATGTACTAATAAAGAAACATTCATTCTTTTTTCCTACCTTCAATTCAACTACATTTATTCCAATTAAAGCAGGGGTCCCCAACCCCCGGTCCGTGGACCAATACCAGGCCATGGCATGCCAGCAACCAGTCCACACAAACAAGGAAAGCCCCATTTGCAGGATGCAGGCCGCACAGAAAACTATGCCTCCTCTGGTCCACAGAAAAACCTCTCTCCACATAACCAGTCCCTGGTGCCCAAAAGGTTGGGGACCTCTGAATTAAAGTACCCGATGTGCCTAAAACTCAGGCAGTCAATGTTCATTTTTTTTCTGTAACATGTGAATCAGTTATTAACAGTGACGCGTTTCCAGTATGTCACTGCAAAAGACTAAAAGGTAAATGCAGAAGAACTAGACTGAAGTAATAAGAAAAGGGGGAGAGGATTACATAACTTTTAAATGTTCATGACATGTAATTCTATCAGACAATTCATACTGGAAGTGCAATGACAAAGTTGAAGCAGAGCTTACATTTAGCAAGTTTTAAGTCAGCTATGAATGAATTTGTACACAATGAAGCTCAGCTGAAAGTGAACTGCATGTTTGCTATACAATCAGAATGTGGTTATGATACTGTTTTAAAAATCCAGTTTTCCTCTAATTATTTGTTTTTGTGACATATGTTTCAGATTGTGGGATGATGGAATCATTGATCCAGCTGATACAAGATTTGTTTTGGGCCTTAGCCTCAGTGCTGCTTTCAATGCACCCAGCAAGAAGACAGACTTTGGCATATTCAGAATGTGATATGAAAAGTTTACCAGTTGTACTTTAAATAAAAAAATCAAATGGTCTAACATAATCAAGTAACAAAATAAAGATTTGTACAGTAATGCAGTTGGGTTTAATTTTCATGGATCTTAAAAATAATTATTTTATTAAACCAGGCTCTAACCCAGTTAAATAGATACAGCTGTCAGTATTTGTAATTCATTCGATCTCTGAAAATCAGATCCATCAATTCACATTAAATGTATTATATCAATAAAACAAAAAACACCCTGCCCCCCTTTAATTTTATGTCTTTTGAAGGAGGATAGGCTGTTTTTGTTTTTTTGTTCTAAGCAGAGAAAGGAAGGAATGAAAATAAAATACAATGGACATTAAATATTGTTTAAACAATTTCAGTTTCTACTGCATAAATCACATTATTGAGGGTTTTTAAACAGTTCAAAGGCTAAGAGTGCTTACTTTTCAACAGAGCAGCTTTTGGTGTCTGATTTAGAAATATCTTTTCAAGAAGACATAACAATATGAAGGGATAACAGTCATGGCAAGACAGATCCAAATAGATGAATTCACAATTTTAGGAACCTAATAAACATTAATAATAATTTATGTTAATCCTATATTCAGCCTTTTAAAAAAACATTGCTAATTTTTACAAGATTTTTGAAAAATTAATCCAGAAAGTTATTTTTTCTTGAGAACAGAATTCAAACTTTAATTGCAGGAATGTTATCACATTCTCCCAGAGGACCGGGTATATAGTTAGGGACAGTTCTGAATCCAAATGGTTATCTTGCTTTCCAGTTCGAAGCAACAACTCCGAATTCCTCTAGTTGGTATGGCACTCTGCCATTTCCTGTAATATAGTAACTTTAAAAATGGTGCATGTGTTACTGGGTTTGCTGTACCAAATTCTATTGGCAGAGGGTGAGATAGGGGTTGCTGATAGAGGTCTAGCTAAGCAATTTGTTTCAGGAACCAGAGAGACGTGTGCTGGCTATTTCCATTACACTTTATTTAGTTTGGGTTCTGGTTATTTGAGATAACACCTTTTTCTATATGATGGTCTCTTCCTTCCATCCTCTCTTCCTGCTCCTTAGTATGATCATTTAAGAAAGCTGGCTTACAGATGTCTTAGGGATGGTATTATGGTTACCTAGATGAGGCCATTAATGCAATTGGCATCTCTCTTGTAATTTGAACTGCATTTGGTGATACCATTAACAAGCCTTGAAACCACACTTTTAAAACAGATGTTTTTCTTTGTGTTAATAGTTTTCAATATTTTCTTTTCAGATTTCTGGTTTTAATTTTGGTTTCAGTGTTTTTATTGTAAATCAATAAGATAGCTTTGAAGTTACTGTAATTATGGGCATACAATGTGTTTACTAAAACAGTAATGTACCTTGCAAGCAGCTTACTAAAATGACATAAAAATGCAATATTTGTGGGATGATATACCAGCTTAGTCAGTTTTCTATAATTACTTTGTAGAAGTTTCTAAGTACATTTCTGAGTATTTATTTATTTATATTTCATGTTTCTAGACTGCCCGTCACCTTCAAGGAGGGGTTTTAATTGTCCTCTGACATCCTAGCTACATGGATGGGAAATTATGGGAATATCATTCTAACATAAACTTTCAATGGTGTATAAATGCATTCTAACATACAGTATATAGTTATTTATTTATTTATCAAATTTATACAACCATTCATCTCACCCAAGGAGACTATGGGTAGTACACAATAGATAAAACAGCTCAGATCTGGCATTGTAACCAGGTCTTTTCAAAGGAACCTTAAGGGATGGGGCCAATCTAATTTCAGGAGGAAGGAGGTTCCATAATGCAGGCATCACAGCAAAAAAGGTATGTCTTCTGGGACTCATCAGATGTAGGTTCCTAGCCAGTGGTGGGATTCAAATATGTGAACAACCAGTTCTCTGTATGGGTGTTGCTTCTGGAAGTCCATTCTGGGCCTGGGCAACAAAGTAGCTACTGGTTCTGCCGAACTGGTGCGAACCGGCTCAATCCCACCACTGTTCCTAGTCAATGGAATCCATGACAAGCTCTAATGGGTTGGACTTATATAACTGGGGAGAGATGGTCCCTCAGTCAGGTCCCATGCCATGAAAGACTTTAAAGGTTAAAACTAGCACTTGAATTGGACTCAGAAACAAACTGGCAACCAATGTAGCTTGTGGAGCAGAAAGTATAACATGATGCTCTAGGAGCACACATAATTGTCTGCATCACTGCATTCTGTACCAGCTGAAGCTTCCAAATACTCTTCAAGGGGAGACCCATATAGAGAGCATTGCAGTAATCCAATCTGGAGGTGACTAGGACTCAAACAATGTTTGATTATATACTGAAATCAATCAATGAAATCAAGTTTCATTCATGTGGGCTTTTTCAAACTGTGTTCTTTAGAGTCTTAGAGTTCCACCTGAATTTGATGGGATCTGGGAGATGCTAAGGATAAAATAAAAATGCACTCAAATGCATCAATTTCTGTCACTAGAGTTTTTCTTCTTGATCATGTATTCTAAGATTTTTTAAAATTGATTCCACAAACTGAAAAAGTTTCAAAATTCCTCTGCAAATGTAGTTATATTTGACCCCTTTCTTTACGGAAATTACATGTATGATTATATGTTTATTGATTTGGACATCAGCACATGTTCAGAATTCATTGTAGAAATAATGTAAGATGATCTGGGTTTCCTGTTCAAATGCTGTTAGGCAGCTCCTCTTTGCTACTTCTCTTTCCTTTTTTGCTTTCTCTGTCCTATTTTCAGGTTCTTTTTTGAGTGTTACTCTCAGTTTTAAAAGATACAGTTAAGTCACACTATTTTATGATTTAAGAATTTTTTGCTGTCTGCCCAGTTTAGCTGGCTTTGGAATACCCTCCCCAGAGAGGTAAACTTGGCACCAACCTATTCTCTTTTTAGTAACAAGAAAGGTCATTTTTATTCTCCCAGAGTTTTGCTGCTGTGATTTTTTTTTAACTTTCCACTGTTATTATCTCTTTATTGCCTTTTAGTCCTCATTTTTATGCATCTTTTATATAATTGCAATGTACATTTTACCTGATGTAAATTAATGCTTTAATTGCTGATTTTTATTGTAAGCCATTTAAAAAAATAAAAATAAATGGTTATTCCTTATTTTAATAAAGAAATTAACTGAATTTGGACTTCTGGTTCCGGATTGCGGCGCCTCTAGCTGCACGGGGAGACTCATCTCCTCGTCCGGCTAGCTTCCCTCCGTCGGTAGACCCCGGCGGGGGTCAAAAGTCACGCCTGGAGGGCGCGACTACCGTCGATGAGGCTATGCTCAGCTGCAGAGGAGCGGTGGCTCCTCTAGCTGTCCGAGCTGACTCTGAGGGCCAACGGAGCAGAAGACCGGCCATAAAATGGCCGTTCACCTAGCCGCACCAACCGCAAGTCACAAGAACAACTAAGCATGAAGAACTACCGTGGTGAATCCAGGTGAGACCTTTCCTTCCCTCGCTATCCTGATCTTTTCTGCAAGAGTTTTTATTTTCCCTTATTAAGAAAGCGGCGGCTGCCTATATGTGGAAAGAAGAGCCAAAAATAAAAGGATTAATTTTTGTGTGTGTGGTTGTTTTTTTTTTAAACTATCTTACTATTTGATTGCTGTGGAGTGAATTTCAGGGGAAAAGAAGGGAAAAAGAGACATTGTTACTTTCCTTTTTAAATTTGATAATATAGAAGATAGTTTTTGTTGATTTTTTTTAAAAAAGAAAAAGAGAAAACTTTCCTTTTTTGTTCTTTTTTAACTTTCTCTAACTTGATTAACTTGGGGGAAAAAGAAAAAAAAGAAGAAAAAGACTTTATAGTCCACTGAGGACATCTGGTGGTGAAAAAGCAGAATTTCAACTGTACTTCTCCCTGTTATTTGGGGTGGATTGGATTTATGTGATAAGAAAAGAGAAAAAAATAACTGGACAGCTGGGTGGTGAAGCTGGCTATTAGACTTTTGGAGGCGGATATTTGTGAATTTTCCTTAAGTAGTCTCTAATAAAGGAATAGGCAAATCTACCACCAAAATGGCTGAAAGTTATCCTCATCTTGACTATGATTTAATACTGGAAAAAAATTAGAAGTTAGAGAAGATTTTAAAACTTATTGGAAATCTTGGAGAAAATCCAAAGATGCCACCTTGGAATCTCATATTGATCCTTTAATAATGAATCAAGTTATGGAACAAGGAATAATAGAAGATGAACAGAATAATTCTGAACAGACCTACTTACAACTTAAAGAGACAGAGACACTATTCTTACAATCTAATTGTGAACCTGCATCAAGAGAAAATGTGGAAACCACTGAATCAACCAATGCTATGCATTACCTACAACTGATGGACAATTTTGATGACCAAGAAATAACTGTAATTGACCCAATTCAATTACCAAAAATAACAAAGATTGACACCCAGACACAACTTTTCGGAAATTACAATAAAAAGGACAGGGAAAGAAAATTTGTTCAGTTTGAACCTGTTAGGAAGCCTCGTAATCAAATCTTGAGGTTTGATAATCGGAGAGCCTTACTATGGGAACCAAATTGGCATAGAAAGAAAGCTAGAGTCAGGTTCAAGCGTGATACAAAATGTTATTTGACGGGTTAAAAAGGCTTAGAAATTGTGTCTGATTTAACGATGTATGAAGGATGTAAATGTATTGTTACTATGGTTGACAATTATTTGAGGGAGTCAATCCTTTTAGAGGACAAAAAGACTTTATAGAAGTAGACTGACGAAATGATTGAATATCTCTAGTAAAAAAAAAGGAAAAAAGAAAGAGAATATGTCTGATTTAATTAGGAATGAAAGATGAGAATTGCTTGATATTATAATTGACAAGTATTTGAAGATATAAACTTATTAAGGCCTTAAAAAGATTCTTTTTTTATAGATGTAGATTGATGAAATGATAGAATATATTAAAAAAGAACTGTATTTGTTGGACCTATATTATTATTTTAAATATGATAACTATGTCGTAATAGAGAGAGAGAAAGAGTTATTTGTGATAAGGGAAAAAAAATCTGTCTCAATGAACGATTGTGTATCAAGGTTACCTGAAATCACAACTATATACTTACTAAAATGTAGTTGGAGTATGACAATTGTAATGAGTACAGCCTAAAAACAGGATATAGATTATAATTGCATGTGTTTGATGACTTTTGTAATTGTATAAATTTTAATAAGCAATACTATATTCAATTTGAGCTATATTTATATGACCTTGTCCTTCAATGATTGGACATCCTGATCACTATGTTGTGTCTTAAGCTTTTGGGGAAAGATGGGAAAAATCAGTAAATACTTACTGAGATAGAGGAGTTGCTCGGACATTACCCCTGAACTGCATCTGAAGAGGGATGAGAGGGAAGAAAGAGTGAAGGAGGGGAGAAGGAAGTAGGAAGGTTGGAGGAGAAGAGGAGAAGTGGAGAGAAAGGGAAGGAGAGGGGTGGGAAGAAGGAAGTAGGAAGAGAAGAAAGGGAGAAAGGGATGCAGTGAAAGGGGAAATGGGCGAGCAACACCAAAAGTTACGCGTAGGTATTTACCTCATTTCATTAAAAGTACTATATATATGAATATAAAAGAACGTATGGTAACACCTTATAAATATCATGGTATATATATCGGGGAGAGTTTGGAATGAAATTGACAAAGTCTTAAAATAGCAGAATAACAGAAATTTATGATAGAAATGGAATATATTAAATTTATATGTTTTTGGTTTTTTGTTTTGTGTGGGAGAGGGAAATAGAAAGATGAAAGTGAATGTATTAGGTTGAGCTGTTTATGTATGTTTTTATCTTGGAATTTTTGTTCACCCAATCACCATGGTGTGTTTTAAGCACCTATTGTTAAAATCATAAAATCAATAAAATATTTTTCAAAAAAAAAAAGAAATTAACTGAATTGGGAGAAGCTGATTAATGAAGCAAAATGTTCCATCTCCAATATGATAGATTACTAAGTAAATATGAAAATTATCTGAGATTTCTTTCCTAAAAATGGTGTGGATGAATGATTAAAATGCACACTAAATTTTACCAGGTGTGTGTGTGTGCATGCGTGTATATGTGTGTGTGTGTGTGTGTAGTAGTAGTAGTAGTAGTACATCTACATCAGGCTATTCAGTGAGGGGACAATTTCCAGATATTTTTGATGCCCTTATTATACCATATTATTATACAAATTAGAATTTTATAACAATTGTACATATACAGTATGTACATATACATGTTTGTGTGCATGTATATATGCACATTAATTATGGATGCTGACTCACTACTCAATACTGCATGGAATTGCATGTAATTCTTGAGCTAAAAAGGTTGCTTTCCATTAGATTAGAAGGTGAAAAGTGAAATAAAACCACATTTCTCTATGTAGTGATGACATTTCAGCCCAAATCTCCAGGTCACATCTTACAATACTTTTATGTGAATCATAAAAACCATGGAAGGGGTGACATCAATGTAATTAATGCCCAAGAATTCAAATAAGATATTTGAAGCATTTCTAAGTGATTTTGGCAGGTAGCACTGACAGCCAGAAGGCTGTCTCTATTGACTGGCACTGGAAACCAGTTTGAGATCCAGCAAAATCAAGCATATAGAACTCATATATTACTTTTGTAAATCATCCATAGGCAATGAAGACAAAGTGGACTGGATCTAAATAATAATCAAGCATAATTATTGGCTTAATCATGGGTTGCTAATTGGCTGAGTTCACACTTCAACTACTTAAACAAACCATTATTTACAAACCAAAATGGAGAGGTTCACAATCAATACACAAAATGACAGTATACTTTGTTTTTGGCTAGGTATGCGAGTGAATCTGGCAATTCAATATGTGGTGCCTAAAACCAATATTGTTCTAAGTTTTTGTTGAGAAATGGCTAGCTAATTTATTTCATAGCTCCTCTTGTATTTTGTTTTCTTTACCCTCTCAGGCTTCTGTCTGCCCTGAAGGAAATTAAGATCCTTGCCTAACTCATCCGTCAGATTTCCCCCCCCCATCACCGCCCACTTCCACCGGTACCCGCTGGTAGACTGACGTATCACAGTGCAATAAGCTTTGTCAACAGGTGACTAACAATCCATATAAAGACTAGTCCGCGAAGCTGAGCTTCATTTCAGAACCATGGAGAGCTCTCGCTTCTTCGCCCTGCTAGGAGCCGCTTTATTGTTGCTTGCGGGAGTCCACAGTCAGGAAGAAGGCGAACTTCAACCCCGAGCTTTGGATCTTTATTCCACCATGGAGGAAACGTCCCACGAAAAGGAGTTGGTATGTTTTCCAGCGAGAAAGCGTCTGAATGGGCGGGTGGGGCTATAAGTGATCTCGGCAGTGTCCTTTACTATTTTCCGATGTTACCAAACTGCCTAGCCATTGAGTCCTCATGTTTTGCTTCAGGTATCATGAGACGCAGCTTTTGGAAAACTTAAAGGCGTTCTTAGGAGGGTGATATGCTGAATAGGAAGAAAAAGTTGGAATCAAACAGAAGCTTGAAAAGTAACTTAAATGAGAGAATCAGGTCTACAACCTCTTAGTGCCCACCGTTCCCAATTGCCTGTGAGAGGCTGGTCTAGCTTTCTCTTAGATTGTCAAGTGCTTTGCCTCCCACTCTGTATTCAGCCTCCTCGGGCTGCTTGATCTATTACTAATAGGATGGTTTATGTATCTGCAGATTGAAGCACTGCAGGAAGTCCTGGAGAAGCTGAAAAGCAAACGGCTCCCACATTATGAGAAGAAGTATGGTCAAGTTCCCATGGTAAGTGTTTTCTGATTCCAAGTCAGAAAAATTATTTTTAAAACAGCACATTCCCCAGAGCAGAATTAGGTTCATAGGAAGTTGACTCTGATTGAGAAAAGAACTTTTCTCTAGAAAACCGCCAATAAAAATGAAACTTTTTCACCCCATTGTCTTTATTAATCCCCAAATTATCAACATAAGGCTTGCATGTTCTGCCTTCCCTCATGTCAAACCTTTGGTGTCCTGCTTGAAAAAACTGAAATAACACTTTACAAAAGCTCTATTCCCTTCTTTTCCTTTCTAATATTCTAAAGCTGCAAATATTTATTCTGTTTTTTGGGATTAAATCCCATGCACTGGATTGTATTGTAAATACGTCTACTTGAAGGAATGTCAGTGCAGCTTAATCAGTCCCAAACATGATGATATTTATGCTTTACATTTATTTGAGAGGAAGTTTGTTTAAATGAAATAACACCTATTTCTAGTAGACACACTTAGATTTCTGCACTTAGATTATTAGTATTCTTTGCATATATTTTAGGCTATTACTTAAATTGAAATGCTTCTGAGACTAAAGTTGAAAAGAATCTGAATGAAATACTTGTCATTCATTTACAGAAGGAATTAGATTCCTTTTCACCAACTATTTTTTTCTAATTAAATATTAGAATAAGGTTGAAAAGGAAAATAAACCTTATTATCAGTGATGGTTCACATTAGTGGAGTTGAGGGTTTTGGTGTCTCCTATTTTGAATTTTTGGCAAAGAAATTATGTCTAGGTTAAAAAGATAATTGATGACATCCAACCATGGTTATAATATTTTTTTTAAAAAATCAATATTTCTAGACATATTGTTTCTGGACTTTTTTGTGAAGTTTAGAGAACAGATATTTTAAGCAATTTTTATAAAAATTTCAGTGATGATACAGAAAGTCAAATGAAATCTTTTCTCTAATTAATTCATCTGAACTGTTACAATACAGAAATATAGCTGTATGCAAACCTCACATGTAGACTTTGTATTTTTGCAGAAAATTTTCATTTATGATATTTTTTTCCTCTGGTCCAATGTGGTTTCTCTCTTGATCTAATTATTGGTTGCTGTCAATAACAGTGTGATGCAGGAGAGCAGTGTGCAGTGAGAAAAGGTGCCAGGATTGGAAAACTCTGTGACTGTCCCAGAGGAACATCTTGCAATACTTTTCTCTTGAAGTGCTTGTAAAGTGAAGTCCCTCCCTCAACCTCTGGAGAGAACAGAAAAGCATCCATTGCCTTGTCTGAAGAATTAATCTTGAGTTATGGATGCAGGTGTGTGGGGTGGAGAATGCTCTGTATTCATCACATACTAAGAAGTGGGTGATGGGAGGGAAACAGCTGTAAGGGTGATGTGAACTATTGCTTTTAGGATTTCTTCTAGCCATTTCTTTTTACTGGTAGTTTCCTTCTTTGTTCCTGTCCTATTTTTTCCCATATGTGTACATCGGTGTTCAAAGAATAAATTGATATTTTCAAAAACTTTATTTTTGAATGTAAATGCTATCCATGAAAACTGTCTCTAGAAAATTCATTTATTTATTTTCCCTCAAATACAAATACAAGAATACAAATACAATAAGAAATTAGAGAACAAATTGAAAAGTTAAATCAAATTAACAGTATGTAGGAATAATTCAAAGATTCAAACATTTTAAAAATATACACAAATATCCCTTTCACAACAGGTATGGGCAGATATATCAATTGTAGGTAAACAATAGCACTATTTCAAAAACACTCTACTAAACAATTCTTTCATCTCAGTTTGGTAGTAACTTCAACCCAATACCTCCAGCTTTCTCCTGGCAATCATATTGTTTAAATAAATAGCAGAGGAAGTGACTTAGATCTTGTCTCCTAGGGTCTTTTGAGACTAAGACAGAAAGAAAAGCTATGAATATTTTTCCTTGACAAAATATGTAATGAAATTCATGATGTTTCTTTCAGAAAGAGGAGTATAATATGCAATTAATAATTGTAATTCAAATATATGTCAAATAATGACACCCTGACCAAGTCATCAGCACATGTCTGCTTCCTGATGACTAAGTATAAAGGTATGAGACAAGTCTTTATTGATATTATACTTGTCTGATTAGTGTATATATTGAAGGATATTGCAAATACCTACTTCAAATTCAAATTTATGAATGTTCGTCATCAGTTTTGTCTATTAATAGACCTTGAACATTGCCATATAGTATTGTTTGAGGACCAGTGCACATATCAGTGCTTCCAAGCAGCATTATTGTTATATTAATTTGTATGTGGAGTCTTTGTCAGGATCGAGAAGAATTTGGCTTAGCATCAGAAACTACAAAAACACAAGAAATGAAAGCATTAAGAAATCTTTGAGGAGGCCAAGAACTGCCATTTTCTAAAGTTACAAAAAATGAAGAAATAAAAAACACTTTCAATTTTGAGATATTACTTCCATAATCTGATATTGAAGAAAAATATAAACCTATACCATGTATATGCTTTTTCTTTTGAGACAATAACCCATTTATTTATGTATACAATTCAGCTCTGTTATAAAGGTTTTAAGAAACCTGAAGCAGATTTACATCAGTACGTTTTTACAATATGCGTATATCAAACAATGTGAATGGATATTTATAAAGGAAAGATTCTAAATCTGTTAGTTCTATAACAATGTATCCGTCAAACTTGCAAATATTTTTCAGTAATGTCCTATTGTCTTTTACTAAACTATTTGATCATTAATAAAATCATTGTTACAAGGTCCATTTCAATGTAGTATTTTCTTTTTCTTTTTTTGACTATCTCCAGATCTTTTGGGATAAATATGTTTAAGCTTCTTGATTGAAGTGATTCTTTTTTTATCAGCACTAATGTATGCATGAATGGACATGTGCATTGTGATGTTAAAACTGGGACAAGGCATTCATCTGACTGGGTAGAAGACAGGGTATAAATAAAAGAATAAATACTTGTGGCAGTTGGGCAAGTTAGATATTTAGAGTGTTTCTGATACATTACTTTGGATGTACTTTGTCAAAAATAAATAAATATTACCATAGAACCACAAAGTTGGTATGAGCCATTTTGGCAATCAAATCCAATCTCATATTTTATGCAGAAATTATTAAAGCATCTATAATGAATAGTTGACTAGCCTCTTTTTAAACATATTGATTAAAAAAGAACCCACTATCCTTTCAGTCTCCCAAAACAATATTCTTTTTTTTAAAAAAGGGGATTATGGGGACAAGAAATATGGATATTAGATCCAAAATATTGGTAGCTATGTGGTCCTTGAGATAGATGATTCTCTTTGAATTAAAGGCATCCTTGTGGGACTTGTGGGATTGAAGGGGTGCAGGCCTACATGTTGTATGAAATTCCAAGAATTCCAGAACCATGTAGTCAACTTTAGACCAATTTGCAGTACTGAAGGTTGAGTATGGAGATAATGTGAACCAATTGTGAATGTGTGAATTAGATTTGATTTTAGTGCAAAGGGCAGGCTTTTACAAGCTATTTTGCCTTGGCATCAAATCATAATATCTTTTCAAATCACAGTTATATTGTATTCCATTATATTAGTCAAAATATGTTCTAATTTTGTACTCATTATCGCTGGGAGAACTTGAAAGCTTCACTTCCAAGAAGCCTAATATCCATTTTAAAAAGAGTTTTGGGATTGGATATAAACATGAATTTAAAGAGTGATAGACAGGTATTTTTAGATATTGTTTTATACTGATTTGGGTCAGTAAGTGCTTAGTATTCATTTTAAAAAAACATTAAAATGATACTTTTCTTATGAACTCACCTATTAATTGGGATTAGAATGGTATCTCCTTTGCTGTAATAAGGAAGTTTCAGTTACCGGGTAAGTGACTGAGCATGGAGATGGTTCTCATTATCTATACAAGCACAGGACAAATCATAGAAGTATACGGTAATCCCAATGCTCATGAATCATAAAGATTAAGCAGCTTTTGAACTAATTCTAATATTTCAAAATTCTTACAAATGGGAGCTTATGGATTATCTCTAATGTTAAATGAATATATTTATGCAAGATCATTTTTTCTCTCTTTCTCTCATACCCTATTCTTCATGAGTCTCAAATCTGCCTCTGAGAATTCCATAACTTTCCAGATCAGATGTTATACAGTAATGAATATTTTTGGATGTTACAATACCATTCATTCACAGACATTATTGGAACTGCTTAAATGCTTAAAGAAAATTAACTGGCAGACCTGAGGCCAACATGTGTTTCTTTTGCATACATGACATGTTTTCTGAGTTTACATTACACTGAGTTCCTGTCCTGTAGTATAATTGAACAATTGTACTTAATAAAGAAAAAAGTACTAGTTTGCCCTTTACATTGTGCTTATTCTCTCTTATGCAAAAATACTAAATGATAAAATTATGAACAACAAATAGGCAACTAATGTTTTATTTGTCTTCATGTATAAAGTTACACAAAGATAGACAAATCAAGCCATTAATTTCAATGTGAACGAAAGGTGAATTAGTACGAGTTAAACCAAATCAAAGTCTGTGTTGCAAGGAATGCAGTTACTGAAAAGTGACACAAACAAACAATTCTTGTCTGAAGCACCTCGACTTATATCCATTTTCTTGGTGGTTTTCATTTACAGTAAGTTGGCCATCATATACATGAAGCCATGTACTTTCTTGAATAAATCTGATGTTCTCAATAATATATCTTAGGATATGAGTTAGGAAGAGGTGCTTTTCATTTATAATTGACCAATTAATTAGCTCATTAAACATTACCAGAAGATGAATTAAATTTATGAATTAGGTTGCAAATTAGGAAGCTGGAATAAAATTTATATGGAAGAAATATATATCTATATGAAATAGTCATCTGAAAAGTATTTGAATGCGAGCATTTCCACCCCACTCTCTAATTTCTTGACAGGATTGATTTAGACCCTCTGCAGTTTATATTCTTTCTTTTTCAGGAAAAAGACTGTATGTCACCCAACAAAATGACTTAGACTGTGATGAGACATAATTGGATGACTTAAGCCTTTTATTGTTAATTCAATCTAGGATGTGCAAGCGTCTTGAGTCAGCAGTCTAACAGATAATAACATTCTCTATCAGCAGGTGTGACAATAGTATCTTGCATTTATGTGTATTTAGATGCTGAAAGGATAAGCATTCTTTCAATAAAATGCCTATGAAAAGTTAACTGGGGTAGCTTAAAGTATCATTGTATTTTCAAAAATATCCAGGAATATACAATTCTGAAGACTTAAGCCAACAATTAAGAATTGTGGTTCGGAATGGGACAACTTGCCGCAGCCAATTTGCCGTGGCCAACTTACCAGGGACAACGTGCTGCAGGACAATTCAGCAATTTAATGTAATTATTTTAATTTAATTTTTGTCATTCACATTTCATTTTGTCCCTCCTTTTGCATCCTTTCTTTAATGTTTCTGTTCCACTGTCTCTTTGACATTATGTAACTTTTGTCCCTCGGCAACTTGTCCTGCGGCCAGTTCACTGTGGTAAATTGTCCCATGGCAAGTTGACTGTGGCGAGATGGAGCCAGCAGGTGGAAGATGAAGAGACACTTTACTTTCCTCTCCCCAAAATATTTTGGGTTTTGCATAACTGGTCTGCTCTCCTGCTACTCCTCGGTTATGGAGTACTTTCCTGCTTCTACCATCTATCTTGGAAGAAGGGAAATGCTTGGTTTGACTTCTTCCCATTTATTTATTTATTTTATTTTATTTATCAAATTTCTATACCGCCCCTCTCCCGAAGGACTCGGGGCGGTGTACAGCCTAAAATTTAAAAAACATATAAATATACAAAATTTAAAATAATTAAAAATGAATTAAATAATTTGGCCAAAATCCCATTTAAAACCCAAAACATACAAAACTTAAAATCTTAAAAAATACTCAGTCCCCCTAAAACATTTTGACCCTATTGGAACCGAAGCTTCTATGCCAGGCCGGCCTGTCGGAAAAGGAATGTTTTTAGTTCCCGACGGAAGGTGCGTAAATCTGTTATTATACGGAGTTCGGGGGGGAGCTCGTTCCATAACGTGGGAGCTCCCACAGAGAAGGCTCTCCCCCTGGGGGTCGCCAGCCGGCACTGTCTGGCCGACAGCTCCCTGAGGATGCCCTCTCTGTGGGAGCGTACCGGACGGCAGGAGGTATTTGCTGGCAGTAGACGGTCCTGTAAGTATCCGGGTCCAATGCCATGGAGCGCTTTAAAAGTGGTCACTAACACCTTGAACCGCACCAGTCACTGGCTTATGTGACTGATAGACATCTCACAGCCTGAGTACCTACTTGTCTGTAAACTTAGCGTAATAGCTGCTAATTATGAAGAAGAGGAGGAACTCTGTACCATCACGTCCTGATTCTAATAGTTTTGGTGATGCCTGACTATTAAAAAGCTCTCCTGTGGCTCAAAGATTAAAAAGCTATATTTTTCAAATTAAATGTATAAAAAATAAGAAAAGGTTAAAAATAAAATTTCCTCTTAGCCTTAGATACTCAGGTGTCAAGACATTCAGTGCTGATATAAAAACACAGACTGCATAGAAAACATAAATCTTCCATAGAGTGGTGGAAGGGAGAAGTAAGATTGTTAAAGCAGACCATGATTAAATTTGGCTTCCTCTTCTTTGGAAGCACTCTGATGCAATGAGGTTCCATGTTGCATAACAATGTAATATAAATTGTCATGCAGAAAGAACATTAATTCTAATATAAACCTTGCAGTAATTTTTGCAAGGTTTACATTAGAATTAATGTTCTTTCTGCTTGGCATGGTTCCCATTCCAGTCTCTCTCCTTCTTCTCCAGAGACCCACTTTTGCCTTCCCTAGAGATCCCTCTAGCCAGGATTTCCTTCAGACCTCCTTCCTATAAATCTTTTGCCATTCTTTCTCTAGACCAAATCTTTTTCATTGGGTGTGACTGGCTATTGGAGGAATTTCTTTGGAGTTTGTTTGAACAAGATTTTGTTGTTTTTGTTGTTTTTTCCAAAATGACTAATTTGGTTTCTCTCTAGTTGAAAAGAGGGAGCTTTGGAGCATTCTGTTTATATGTGGATATCTAAAGTCTTTATTATCAACTTTCCTGCTTGTTGGTCCAGCACCTGAAATTTATGGATTGGGAAGTCTGTCAATTGGCATACTAGGGTCTTGCTGATGTCAACAAAGCTTATGCATGATATATAGATACAGATACATATACAGATATGCTTTATACTAAGCATGTATATTTGCCTAATGGTTATAAAAGGATATCATTTATTTGCTTTGTCAGAATTAACTAGACAAATATTGCTGGATCCACAATTTACCGGTAGTAGGAAACATAGGATTCATTAACACTTATGTCATAAGATGTGGACAACAATATCTATGTATTAAATGATGAATCTTTTAAGGCAATGTCTGAAATATTGTGCCCAAGTTCAGTTTTCAAAAAGTGGAATCAAGAATAAAACAGGTTAGATCAAAACTCTGCTTGCCAATGCAATAAACTTAATAAATACAGTACATATGCTAATTGATGCAGTACTTTACCCCCTCACATCTAAGACATCAAAGCAGGCATCTTGAGATAGATCAGATAATTCAGCAAACTGTTTGTCACCACTATAAGAAGCTGAGAAACTGGATATGAAGGCCCATAACAATCTTCCACTGTTGTAGCCCACCAACTTTTATCAATGTGTACTGCTTCTGATTTTGAAAGTAGTCTATCACCCACATAAATAAACCTTTGTGGTTAATCCCATGTGTGCATATATGATTTTAAAAAGTAACTTAAATTGGTAAGCCATTATACAGTGTGGCAGCCAAATACAGTTAACTATGTGCTATATGGATAAGCATTTATTCTTGTCCATCTTGTCCAGTATCTAGGATTATGAAAGTAGACAAATCTATCCAGTGCTTAATTTTTTCTACCCAATAAAATCCTCTATAATCTCCCCTCTAAATGTTGTAATCTTTTCTTGTAGGATATGTGATTTAGTCCCTGTATATTTTTGGCTGCCTTTTAAAAAAAAATCCTTTGCAGATCAACAGAACCCTTTTTTATGAAGTGGTGACCAAAGCTGTATGCATGTCCTACTATGGTCATAATTTTATATGCAATTTTATAAAAATGCTACCATACCGCAGGTTCATTTTTATATCTTTCATGGAATTTCTTTTTTTTTTCATAACTGTATACTCTGAGTTCACATTTTCATTCAATCATCAATTTCAGCTTCAAGAACTTTTCCAGATCAATGACTGCCTCTCAATCTGAATATAAAATTAAAATTCCTTGCCTTACAACAAATTCCTCAAATAATTATACAATGTGGACTATTTCAGAAGTATCCCAAATTTAAGTGCTCTTTAGATTAGCAATCCATAGCAAAATATGCTGCTCTAATTTTTAAAATAGGTTTTTAAGGGATATTTTTATAGGGTTCTCTTTCCCCCTGGCAATTAATGCATTTCTGAAGCAAGCTCTCCATAAAGAGGAAATAAGTACACTTCCTTGAATATTATGTACAGTTCTGAGGAATATAGGAAATTTTCAAATAAATTTTCAAACTAGATAGTTTGTGAGACTAGTTGGTGGAACCACAAACTAAACCCTTTGGAGCAAGAGTCTGAATTTGTTTAACTTAAAAAGAGAAACTTAGAAGATTTGAAGATTGATAGCAATATTCAAATAGCTGAAAGAATATCAAACTGCTGATATGATCTCTATTGTTGCAGAATATAGGATATGGAATATGTATTTAAGTTACAAGAAGCTGGTTTCAACTGAATTAACCATAAGGACATTTTCTCAGTAGAACCAAGTATTCAGAAAAGTAGCAAGCTCTTCTTCACTATTGTGCATATTCAACAGAGGCTAGACAACTAACTGATACTTTTAATGGGATTCCTGCAGGATTCAGTGGCCTAATGATCCCTTCTGATCATATAATGCAATGACCAAAACACACACAGCATATCCATCCTGTATAATTTAATTCAAATTATAAGAACAGATTTATAATGTGCTGTAGCTGTTGCAGGTATTTGGCAAACACCATGGGTAAAGGTCCCATCACCATGAGTAATGGTGTCAATTTTCCCTTCTGTGACAATTGATTAACTTTTCAATGATTGCACGTCTTCCATTTTCCATCTCCTGATCTACAAGGCATTAAATGGAGAATAAAGGATTACCAAGTCTCCAAAGATTCTTAGTTTTACAAGTAAAGTCTTTAGGTACCATTAAACTATTCTTGCAACTCTGTTATTAGATTATGCATTGAAATCCTACACATATTTATTAGCTGACTGAAAATAGTAGGGGTTGTTGCCAGGTAAGTTATCAGTTGTATGACAACACAAACAAGTTGACTGTTCAAAAATGTTTTGCTGTATACTATAACTCAAAGTAAATAGGACATAAAATTATCTACAATTTTCATTATGTTCTCAGTTTCACACTTCAGAGTATTAGACTGTCATTTTTTTGCCAGATAGAAACACTTCTTTCTATTTTAAGATATTATTCACTCCTTTCCTGATGGATTAAAAATAGTTTATATTTTTTTCTTCAGCATATCTGAGAAGTGACAGTTTCTGAAGCTTTCAAAAGCAATGTCTGAAATATTTTAATAGGCTTAGAGATGACCAAAGAAGGAGATACATCTGCACCATCAAACATTTCCTACTTCTATACTTATTGTGATTGTTTTTTTTACAAAGTAAAACAGTATAATGGTGCAATCACATTTACTTGGAAGCAATTACAGGTAGTCCTCGACTTACAACAGTTCATTTAGTGGCCGTTCAAAGTTACGATACTGAAAAAAGCGACTTATTACGGGACCGTCTTCTGCCACATACTTCCCTTCGACCGGTGAGAGCACACAGGGTCGGCCTCCTCTGGGTCCCGTCAGCGAAACAATGCCGTCAGGCGGGTCCTAGGGGGAGGGCCTTCTCTGTTGTGGCGCCCACCCTCTGGAACCAACTGCCCCCTGAAGTCCGCGTTTCCCCCACTCTCCCGGCCTTCCGGAAGAATCTAAAAACTTATCTATGCCGGCAGGCCTGGGGATGACTGTGATTGCGTGTGAATTATGAATGTGTTCGGGGGTTTTTTAAACGTTTTGTAGATTGCTTTTTGATTTTAAACTCTGTGATGTTCTTTTGTTTATGTTGTTAGCCGCTCCGAGTCCTTTGGAGAGGAGCGGCATAAAAATTTAATTAAAATAAATAAAATAAATAACATAAATTTTTCACCCTTACAACTGTTGCAGCATCCCACGGTCACATGATCAAAATTGGCAACTGACTCATATTTCTGACGGTTGCCGTGTCCCAGGGTCATGTGACCACCTTTTGTGACCTTTTAACAAGCAAAGTCAATGGGGAAGCCAGACTCACTTAACAACCATGTTATGAGCTTAACAACTGCATTGATTCACTTAACAACTGTGTTAAGAAAATTTGTAAAATGGGGCAAATTCACTTAACAAATGTCTCATTTAGCAACAGAAGTGTTGGGCTTAGTTGTGGTCGTAAGTTGAGGACTACCTATATTTTTACGTTTATTGGGATTTATTTCCAAGAACAGGAAATATAGACAGAGCTTGTTGTGTCCGGAGCCTGCAAAAGCAGGCTCGGGACGTTGCATTGGTCCCGGGCATTCCAAAAGCTGTCCAGACAGAGTGGCGCCGGCCTTGTGTGCATGCGCAAGGTGAGAAAATGCTCTGTTCCTATTGGTTGACACTGTCCGGGTTTCTGGCCATATAAAAAGGCCTGCGTGCCTTTTGCTTTTGCTTGGTTGTTGTAGAAGGAGAATAAAGTGTTTGTTCAGCATCGCCATGGGTCTTCATCATTCGCCCGCGAACGAAGTACACAACAGAGCTTGTGATAAAATAATCATTTAGGGCATGAGGAATGGGCAACCTGAGCCCTTGGTCTAATCATGTTTCCACTGTTTCTTCAGTAAAGGCAAACGTAGGACAGCAATCTGAAATAAAAGAATAACAGGGGAAATATCCTTCCCCAACTTTGCATCCTAAGTTGCCAAGAGGAAAAAAGACAATCGGTTATACAGTAGTTCTTTTATGTCTATTGGAAAAATCTTTGAAAAAAACCCTGATTATTTTTTGCAAGACAGCTAGACAAGCTCTATTTTTGCGGTTCAGAAACACTGTCTACTCTGAAAGATTAATTTCTGGAAAATGGTAGCTATATGGACAGGTTCCTGAAGAAAAATGGATCATTCTGGAATGCTCCAGAATATTTTATCTCCAGGTTTTGAATTTGAATTTTGCATGCAACTAGTTTTTAGTCTATTCCTAAATTGTAATATTACAGGACTGGTTCAGCTTGAGATGCAACGTGTTTCACGATAGATGCCATGCCACTAATAAAACAGACTTAATAATGGAATATGCACGTCTATTTAGGCACCACAGAAAGTGTCCACAACTAATTGGAGTATATATGTGGGAGTAAATAGTCATGTGAGTAGCTTGGCTTAAAGCCTTGTAAGGCTTCCTATATCTTTGTGAGCACCTACGTATGTAAGATAATTAACAACCAGTTGTGTAGCTGCACTCTGAGCCCTCTGCAATGTCTAGACTGCCTCACATGGAACACATAAATTAGAATAATCTAATCCTGAGGATATCTGTACATTAATCATTGAAGCTAAGTCTCTCTCCTCCAAGTAGGGAGGCACATGATTTATTAGTCAAAGCAGATAAAAGGCTTTTCATGCCACCAGTTTTGTGTGGCTACTGCACATCACAGAGATACTCCTAGACTGCACATCTGTTCCTAAGGGGGTGGGTAATCCCATTCAAGTAAGTCTTTGTCCTAAATCCTTGCCTCCATTTAGTTTCATATCATTTTATAACATCCATTTTTTTGGGGAACCTGGCATTGCTCAGAGTCCCTGGAGATATCAATAAACGTATTAATGCTTTGTAACAGCATGCAGCTATTAAATAATATGGGACACAAGATAGAAAATGATGGGACACCTAATATAATCTTCAGAGGATTAAGCAAAAGTCTCACAGTGTCTCACAGTGTGAGAGAAGAGCAAAATGGTGCTTCCAATTCCTTGCTATCCTCACTGCTCCAATATGATGTCAAAGTATTAAAAACTACTAAGAGATAAAAGCTATATGAACAAAACATCTGGGATTTTTTAGATATATCTTTTAGAACTGCTTCCCCCAATTTAGTGGCTTCCAGATGTACAATATGTGGCTAATGGTGACACTAATGGTGTCAGAACTGAGAAAGCTTCTTGGATGAGAAACAAAATGTTTTCAAGGGAAAAAAACTAAGAAATTGCAATTACCTTTTGAAAAGCACCTTTGGGACAACCATGACCTGGATGGTTGAGAATATCTATAGGCCCTAATGGTAACACTATATGATAAATTATGGAAGCTGAACTCCAGTATTGTACATCTGCAAGGTAACTGGTTTTGATTAAGGCTCTTGCCCAATACAGATATCATCCAAGCACTAGATTATTTCAGCTGATACAAGATGCCCCAAAGAAGAGAGGTGCATGCACTTTAGAAAGAAGAAATACAGCGTCCTCACACTTCTAAGCTGGGGATAAAGAGATCCAACTAATAACATTTGATCAGCAATATCCTTCAGGACTATCTAACTAAAAGAACACTATTAAGACTGTTGCCATTATTCACTCATTTATAACATTTATATAGCCACCCATCTTATAAAAAACTCTGGGTGTTTCCCAATCAAAAATTAAAATAACACAAGAACCATATTAAAATTATAAAAACTGAACACATAAAAACAAAAACCTGGTGCCAAGCCTAGCTTCCAATGTGCAATCACCTCATCTTATCCCAGCATTTGAAGGGAAAGTCAAGACTTTAATGCTTTGCAGGGTAGATATCTGTAGTATATGCTCTCTTCTATTGACAATCATGCACTACACACTGGACAAGCTGGTCAATTTCTGCTCAAATAAATGGTTGGAAATCTAATATCAGAAACGATTCTGTCCAAAATTTAGTAGGAAAATATTTTATTTCCTCAGGACTTTCACTTTGTACCATTGAGTACAAAACTTATAAAAAACAGTTTTACCATGAAATAGCTGAGCTAGGAGATTTACAGTGATACAGTTTCTCACTGATCAAATCTTCTAATCACACTATGTATGCTAATCAGCTTTGCAGTACATAAGTGTCTGCATCACATTTATCTATAGGTAATTTGGTCTCTCACCTCTGTTTTTTTTTACTTTTTACAGCTTTGGTAAGAATAAACTTGTTAGACTTTAAGATGCCTCAAGAATCTTTGTTGTTGATAGGTGAATGCATATCATACATCAGGCAACTGTTTTCTCTTTCTTTTATTTTAATGATTGCAAGGTAGAGTGTGTGATGATACACGTAAGATGAAAGAGCTAGCAATTGTTTCTAGACTCTTTTCCTTGCTTTTAATTGTTCTGAAACTGGACTTTCTGCTTTTGTGAGCTTTGCTGTACCCCAGGTTTGTTACAGAAAAGGTAATATTTGTGAGTCAGAAAACTTTGTTGTTTTATTATTGCAAATCATCCATGTCTCTGCTTCCATCTCCTGGTTCAATAAGAGATTAGCAGCAGTGATTGCAATGGACCTGCTCCTAAAATATCAGACAATCTCCATGGATATGAAATGGGTCAGTGTGGCAACTATGCAAGCTTTGTTGTTCACACAGTGTTTTCATATGGCAGGATAGTCCTTTTAGCATCTTTCACCAAGAGTTCACTAGGTCTCAGACATGAATGCTGGCTGGATGGCTTTGGGTTTTCTCCTAACTCAATCCACCTTACAGGATTGTTGTTGTTGTGGGGAAAATAGGTTGCAAGAGAATCAGATATACCTGCTGCCATGGGGGGGGATATCATCATCACCACAATCATCCCTGAAGAACAATACTTTCAAACATTGGAGGACAGTTACCTTTCCAATACCATGCACTGTTCCTTAGATAAAAAATAATAAAAGTAGTAGTAATAATAGTACAAAATAAGAAGGGATTGAAATGACAATTTGAACTTTTGACTTACATTGTTATGGCCTCAGACAATCTGCAGTCCATCCCAAAGTAATCAAGCAGCATTTATTATTGTTTTGCATTACTTATAATAAATGCATATTATTTAAAGTTGGAAGCATGCTGGTTGGAGAATTCTGGGAGCTGAAGTCCGTACATCTATAATGTTGAAAATTCTGGGAGCTGAAGTCCATTTATCTATAATGTTGAAAAACATTAGTTTTTCATCTTTCAATTGTGACTTTAAAAGGTGGAACACCAATGTAGAAAAAGCACCACATAACAAATATGAATGTATACTTGATGTAATCGTCCTCATGAAAATCATGAGGAGGGCTTCCGGTGGCTCCGTTGGCGTCGCCACAGCCTCCTTTGGAGGCTCCGTTCTTCTGGGTTTTGTAAAGCCGCAAAACAGCGAACATCGGCTGTTTTTTGCGGTGAAAAATCCCCCCTTCGGGCGAAGAAGGGATGAAGAGCATCGGGCGTGGGTTGAGCTCCTCTTTTAACCCCCTGAAAAAGTTTTCAGGGGGAAAGAGTGAGAGCTCCCCAGGCGCTCGAAGACGCTCCTGCCCAGGGACGCTTCTGTCTACAGACAGGAAAAGACGCCGCGACCATTCTCTGCTCAAGAAATTTTTTTTAAAAGAGACCTACATGCAGGCGGAGTGAACACAGGAGTTCTATATTGCAAGTAATCTTCTATATTTTACTTCTGACCACATATTTTTTCAATCATCATAATGTATCCAAGATGGCGATCGCTTTCACTGTAAAAAGAAAATCACGAGGAGACTGAACCTCTTCCTAGAAGTAGTTCCAAATAGATTTTAAACATGAGTTAAATAGAGTAGGAACACTTAACTTAAGATATTTTGATAATTGCTTTCTAAATTGATATTGTCAATTACATGTACCCTTACATGGATGGCAGATGTAATTGGAAACTGGGTAATGTTCCATGTATCTAGAAGCATCTCATTTTACTCACATATTCTAGAACCACATTTCTCATTTTTAACAACATTTTATTTATAATACAATTAAAAAAACATTGGATATAACGTGACATTCCAGTATATACATTCTTATCAAATTATTCCACATTTTACAATCGGTTCTTCATCTCTGAATATATATCTGAATTTTATATACAATACTTATTCTAAAATTATATCTATTTCTATCTTAACACTAGCCTATAATCCCAACTGTCCTCCTTGAATCCTTCCAGCAGTAAAATTTATCCCAGGTTTCGAAATAAACTGATCTAGATTTGTCTTTCAATACCATTGTGAGCCTGTCCATTTCCGCACATTGTAATATTTTATATAGTGTCTCTTCCTCTGTGGGAATTTCTTTGCTCTTCCATTTTTGCGTGAACGCAAGCCTAGCTGCAGTCAAGACATGTAACAGAAAATAGATTGTTCCCTTATTGTATTTTTCTGTGGTTATTCCCAACAGGAAAAGTTCAGGTTTTAACTCTAAGTCCAGTATTAATATATCTTTCAGCCATTTTCGTATCCTATTCCAATACTCACAAGCCTTTGGGCATTCCCACCACATATGGTAATATGATCCTATTGCTGTTTTACATTTCCAGCATAAAGGTGAGATATTTGGACCCATTTTGGCTAGCCTTGCGGGTGGGAAGTGCCATCTATAAAACATCTTGTAGAGATTTTCCTTGTACGAGGTAGCTAGAGTGAGTTTTCTATTCCTTTCCCACAATTCTTGCCAAATATGCAGATCGATACTGAAACCAAAATCCCTACTCCAAATTAGCATAGTCTCTTTGACCTGTTCTTCATACATTGCCTGATCTAAAAGAAAGTGATATATTTTTTTTAAATCATTTTATCCTCGGGCTCTAATAATATTTTGTCTAGTTCTGTTGGTTCTATTTTTATACCCCACTCTTTTTTGTCTTTCCTATATCTTGCTTGTAGTTGGAGGTATGCCCACCATTCTAATTCTATCCCTGCATCTTGAAGATTTTTCCTCGATTTTAATTCTCCTCTCTCGTCTAATATGTTTTTATAAGTTATCACATTCCCTAACTGGATATACCTTGGGTGTATATACATTTCTAATGTTGAAATCCAATTGGGAACTTGTCTATAATTCTGTTGCCAGATTTTGGTCCATTAATGCCCGTCTGATGTAGTGCCTCCGGAAGTACTGATGAACTTTATGTTTCTCGTCCCATAACATAGCATGCCATCCAGTCTGCATGTCATGACCTTCCAATTTTAATAATCTCCAGTTATCCAGCCGAATCCAATCCCGCACCCATAGTAAGATTGTAGATTGATAGTATTTTTCCAGGTCAGGGAGGCCAAGACCCCCCCTTTCCTTAGCATCCTGTAATAATTTTAATTTAATCCTTGCTTTTTTTTCCTTGCCAAATGAATTTAAGTATGGATTGGTTGAAATTTCGAAAGAATTCCTTTTATAATTTAATTGGTATACATTGAAATAGAAATAATATTTTAGGTAATACTTTCATTTTGATTACAGCAATTCTACCCATAAAAGAGAGCTGGAGGTTTGTCCAGGTATCCAAGTCCGTTTTAATCTGTTCCATTAATTTATCATAATTGTCTCTTTTTATTGTCACACACCTAGTTGTTAATTGTATCCCTAAGTATCTTAATTTCTTTGTGATCTGGATGCCTAATCTGTCAGCTAGTTCGTTTTTCTGTGTTCTAATCATATTCTTCACGAGCATTTTAGTTTTTTCCTTATTTATCTTTAGGCCTGCCATTTCACCATATTCACCCAGTACTTCCATTAGCCTTATCCCTGATTGTAATGGCTCTTCAATTATAAAAACAAGATCATTAGCAAAGGCTTGCAATTTGAAAGTTTCTCTCTTGATCTCTAATCCTTTAATCTGCTCATCTTTCCGAATCATTCTGTTTAGTACCTCCAGGGATAATATAAACAATAGTGGAGATAACGGACAACCTTGCCTCGTACCTTTTTGGATTTGAAAGCTTTTAGTAGTTTCTCCATTAGTTATCACTTTAGCTGCCTGTTTGGAATAAATTGCTTTGAATATGTTTATGAAATTCTCCCCAAAATCCATGTATTCCAATTGGTTAAACATAAAATCCCATTTCACATTGTCGAATGCTTTTTGTGCATCAAGAAAGATTAGTCGGGAGCCTTTCCGTGAGAGCTCCGGGACGGGGCCCGCGGGAAATTCAAATTTAAAAGTTACCGAAACAGCGAGGGGAAAAGAGGTCGGGACCGAAGAGGAACCACGGACCATCAGAACAAAGTGAGTCTTGTCCATGGAAGGTCCCGGGAAGCCACGGGCGGCGCCGCGGAAGCCGGCGGCGGCTGGGCGGCCGGGCGGCAGGCCCGGAAACGCCGCGCCGCAAACAAGCGAGGGAGAGCTGAAGAGCGGGCGATTAGAGAAGCGGCGGAGCAGGACGAAGACACCAGATCGCTGCTGGGGAGGCCTGCCGGCCTTAGGAAGACCCCTGGACGAGCTGGGCAGAGCCAGCAGGAGGAGAGCCGATGGGAGCAGGGAGAAGAAGGCCGACGACAGCGGTAAGACCAGTGGGGGGCCAATTAATGCATTGAGGGACGTGAGCCACGAGGAGAGCCCAGCAGCAGGGGGAGGACCCTCACAAGACCCCCAGAAGACCCCCCCAGACCCCGAAAAGGCTAGTGGTACTGCACCTGGGGGGAGGAAAAAGGGCCATCTGCGCAGACCCCAAGCCACAGATCTGCTCATCCTGCATCATCCCTGCCAGCACAGTAAAGCCTACTTGAAAACAAATAGCACCCCCTAGTGGACTAAAAAATTTGCTGTCAAAATATAAACTGTGAAAAGGAAGAATTTGACCCAACCTATCCTAGCAGCTTGACAATCTTGCACAGGAACAATTCCCCCACAACTCTTGGCATTAAGGGGTGGCTTTAAGGGTGGATAGGCCAACAGGAGGAGAAGCTCAAAATGGCCACCAAACGGACGAAACAGACCAAACTGCCACACCCGAAGGGAGCTGCACCCTCCCCGGCCCAGCCCTCCAATCTGCCAGGGAACACCCCACCCACCCACACCCCCCACACCCAACTGCAGGCCCTCAGACCCAAACGCCATCCCATGCCTTCACAACAGCACACATGATCCAAGAACTAAAAGAGACGATAGAGACACTAAATGAGATGATAGAGACGCTGGTTAAAAGGATGGATGGCATGGATAGAAAATTGGAAGAAATGGGCGCGAGGACGGAGAAAAGATGCATAGAAGCAGAACAGAAGATGGAGGAAAGATACAAAGACATAAAACGGATGCTGGCGGACCAAGGTAAAGACCTAGAGAGAAAGTGGGAAGAACAACGCAGAGCGACGGCCACTGACCTGGAACAAATGAAGGAGGCATTGCAAGCACACTACAAGAAAGGGATGGATGAAGTGGAGAACCGCATAGAGGGACAGATTGCAGAGGTGAAAAGAGAGGCTCAAGACCAGTCCACCATGATGCAATTCTGGCAAATGGCATTTGCAATCAGGTTCAGAGGGTGGAAAGAGACAACAAACGAAACCCAAGGAGGCCTGTTCAGGACCTTTGTAGGGGCCCTGGCGACATTCCTGGGTAAGAGCACCAATGAGATTGGGTGGCAATTCGAAAGAATCTACAGAGTTGGCGCATGGAGGTCAGTGAACAGGCATCAACCAAGGGACGTGGTCATCCACTTCGCAACACAGGGGCTCAGGAACCTCATCTCTGTCACTTCCTATAACAAGGCATTCTACATAGAGGAGCAGGAGGTGAAGGTACTGAAAGAGATCCCCCAGGCGATGCTGAGAGACAGAAAGGACTACAAATTCCTGATCAACGAACTGAGATCACATGCACTGCAATATCGATGGGAAACCCCAACAGGGGTGTCACTTTTCTATAGAAACAAGAGATATTACTTGACCTCGGTCCAGAAAGCCAAAGACTTCCTCGAAAAGGAACTGAAGTCGGGAAGCCCTCAACCCACCGCGAGAGAAGGTGCAGATGGACCACTGGAAAGCAGGAGGGATCGAGGCCAACGAGCAAGCCACGCAGAGGCACATACTGGGGCAGTGGCAAAGGAAAGGAATGGACCACCTCGAGATGCGATGGCACAGAGAGCAGAGGGCAACAAAAACAAGGAGGCAGAACAGTCTACAGAGGACAGGCTACCAGGCACCACTACCAAACACACAGACCAGCAGAGCGAGACCCCACAACCCAATATGAGCATCAATCCGGATATCATGGGAACGAGACCAAAGAAGACAACAAGAGAAATAACAGAAGTGGTCTTGCAAGAGTATCCTGCAACAGATAATGGCAACTAATTATTTGACTTGGAACGTGAACGGACTGAACTCCCCCCAGAAAAGGAGAAAAATACTCCACTACCTGAACCAAGGTAAAAGCGATATAATCTGCCTACAAGAAACACACATCAGAGCAGCAGACCAGAAATATCTGATCAACTACAAACTAGGCACGCACTTTGTGGCAGCGGCGCCAAGAAAAAAGAATGGGATTGTTATATATGTAAAGAAACATGTAATGGCTAAGCTAATAGAGTCTGACCCCCAAGGTAGATACCTGGCAATTGAAATAACACAAGAGGACAAGAAGATTCTAGTAATGGGCGTATATGCACCAAATCAGCAACAAGGCAAATTCTACAAAAAGCTACACAAGAAAGTAATACAACTTAACTACAGATCTTACATTATCATGGGCGACTGGAACGGGGTCATAGAGACTGCTCTAGACAAAAAAAGAACTGCACCTAATCCGCAAAAACACTCCAAGTTGCCTAAATCCTTCTTTGATATGAAGGAGGACCTCGAACTGACAGACATATGGAGGGAAAGGCACGGCAAAGAACAAGAATTCACCTTCTTCTCTGGCAGACATCAATCATTCTCCAGAATTGACTTTATATTAACTTCTAGCGACTTGCTAGTTTGTCTAAATGCGGTGAAAATCCTACCCAAGGTACTAACGTACCACAACCCTGTGAGGATGGAATTACGACACGGCTTGAAACAGAGGAGATCCTGGAGAATTAATGAAAACCTGTTTAGACACGAAGGAAGGATGACATGAAGGAATTCTTCAACATAAATATGAACAACGAAACACCGATAGAAATGATCTGGGACGCCAGCAAGGCGTACATGCGCGGGATCCTCATGGACATGAATAACAGGCACCGTCGCAAACAAGAACAAAAAAGAAAAGAGTTAGAAAATGAGATAAGTAAAAGGGAGCGGCTATTAATAAAGAGGCCAGAGGACAAAGTCATCAAAGAAGGAATCAAGATCTTAAGAAAGCAATTTGACATGTTGATGGCAGACCAAGTTGCAAGGAATATACAATATGCAAAACATAAGACATTCTGCAAGGCCAACAAACCGGGCCGCTGGCTAGCCTACATCATAAGAAAGAAACAGAAATCCCGCATAATTGAAAAGATAGAATACAAAGGCAAGGAAGAATTCCGACAAAAAACCATCAAGAAAGCCTTCACAGAGTTCTACTCGAGACTATATGCCGAGGAGATGACACAAGATAAAGAGATAGATGAGTTTCTACAAAACAAAAAGATACAGGCGATTACCGACACACAAAGAGAGGCCCTGAATGCCTTAATCACAAAGGAGGAAATACACTCAGCGATCACACAACTGAAAACAGGAAAATCGCCCAGGACGGATGGGATAACAGCGACCTACTACAAGCATCTCCAGGAAGAGATGTTAGAACCCCTCAGAAAGCTATTTGTCAACATTCAAGAAGGAGGCCAAGTCCCACCATCCTGGAAAACAGCCTACATCTCATTAATCCCAAAGGAGGGGAAAGACAACGCACAGCCCGCAAACTACAGACCCATCTCATTACTAAACACGGACTACAAAATCTTCACAAAAATTTTGGCCACTAGACTAATGACTGTACTACAAAAAACAATACACTCGGACCAAAGGGGATTTATACAAGGATGCCAGATGAAAAACAACGTGAGACAGCTGTTGAACATAATAGAGTACCTGCAAAGGCACAACCAGGTACCCGCCGCTCTTATGTTTGTGGATGCAGAAAAAGCTTTTGACAGACTGAATTGGCCGTTCCTGACGAACTTGGTCCGGAAGATGAAAATGGGAGTACAGTTTCTCAACTCCATAATGGCAATCTACCAGAAACAAACAGGCCAGATCATTGTCAATGGAGACTTAACGGACTCATTCAACATTGAGAGAGGCACGAGACAGGGCTGCCCGCTGTCACCCCTGCTATTTGTCCTAACGCTGGAGATTCTACTAAACAGGATAAGAGCGGCAGAAGACATACAGGGTATACGGATCAGACAACAAGATTACAGACTATGTGCCTTTGCAGACGACTTGCTGGTGACAATGTCGCAACCAGTACAGTCAGCAAAGAGATTGATGGAGATAATGGAAGACTATGGTAGGGTGTCAGGCTTCAAAGTAAACATATCAAAAACAAAGATGCTAGTCAAAAACCTAGACAACAAAGCAAGACAGGACTTGGAAAGAATAACGGGTTGCGAAATAATCAAGAAAGTTAAATACTTAGGAGTGGAGATAGAATCAACAAATGCGAAATTATACAAGAATAACTATGAGATGCTGTGGAACAAGATACAAGCAGACCTGGAAAGGTGGAAGACAGTACGACTATCCCTGCTGGGCAGGATAGCAGCAGTTAAGATGAACGTATTGCCAAGATTCCTATTTCTCTTTCAAATGCTACCCATACTCAAAAGGGATGTGGATTTGGACGACTGGCAGAAGGACATCAACAGATATATTTGGGATGGCAAGAGACTGAGGGTGAAACTAAAAATCATACAGGACACAAGGAAGAGAGGGGGACTAAAAATGCCTAATCTAAAGCTATACTACTATGCAGCGACGTTGGTGGCGGTGAGTGACTGGATCAATATGACGAATGATAGAATACTGAATGTTGAAGGGCATGGTCTACTATTTGGCTGGCACGCATACTTAGTATACGACAAAAAGGCAGACAGGAACTTCAAGGAGAACCCACTACGGATCCCATTGTTATGGGTCTGGAGGAAATATAAACACCTCCTACATGACAAGATTCCCATCTGGACAATCCCGGGACACGCAATAGGGGATACAAACACATCCCAAGGGCAAGAAGTGGTGCCCTACAGTAAACTTGTACTGGGAGAAGAAAATGGGTTCCTCTTGAAACCCCAAGCAACGCTAGCAAACAGAGGAATAGGAGGTACCTGGCTATCATATATACAACTGCAATCAAGGTGGCGTAAAGATAAGAAGAAGGGCTTCTCCCAGACCGACGAGAAACTAATTGAACAGATTAGAGAACAGGGGATCATGCACATCAAACGAGTGTACAGCATCCGGATAGAAATGGACTCTGAAACCGAACTAGTCAAGAGCTGTATGGTAAAGTGGGAACAAGACTTTGGGCATCCTATCACCATGGACACGTGGGAGAAAATTTGGGTGAGAAATGTAGAATTTACGAAATCGCAACACTTAAGGGAAAACTTCTACAAGATGTTCTATAGGTGGCACCTCAACCCGAAAAAACTATCGCTCATCTACCCAGACTCCCAGCCCAAATGCTGGAGGTGTGGGGACGGGGAAGCTACCTACTTTCATGTATGGTGGACATGCAGAAAAATCAGAGCCTTCTGGAGGAAGATATGGTGGACACTCCAAACCATTTTCACAAAGCGTATAGAATTTCTACCTCAGGTTTTTTTGTTAGGGATTACAAAGGATTTCACTACCTCAGAGACGAACTTATTTCTGAACTTGATTACAGCAGCAAGATTGTTGGTGGGACAATACTGGAAGAATCCAGAAATACTGCCTATTGAAGAATGGACTGTGAAAGTAACAAACTTGGCGGAAATGGCGAAAATATCAACATACTTGAAAGGTCGCTCCAATGAACAATATTTGACAGACTGGAAACAATGGATAGACTATATCCAAGAGAAACACCAATCAAACAAAATGCATCTGGCGTTTAGCTAAGGCTCGACGTGAGGAGGGAAGAATGTATAACAAATCAAACGTTTACAAAAACTAACACCTAATGTTGAATGTTTATGTTCTATGACTAATGCCTCTTAACACGATCTTATGTTTAATGTTGATTACTTTAATAATGAAAAAGCAGACTGAATTTTTTTACCCCAGGTTATTGAATTTCTACCTCAGGATCTTTTGCTAGGGATCATAAAAGATAAAATGTAACAGACTGAAAGTGAAGAGTAAAGAATATTTACCAAACCAGGCGTTTACAAAGATTAATACCTAGTGTTATATGTTGTGTTCTATGATGATTGCTTATTAATATGATCTTATGTTTAATGCTGAATACTTTAATATTGAAAAAGCGGACTGAATTTCTACCTCAGGTTATTGAATTACTACCTCAGGACCTATTGTTAGGGATCATACAGGGTTAAAAATGTAACAGGTGAATAGTAGAGGCTTGAAGTGAGGAGTGAAGAATGTTTACCTATTGTTGTATGTTATGTCCTACGATGATCGCTTCTTAATATGATCTTTTGCTTAATGATGATTACTTTAATAATGAAAAAGCAGACTGAATTTTTACCCCAGGTTATTGAATCTCTACCTCAGGATCTTTCGCTAGGGATCATAAAAGATAAAATATAACAGACATATAGTTGAGGCTGGAAGTGAGGAGTAAAGAATATTTACCAAACCAGACGTGTACAAAGATTAATACCTAGTGTTATATGTTGTGTACTACCTCAGGACCTAATGTTAGGGATCATAGGGGAAAAAAATGTAACAGGTGTATAATAGAGGATTGAAGTGAGGAGTTAAAAATGTTTACCAAACCAGTCGTCTACAAAGAATAATACGTAGTGTTGTATATCAGATGCTATGATGTTTGATGCATACAAAGATTTTATGTACAATGCTGATTGTTTTAATAAAGGAATTTTATATATATATATATAAAAAAGAAAGATTAGTCCCATTTGTTTTTCATTGTGAGCTTCATAATATTCTAATACGTCCAATATGATCCTGATATTATTTCTTATGTATCTTTTGGGTAAAAAACTATTTTGATCCATATGTATGAATTTTACTAAGAATCTTTCAAGACGTTTAGCCATTATGGCCATGAAAATTTTATAGTCCGAATTTAATAGTGAAATGGGCCTATAGTTTTTAATGAACGCCAAATCTGAATTATCCTTGGGGATCAAAATGATATTTGGAATTGGAGGTTGGAATTTTCGCATTCTTCAGGACCTTGTTGAATAGATCTATTAATATTGGACTTAGAGATTCTTACATAATTTTGTATATTTCTATTAGTAAACTGTCTGGACCTGGGGCTTTTTTTTTTAATTGCCTCAGATAGTTCCAAAAGTGTTATCTCTTTGTTTAATATATTTTTAATCTCTTCTGGAACTTTCGGAAAATCAGCTAATTGCAAGTATTTTGGTATATCATCATTATTTTTCCGTTCTACATCTTTATATAATTTCTTATAAAATTCATAGGCTACCATTTTCTTCCTTTCATTCTGATATACCATCTCTCCTTTTTCATTGTATAGTTTGCTAATCCTCTTTTTGTCATTATGTTTCTTTATTCTGTAGGCCAACCTTCTACCTGGTTTATTGGCGTTTTCAATTTTTTTTTGTTTGGTACGTTTTATTTGTTGCCCCAGTTCTTCCTTTTCAATGATATTTATCTTGTGTTTAATTAAATCTATTTGCTGTTTCAGGCCATGCCTTTGTGGTTCATTTTGTAAGTTTTCCTCAACCCTGCTAAGTTCTTCTTCAAGATTTCTTTGTCGCTGTATTTTAATTTTATTTTCCCTAGCCATATAAGCAATTGCGACACCTCTCATGTAGGCTTTGGCTGTATCCCATAAGTTTTGGTAATTTGTATCTTCCTTTTTATTCGTCTGGAAAAATAGGCCCATTTGATCTTCCAATTTAAATTTAAATTCTTTGTGATTTAAAATTGCTCTTTTCAGAGTCCACCTCCTTATTTTCTTTTGCCCTCTCCATTTAATTCTAACTGGATTGTGGTCAGCCCACAAATTTGTGTCAATTATGACATCTTCCACTTCCGAATTTAGGTCTGTTGACAGTCACGCCATATCAATTCTGGACCATGAGAAATGTCGCCCTGAGAAATATGTAGACTGCTTTTTCCCTGTATTCCTCTCCCTCCAAATATCCTGAATGTTAAACTCCTCCGCCATTTCTAGGAAAGTACTAGATAACGTTGGTCTAATTCCTTCTCTAGTCTTATCGCTTTTATAATCCAATTGTCTATCCTTGATCGCATTGAAATCTCCCATTATGCAAATGTTATTATATTCGAACTCACTAATAATGCTATGTAGTTTTCTATAGAATTGTTTCTGACCTTCATTGGGAGCATAGATTCCCACAAGAGATATTTTTATTTTGTTCAAAATTGCTTCTATTATTATGATTCTACCACATTTCTCAATATTTTGAGGGGGGAGGGATAGAAGTAAGAGGGTATATTTTAAAACTGATTAGGGTCTAACACAGGAAAATAAGAATCGCATCTTTTCCCTATAAACACATTTCATGCCTTAGCGCAGCGGTTCTCAACCTGTGGGTTGCGACCCCTTTGGGGGTCGAATGACCCTTTCACAGGGGTCACCTAAGAGTAAACCCTGTGGAGTATCCGCTGGTGGGAGGGGAGCGACCCTCCGAGATCCTGACCGCCAGCTGGATCGGGCGCTTGGAGAAACAAATCCCGGAGAGGGAATAAAAGTCGGAGCGGGTGAGGCTTCGACCCCCTCCAGTCTTTGAGGACCCCCCTGTCCGATTGTCCCTTTCCCCAGCTAGAGACCCTCCGGAGCAAGATGGGGTTTTTTTTGGAGGGCGATAGGGAGGTGGCAGCTCGGCGGTGGGTTCCCACCTGCCCGCGAATGTTGGGTCCATGGGGCTCAACACAGAGTCAACAGTCCAACATAACTTCCCTCCTTGGATGAGAAAGAAGGAATCTCTCCCGCCCGTGTCCCTTCCCCCCTCAAGTGACAACAGGAGGTTGCAGACAACTAAGTCAGCCGGTGCAGGAAGCCCAGGAATGGCCAGTCCAGGGCGCCTGGTTGCAGTGCTGGATGTCCTTTGCTCCTCCTAGAAGCCGGTGGCAAGAGAAAGAAGTCGTTCAAACTTCAAGCTAGCTACTGTACACCTATTCGCACTTCCCCCCCTTTTTTGAGTACTTGTCTGCCAACCCACCCCATCTGTAAAAGAAAAAGTCTTCCACCCAAGCATAACTTTTAAAGATTTTAAGGATATTTGAGAGGAAGAGAGGGAGAGAAAGAGGGAGAGAGAGAGAGAGAGAGAGAGAGAGAGAGAGAGAGAGAGAGAGAGAGAGAGAGAGAAGGAGAGAGAGAAAGAGAGTGACAGGGAGAGAGAGAGAAAGAGGGAGAAATGGAGAGAAAGAAAGGGAGACAGAGGGAGAGAAAGGGAGAGAGATAGAGGGAGAGAAAAAAGGGAGAAAGTGAGAGAGAAATAGAGGGAGAGAGAAAGGGAGGGGGAGAGAGAAAGAGGGAGAGAAAGAAAGGGAGAGAGGGAGAGAGAAAGAAAGGGAGAGAGGGAGAGAGAAATGGGGAGAGAGGGAGAGAGAGAAAGAGGGAGAGAGAAAGAAAGAGGGAGAGAGAGATTAAATTAGTAGCATGGTTGTTAAGTGAATCTGGTTTTCCCCATTAACATTGCTTGTCAGAAGGTTGCAAAAGGCGATCACATGACCCTGGAACAATATGACCATAATAAATATGAATCAGTTACCAAGCATCGAAATGTAAATCACATGACTGTGGGGATGCTGCAATGGTCATAAGTGTGGAAAATGGTCATGTCACTTTTTTCAGTGCCCCTGTAACTTTGAACAGTCACTAAGCAAACTGTTGTAAGTCAAGGACTACCTGTATCACTTTTTTCCATTTGTAACAATGAAAATACATCCTGCATATCAGATATTTACATTACGATTCATAACAGTAGCAAAATTACAGTTATGAAGTAGCAACAAAAATAATTTTATGGTTGGGGGTCACCACAACATGAGGAACTGTATTAAAGGGTCGCGGCATTAGGAAGGTTGAGAACCACTGCCTTAGCGTAAGGTTTGCTCACTATTCAAAGTTGAGTGTAAAGTGCACTAATCCCTCTTGTATAACATTTCCAAAATCGCTGCTGGCATAAATGAATTGAATTTTCCTTTCAGCACAGGAATCAGCTTGCTGGGGGATTTTCTTAATGTTGCTACAAGATTTCTGGGAAGCTGTGGCAGGATTGCTATTTCCTACCACTATTCATTCCAAATGTTTTCACAGTGTAACTGCTGCTGCTGCCAACAAGAGGTTTTTAATGCAGCCATTGTTCCACTGTCTTTCTTGGCAAACTGAGGTTTGGTTTTGCTTTTTTACACTTTTTTTCTCTCCATTTGAAACAGTTTTCAACTCTTGTCCTTTCACTTTTTGCAAGAGAACAATGGCAAATGAAAGGTGTTGTTTCATGCAGGCATTTATGCCATTAAACTGAGCAACAACAGATTAGATTCTGATATTTTAGTATGAACAGATCACATATATTTATTGCAGTCACACTTCGGCTTTCTTCCAAGAAGTTCTGGGTGGCATTTCAGCTTTATATCAATCTTGTGTCCTGTGGGTGTATAAATGTGCTAATGAGTAGCAATCCTGTTATGTGGACAGGACCTCATTCAATCCACCCCAGAATGGACCACATCTCTCCTGGGGTGCGATTCATACTTTTAGTAGTGATTGTAGTTAGGTGTTAGAGTGCCAATGGCACCAAAACTGCTAATGGCCTTGAGTGATGAAGTAACCAGAATAGAAATGGGATCAGATTATAGGCTTGTGTAAACTGCACAACCAGTTGTGGTTGTGATGTGAGATGATCATGAGAATTTATTGTAGGCTACTAAGTAGGCACAAGATACAGAAGATGCCTTTCTGGAAAAAACTCATCAAATTTTTAAGAGGAACTTATATTGTGATAAAAGGAGAATTCAGCTATTTCAATATCTGTTGGAAAATGTACTCATCTGGGAGTAGGTTGTCAAAAATATTTTCAGGTGGTTGAAAAAACCATTCAAAGAGGGATGGGAGCTCTGAAAAAATAATATGAGCAAGCCCCATATGAAGAAAAAATGGGGAATACTTGAAAAGTTGAAAAACAAGAACAGGTATATAGGAAATGAAACTAGGATATAGGAAATGAAACTAGGATAATAGGAATTGGGGCTTTCAGCTTGAAATGAAAAGAAATATAAGGGTACACATGATTGAGGTACATAAAATCATGTATAGATAGCACTATATTAGAACTCACGGTCCTCCACTAAAATTAATTTTAGAGAGATTTAAGACTAATAGAAGGAGATGGTTGTTGTTAAAATAGAGCACATGGTTTAATTGTGGGATTCACTGTGGCAATAATCCCAGTCAATTTTAATGGCTTCAAAACAGAACCACGGAAGGTAAGCTACTATGACGACCAATGCTGATGAATGTTTATTTACCTCCTGAATCTTAGGCAGGATGTCTTCAATACTGGATACTGGAACAGTTGAATGGAAGTATAATTTTCCATTCCAAGCTTGGGAGCTTATCAGCGGCATCTAGTTCACCATTGTGTGACACAGAACCTGGGACTAGATGGATCTATGGCAGCGGTTCTCAACCTATGGGTCGCGACCCCATTTGGGGTCGAACAACCGTTTCGCGGGGGTCGCCGGACACCGCGCTCCGCCATTTTGTTTTTTTGTTTTTTCATCGCGCGCGCGCCGTGCATGCGCGGTTCGGGCTGTCGCACGCGCGCTGCGCATGCACGGATCAGCCCGTCGCGGTCCTCCTTTTTTGTCACATGTGCGCCGCGCATGCGCGGGTTGGGGTCGCGCCGCACATGGGTGGCGCAAGTGGGGTCTCAACCTGAAAAAGGTTGAGAACCACTGATCTATGGCTTCATATGTAGTATTTTTATGTTCTTGCAGAATAATTAAGAAACTCAAATTGACAGCTAATGAGATGAATCCATAATAAAAGAAATTGTTTTAGACATACGTGTGATTTAAAAAAAGGAGTCAAGGACCTGGCGATGCAATGCATGGGAAAGCGGTTGGACAAGTCATAATAAAAAGGGAACAAGGAAAAGACAGCACTGCTTAACACTTTCTTATGTTTGTCTTCTCTCAAGAGACTGAGAACTACCTAATGTGAGGGATGAGGGATACAGCTCAGGATTAATAAGCTATAATGAGAAGCCATCTTACTAGCTTAAATGAATTCAGTCCCCCAAAGAGCAGGTGTTGAAGATGCTGACCAAAGTAATTTCAGAACTGTTGATTGTAATCTTTCAAAAATCCCGGTGAACTGATGAGATGGTCAGAGGCCATCTGAGGAGGGCACATATACTCCCAAGTGAGGAAAATGAAGAAGAAGGACCTGGAGACTATGAGCCAGACTGCTTGAAAGTACAAGGATGTAATGATGTCAACATAACTTTCTTTCCTGTTACAGTTAATAGCTTTCCTTGCATGCTTATTGATTGGTTAGACTATTGCATTTAATATAAATTACTTGGAACTGTTCTTAAGGCCACCTGGAAGTAGAATCTGGTGGCACAGGCAGAGGTTTGCATCTGTTAGTATTCCCAAGTGTTACTGCTGGTACAAATAAGGGTGCTGATTATCACTTAGAAAGCCCTTTGTGGTGTAGAGTCTGGCTGTTTAAGGAATTGTCTATCTCTAATAGTTCCTTAGTTTTACAGTTCTTTCTCATTTTTAACTGTAAGCTATGTAAGGTCATGGAAGCTTGTGGTATATTGTAAGCAATGCACTGACAGACCTGAATTTAGTTCATTTATATTTGTGGAAAATAACTCTAAACACCAGCTGCAAGAAAAAAGGCAGTGGCTTTCAGGTCTGCTTGGGATGGTTTTTGTGATGTGGAAAATACTGGACTAATGTCCCACTTGTTAGGTCAGAAAAAAAAATCAGCTCCATAGGAACGCTAGAGCTATCTTTAATGAGATTAGCATATATTAACAGAATCTTGCAAATCTGATTGTGTCCTCTCCACCTTATATTCCCATGAATCAGGAAATTGCCTGCCTGAGCTGTTAACTTGTTTTTCATGACTTAAAAGTGTTTCACCCGTTTTGCCCAGTTCATGGTTCCTGTATATTTTCCTCAAACTAATCATCCTTAAACTCTATGATTATAAAGGCCTTGTAAGGAATTTAAAAAATTCATAGTCATCATGTGTGTTGGGAATTGTAGGATTGTCATTCAACAGTTCTGGAAGGCAACAACATGACGAAGATCTGATTAAAAGATAATTTTGTTCACGAATGAAGGCTACGTGTTATGTTATTCTGATACTAACCAATGAGAGGCAGTAGTCATCTACTATACTAAAGCTGTCATAAGTCTTTCACAATTGGACTAAAGTCTTTGTATATAAATAACAGAATCATTTAAAATAAATAAATGCATAAGTTAAGTTATGTGATCAAGAGTTTTTATATTTTTGACACAGAAGCCTAGAAATATCTTAGTAAAGATCATTTCTAAATACCTATAAATAACTCATGAAATGCAATGATTTATTGCATTTATCTTATATAAATCTCTTCTTGCTTTAACTTGAAAACTGAAGGGTTTTTGTAGTACTTTTTATGACTATCAAATTGTATTAAATGACATAAAATTTTGTGTGTTGCAGGTAACTTCATCAGAGGCATAGTATGGCTAAATATGTAGGATTTAAACTGGTTGAGGCAGAAGGGAACGTAAGATAATTATGCAGATATAGGTTTCCTCAAATTAAAGTACCTTATCAACTACAATAGTAATGTGTTAAAAACCCATCATTTTATTGAGACCTTCTGATTGCCTGAAGCCCATTTATGTATGTAAATTCAACAATTTATCACCTGATACTATTAAAATCCTGCTTTTAATCACTTTTTTTTCCAGAATTTTAATCATTTTGAGGATGAATGAGCTATAGACTGTTCTGGGAAGTTGAAATGCTCTGACATTACTTTGCTCTTGTTTTGATTCTGATTTAAACCTAAGCCAAGAAATGAAGTGTTACTTGATAAGATAAATGTTGGGATAGAAATGGCTGTAGTGAAGACTCGTTAGAGCAGCGGTTCTCAACCTTTTCTGGGGCTCGACCCCGGCCTGCACCGTGCATGTGCGGTGCGATGGGGCGCATCGCGCATGCACAGCACAACGGCCCGCATCGCAATAGGGAAAAAAATGGCCGAGCAAAAAGAAAATGGCCGACCTAAATAAAAAAAATGGCGGGCCCGCACCGCGCATGTGCAGCGTGACAGGGCACATCGCGCATGCGTGGCGTGACGGCCCGCATCACTATAGGGAAAAAATGGCCGACCAAAAAAAATGGCCGACCAAAAAAAAAAGGCGGACTGTGGTGCTTGGCGACCCCTGTTAAATGGTCGTTCGACCCCAAATGGGGTCGCGACCCACAGGTTGAGAACCGCTGCGTTAGAAGCAAAAAAGAACCAAAAAAAAAGAAGGGGGTGTATTTACATCTGAAGTCTCATCTATAACAGCTTCACTGAACTTGTCTCCATGTAACAAAGTATAACAAAATTTACATATCTTAACATTGCAATGAAATTGCAATTAGACCTTAACGGCTTAATGAGAAAATATTACTTTAAACATACCAATGTTCAGATTCACTCTGGCAAAGTGTTTCAGAGCACGTGGCAGTGAGAACAAAATACCTTCCTGTGACTCATTAAAACAGCGATGTCCTTTTCAAGACACTGCGGGACCCCCCACCCGCTGCAAGGGAAACTTCTGCTGCAGACCTACGAACCTGAAAAACAAAAGTTGCAGTATTAAAGAGATGCTAAAATGTGCAGGTAGTTCTTAATTTGTGGCCACATTTGGGGGTCAGAAAATTAATTGTTAAGTGGCACATTTATTAAGTGACCATCATGTGGCTATACCTGATGATATCACCTTTTTTGCCATGGTCACTAAATGTGACCATGTGATCACAATTTGCAACCTTCCCTGCTGACCATTGACATTCCTTATTGGAAGCCACCTAGGAAGGTTGCAAATTATAATCATGGGATTGAAGGAGGCTGCAAATATGGTAAATGTAAGCTAGTTACCAAATGCTGGAATTGGGATCATGTGGCTAATGGAGGTATCGCAATGGTTGTAACTTCAAGGATGAGTCATCAGTCACTTTTTTCAGCACCATCATAACTGTGAACCATAGTTAAACGAGTGGTCATGCCTCAACTGCATTCCTGCTCCTAAGTTTTCCAAATAATCTCTTTCCAGTAAAGCCTGAAGCATTGTACATAAGAACATAAGAACATAAGAAGAGCCATGCTGAATCAGGCCAAAGCCTATCGAGTCCAGCATTCTGTGTCACACAGTGGCCCACCAATTGTACATGGGGATCTTGAGCAGAAAGAGAAGGCAAAACCCTCCCTTTCCCTTGACCCCCAACAAATGGTACTCAAGGGAATCCTGCCTGCCTCAACCAACATAGAGGCGGCACATGGACATCCGTTTTAATAACCACCGATACACTTGGCATCCATGAATCTATCTAGCCCTGCCTTGAAGCTGTCAAGGCTGACAGCTGTCACGACCCCTTCAGGAAGTGAATTCCATAAATCAACGACCCTCTGGGTGAAGAAATATTTCCCTTTATTTGTCCTCACTTTCTTAGCTATGAGCTTTAGGGAGTGCCCCCTTGTCCTGGTATTGTGTGATAGAGAAAAGAATTTTTCTCTATCCACCTTTTCTATCCCATGCATGATTTTATACACTTCGATCAAGTCACCCCTTAAACGCCGTCTTTCAAGGCTGAAGAGACCAAGGCGTTGCAATCTGGTTTCATAAGGGAGGCGCTCCATTTCCTTGATCATTCTTGTTGCCCTTTTTTGCACCTTTTCCAGTTCCATTATATCCTTCTTGAGGTGCGGTGACCAGAACTGTACACAGTACTCCAAGTGCGGTCTCACCATCGATTTGTACAGAGGCAATACAACACTTGCTGACTTGTTTTCGATTCCCTTCCTAATCATGCCAAGCATGGAATTTGCTTTTTTTACTGCTGCTGCGCATTGGGTTGACAACCCTGCTTAGGGTGACTGGAGGTTATTTCACTTGTGGATGAAATGGGGGCAACTTTGCCAATCCAAAGGGGGTTCTCAGTGCCATATTAAAGAGCAAGTGAGGACACTGCAACAGTGAAACTCTCCCAAAGTATTAAACTGAAATGTTAGTATTTTAGCATTCTTTTACATTTGGGTAATAATGAGATTGTTAAAGAACAATAAATCAGGAGCCCAAAATTATAAATATTACAAAGATTTGTGCTGTGTATTTAAATAAAGATTTAACAAAATAATATTTGGGAAGCAACAAAGAGATTCAGCCATTTCTGTACTGAAGGGAGATACATCAACAATTAACTCTTGTTTCCTTAGAATACCACCATCTGGAGTAAGAAGAAAATATACTTATGCTTGTTCTACTTCATACCACACAGCTGTAATTTAAGGCTTAAGGAAAGGCAGATCCCATTAGGACCACTAATAATTCTTGGTTGCCCTAGTAATAGGTGTGCCTTCCACTAGCACTTTCACCACCTGCGCCTCCATCCACTCTCCATCCACCAGAAACGATTAGGCAAATGGGTGGCTTGCAGTGTGAAGTATGGTAGTGCTTAGAAAACCATCCTAATGTTAAGGATAAAAACTGAGCTCTTGTTCCTTGCAGTAAAGAAAAGGAGTTAAAGAGAAAATAAGCTTACTGGTTTACACACTTCACAGCTGTTTCATGAATGCCCATGTGAAAGTTCTCTAGCTGAGTTTCTTAACCCTTTTTTTTTTGGTGCGGTATAATTTTATGCTAGGGATTTTCCTATTTTTCGCTCCAATTGTAAATTAGTTAACCTTATTTCAGAGCTGTATGGTGTCTTTGTCCAATGAAAGTACCATGTAAATACTTGCTTTATGCATACTTAGAAAAGCAAGATTTTTTTGGTGTTAGTTTTGCACATGGGTGGGGTATGCCTGATTCTGCATCAAAAACAGTATGTGTCTTGGCAATGCTAGAATGAAACAAGGCCTACAGACATTTTGTCTTCAAAAATAAGCTCATTGTAGACCAGAAACTGCTCTATATACATATGGAAAAATTCTTCAACTTGATAGAAAATCAAACAAATCCATTGTCAATTAATATAGAAACTCTGTTAAACTGTGACTTCCAATTTCCTATTTTTTTTCTTCATCATCATCAAAAAAGACTTCTGCTTTTCAACCTCATTTTCAGAGGGTTTTGAATGTATTTCAGCATCATTATTGGTGTTTTAAAGCTTAGTTTATCATTGTTTTTTTCTTTTCTTGTTATATATCACTCTAGCACACTGTCCAAGCTTCCTGCTGTGAAAAAACCCCATAGGAGAAGTTCTCTCATTATATCTCCTCAAGAGATTTAACTAATGTGTGGTTAGGCAAAGAGATTGCAGATCACTGAAGAGATGATAGGATAAAAGAAAACAGGATATTCATATGTTTCTCTCTTAGCTCATAGTTACTAAGGTGCAAAATTCCAATACTTCATCTATTAAGTTTCATGCATTGTTTCTTCTTTGGAAAAAATGATAAACATTCTGTTTTTAAATCACATTGCATAAAAATAATTTTAAAAAATAAATATATAGAAGTAATTTGACCACCACTATAGAAGTCTATACTGAGATAGAGCAACTATTCACTGATTTTGTATAAATCAACTTTTTTTGTCAAACATACTTTGAGAAATCTTTCATTTTTAATACATCAGAACACAATCTGATATACTGAAATTCATCATTTTACAGCAACCTATATATAGGTTGAAATCAAGAGAACATGCCATTAATGGAGAGTTGAAATATACAATCTCAAAAATAAATCTTAAATCACCTGAGAAATTAGATCAGAGATGTATTTCATTCACAAACAGGAAAGTAAACATGAGGTTTCATAAAACTGAACCAACAGAATTGAAAGACTTTGATTGACTGTTTAATTTTTTAAAAAATAAAATCCTGAGATTTGTATTTCTGAGTATTTAATCCTGTTTGTGGAGTTGAATCGAATTTCTCTCCTGCTCCTCACCCTGCAAGGGTCTAGCCTAGTCCTGTCCATGTTCTCAACCAAAAGAGACAAATTATATTTTAGCTCATTGTTAGTATTTATCAAAATTCTTATATTTCATAAAATGGCAGACATTTTTAATTAATTTTTGTTTGTTTAATTGATTGTCATTTTTATTATTTTTGCACCTTATTGTAAGCTGCCCTGTGCAACTGTATAGGCAGAAGGGCAGATCATAAATTTAATAATAAAATAAATTATGAACAGAATAAAAGATTTTTTTTAAAGAAAAGAGCATCCCTATGTTTTAGTGAGTGAAACTGGTATATTAGACCATCTTTAGAACTCTCTGGATTGAGAGCTAAATTTGGAATATTAGTTGCATGATGTCAATTCCAAAAATTGCTACACTGCCCCCAGCAATTAAAAATTGTGGCTATTATTGTGGGAGTGGAGGGGAAGAGAATGTAATCTTTGGGTAATGTACTGTTTAGATTCTCAGAAATAGATAACTGAATAGGAATAAGAGTGTCTGCAAGAGGGTAAGGTTTTTTTAAATAAATAAATAAATAAATAAAGAGAATTGTTGTTAATTGCACAGCCACAATAATCCTCTTGACCTTTTTTGCTCCCTTCTGCACACACTCCAAGACATATAAACATCAGGAAGAAAACTAATGTGGCCTCTCCTGGTGACAACAGAATTGTTGGAACTATTTTATGAAAGGATGCAGCCAAGAGGTGAAGTTTTTGGTACACTCTGTCATTCAAGGAATAAAACAATACTTTTCTTAGTTCTTTGATAATAACTTTACAAAAGAGAACAACTGTGTCCAATTCCACTACCCTAAAGTTTAATGAGCTGTAAGTAAATTTGAGTCACCAATAAACTACCTGATAGTTTGGTGAGTACAAATGGCTGCGAAAGGGAACCTATTTCAGAACTCTTTACCTCCTTTCATTGGAATGACACTCTGAAATTGATGGTGTATGTACAAACTCTAATTAACTGTTTCCAAGCATCCTTTCAGTCACAAATAGAGCTGTGGAATGCAGGCAAAGAGCCCAAGACAGGCTTTCATCTGTGTGGAGGATTTACTTTTTGCCAAATTCCAAAAGATTGTAAGAAAGGGTTAAGAGAATCATAGGAAAAGAGATTTATGTAACTAGTCAAAGATATTTTATTTTAATAAAGGAGACCTCCACCTCCAAGTGGCACAATTATATAGGGCACCTAGAATTTAAACAAACCTTAAATGACAACCTCTCAGACTCTGAAGTTCAGTCATCCAATCCCAAGTAGAAGTATGCTTTAAAAATCCAGCAGCAGAGAGCTGAGCTATGCAGGTCAAACACAGGCCAGCAGGACAGTAGACTCTAAGGCAGTGTTTCTCAACCTTGACAATTTTAAGGCATGTGGAATTCTGGGAGTTGAAGTCCACATGCCTTAAAATTGTCAAGGCTGAGAAACACTGCTCTAAGGAAACTCAACTTTGCATCTGGTGGAGGCTTAGCTTGTCTTATTTATTAATCTCCCTGCCAAACAGAAAATACCAAAATCAACTCTTCAAGCCTCAGTACTGTCATGTTTATCTTGCTGTGCCATGCATAGAACTCTGGGTTCCACTTCACCCTGTCGGTTATCTTTTCCCCTGGATTTATTGCTGGTTTATTGGATTGCTGGTCTCAACCAGTGCCAAGCCTTTGACTACACTGCAGTTGCTGTCTTTATATATAAGTAAAAAGGACTCTTTTCTTCTCCATGTTTTGCCTGAGTTGGCCTATCACTGAACTGTGGGAGGCATCCAGCTTGCTATGTAGCCAGCACTACTGGTACAGAAAATCTGCAACTTATGAATGGTTTTCAAGGATAGCCCCATGGGCAGCATATTACATAGCCCATATTCAAGATGGCATGGCATGAATGATTGCTTGAAGGGCCTTGTATCCAAGCGTAGGTATAACTTTGCATATATCTGTGCAAAGGCCTTCCTGACCACATCTGCCACTTGCTATTGCAACAAGAACTACATGTGCAGAAATCCCTCACTCCCCCAACTATCCATCGGTCTTGAATGGAGAAGTAGAACTCTATTCTCTAGAATTCACAGAGTAGCCACAGTGACTCAGTCTTGCTAGGGTTGAACTTGAGTCTGGTCCTCCCTATTCAGATCCTCCTAGCTTCCTGATACTGGGACAAGACTTTGGCATTTCGTGGATAACCCAGGGCCAAGATTTACCACCTGACCCCAAACTGACAGATGACCTTATTCAGCAGACTCAGCAGATATTAAATAAAAGGGATGAGAGCCCTGAGGCACCTCATAGGTTAGGGCTATAGTTTGATCTTTATCCTGTTGCCAATGCCAACTGAAACCTCTCATAGAGAAAGGAAGGGAGCCACCAAAGTACAATGGTTCCCATTCTCTGTAGGCCAGTGGTTCTCAACCTTTCTCAGGTTGAGACCCCACTTTCCCAGCCCATGCACGCCACGACCCCGACCTGGGTGTGTGGGCACGCGCGCGCGCGTAAAAAAAAATTTAAAAAAAAATTTAAAAAAAATTTAAAAACCAACAAAATGGCGGCCGCGACGGGCGGATCTGCGCATGCGTGGATCGGCCCATCATGCGCACCGCACATGCGTGGATCTGCCCATCGCGGCCGCCATTTTGTTTTTGTTTGTTTTTGTTTTTTTATATTTTTTAAATTTTTTTTAAATTTTTTTAATTTTTTTTTGGCGTGATGGGTGGATCTGCGCATGCGCGGATCGGCCCGTCGCATGCGCCGCGCATGCGCGGATCCGCCCGTCGCGGCCACCAATTTTTTTTTATTTTTTAAAATTTTTTTTATTTTTTTTTTATTTTTTTTCCGGCGCGACGGGCGGATCTGCACATGCGTGGAGCGCGCGCCAAAAAAATAAAAAAATTAAAAAAATAAAATAAAAAAATTAAAAAAATAAAAATAAAAATAAAAAAAACAAAATGGCGGCCCGCGGTGTCCGGTGACCCCCGCGAAATCGTCGTGCGACCCCAAATGGGGTCGCGACCCCAAGGTTGAGAACCGCTGCTGTAGGCAGTACAGAAGGCTGCCATGACAAATGTTATCAAAAGTTGTTGAGAGATTTATGATAACCAGGATAGTAGCATCACGCCTGTCCTGGCTATGTCTGAGGTCAATGACAAACCCCATCAATACTCTCCCATTTTAGTGTAAAACCCAAATTAAAAGGATCCAGATAATTAAATTCATTCAAGAGCCTCTTGAACCACAGCCCAATAACCTTTCCTTGAAAGGAAAGAGACTGGATAAAAATTATCCTTGACTGTTGGGACCACTTACGACTTCTTGAGGACTGAGCCCATCACTGCCTCTTTTTAGTTAAGTAGATCCGCTGCCACTATCAAGGAGGCCACCATTACCTTATGAACCCGACCATGTATCATCTTCCAAGAGGCTTTTACAAGCCAGGAGAACAAGTAGTAAACAAGTAGTCAAGTTTGCATCCTGAGGACCCTGGCACCTTGTCAGAACTTGTTCAGTTGGAATCCAATTCAAAATAAATCTGAGCAAAAATGTCTGTCAGATAGTAAGAATATTCCTCACAGTGGACCTGCAACAGATCCTGCAACTGATATCTCTGCAGCAAGGAATGAGTCATCTTAAACAGGCCTGCTGGAGAGCTATCTGCGGATGCTATAACAGAAGAAATAACCTTAATCACTCTCGTTGCCATGATATTATCCCTAATATGGGCTCTTCTTGGTGCTCAATCAAACTGATAGTATTTTTCTCCAGTGGTTCTCTAGGTATTTCTTCTAATGAATTATTTCTTGAAGATCCTTAGAAAACCAAGGAGCACCAGGAGTGACACACAATGAGAAGCCACAAAGGTACAATATGATCCCTCATCACATGCTTATGCCAGGTTGCAATTAAAGTTTTGGCTGGATAGTTTAATAGAGCCTCAGGAAACCCCAAACTCCTTTTTGAACCGCATAGGGTCCATTAGCTGCCTGGATTAATATAAAAGCTCCTACCTCAGGATGAGATCATATCAGTAAGCTGAAAAGCAGTCAGAGAGTGATTTAACTATTGAAAAAGACTGATGCTACAAAAGGCAAAAACCAAATCTAGTATGCAATCCATGGAATGTGTTAGGTGCTTGATGACTTGGGTCAGTTGTCATGGTGGCACTGAAATCCTGAACTGCCACAGATTTATGTCACATGGGGCAACTCAGTTGCTAACCCAGCAACAGATTCTAACAATAAACATTACTTTCATTTGAAGTTGAATCCCCTGTGTGTGGATCTGAAAAATTACTGTCCATTCATCTCTTCTCTCTACTCCCCTGTCCAACAGTGGGGTTGCTGAGAAATAAAGTATTTCTGCTTTTATTTTCTAAAATTGCCCATGGTTCAATTATATGTCTTGGAAATAAAAATAATGTTAGAGGTGGCACTTTGCTTTGCGGCATCTACACCCTCATTTAATTATTTTTAATTCAAAGAATATATATAATCAAAACATAAGGTGGGATATAAAGTCTACCCTCTGACTGTCTACCCTCTCCTTTGAAAGAATTTATCAAGAAAATTCATTGCACTGAAACAGAATGGGCTAAAAACAAATTGCAGGAGAAAAGCCTCTGCCAGCACTTTAGGAACAGTGTTGGAAAGACATTTGTCACTGATGACTGATTACTGCTGTATTGCCATATGTTGGCCAGAAAGATATCAGGGAGAAAGTGCATAAAGGGAGGATCAAAGGCAGCTAACTCTCCATTTTTCAGGAAAATACTTTTTCAAAAGAGTGAAGGAATTCTAAGAGACAAAAAAAAGTTATGGCTGCTTATCACATTGTCAGAGCTGAGTCACAGGCAGTAAATAAATGGGAGCTGAAATTCAGCTAGACTGCCAGCCAGTAATCATAACACATCATGGCCCGAGGACAAGAAAAATGCTCCTTGTCCAGATAAAACCCCTCCCTGGATGGATAGTCTGAACACCACTTCCCCCTTCCAATGCTTTAGGCATCATAGAGTAGGGAGAGGCTCCAAAGCAGAGTCCTGTTGGCTACTATGATCGCAGAAAATATTCATTTTATGTATTTATTTAATTTTATTTATGTAGCTTATTTATGTGTATAGATTTATAATACTTGGGTGCAATCCATATTAGGTTATCAAATTCTACCAAGTGAAAACTGCTACCCATTCTCATAAATAGCAAATGCATAAGATATTAAATGAGCATTTTGGGCAGAATAAATATTTCCAAAGGAATAGCTTTGCCACAGCTGTTTTGTGGTATCTTAAGCACAAGTGTATTGAAGGAATAATAGGCAAATTAAACTGTGCATGTATGATTTGTATACTTCAGAGGTGATAAACAAAGCTTTGCGCTTCAGTGTTGGAAGTACAGCAAAGAGGTCCCTTCATGGATATGGTAAAGTGTGAGACATTGCAAGAGAATCTGACCTACTTCAAATTTGGCTCTGCATCTTTAAATGTAAAAGGGTAGTATGCAGATTTCTAAAAGAAAAAAAATCTGAAGTGTTTTTCCAATATTGTAATAGGTCTGTGCTGGTGGCAAATCAACATTTATATATCCCAACAAGCACCACCCCAATCACTCCCCCCCCCCGCTGCTTTTGCCAGAAGTGCAGTGCTGAACATATATAAGAAAGAAATGTTTTGGATTAATAATATGCAATAAAAGTTCTCTGAAGAATATGGATGGAGAATGTATAACATAGTTAAGAAACAGAAGACACTGAATGCATGTAAGGTAGGACTGTGGCAATCTGTCAAAGGAGGTATGAAATATCCCCTCCTTTGCAGACATTTGGACTTTCCCTGTACCAAAGACAAATCAGATCAAAAAAAGTTCAAGAATTCAAATACAGACTTGAGATCATCCTCTGTGTGCATAGGCTGACAGTCCCTCACAAAATCAAGACTAGTTTTCTACGGCTGCATTTACCAAAAACTATTCAGGAAAAAACCTTTGGACATTGTATGAGTGCCTGCACAGCTCTGCTATGTTGTAAATGAAAGCAGCTTGTCTCTTGCAGGCTCCAATGCAAGCCTGAAAAAAAAAGGGCACTACTCCTTTAAGAATTTCTATTCAGAGAGATGGATTTACTCCCAGGAAAGACTGCTTTGCTTCAGTATGGAGTGCAGGCATTTGTTCTGATATCTTTTAGGACTGATAATACTGATGATAAATGAACCTTTAGTGACCTTAAACTCTGATTTGTTTTGATGGTAGCATAAATATTGTTTTATGAAAATGCAGCCTTGAGAAGGCCTTGTCTGTAAAGCAGTTTTGTTGAGTCATCTTGGACTCTGCATTGAGGTTTAGAGTGACTGCGGCTCAGTCATTCCCTCTGCTGCCTAAACCCTGGTACAAAATAGACCATACCAAAAGAATTTGTGTATTTATAAAAGAAGCTAAAAGATGCTAAAACTGAACAGAGCTTGTGTTAGTTATTCTATTAAGGGACAAAAGGAAAACATGAAGTATTTTGATTGTATTTTTTCATTGGTTAGAAAAAAATGTAACTAAAAGAAGAAACTAACTTTGGAAAAATGGTAACAGTTTTTAATTCCTTTAAATATAATTATGTCTCATAAGAATTCTTAAACTAAGTAGTTCTATGCTATAATTGTAGCCATAGTCAGTTATGTAGTATATAGTTGACAGTGACTGTGGCCTCTTGGATGCCTTATTCCTTATTTAATCTCCGTTGAGGAAGAGAAGGAATGAAGCAGAAGAGGTGAAAGTTTAAGAACATCTCAACATTCTATAGACAATAGCCTAGATAAGCCTATAATATACTTATTTTATAGTAGAATAGACTGATTTAAATCAAGATTCTACTATAAACTTTACAACTCTGTTATCACTGAGCAACAACTAGAGGGCCCTGTACTCTAAATCAAAATGTTTTGCTTTTAGGCTGATATTCCATCCTAACTTTTGTTCCCCTGCTAGCTAACCAAATGTATTGATCTAAATATATTCTGAAGAGAATATTTTGAGGATGTTTGACTTCATGTATTTCCTGCTCTCTCTTCTATAGCAGCCTCTGATAAAGGATGCATTGGCCACTTTAATACACTTCCCCAAAGGCGATGGTAGGAAGTACTGTGAAATTTATGCTGTCTGGCTGTGTAATGGCTTTTTCAAGATTTAACAGGTCATATTATTATACAAATTGTGAAGAATGAATAATGCTTAATAAAATAATGGGTGGGGAACAAGCTAATTTATTGTGCTTTAACCATTGTGTCTTCAATCATTTATAATAACCTGCTTTTACATAATTTTGAGACAAAAAGATAATTTGGAAACCACAGCAATTAGATTTACACAACCTCATGCCAAGCCAAAAATAAACAAAATCACATGACATATGAATCTGGCCACAGACTTAATCTTTCAAAATTAAAATCCTCACCAGGGATTCCCCCCCCTTTGAGTTACTTTCTTGGCATTACTTATTCATACCTTTCCATTGGTATACAATTTCCAAAGAGCTGACAGATCAATGAACAGTTGATAATAAAATAAGACAACTAAGGGAGTGGGAGCAGGGAGTAGAAAAAAAGCCCAGACAGTAGTTTTGACTGCATGATTAAATACCTACTCCCTTTTTAAATGTGTGGTGCTTGTAAGAAAGATGCAGGGCTTCTATTATGGTCGTGGCTGCCATTTGATTTGAGCCCCATGTCCACCCCTGAAAGATAAATCAGCTCTATTATTAGATGATATTTGAAAGAGAGCCTTTTAACAAAACTCATGGCAAAGTTCTTTTTCATTTATGAAAGACAAAACTTAGCAACTGTATTAAATACACATGTGGGTCCTGAGATAATTGATTCAAATATCGTAAGTAAAAACAGATTATAGATTTAGAAGATCCAAAACTACAAGGAGGAACTCTCAGGTCATGCCTACATTGCTAAGATACTTAATTTCTTTGCCTAAACTTACCTTTCTCTTGGTTAATTCCAGGCAGTGATTCAAGGACACAGCTTAGAAGAAATCCAATAATAGTTATGTAGAATGCAAACCATATTTGTAAGAAAATAATATTAAAACTTTATACCTTTTTCTTTGGCCTCTGTGATATAATGGCGTGAGAGCCTCATGCTTTGGAGAAATAACAGCGTTTAAAACCTGTGTCTTCTTGTTATAAAAGATAGTCTGGTTTCAGGTTGTTTGCTCTTTGCTAGATATAAGAATCACATAGTAGACAGATATAATGGAATATATACATGGCATTAAGGAAAGAGAAGAGAAGATGCTGCCTAGGAATCAGATAAGAGAATAATAGCTCACAGTTCCTTAGGGGACAGAAAAAGAAACGTAGGAAAGACATCCCTAACGGATCAAGGGGTTAAAAGTGGAGGCAGTATGTCTTCAGACTTGCAAAATTCTCTTAATGTAACTGTACAATAAAGTAGAATTATTTCATCATCTCCATGTAGTTATCTGGGAGGATTTACAACAGCACCTAACTTCCAAGTAAAGAAGGCTGATGGCCTGTAGTTAGTTGCTCTTTTCTTATTCTATATCCCATCCCTGACTTTACTTCATTTTAGCTGCTCTATCGATATATTGCTTGCAATAACACAGCTCCATGGTTTCACTGAGGATATTCTAGGGATGTATCTATTATGACTGCTGTGTATGTCACATTCTGTGTAGATAGAAAATAACCCAAATCTAAGGCTGGAAAATCTCGGGAACAGGACTGTACTTTAGTCTTTGAGAATCAATCCTCCTTGCATTATACTCAATCCCATCAATATAGTTTAACTACAGTATTAAAATGCTTCAGTCACACATTTTCAGTGCAGAAGAGTTGGATGAGAAATAATGCTCCTTAGCTAAGAGTAAAAGTATCTGTGATGTATAAGATGTCTGCATATCAGACTATTAAGAAATGCTGCACTTTTTGCTTGAAAATTCATCTTCATCTGTCAGCTTTTCCTACCAGAAAAGAAAATAACATGACTCTGAAATGTCATTGGATGGCGACTCTTGGTGTTGGTGTTACAGTAACTTCAGGATTTGTATTTTTTTAAGTGGAGGGACCTTTAGGAATTGCTTGAAGACGTTTTTCAGTTGTTTTCCATTATTAATGTTTTGGCAAACTGCTGAGTCACAATAGTCTTGGGTTACTCTCCCTGCCTCCTTCTCCTGTTGGTTTTCTTTTTATCATATGCATAAAATGCTTTTTTCATAAACAGCAGCAGGTCCTTGGTTAGAGATACTTTTCTGTACTCTTTGGGAAAGGAAACAGCAGCAACAGGAACATCTGCAGGGGGTTAGCATTAAAAAAAAAGCCAGGATGGGGGTTGCAGCTGAAGCAATTGATGTCCTGATCATTTTTTTTATCTGCCGTGCATGTTTTGATGCCCTCCCTGGAGGTCCTCAGGCAGTGGGAAGTGGCAAAAGAGGTCCTATCAGTGGGGCGCAGATAACCTTACTTGAATTATTTTTGCATTTCAGTGACCCAGTTACACTTGTTCTGTAACAGCCTACAGCTTTCTCAGCTGTTTTTCAAGCCTTTATAACTGATGAACTTTATAACTGTGAAAATGTATGAAGGAGTGGGGCAGAGATCCATTTAACAGTGAAGTACGAAGTGTAGTGGGGTGTGTAGATTGTGCTTAAAAACATCACGCATAAAAATAGGTGAACTTTTTTTTATTATTATAAAATTCTTTTATTAAAACAATCAACATTGAACATAAAAACATATTATGCAGCAATCATCATGGCACCTGATATACAATACTAAGTATTCGTCATTGAAAACGTCTGAATTAGTAAGCCTTTTTCCCACTCCTCGCGTCTAGCCTCAACTATACTCCTGTTACACTTTGTTTGATTGGTGTTTCTCTTATCTGGTTCCATATTAATGTGATCAACATTAAACCAAAGATCCTATTGCTAAACAATCATCCTAGAACATAGCATACGACATTAGGTATTAATCTTTGTAAACATCTGTTTTAGTAAACGTTCTTCCCTCCTCCCTTCCCTCTTCAAGTATACTCCGAGTACCTTTTGTTTGGTTGGTGTTTCTCTTATATATGGTCTATCTACTGTATCTAGTCTATTGCATATTGTTCGTTTGTGCTTCTGAATTGACTTCATCCCATTACTAGTGCAATCTTTTATAGTCCCTAACCAGAGATCCTGAGGTAAAAGTTTCATATCCTGAGGTAGAGATTCAGTCCGCTTTAACAGTATTAAAGCAAACAACATTAGTCATAAGGTTATGTTAAGAGGCATTAGTTATAGAACATATACATTCAACATTGGGTGTTAGTTTTTGTAAACTTTTGATTTGATCACATCATTATGACTGTTGACTGTCGGAGAGGAGCGGCATACAAATCCGAATAAATAAATAAATATTTTTTTGTGCATACCTTGTGGGTACCCCTGAGAAACTGGAACTGAAAGGTGACACAGAACTTGAGCCAAGAAGAGCATTAAATAGACGCAATAATTAGGCAAAGTTTGATGAATATATATAAAAAAGAGTAGGCTTACAATATTGTTTATTGGTAGTAAGATGATATCATAGGTTATATTAAAGTTGATATTGCCAGGAAACAGTAATAATATCCACTTATTTTTAGTTGTCTGGATGAGTTATTTAATAATTGATTTATTATCATTTATTAAAGTCTTGTAAAGCACTGGATGTTTATATGTTCGTAGCTATCTAGAAGGAATACTCCTGTGTCCTTTCTGATTCAGTGGGACTGGAATTTTTAACTGTTTACTAATCAAGCAAATCAGTGACTGTCCTTCTGGTTCATTTGCAGATTCCTTCCCATTCCAGCTGAAAATCTGCATTTTCTGGAACTGTTTTCCCCAAAACTCACCCCAAGGGCATGAAACTGAATTTGTTAGGAGCTCTTTAGACGCTTACTAATCAGTTGAAGCTAGTGAATGGTGGAAATGCAATGGCAAGGACATATGTGGTTATGAAGAAACCTGAAATGTGATGTTTGTTAAAAGAATATTGTTTTCTAAAAAATAAGAGTTACAGAAAGATTGTTCCAGTAAGAATGGAAGATCATTGTGAAATGTTCTAACATTTGACAGAGATTCCAGAATTTGTCAGATGGGTTAGATTAGGTCTTCTGCCCCAGCCCATATGAATCCATTGTATCCTGCCAATTGCCAATTCTCTATGCATACCCAGGTGACTCTGCCAGCATGTAGTGTGGTGGGATGTTCCACTCTGGCCAATTCATCTGGGGCAAAAGGAGCTGTGGTGGTGCAGTGGTTAGAATGCAATATTGCAGGCTAACTCTGCATTTCATTGCCAGGAGTTCAGTCCTGACTGGCTCAAGGTTGATTCAGTCTTCCATCCTTCTAAGGTCGGTAAAATGAGGACCCAAATTGTTGGGGACAATAAACTGCTTACAGAGTTGTAAACAGCTGTAAAGCACTATGAAGTGGTATAAAAGTCTAAGTGCTATTGCTATTGCTATTAACTGGCATTCCTTTCTGAATCTGGTTAACTGCACTGTATCAATCCAAGCCAGGTCCTAGGCCAGTAAACAAAACTTGGAGAAATTCTCTATCATTGATGCCCCCTTGGCATAGCCAGCATATTCATCTATTTGCCATCTTGGCTTTGGTGGGATCTTCAAAAACCTACTGGAACTTTCCCAGAAAGTATAGTACGTTTAGCTTTATAATGTGGAGCTTTCAGCCAAACAATATAGGATTGTCAATTTGGTAGTAGGAGGTATCAGAGTTTGTAGTTTATTACTACAAATGTCATCTTAATGGCATTTAAAGGGGAACAGCCTAATCCTAAGTTTGTATATAAGTTACACTGTGCTAAGAAGAAGGTAAAGAGACTAGAGTGCCTGTTAAATTTCTAAGGTGACACAATAGACATTCTGGGTGACATAATGTCAAATCTTTTCATTCTTCTAATTGTGTCTGCATGTTTGCAATTTCCATTTGTACCATCCAGTCACATAGGTTTTTTTTTTTTTGATGTCTCCATTTAAACTTCCCAGTTAGTGTTTGTGGAAAAAGAGACTGGATGCAAGTTCTCATAGTCTTACTACAGGACCCAGGTAGGCACTGAAACATCTAGCAAAGTAGGTACAAGTTCAGTGTGTCAGGTTCTCACAGGAGACAGAGTCTAGTATGGGTGTGTGCTTGAGTTCAGGGTGACTGGCAAGAAGAATGATGGACATAAATGCCAAGGAGGTTGCATTTGTATATGGAGCAACAGGCACAAAGTGCACAGGTATAAGTCCAGCCAATTGTACCTAATGATAATTCCATGTACATGCAAGAGGACTAGAAACTCGATTTGTTTATCTATTAAGATGTATGCCCTGTGTTTCATTTTAAGAGGTCAAGATAGCACAGCACATGGAATGATGAAAACTGAAGAGAGGTTTCAGATTTGAAGTACTAATAGTTAATTGAAATTTAATACGATGATATGATTTTCTGATGATATGGATGTTATTAGTTACGATAATTAACTGGAGACTTAAACTTTGCTTAATGGAATGACATGATTTAAGGTATGATATTTTTTTCTTAAGCTTGAAGAGATGGATCAGCTAATAGATTTGATAGGTATAGGATAGATTAATATTTTACTCTAAATAAGGGAGATTAACGGAAGAAGAAACAAATAAGATTTTGATAAAATTAAGAAAGTAGAACATATGTGGAAGGGATATTTGAATTGAAAATGTTTTTATTTAAAGTTAATTTGATTATGGTAGAAATTGATGAAGCTTAAAAACAGGCTCAGGTTGAATACGATTAAGCTAGAATTGGATATTTTAAATATACTATGCTATTTGAGGGAAAAAGAGAGGGAATATTTGACGTATTGATTATATTATGTATATATGTCTTGTTTTAAGATGTTTGATTACCCCAGCACCACGGTGTGTCCTGAATATGTTCCTTTAAGAACTTAAAAAAAAAACCAATAAAATTTGTTAAAAAAAAAAGAAATAATGGCTAAAATTGTTGGGTGGATCCATATTTATATTAACTCACAGGATTACTAGATTTTGATTTCCCCCCTCCTCTAGATTGGTTATACAGTTTATCCTGTGGGATAAAAATCATTGGACTGTGATGCCCCTAGTCATCCAAGGAAGATGTTTGTGGAAGGGGATCCAAACCTTTCTTCTAGTTTTAATCTGGTACTTTAACCATGACATTAATTACATTGGCATTATTGTAATAAAAATCATGTTCCTTTTTGTAGAACCTACTTGTTTCTCACTCTGTTTAGTGGGTTTGCTGGTCCCATGTGCTCTGTTTTACAGATGAGTATCTTGTCCCCAGTGGACTCTTTTGTCCAAGTCTGTCTGAAAACTGCAATTTTGATATTACCTTTAGTATAAGAGGGCTTGTTTTTGAAGAGATATATGTAATTAGGAGCGGTCCTTTAGACTTCAGTGAGACCAAGTCAAATGTGTGTTGGCTATGTGATGAAGGATAACTCAAGAAGTCTGAAAGAAGAACTTCTAAATATGATCTAGCTTGTATATTTTGATTTTACTCCCTTCCATTTGATTAGGGAGTGCTAATCTTGTAAAACGATCTTCTTAAAAACATGGTTGATACCATCTCACTGTCTAGTCTGGTATCACTAAATGAACTACTAAGTTTGTTTCTGAATAAGCTGTGACAGGAGAACCTCTTGAGGGGGACAGATATTATAATGTTTATTTAGAGATAACATGAGTGATTGTGGCTGAAATTGCTCTGGCAGTGAGTGTCACTGCAGGCTTTTTGGAAGCAACTTTGTGTGATAAAAAGAAGTCTGCTTGATTTAGAAAAAAGTTCATAAGAAATTGCTCTGTAATCTGCAGAAATGCAAGGCAATAATCTGTAATCTGCAGAAATGCCCTACATGCTATGTTCACTGCCAATACCAGGTACTGCCAAAAGGTTTTGAAAGCATACAGGAAAAATGAATACATTGGAATGATAAGCCTTACCTGTTTCAGCCACAATAAAGACTTTCCTCAGAGTCACAAGATAAAAATACAAAGCTGCTTGCCAAGCTTTCTCTAGGGAATGGTTGCATTATTATTGCCTTGCCATAACCGAAGTTGTCAAGTCACTCTTTTAGAGAGCTTTGTAAGCAATTTTGTATTTTTACCTCTTTCCCAAAGGATGGACCTCATTAAGGCTGAAATGCTTAGGCCTTTATTTCATTTGTTATGCATCTTGTGGCATTATCTCCTTTCTCTGCTTGTTTCTGAGGGATGTGATCTGATTTCTTGTGTTAATGACATACAGAACATTTCTGAAGGTCAGCATAATATGATGGGCCTCTTTATGATGGCTAAATTTCCTTATAGAAAGGAAGGCAATGTTTAATTTGGAATAAAGAAGATGAAGAGCAGAGATAATAATGGAACCTAGGAAAAGATTGAAATCAGTTGTCTTATGTCCTGGGTGCAAGACATGGAATTATGACTTTAAATGAGTGGGTGGCAGGTTTGGCTGTTACAAAAAGCAGCTTGACAGTATAAGTAAGCAAAGACCAAGGACCTTCCTTCTGTGGAAAAAATGATACCTGAATCAAGATTCCAATATTGAAAAATGGAGTGGATCCAACAGCATATACCAATCCTTCTGCGTTGTCTTCTTTTCCCTCATTCAGTCTCCCCTTGTCTGGAAACAAGAAAATTTGATATCACTACAGTTTAAAGTGAATGCATTCAGATGTCAAGTTTTCAATTTATTTTCCCACAAACAAAATTCAAAACCAAGGCAAATGATGAGGGCTGTGAGAGAGAACTGTGGAAAGAGAAACTGTATAAAAAATTAGGTGATGTTAGATATTAGATATATGATATTACAATTACATCAACAGCAATGATAACTTGGCTTACACATAAAGCATATTTTAGCCTGCTTTTGACTTAATGCTTGAGTTCATCTATTGAGGATTAATAGTTGATATAATAGAATTGCAATATAATTAATGGTTGTTTACTGCCCTTAACCCCTCATCATGACTTGTTCAACAATCCAGGGTTTAAAATTTGGCTTAGTGTTATGTCAAAGTCAGCTGTAATTTCTTTTATTTCAATTATTTGTTCATTTCATGTTATTTTTTTTGTAGTTAATAAGTACAACAATAAAAGACGAAATAAAAATTGATAGCTATATTTAAAACAAAACTCTTATTTTGGTAAAATTACGAGGAAACTGCAAATAGAGCATGCATACTGTTTACACAAGATCACAATTGCAGCCAAGGAACTAAGAAGCAATAGTTTTGAACTGATTAGATTCATTCAAGCAAATCATATTACTATATGACTTAATTAGCTTTACTGTACACTGTTATTTGAGATTTGGTTCATCATAGCCATACCAATTTTCCATGTATTTTTTTGTTAGAGGAAATAGACTGTGCTTAGTGCAACATGGTATTTGGTAATAAACATGGAAGCAAATATTGCTTTAGAGCAGGGGTTTCAAACTCGTAACGTCATGTGACGTGTCGTGACCTATTGCGACTTTTTTTCCATTGCCGGCAATGGGGTGGGCGTGGTTCCGGCATGACACATCTGGCCTGTGGGCCGGCAGTTTGACACCCCTGCTTTAGAGTAGTGTTTTTCAAACTTGGCAAATTTAATATATATGGACAACTCCCAGAATTCTCCAGTCAGCATTCCCCAGTCATGATGGCTGGGGAATTCTGGAACCTGAAGTCCATCTTAAAGTTGCCAGGTTTGAAAACTCTGCTTTACAGCATGTGCAAAATATCTAAACTTAAAGAAAATACAGTCCCTTTTCAGACCTTAAGATGAATATTTGAAGTCAGAAACTCTAAAAAGAAGAATATTATATTTTAAAAAGCAAAAGATAGAGACTCCCCCCAAAAGAATCTTTGCTTTGCTTCAGATATTTAATAGTTCTGATCTATGTAGAATAGGATTGATCCATATTTATATGCCAACTCTTTCTTAAACAGAAGCTCATCATTATCCAAAAGCAAAAGGATCTTTTTAATATCTGCCATCTGAAAAATCTTATCATACATATAGAATAATCTGAACATGAATCTCATACAGTTAATATTAACAGTGTTACAGTGGAAAAAATGAATATTGCATGGTACTGAAAGTAATATATTGTAACACAGAATGCAAGCAGCAGCTGATTTCATATTAATCAATTTACAATTACATATTCAAGCTGCTGTCAAAAGATGGGGCCGTTATTCAGTTGATAGATCCAATTTGCAGTTAATGGTGGAAAAACCTGTGAGTATACAAACATATCGATTTACTTGCATGTTTATTCTCTAGTTGAAGGAACAATATGATGATTTTGGGACTATTGGCTAGTTTGGGAAATTGAAAAAAATATATCAGGAGAACGCAGTGGAAACCCTACCTAACACTGCCAAGAAAACTGCATGGGTTTCCATCTGTTCCCTACCATAGATGTACCTTTTTTGTTTATGTATATTTTTTTTGCAAAGTGCTGTGAATAACAAAAACCTAACGGACAGTGAATATTACAATTTTATTTATTTATTTATTTGTTTGTTTGTTGGATTTATATGCCGCTCCTCTCCAAAGAAGCAGATAGAAGCAGAATTCCCCAGTTACAAAAAAATAATGAAAACTTTAGCACATATTCATCCAACTTTGCAAACTTCTTACTCAGATGAAGAAAGAACCCACCCATATCAATCTGCTTGTATAAGTCATTGTTTCAATCCAAATAACTAATTCTTAGCATGTGTCTCTACTTCTCATGTAGGGCAAAAAAAAAAATTAACTAACACTTTTATGTGATATCCATTTCCTCAAAGAACTCAGAATTAGCTGCTTTTAAAGGTATTTTTAATCTTGCAAACTGAGGATGCCTAAATATTTTAAATTATAAATTAATATAAACAATGTCTTAACATATTTTAATATGAATTATTAATATGTATAAATAAATGATAAAATGATTAACATAAGCAAGATATCTTTAATAATAATAATGGAAGCAAGGTCTATGGACAGGGACCAAGCCCAAAGCCACCACGTTCCCAGGAGAACTGAAAGGCTGATTAGTTTTCTCCATTACAAAGTGATAATGTTTCCTTTTATTATTGAACTGCCTTTGATAAGAAGCTTACAACTCTTAATTATATCTTTATTATTTTAACACTTTAATTATATCCAATTATTCCATGATTTCTTTCAAGAAGAGAAATCTTTTTAAATACAATTATTTATAATATCCTGAAAGATTTTTTTTCCACCCTTGAACCTCAATTTGTTTTACATAATCAAATCAGAACAAAAAACAGTTTAAGCTACTGGGAAAATAGCTATTAGAATCTTGCTGTTAATTAACCTACTATCTCATGATTTTCTCGTCCAAATGCAGCCTTAATCTATAGATTCTAGTGGCTTCTTGTTCATTTCATTCTAAGTGAATGTGTCACTACATTATTAACTTCCTTCTTGAAAAAAACTTACTCCTCCAAGGCATTGCAGTCATGAGGCAAATTTCAACAGCAGCTTAAGGAAAGGCTGCCATATTCATTTAAAATTCTGGTTTACAAGATGTATTCCCTCTCTATTTCTGAACTTATTTTATGTAAACATAGGAAAAGACATATCAATATTATTTTTTCTGGCCAAGTTTTATATTGTTTAAACATTAAATGGCTATTAAAAATAGATATATATGTTTTAAAAAATATATAATGGCTTGATAGTTATTTATTTTTTCAATAAAAAGACCTGCTCTGGATATTGCTATTTAGCATATGTGTACACAATATGAAATCGAATACTTCAGATTTGAATAATGTAGGCTATGCAAAGTTAGAGTGGACAGCAGGATTTTCCTGTGTTATTGAATACAATACATGACACACATACAACAATGGAAATGTGATACACATCTAGTCAGAATTTTTAGACATTCTAATTGAAGATGCTAGGATATGTTTCAATGGAAAGATTAATGATAGAGAAGAATTGATATACACAGTGAAAAATCTCTTTTTAAATATCTCCTAGCTGATTCTTTTAGCTTCTGGATAGACCAGTGGTTCTCAACCTGTGGGTCGCGACCCCATTTGGGGTCGAACGACCATTTCACGGAGGTCGCCAAACACCGCAGTCCATTTTTTTTTGGTCGGCCATTTTTTTTTGGTCAGCCATTTTTTCCCCTTTGCGATGCGGGCTGTCGCGCTGCGCATGCGCGATGCGGGCCCACCATTTTTTTTGGTTGGCCATATTTTTTTTGGGTCGGCCATTTTTTCCCTCTTTGCGATGCAGGCCGTCGTGCCGCGCATGCGCGATGCGCCCTGTCATGCCGTGCGTGCGCGATGCTCCCCGTCGCACCACGTATGCACAATGCGCCCTGTCGCACCACGCGTGCGTGATGTGCCCTGTTGCGATGCGCCTTGTCGCACCGTGCATGCACGATACGCCCCATCACGCCACGCATGCGCGATGCACCCTGTCACGCCACGCATGCGAGATGCACCCCATTGCGCTGTGCATGCGCGATGCGGGCCGGGGTCAAGCCCCGGAAAAGTTTGAGAACCGCTGTGTTATAGGGTTCTGTAAAATGACTATTCTTTTGTCATTGTTTTTCCCTGTGCCAAATATAAACTCTGATCAAAATCTTGTACAGTATTCACATTTCTTTCCTGTTCATAAATCAGCTATCTATGTTGATACTTGCAGCATGAGCTATACAATGGCTTCAAGCTATAAATAGTATCACTCTGAAGGAAACCTTTTACCTCCTTCATTTTTGGTTGTAATCTATCTGTTCAGTCTATATGTTTGTCCTAAAATGTACTTACTTAAAAAGATCTAGCAGGAGCATTTCCCGATTTTAGATAAATGTAGGTATTCTTACATTCATTGGTAAAAGACAGCAGGGTAACTTAGTCTCTGAATATAAGCAAAGAAATTAGCTGCCTGTTAAGTTACCATAGGAATGTAAAGAATTCAGTTTTGAAAAAAAACTAATCTTCCATATTTTTCTCTGTGATCTTTATAATACAGGTAGGCAATCTGTGGCCTATGGGTCTTATGCAGGCCCCAGACCTCAATTTTTATTGGATAACAATGAAATTTAGTAGATCATACAATTTTAGCAGCATCACTGGTGGAAAAATATGAATGATGATGGAAATAAAAGCATGAATCATCTCTGAGAAAAAACAAACCTATTGTGATTTTAAGCCCTCAATCCTAAAACACTCTTCAAAACAGATCAAATATTTCCAGTCCATCCCCTTTTGATATTAACATATCACCAATCATCTCCCCTTCAAATGCTGCAACTGGGGAAAAAAAAACCCTTAGAGCAGAAAATCAGGCCACAAAAAGGTTACCCACTCTGCTTTATGTTAGATGCATGCATAATTTAATTGTTAACTATTGATAAAACTGGAGTGACTAGAAATGTCTATGATTTGATTTAAAAAGCACCGAAGTGGATGCTCTGTGAATACCTGAAAATTCAGAGAAACTTGACAATTTAAATAAAATATGCTCAAATTCCTGATTTTATATGTTCAGCAACTTGCAGATATAATGAGAATCTGTGTCAGACTAATTCATGTACAGATGGTAGGAGATAAACAGTCAACATTCTGTTCCCATGAAGTCTCTGTGTTCTGCAAAATTTTACTACCATATTGTATATGAGGATTTTTGCCAGTACAAACTCTCCAAGTAGAGAGTTATAACTTTGGCATTTTTTTGCTTCCCGTAGATAAACTATAATTAAACTTTTAAAAATGTATCTTTGTACCTTTACAAGTGTGATAATTTTTGTTGTTCTCTATTCGATTCCTCCACTCCTTACTTATACTGTATTAACCTATTTTCTCTTAGCTCCATGTGGTAGTTGCTGACAGAACCATGGACAGCAGATTCTTGTTTTCTAGTACACAATTGCGAACTCTAGAGGTGTTGTTTGAAAATTACTTATGTGATTGTTTGAAGGCTTAAGATAATAATGGACATATGTTTAAAGCTGTTGTAGTTTTACTATTAAGTGTATATCAAAATTGTTCTGATATCCAGTGTTTTCATGTTGGAAGAGATCACACTGTTTCAAGTGAAACATGGATTTCAGAACTGTACTGAAAAGATAGTTTGTAAAATGTAACAATAGCAATAGCACTTAGACTTATATACTACTTCAGAGTGCTTTACAGTTCTTTCTAAGCAGTTTTACACAGTCAGCACATTGTCCCCAACAATTTGGGTCCTCATTTTACTGACCTTGGAAGGATGGAAGGCTGAGTCAACCTTGAGCCAGTGAGACTCAAACTGCCGACGGCAGTCAGCAAAACTAGCCTGCAATACTGCATTTAGACCACTGCGCCACCATGGTTCTGACACAAACCATTAGAAGAAGTAAAAGTTTGTAATTCAAGGCATGACTACTTCAGTCTCATTCTCACCTTTCTTTACTTTCCCTTCTTTTTCACACATTAATGCTTGGCTAAACTTTATCCTATCCAACAAAGCTCTGCTTCTCTAAACTTCTTACTTTAGAGTTTAGTTTAAACTCTAAGCTAAGTTAAATGCTGTAGTTATCTATGGGTCCTAGAAAAGCAATGTGATGTAGTGATTAGAGTGTTAGAATATGTTCAGGAAGATGCAGTTGAAACTCTACTTAATTATACAGTTCACTAGACTATTCATCTTTGTTGTCCAGTGGAATCAAAGAACTTTAAGGTTCTCAAAGCCAATAAAACCCCTTTTTAAAAATGTCTCACATAAAAATATCAATTTATTGTCATCTGTGTATTCTATAGTGTCTGCAGGAATTGTTGGGTCATGTTTTGCCTTATTTTAATTTTATTTTTACAGTGGGAGAAGGGCTTAGTTTGCTCCTTAATAATCTCTTGCCATTGGCTCAGTCATTTTCTTTACAGCCTGTTGTAACTACAGTAAATACCTTGCAATGCATTGACACTGAATTTTCTATACTGCAGTACCAAAAGTCTTGTAAAAGTTACAAGCTACTCTGCCATAGTTTTTGTATTCATGTCTTATTTAATTTTCAACTCTCATATTTTGTCCTAGTGACCTAGTCCCTTTTATGCAGTCTTTAAATGTGTATTTTCTACATGTTCTTTAAAATTGCAGTTCTTAGTGAATGGTGTTTGGATATGGCGAGAAAAAGGATGACTAGATCACTGAAAATCCCCAGTATTTATATAAGACTCCACATCAGTCGAAGCATTTTAAAGCTTCTCTGCCTGAATATTAATTACAATATTTAAATGAATGACATTTAAAGGTGAATGTAAACCACTCTTCTCATTTTGCTAAGAATCATTTACCAGTATTAAGACACGGCTACAAGTAGCATGCTAAACTCCAACTAAAACCTTCTGCTATCTGTATCAAAGCAGCAGAATTTTAGCAAAAGGGAGCACAATTTCTTGTAATTTTGAGGAGGGAACAAATGTAAATTGCATACAAAGCCTAACGTAGGGCATATTTTGTTAAAAAGCGTTCAAACATGCTGAAAAATCTTCTTGGCTTCCATTTTTATATGGCCTCAGTCATTTTGCAACATCAAACCTTCACGTTTGTGAAGTTTGTCTCCTAAAGGCTCCCTTCTCCTCCAGTGAAGTCCATTGAGGAGGAGATTTATTATTTTATTTATTTATTGGATTTCTATGCCGCCCTATTCCAGGAACTCAGGGCGGCTCACAACATAGATAGAAATCTAACATTAAAATACTTTATAAGAAAAACCCCTTAATTAAAAAACAATCATCCAAACAAACATGCACACAAACATACACTAGCTAGGGGCAAGGTGTTAACTGCCCCAGGCCTGTCGGCAAAGATGTGTCTTTAGCAATTTGCGAAAGGCGGAGAGGGTGGGGGCAATACGGATCTCCGGGGGGAGTTGATTCCAGAGGGCCGGGGCCGCAACAGAGAAGGCTCTTCCCCTAGGCCCCGCCAGGCGACACTGTCTGGCTGACGGGACCTGGAGAAGGCCGACTCTGTGGGCCCTAACCGGTCGCTGGGTTTCATGGGGCAGCAGACGGTCCCGTAAGTAACCTGGTCCGATGCCATGTAGGGCTTTATAGGTCATAACCAACACTTTGAATTGCGTTCGGAGACCAATTGGCAGCCAATGCAGCTCGCGGAGTGATGCCAAAATGTGGGCATTTCTAGGCAGGCCCAACACTGCTCGCGCGGCTGCATTCTGCATTACCTGAAGTCTCCGAACGTTTTTCAAAGGTAGCCCCATGTAGAGAGCATTGCAGTAGTCGAACCTCAAGGTGATAAGGGCATGAGTGACTGTGAGAAGAGACTCCTGGTCCAAATAGGGCCGCAGCTGGTGCACCAGGCGAACCTGGGCAAATGTCCTCCTCACCCCAGCCGAAAGATGATGTTCCAGATTTAGCTGTGGATCGAGGAGGACACCCAAGTTGCGGACCTTCTCTGAGGGGGTCAAAAACTCTCCCCCCAGGTTGATGGATGGATAGATTGAATTGTCTTTGGGAGGCAAAACCCACAGCCACTCCGTCTTGTCGGGGTTGAGTTTTAGCCTGTTAGCACCCATCCAAACCCTAACAGCCTCCAGACATCGGCACATCATTTCTGCTGCTTCACTGAAGTGACACGGGGTGGAGATGTAAAGCTGGGTATCATCAGCATACTGATGATATCTCACCCCGTGTTGTTGGATGATCTCACCCAGCGGTTTCATGTAAATGTTAAACAGCAGAGGGGAGAGGACCGATCCCTGAGGGACCCCACAAGGGAGGAACCTAGGGGTCGACCTCTGACCCTGCCAACACCGACTGCAACCGACCAGTGAGGTAGGAGGTGAACCACTGCAAAACAGTGCCCCCGACTCCCAACCCCTCCAGCCGGCGCAGAAGGATACCATGATCAATGGTATCGAAAGCCGCTGAGAGGTCAAGTAGCACCAGGAGAGTGGAAAGTCCCTTATCCCGGGCCCGCCAGAGATCATCCGTCAGCGCGACCAAAGCAGTTTCCATGGAGTAGCCGAGCCTGAATCCTGACTGCTGAGGGCCCAGATAATCGGCCTCATCCAAGGACCGTTGGAGCTGGAGTGACACCACCTTCTGAACAACCTTCCCTATAAAGGGAAGATTGGAGACAGGACGATAGTTGTTTAACACAGCTGGGTCCAGGGAAGGCTTCTTGAGGAGGGGGCGCACAATTGCCTCCTTGCAGGAAGCCGGAAAGGACCCCTCCCTCAAAGAGGCGTTGACAATCTCCTGAACCCAGCCCCGCATCACCTCCCTGCTGGCTGAAACCAGCCAGGAGGGGCACGGGTCCAATAAACAGGTGGCGGAACTCACAGCTCCAATGGCCTTGTCCACTTCATCGGGTGCTACAGGGTCAAACTCCTTCCACACAACAGGATCAAGATGAGTCCCTGTCATCTCGACTGACTCATTGTTTATGTTTATGTTTAAGATTATGTTACCATCTCGACACACTCAAACAATTCCACTCAGTGGAACCTTCTTCACAGTATATATGCATCTGATTGCCATGTTAAGGTATAAGAGTGAGTCTCTAGAACAGGGGTAGTCAACCTTGGCTCTTTTGTGACTCGTGGACTTCAACTCCCAGAATTCCTGAGCCAGCTAATAGCTAAGCTGGCTCAGGAATTCTGGGAATTGAAGTCCACGAGTCATAAAAGAGCCAAGGTTGACTACCCCTGCTCTAGAACAACATTTCAATCTAAGGTGCTTTTATTCAAAGTGACAGCTAGATTGTAGCTGTTCAGGATTGTATTTCTCCTCTCCTCTTCATCCCTGTGTGTTTAGGTTCATCCTTTAAATATCAGTCAGAATTCTGTGGTGATTAAGCATAATCAATTCTTACTGAGCAGTCATTCTTGTGTTTCCCATTTTGATTAATTTTCCTTAAAAGCACTTCGTGTGAATGCTCTTCTTTTAGCCTTTCATGGAGCGGAGAAGACAAGGCTCTTCTCCTGGATGTTGGACCAAAATATATATCCAGTGGGAACTAAGTATTTCTATGTGTTTTATGTTATATTGTTCCATTTTATATTTACTTTTTTATTTTGTTATTTTTTAATTTTTTTATTTAGTTCCAATCTGTATGTGATATGGCCCAAAAAATTTGTAAAATAAAATGACAAATAGCAGTCTCATGAATTTGTTCCTACTTCCCTTTTATATATGGATGACATTGTTTGTGCTATGCAAGGATGAGCATTTTGAAAATTTGAATTGACTTTTAGAATTAATTAATTAATAATTATTGATCAAATTAATGAGCTGCCCATTTCATTATCTACCGTAAGAGACTCTGAGCAGTTTACAACTAAAAAGACAATAAAACCTTTATAGCAAAAATGAAACAAAATTAAAAGGATGGAGAAAACATCCTCAAGCCACCTACCATCCCCAAGGTTTCATATGACTATTGGTTCCCTGTGCTTGTTGATTCAATAAAGTCTTAATGCTTTTCTAGAAGGCCAAAAGAAGAAGGCCCAGTTTCATGTATCACCACTGCTGTCTTCTGATCCTTATCTACTACCACAATATCTGGTTGATTGGCGAGTACCTGTCTGTCTGTCTGTCTGGATCTGGAAATGCTACAGGATTTTAGTCCTGTTATTCTCCATGACTTTCTAATATCCCTTCTGAAACTGGAGAATCCAATCCATACATTGTGCAAATATTTCTGTACACAGTCCCAGTTACTTGTGCAGTGTATTCTGTTGCTGCTTGCATCTTCCACCATGCCACTATGTGTTGGACTGTCTCTGAGGCGTCTCTATATAGTCTGGACTTTGAGTTCTGTCTAGTGTGATTGTCCCCTGCTTCTATGGATCTGGTACCAGCTTACTGCCTGCTGCTATGATCAGTGCCTCAGTGCTGCCATTTAATACAGCCTTTCCAGCCATTGGTAGATTTTCCAATGTCTGCCACCTCAGTTATCTGTCAGTGGTACATCCCATGCAAGGTCTTGTCTTGTCACGGCACTTATTTTGCTTGATTTTTCTCCTATGTCTGCTGCTGCCTCAGGCATTTTCTCATCTTTGGATGCCATTTACTGATATATTCCCGGGTGCTCTGGGTTTCATTTAGGACAGTGGCTTCAACACTCACCACACCACCTATCTTCTGTCTCTGAGTGTGAGACTTAGAATGAAAACTTATATATATATATTTTGAAGAGCTTCTGGTCTTAGGGTAGAAAAGCCAGCAGGCCACATAGCGAACATTTTGTCTCTCCATTGATGTGTAAATATTGTTGATTACTTATAACTGAAACATATAATGTCTGAGGCTTTTTTTTTTTTTTTGGGAAATGCAGCAAAGTGCTCTTAGCCAAAAATACTTCCACTTTCCTGGGCTGCGTGCCTGAGAAGCAAAGAGAAAATTGTTGAATCATGGCTCTTAAGCTCATAGCACTGACAACTGAGGCACAAAATACTGGGTTACTGGAGAAAGTGAGCAGTTTCATATGCAGGCAGGGAAGACCAGAAATGTCACTATTTTTGTTATTATTGTGCCTTGTTATTATTATACCCTATTTTTAAATGTATGGAAACAATTCGGGAAAACATTGGAGATGCATAATCAGCAGTAATGAAGAAAGCATGTTTAACAAGTTACTATTTTTACTATGATGTATCATCAATGTTGCTGGGTTACTTCAATATTATGGACTGCAGTTCTAAATCAAGAATAAAACCTTATCAGAATCAGTGTAAGAAAGACATATCTAAGCTAAGTTCATAAGTCAACCACACAACTATATGCTCATTTATTTAGAAGAATTCAGCTATTTAGTGACCATGCATCTAAACAAAATAGAAAATGTACAGCTTATGATTCCTTGAACAAGTTCACATAGGAAATACTATCCTTCTCCAGATAATGTTTATGCTTCCTAACTTCCATATGATTTTAGCATTTAGGAACAAAAGAATACTTTGTTCTTTTGTTTTCTTTTGTTTTCTACAGAGATATTTTTATCAGTGAGCAGTACCATTGTATATCATGTCACCTCCCATATTAAAGTGATAATTCTCTTTTCTGATCATAGCTATAATTCAGATTATCTATCACAGTTATAATTCAGATGATAATTCATCATAATGTGGAACATGTATTCCACATTACAGTGCAATATTTATGTACTGACTCAGAAATAAGTTTCTGGAGTATAATCCCTTAGGAGCTAGTTTAGGATTCCAGCCAAAGAAAAGTAAAAAAAAGAAGCTTTTCTGGTAAATGACAGCTCTTGATTTTATTCTTGTGCCAATTTTCCTTTGCTTGCAATATAAGTCTGAAATAAATAAGTAGTGATGACTCTATTTTTCTTTTACCTCTTTGAAAATTGTCCTGACTGTCATATTGTAAATTCAAGTGCTGTCTTCTAATATAATTTTTAATGGAAATGCTCCTGGATCTATTAAAGCCTATAGGCAATCTTGGCTATTTTGGTCTAGTGGTTAAGGCATCAGGCTAGAAACTGGCAGATTGTGAGTTCTAGTCCTGCCTTTGGCCTGAAAGCCATTAACTCTCCCAACCTACCTCACAGGGTTGTTGTTATGGAAAAAATAGGAGGTAGGAAGAGTATTAGGTATGTTCTTCACCTTGAGTTACTTATAAAAAAAATAAAGGTGGAATAAAAATGAATGAATAAAAATAATGGTGACTATCCCAAAGTATTGAAAGTACATGAATCAGCCCAGAAAAAAAATACAAGCAAAAGGGGATAATAAAAGGTCTTGGCAAAGTGTAATTTTAGCAGCTTATTTTCTGATAAACTGTGCCTTTGTAGCTGGCCATATCTTTTAGAGCAGCCATTTTGTCAGCACATTTAATTTCATCCAACAGAGGGTACCTCAATGCCCAACAAAGCTGGCTACTCCTGCTAGGAGTAGTGTAGCTACCAATGAAATTGTTAGCAATCACACATGCTCTAGACAGAAAAAAAAACAACCCTGAAGGATAACAGAGCTGATTATTCACAAATGGATATTAAAACTGAACTGATAAATGGCCAGCATTTTCATATAATAGACAACAAAATGCAAAGACAGACTGACCCACCATTTTAATACATTTACAAAGGTCTAGATTCTTTTGTTTAGTTCTAATATAAATTTTTCATAACAAAAATACTCTGAACTTCTTAAAGTTATATTTTTAAAGTTGATATTTTCAGCAGGCTATGTACAGCTTTGAAGGATGCTTCAGTTTTGATGTTTCCTATTATATTCTATGGAAAAATCTTTGTCACATAAATCCTGAAAGTTTTGAATTGAATTAATTTGCATTTTCCACTGCAAAAGTGAGTCAAATCATAACCTCTCCTGACCTCAAGTCTCTAATGTGAATCAAGCTAGAGCTGATTTACACAGGGCTATTAAATTGTAACTCTTTCACTGTGTTTTCCAGGAGTAATATCCCAGAGAGCTATGCTTTATCATCTAGAGATACTGTAGTCTTGTTCTATTCAAGAAAAAAACCCTCATATTGCGAATTCCACAAATGTTTATTTCATGAAATAGTACTGCATAAAGAATAATGGTAAAGTTTTATAGATATATCAATGTGCTGAATGTAGTGAACATTTATTTACTGAGAATATTTTCTGTAATAGTATTATTGGTGAATTCCTTTTTAAAGTAATGGGCTCTTATTGATAAATTAGGAGAGAAAGAAATATTTCACTGTCCTTTCGGTGACAGTGAAATATTACTCTACAAAATACATCTGGATATGGTTTGGAAAGACATACCAAAAGTAGGTCATAGGAAGTGCACATGATTATAAAATTGATGGAATGACATGCCATAATAATAGATCTCATACCAGCAGGGAGATACAACACCTTCGAGCTGTGAAAATAACAGGCAAGACTTTTAAATAAGTTAACCCTTTACTTTACCACATTCTGCCTACATTTGCTCAACACACTTAAACAGACACGGTTGAAGACTGGTGTCATCCATAGACAACATGCTAAGCTTAGTTAGTTTTAATCTTAGTTTTATTGTGGCTTGTATTATTGGAAAGGAGACTATTTGGGCAGTTAGTAATAGTGATTCTTAAATATTTTAAAGATTGATATACTGTTGGAATCCCTAAAACTATGGAAATTTCCTTTTGAGTTTTGGGATTTGGGGAAATCATTAAGTGTGATTTATGCAAATTAACTAATAGCCATGAAACCTCTGCAAATTTCTCTAACTCTTAATATAGCTAGCGTGAATAACAATCATTTGAGAGTGTCAAAACCATATCATAGATTAAAAGATGCATTTTAGCTCCCATTTTTATCCATTTCTGTACATTCCAGTATTTTCTTAATTATGTCATCTTCAGATGGTGTTTCTTCATTTTTCCAATGCTGCGCAAAAACAGTTCTTGCTGCTGTTAATACATGTACCATGTGACTAGTGAAATTTTGATCTAGAATTAACCTTTTGTTTGCAACCATTAAAAATAAATATAAGTTATGCTCTGATTTGCACCAGACAAAGCAAACTATAGACTTAACAAAATGTATATTTTAGAATCTCTCTGGTGATCTGGAACAGGAAAATAGAAGTCTTATTCTTGGTCATTAAAATTCTTGATGTGAATTTTAGTTAAGTAATTAGTCAGAGCCCCATTCATATTTCAGTTAAACCATAGATGTCTGATTTTAATCCAATACATTATGGTGTGGATGATTGATCACCCAAATCACTTGCCATTGTTTCTGCTTCACTTAAGAATGACCGCTTTTAAAATCTAAGAAACTCTGAAAAAAGAGAGGAACATATAGGATGCTTTTCAATATGAATGTTAATCAAAAGCCATTTTAACTTGAATTTATGACAATTCAGCAATCCATAATAGTTACAATAAATTCTCTATGTAGTAGCGTGAATAAAATTAATGTGGCAAATATTCAGATAATCTGAAACAGATCTTCCTATTTTTCCCTACAAATGGATTTATTGTTAGAAGTTATTTTTATAAAGATAAGGTGATATTCTCCTCCCCATTTCCCACAAAACTGGAGCAAAATACCTCAATCCACTAAATAAGATCTTCTGGGAAATTAAAGTAAAGCCTTAACCAGAAAATAGCTAGTTTAATGTTACTGTTGTAGGCAATTCCCTTCTGAAATATCAAATTCTATTTTTCTCTTTCCTATCACATAGTCCGTGAATGTGTGATAGAAGGAAGGGATTATATTCATAGGTCATGTTTCAAAATCACCCATATTTAAGTGGTTGTTTCAATAAGACCTGGCTTGTGTTTACAGGTGCACTTATTCACAGTATATTTGCTTTATATGCAGGATGAATAGTTACAGGCTACTTAAAATACATTCACCATCCTCCCATTTCCCACTCTTGTTATATCTGACAAGAATTGCTGCCTATTACAAGATCTTGCAATCCAACAATTCATCTACTCATCACCCAATAGCAATATCAAACCTGCCAGCATCAGTGATTTATTGCCACAGCAATGGATAGTTGATGCTATAAATCACAGGTCTGAACAATGTCTACATCCCAGACATGGAATGAAACTATACCAAATTGTTTGAAGAAAGGTGCCAACATACCTTATTTTGGATTCTAACCAAGACATATTAATTACAAGATTCTAAAATCAAAATATATATCTTGGTAGTTGGGAAAGCTTTTTCATTGGTAGATTAATATACTATATGAAACAATAACATAATTTGCTTGGCTTTGGTATAGTTTGTTTCTCTGAACATACCCATTGTGGTCTGTAAACAGAATTTATAGCTTAATAGTAATTTGAAATCACTTCAGATTTTTCAGTTGACATATTATGTAATGACCTAGTCCTCTTGAGAGAGTGCTTGAAAAGATAGAAGATGGTAGGAAAGATAAGTAGAGAAAAACCAGTAGCAAGGTAAATGGATTCAATTACAGTGGTGATGAGAATACAATTGAAAGATCTGAAGGTTGGGAACAGATCCTCCTGTATCTATCTATCTATCTATCTATCTATCTATCTATCTATCTATCTATCTATCTATCTATCTATCTATCTATCTATCTATCTATCTGCTAATAACTGACTTGATATTACATAATCAATAAATAATCATTAATTTGAAATGTTCCTCATTAACTGTGCTGTTTGATAAACCTTTGTTAGCTCTATGTTAGAAATAGAAAAATAATAGCTGATTAATGTGGTATAAAACTTATCTAAGAATGGAAAAAAATTAACTCAAGTTTTAAAACCTATATCAATTGAACTACAATGGCAATATGAAAAAAAGTTGGCTTTCTTTTTTGAAAAAGTGAGATCATTTGTCCCTTTCATACATTGTGATTGCATTAGGGCCACCGTATCAGGGCTGCAAAAAATCATATTTGTTTATTTATTATAGTGATTTATACAGTTGTCATTGTGACTCTAAGCAGTGAACATAAGAACCAGAAACCTCTTTGCTGTCATCTACTGATTTTCTGGAATTTTATAGTCTTAGATAATAGCTAATACCTTTTATTATCTGTGACTGCTCACTAAATTCCACAAGATCTGAATTGCGGCATCTATTTTGTACCATAGGCAAATAGCCTGCTAGTTACTTTAATTTAAAAGTGTGTTTTTTTAAAACTTTAACTTGATTACTTATCTTAATTTAAGCCCTTAGGAGATTCAGGAAAAAAATGATTATCCTTTGGTCTTATTGTTAGAAACACAAAACTGCAATATTCAGTATCCTATAGCTTAGCACCCTGAGTAATTGCTTCTATTTTTCCTCAGTGACTACTTGACAAATGACTAGCATTGTACAATAGGTGAGACTGACAGAAACCATTGTTGTCCAAGATGTATTGCCAATCAATGTCATTCTTTGTGGCTATTCCCAATCAACAATTCCTATATGCAGATTAAAAAGAAAAAAAGTCAGTTACACTTTCCTATAGTATATTCTTTTTTAATGGCCTGCTTCATTTGATTTTGTTTCTTTAATAGAGTTATAGGATCTTGTAAATGTTTTCTGTAAAAAAAACCTTTAAAAATATTTCTGTTTATCATAGATCATAATAGCTATAAAAATCTGAAACCATGTGTAATTTTTCTTTAGAATTTTTCTATATGAGTAATTTCATATTGTATATGTAGGGGTATAGGTCTATACATATGTTGTACATAGTATGTTTAGGTGTTATGTCATATATGTGTTTCAGTTTGAGAGCGGGCAACTAAATTTCATTTTGATGCGTGCCGTTGTGCCCACAGTAAAAAAAATTACAATAAAGGTTATCTTATCTAAAGGTTATCTTGTAATTTGGCCAATATTCATAATGTCTTCTAATATACATGTCCTTGTTTGAATCAGATTTTTCTATTACATTCTGCAAGTAGGCAAAAGAGTAAATGTGCCGGATGGAAAGAATATAGGAGTACAGGAAGTCTAAAAATTAATGAAGATAGGAATAAAATGACATACTCCTTGCAGAGGATTTTATTAAACATATTAAGAAAAATGTTTATTTATTTTAGATTGTAAATACCACAGGTCACAAACCTGTTTTGTTTGTTTATTGCTGTTCAGTTATGATGCTGTCTCATTCATCATCATCTCAGATATGCAGTACCTAGTGCAAAACTTAATTATGACTCCAGAAAATCACAGTTTTTAAGTATGTTTAAGAAGCCTTCTTCTTTCTTTTTTACAAGGAATTACAGAACACCCTTCTTGGAAATAATGTCCTTTAAAAGTCCATAATTTTCAGCCAATGTGCTCTTTGGTAAGTCGTTCTGTAAGTTTTATGTCCACCAAATATAGAAAGCATTAACTTCAGGAAGATTACCGCTGGATATAAACAATAAGGTTAATGGAATAATGTCCATATCAGTGATGCATCCTGTATCAGATTTCACTGAATCTCAAGATTCAAACATAGCAGAAGATATTGTATTGAGGCAATACAACACGATGGAAGTTGGAAGGAGCTATAAAAGTGATGGCGAACCTTTTAGAGACTGAGTGCCCAAACTGCAACCCAAAACCCATTTATGCATGGTCGAGTGCCAGGTGGGTGTGGCCCATTGGCTGGGTGTGGCCAATTTGGGGTGTGTGTGGCCCATTGGGTAGGCGTGGCTGCGGTGGTAACCACAGACTGGGTAGGACTAAAAAGTTCAATCAATCAATTCCAACTTTGCAAGATCTTTTTTTTCCCACAAGAAGTTGAAATTGACTGATTGATTGAACCCCTTTTTTTTTTTGCACACGGCAGCGGAGGCCTAAAGCGAAAAGGTTTTATAAAACCCAGCTGAAGGCCTAGGACTGGGACGATGGCACACGTGCCCACAGGAGGGCTCCGAGTGCCGCCTCTGGCACCCGTGCCATAGGTTCGCCACCACTGAGCTATAACCTGGCTTCTGTATTATATGATATTGAAAAAGTCAGGCTCAAATTTTGGTGATGGATTTGAAAGTAAGTTTGAGAGAGATAAAAGGAAGTAAGGTATAACCTTAGGAAGGAAGAAAGAGCTATTTGAATATTCAGCATAGATATTTGATTTGAAGGCAATTTGCTCAAAGGATGAAATTGATTCCACTGTCTAAATCTGAAATCTCCAATCTGATTCAAATTGTTGATTTTATGGGTGCATCTGCCCCAATAAAAATGGAATGGGTTTGATTTAGACTAATTGAAGTGGATGCACTTAATTAAACCAGATCAATGTTGCTTTACAAATAAATGCAACAATTTTTCAATTTAATCAGAATTGAACTGGAAGTGACCTTGGAGGTTTTCTAGTTCAACCACCTGCTTAAGCAGGAGATCCTATACAATTTCAGATAGGTAGCTGTTCAGTCTTTTCTTAAAAACCTCCAGTGACGAAGCATCTACAGCTTCTGAAGGCAAGCTGTTCCACTGGTTAATTGTCCTTAATTTATATCTAATCAAACGGGCAATCCTTGAATAAGTTCATATACTACTAAAAATACATTCTCTTTTTTATTGTACTACTAGTTTAATAATTTGTTTATTGTTTCTTTTGCCTCTGTGTCTTCTTTTAGTGCATATTGACATATTTCCTAATTTGTTAGCTATTTTTATTTTTTTATTTATGAGATTTAGTTGCCAGCTTTCATTCAGGAGCTCAAGGTATTCTACAAATATTCCTTCCTGATGTTTTTCCCCACAACAATCAAAAGCCTGTAAGATAGTTTGACAGGGAGAGAATGACTAGCCCAAAATCAGCCAATGAGATATGATTCAAGGTTAATTAGAACCTCAATCTCTCTCTCCTTTCCCAACACTTCATATTTATCCTATTTCAAGAACTTATGCTGTGATTTCTATAAATAATTTTGTATCTGGATCAAATTGTTTAACAGAAGCAATTTCTTTTAGAGCCCTACCTAAACCACTTTTCTTTTTTTCCTATGTCACTTAACAATGAGCCACAAAAAAAAAAAAAAATCAAAGCAAACTACCCAAATCCAGAAATAACAGTATATGATCATCCATTCCAGCTCTCAGCACCCCAAAATTAGATCCACAAAGTTTACTTGGCTTACAGCATCAATAAGAGAACCTATCAATGACATGGATGAATGGTGTTTTACTACTGTTGTAGTCTTATTCTCTAAAACACTAAAAGGCATTTGCCTATTGAGGGTGCAAATGAATTTTTCTGAATATAGACATGTAGCATTATCTCCTCAGAGGCCGCCAAAGCCCAGGCCCTCCCAGCCCTGCCCCCCTTCATCAAGCTCTGCCGCTGTATTCTCTAGGGGTTGGTAAGGTATCTCTTCCAACAGGAGCTCAGGCAGAGTTAGGAAGTAGCAGACTCTTGTTATCAAGAAGGGGCTTCCAGGAACAAAGATGACCAGCCCCCTCAGCCCCAATAGTCAATGCTGTGATGGTATCCAACCAGCCAAGGCTGTTATAACAGCAATAGTTAATGATTCCTCAATGACCGTTCAAGATCAAGAGGTGGGGTGGAGGAAAACCAAGGCTTCAGGCAGTAGTAGAAACCAAAGCAGTCAGTGTGCTATAGTAATGGCTTGCCCACCCCCAAAGTCTAAAACTTGTACAAGCAGCAGTAGTCATTGGTAGCCTCCAGGCTTCACGACAACAGTAGCTACGACCAGTCTCCTCTTCTTCTGTTGATTCTTCTCAGTCAGGTCTCCGCATCAAAACCCTCCCCCTTATCTTTATTGTTAAAAGTCCCAGGCTAACAACCCCAGCCACTTCCTTTCCACTCTCTCTCTCTCTCTCTCTCTCTCTCTCTCTCTCTCTCTCTCTCTCTCTCTCTCTCTCTCTCTCTCTCTCTCTCTCCTCAGAAGGAGAACAATAAAATTCCACTCCTCCCTCTCTCTCTTGCTTCCATTTGAAATATCCTTCTCATGAAGGAAAGCAATAAAATTCCATTCCCTCTCTCTTACTCTCTCTTGCCTCAGTTTGAAATATCCTTCTCACGAAGTAAAGCAATAAAATTCTACTTCCCCCCCTCTCTCTTTCTCTCTCCCCCTCCTCCACACAAAGGGGTCAGCTTAAAACCTCCAATCCCTCTTTACCTTCACCTGACCAACTCCAACAGCTACCCCTTCCCTTTCCTTCCTTCCCTTTTTCGATCCTTTCCCTTCATCCACCACCCCGTCACACCCAAAACCACCAGCAGCTGTCCCAATCTCTCCCTTCCCAGCCAAAATCCTGCAAACACTCTAAGACAGCCCTGCTACAGACATATTTAAATTCTCATGAATAAACTTTGCTTGAGCCTGAAAAGAATAGAATAGCCATATGCCCTATAATAAAATGCCTCTTTATCCATTTAAAAATAAAGAACTACTAAGAATAGAATTTTCATTGACAGTGTGCTTTTGTACGCCAGACTGAGCAGACATGTAGATCCTTCATTACAGTATCCACCCCTACATTAAAATAGGCTTAATGTGGAAGTTGAGTAGAATTATTTCTAAATTAGTTTTCCTTGTATAACTTTTTTTTCTGAATTATGGATTGCTCTTTTCTGATCACACACTTTCTAAGGGACCCGTTCTAAAAAGGAAGATGAAACCATCTTTACTGTGACAAATATATATAGTTTAAGCCACCATATGTGATCAAAGAGAAGCTCACCTGCAGTGCAGATGTGGCCTAAGATCAAAACTTCATTCTTTATGTTGGATTATTCCCAATACTCTTTTCACAGCATATACCTAACTTTAATAGAAGAGATGGCTTTATGCCACATTATAGAAAGCCTTAAGGCACACTTGAACAAAACCCAGCAAGTTTCTGGCTTCACCCAATTCACATGTTTTAATTACAGGAACTCATGTATTACTGTATATTTGTACAGGGCAGATGAGTTTAAGTAAAAAAAATGATTTGGTGAGGCAGCTTTCAGATTTTTGTTCAGTTATTTTCACCAGACTGAGGTTTAAATAGTGATATTTTATTAACAATTAAACAACAATTGTTATTTATTAATAACAATTAAAATATATTTTGCAAATGTTCTGACTTTCCCTCGTTAATAGATTTATTCTCTACCAAAGATATAAGAGGTAATGGAAAAACTCAGGAGAAATAAATGAAAGACTTTATTGAATGCTTCACTTCCCTCAATTCTACAAATGATGTTTTACAACGAATTACACTTTTTTATATTAAGACAGTATAGAGGAAAAAAATACAAAAACAGAGACATTTTAACTGAATTAGAAGATCAAAAACCTAAATAATCATGATAAAGAACTGTTGGAAAGAATTCATCATCTGTGGCTTCTCACACATATCTCTTAGATGTAAGTTAAGTATGACAGTTCCATACAAAGTGGATGTATGGAATATTATGGGTCATTGTATTGCTTAACTGAAGGTTAAATTATATTTGAGAAATCCAACATTTTTCAGAGACAAGTCCATTTTTATAGAGTTTATTATCTTTTTCTACTTTATATATATATACATATATATACACACACAATCACACACACACACACACACACACACACATATATTTGTTTTCTGAGGTTTTCGCGGGTGTTTGTATGTAGGTCTTTGGTTAGTCGGGTTTTCTCCCGCGTAAAATTGGAAGTGTCTTAGCGGCGTTTCGATGAAGTCCCATTCGTCATCTTCAGGCTGGTGTTTTCGGTTTCGTGCTTCTAGGAGCAATGTCTGATCGTAGCTGTTTCTTCCTTTTAACTGCCAGTGGGGGTATGAACTGATTGGGTGGGAGCTTGGCTGTGTTCTGATTGGGTGGAGTTGTGTTCTGACTGGTGAGGGGCTTGGCTGTGCTCTGATTGGATGGGCGAGTGTTCTGTTTGGGTGGGGGCTTTGTTGTGCTCAGGTTAGTCTGACTTGCAGGGGGATTTGAGATGGTGAGCTGCATTGCTGTTGTTTGGCTTCACGTTCGTGGTCGTGCCTCATCTTCATGGTGGGTGTCAGTTTGCTTCATGTATGGATTGGAAGGGTTTCAAGTGCCTAATGATGCAGCTGTGGTCTGGCTTCTGGTTTGTGGTCATGCCTCATCATTGGTGTGGGTTTGGGTTTGCTTTTTGCATGGATGTGTGGTGGTGACATACTATGTGGTTTTCGTGAGTGTGGGTCTGGTGTCATGCTTTGTGTTAGGGACTCGTTTGTCAATAAGGGTTGGTTTCCAAATGGCTGGTAGGTGGGAGGTATCATCTTGTTTATTCATGCTGTGTGGGCATTTTTCTATCTCGATGGCTTCTCTGATTATTCTGTTATTAAAGTGTTCAGTTTTGACGATAGTTCTGGTCTTTTTAAAGTCAATTTCATGTCCTGTGGCTTTAAGGTGTTGGACCAGGGAAGAAGTTGGTTCCTCTTTTTTGACTTATCTTCTTGTGTTCTTCAATGCATGCATTTATTCTTCTGTTGGTTTGTCCGATGTATGTGATGGGGCAAGCGGTGCATGGGATTTCATATACTCCTTGATTTTCTAACTTAATTTTGTGTTTGGGGTTTCTTAGGATGGTGGATACTTTTCTGTTTGTGCAGAATGCTGTCTTGATGTTGTGTTTGTGGAGGATCTTGCTGATTCTGTCTGTGGTGCCTTTTATGTATGGGAGGACGGCTTTGCTTGCACAAGCACGAAACCGAAGATCCCAGCCTGAAGATGACGAGTGGGACCTCGTCGAAACGTCGCCAAGATACTCTCAATCTTACACGGGAAAAGACCCGAATACACCAAGACCTGCATACCTATACCCGTGAAAATCTACGAATATATATATATATATATATATGTGTGTGTGTGTGTGTGTATACATACATACACACACATACACATGCAAACACACATATAAAATAACTTTTCTCTCAGATGCTGCTTTTGAGAAATTAATACTACACAATGAGTCATGTATATAAAAACGGATGAAATTGTTATATTATGGACTTAATTGTTTTTTTAAAAAATTGGACAACATATAAAATATGAGTTTTTAAAAAAAATAGGAGCTCTATAGTTGATCTTTGGAATCTCTTAATGGAAGAGAAATAGAAAAAACTATAGGGTTTTTTTCATAGAATAGGTGATAACAAAGGCAAATAGAAGCTTTACAATATTTTGCATTTTATTTCCTGATCAGTAACTTCTAATTTAAACAATATTGGTTGTAGTCTAGTGGCTACAAAGATAGAGTACATGAACAAGATTATTTTATCTTCAGTTGTATATTGAACATATGTAAAGTGGGAAGTATATCACAAGCTTACTTATTTATAATTTCCTGCCTAAAGTAGACTTCTTCACAGAAAAACAAATAGTAAGATTAGGGCTTCCCAAAGTACATTCATACATTATTTAATATGCTTGCGTATGACCATCAAGCGAATAGAGCAGATCTTTGGTGATGATTCAAAGAATTCATATTTTGTAAACTAGAAACCCACTAACAAAGTTACAATTCTATTGTTATTTAGAGTACATTCCAGAGCCATTGATTTGATGAGTTCCTTCTTTTGGAGGAAAAAGAGTGGCAGCCTTAAGTAACTGAGGTGTGATGCCTTTCTTAACTCTAACATAAATATCCTTGAAACTTGACTTATTAAATACAGTGGAAACAGAAATAGGACGGACAAGATGGTGTCCATAGATCAATTAAAGCATCCTAAACATTGCTAATATACATTTGTAAAGGAATCCTTTGGTTCCGGTGAATATGAGAGAAGTAGTCATAGGATAAGACAAGAAAAGTAAGAATTTCTGTTCCCTAATATTGTGAATTGAAACTCAATATTAAGAAAACCAAAATCGTGGCATCCGACCCTCTCAATTCCTGGCAAATAGATGGGGAAGAAATGGAGGTAGTGACAGATTTTATTTTCTTGGGATCCAAGATCTCCGCAGATGGGGACTGCAGCCAAGAAATTAAAAGATGCTTGCTCCTGGGGAGGAAAGCTATGGCAAATCTAGACAGCATACTAAAAAGCAGAGACATCACCCTGCCAACAAAAGTACGTATAGTCAAGGCCATGGTTTTCCCAGTTGCAATGTATGGATGTGAAAGTTGGACCATAAGAAAGGCTGAGTGACAAAGAATTGAGGCCTTTGAATTATGGTGCTGGAGAAGACTCCTGCGAGTCCCTTGGACTGCAAGGCATTCAAACCAGTCAGTCCTAGAAGAGATCAACCCCAACTGCTCTTTAGAAGGCCAGATCCTGAAGTTGAAACTCAAATACTTTGGCCACCTAATGAGAAGGAAGGACTCACTGTAAAAGGGCCTAATGCTGGGAAAGATTGAGGGCAATAGAAGAAGGGGACGACAGAGAATGAGGTGGAGTCACTGAAGCAGTAGGCGTGAGCTTAAATGGACTCGAGAAGATGGTAGAGGACAGGAAGACCTGGAGGAACATTGTCCATGGGGTCACAATGGGTCGGACACGACTTCGCAATTAACAACAACAACAACAACAACAACAACAATAATATTGTGAAGGGGAACTAGATAAGGCTTTTAGATTTTTCTGCTCTATTGATAGTATTGTTCTGTAAAAATGATTCTCTAATTATTTTCATTTACCTATCAGAGCTCCATACAATTAATATAGTAGAAATATATTTAGAATTATATACTATTTTTATTAAGGGGTTGCTGTAGATAAATTAATCTCTGCTATGTCTTCAAAGACTTTATAGATTTTCACGGGGAGGCAATAGAGAGGTACTTGTTAGAATTATCATTCAATAGAAGAAATCATATATAAACATGTATGGAAGTTTTACACTGGAAGTAGACAATCTGGTATATTCAGGTGTTTTAAACAATGGTTTCCATAATATCTGACTATTGGCCATGATAACCAGAACCTGGGGAAACTGCAGTCAAATGCAACTAAAGGACACTAGATTGTCTACCTCTGATTTGCAGTATATGCCCTGATGTTCTGTGAGACCCATTAGAAATCTATTTTTATTATTAGGTTTTCTCCGCAAAATAGGTGATGGATTTTTCTTTATTAAAATGTCCAAATTACTCAGCCTTTTTCTAGCATTGTAAATATATAAGTGCTGATAAAGAGTAAACATGCTTGCTTGATGCATGTTACCAGTTTTGCTAGAGCAACCTGAACAGTTGAGTGCTTGGATCAGGAACAGATAGGCAGAATTTGGCTCAGGCATATTGCAGTCCCTATCTAACTCTCTGTCCTAGATGGATGGCTGTTCTCTTCATCCCTTCATGTTTATCCCATAATCCTGTTTCCTGCAATCTTTTTTTATTAATGTTTATGTCACCCCATTTAGTGTTCTAAATCATCATTTAATAAGAAGAAAACAGTTTGCCCAGGTTTTAAAAAATTCTTTGAGCATAGCAGTTTCTAACCGTATTAGGTCCTTTTACATCAATGGGTTACAATTTCATAGTTTGATCTAAAACATTGTAGTTTTCTCCATTGACTGCTGTGATTTTTATGGATAGAAAATGACATTGTGGTGAATCTTAGTTTTTAAGATTTTAAAATTTATCTGGGCTGCCTACTCTTGAAACAAAAGAAGTTGCCTTGAACTATTGTCTGAGGGTATTTCCCTCTCACCATACTTTCTCTGAAAAACAGTCTTTGAAAAACAACATGACTTGCAATCTTCTTCTGCTGAGTCAGTAATGCTGAGAACAGAGAGTGAAAACCGTTGCTTGAACTGCCAAAAAAATCTCTTGGCCCTATTCCATGCAAAAATCAAATAAATTAACAAATAAACCAAGCCACTTTGCATATGGCTTCTACCCCACAGAAGACAAGGGGAACACTAATAGAATTTTACCATTTTCCTTTGTCTGGGTTACTAAGAGGGGACTTTGCAGCCTTCAAGGCAGCATTCCCTTTAAAAGCTCTGAAAGGACATCTGGAGTTCAGGATGGAGACTGAGGCCAGAGCCAATCAGAAAATGTCAGCCCTCAAAGTCTGCAGAGTGCCAGGAGTTTCAGCTTACAACTGACTTCAGAGTACTTCCATTTGCACCAGCTGACTATGAAATAAAGTACTTCAGATGACAGTGTGGAACACAGGGTTGCAAAGATGGCCCAGAAGCTACATAAACATTTTGTGTGAAAGTGCTTTGGTCACCTCCTATAAAACAGATTTTATTTGTGCATGTTCTCAAGTTTGTTTCTGTTCAGATTTCCTGGGCAATTTTTTTTTTCATTTATCGTAGCAGACTCTTGCTGTCAAGTCTCTGCTTCAAAACCTTGAATTTGAAATATCATGGCCCTGGATTTTCCTTCAAGAAAAAAGAGAATAAACCAGCTTCTCAGAATTTGTGATAAGTAGAGCATAGAGAGTAGAGACACAACCATCCCGCTTTCAGTTTTATAGAGTTGACTTACTCCAATCCCCTGTTTTGTGCAGAAGCTGCTAAAATCCGATGGCTATCCAGCCTCTAAAGCAGCGGTTCTCAACCTTTTTCAGGCTGAGACCCCACCTGCGCCGCCCATGCACGGCGCGACCCCAACCTGCGCTGCGCACGTGCGGCGCGATGGCCCAAACTGCACATGCACAGCACGACGGGCCAATCTGCGCATGCGTGGCGTGCACGCAATGGCCCAAACCACGCATGCACGGCACGACGGGCCGATCCGCGCATGCACGGCACGCACGCGACGGCCCGAACCGTGCATGCGCGGCACGACGGGCTTAACAGGGAAAAAATGGCGGACTGTGGTGTCCGGCGACCCCGGCGAAACGGTTGTTCGACCCCAAATGGGGTCGCGACCCACAGGTTGAGAACCGCTGCTCTAAAGTCTTCATTCAGTGCAGAAGAATATGTCACTTAATGAAACAAACTATTCCATTAACAGTTTTTATTGTTAGGAAATTCCTTCTAATATCTTATCTGTATCTACCTCCCTGTTCAAGGGAAGTTCAATTCTAATTCTAATCCTGTCCTCCAGGGTAGCGGAAAATAAATGTACTCCCTCCTCTAATGTTAGCATTTTAAAAATATAATCTTCCTTCCTTTTTATCTGCGTACTTTCATAGGAGTATCTAGTATCTAGTATCCTCACATCTTGATAGGTGACACTGTACAAGATTCCATTGTCCAGTCTGCCATTTAACAGGGCTTAGAACATTACCTCTAGGTCTTTGTTTGGCTCAATTTCCACAACATTCCTAACCTACTTCTTGGACTATCCCATTTCCTGGATTTGCACAGCACATACACACACACACAAAGAAACAAATTAAGGTTAAAATTAGCCAAACCCATCATGTAGAATCAATGTACCTGGTTAAATCTTTAACTGATCCAGTTATACGTAATATTGTGTGAACATAATTATTGAATCATAATACTCAACTACAGTGCAACAAATATTCAAATTATGGAAGTAACAATGTAAAGGGACTTTTACTGACTCCTCCCCTTCAGTTACAATCATTGTGCTTCCCTTCAAAGTTCCCTGGAATAGATATAATGACGTCAGAGGACAGGCAGTGCACCAGAATATAGACAGTGGGCAAATTCAGTGGAATTATATTGCACAAATGGAAATGCTTTCTTCCTGTTCAAAACATCCCTGGATCCAAGCCACAGTTATTAGTTGGTGAGTTTTAATAATGTTATGTTATTTTGACAGCTGAATCCATTATATACTGCCACTGAGATGCTCTTTCTATATCCTTTGTACTTTACTCTGCATAAAGTGATACACTGTTGTGCCAGAACTACCATTAGACCAATTAAAGATAGTTACAAAGAGTCTGAATTTCATGAAAGGTGGGAGCATTCATTTGTTTACTTGGTTTATTGCATCTTACTATTGAGATTAGAGAAAATGCATTTCCCTACGGATAAGAAAACTGGAAGTCAGCTGGAGAAAAGACAGACTTCAGTAGAAGAAGCTCTGAAGATTTCACTCCTCATCCCTCATTTTAATTAAATACATTTGATACAAAGCATACAAACTACATGTCTATTGTAGAAGTATCTTTAACTGAGTATCAATCAGGAATGAGTATTTCTGTCAATTTCATTTTGCCAGGTCTCTTGTCTTAACAACCTCAAGTTCTGTTCTGTTCTTTTATTTGTACATTTCCTTGTCTGGATTTAGCCACATTTCTCCTAAGTCACAAGAAGCCATGACCAATACAGTTTCAAAAATGCCTCCAATCATCCAAGGATGTAATCAAATGTTTATATTAATGTACATTTCTCTAATACTTGAGTCAGCAACAAAGTATGTTCTCCTAAGCCACTCTGCTTCCTCCACCTAATTTACTTTGCATCAATCAGGAGACCAGGCTGTGTTGCTTTCCTTACAGATTTAAGATGGGACAGATTTAGGTAGCAATTGATACATCCTTTCCTACATCATATCTTTTACCGGCAGGAAAAGCCACCAAAATTCTCTTTCTGTAATGTGCAGTAGCTCTCAAGCTTCCTAGCTTACTCTTCTTTTGTCCCACTGGGTTCTTGCCTAGAATTTTTTTGTTTCGCTATAGGATTACCACCCTCCCAGAAGATCACATTGGGGTGTCAAAAAACAAACAAATTTAAGAAACAAAAAAATGGATACCGTAGTGATGATGGAACTTCTGCACAAGTCAGCAGCTCACTCCTATTTCATATTGTTTCCTTCACATGCTTCACAAAAATGCCAAATCCAGTCTAAACATCTGGCTCACTGTGTGACCATCCTTTCTATTCTATTCTATTCTATTCTGTTCTGTTCTGTTCTGTTCTGTTCTGTTCTGTTCTATCTCATCATATCATATCATATTTTGTATTATAATGTACAATATTATATGTAGGTCTTTGGTTCTTCGGGTTTTCTCCCACGTAGAATTTGAAGTGTCTTGGCGACGTTTCGATGAAGTCTCATTCGTCATCTTCAGGCTGGTGCTTTCGGCTTCTGCTTCTAGGAGCAATGTGAGATTTTAGCTGTTTCTTCCTTTTAACTGCCAGTGGGGGTTTGAACTGATTGGCTGGGAGCTCAGCTGTGTTCTGATTGGGTGAAGGTATGTTCTGATTGGTTAGGGGCTTGGCTGTGCTCTGATTGGATGGGGGGTTGGCTGTGCTCTGATTGGCTGGGGGAGTGTTCTGTTTGGGTGGGGGCTTTGTTGTGCTCAGGTTAGTCAGTGTTACAAGGGGATTAGATATGGTGAACTGTATAGCTGTTTGGCTTTGCGTTCGTGGTCATGCCTCATCTTCATGGTGGGTGTCAGTTTGCTTCGTGTATGGATTGGAGGGGTTTAAGGTGGCTAATGATGCAGCTGTGGTCTGGCTTCTGGTTTGTGGTCGTGCCTCCTCATCAGTGTGGGTTTGGGTTTGCTTTTTGCCTGGATGTGTGGTGGTGACATCCTGTGTGGTTTTTGTGAGTGTAGGTCTGGTGTCATTCCCCGTGCTATGGACTCGTCTGTCAATAAGGGCGGGTTTCCAAATGGCTGGTAGGCGGGAGGTATCATCTTGTTTGTTCATGCTGTGTGGGCGTTTTTCTATCTCAATGGCTTCTCTGATTATTCTGTTATTAAAGTGTTCAGTTTTGGCGATAGTTCTGGTCTTTTTGAAATCAATTTCATGTCCTGTGGCTTTGAGGTGTTGGACCAGGGAAGAAGTTGGTTCCTCTTTTTTGACTGAGTTTTTGTGTTCTTCAATGCGTGCACTTATTCTTCTGTTGGTTTGTCCAATGTATGTGGTGGAGCAGGCAGTACATGGGATTTCATATACTCTTTGATTTTCTAATTCAGTTTTGTCTTTAGGGTTTCTTAGGATGGTGGATATTTTTCTGTTTGTGCAGAATGCTGTTTTGATATTATGTTTGTGAAGGATCTTGCTGATCCTGTCTGTGGTGCCTTTTATGTATGGGAGGAGGGCTTTGCCATTTTCTTGTTCTCTGTCTTGTATTTTAGTGGGAGTTTCTTTTTGGATTAAGTTGGAAATCTTATTTCTTTGGAATCTGTTGGATGTAAGTACATTAGTGAGAGTGTGTAGTTCGGTTTTTAGGTGTTGTTCGTCAGCTAGGCATTTGGTTCTTGAGATGAGTGTCTTGGCTATGGAGTTGATCTGTGCTGGGTGGTGGTGTGAGAGTGTGTGCAGATAGCGGTTTGTGTGTGTTTTCTTCTGGTAGATGGTGTGTCCTAGGGACCCATTGGATTTCTTGTAGACTAAGACATCCAGGAAGGGAAGTTGGTTATTAGCTTCTGTTTCCATGGTGAACTGTATTTTGGGGTGTAGGCTGTTGAGGTGTGTGAGGAAGTTGTCCAGTTTTTCTTTCCCATGTGGCCAGATTACGAAGGTGTCATCTACGTATCTGAGCCAGAGTTTGGGTTTGTGATCAGATTTTTCTAGGGCTTGGGTTTCAAAGTGTTCCATGTAGAGGTTTGCAATGACAGGTGAGAGAGGTGATCCCATGGGTGCTCCTTCTATTTGTTTGTATTTTTGTCCGTTATAGATGAAGTATGTGTTGGATAGACAGTGGTTGGTCAGATCTAGGATGTGTTTGGGGGGGTTATATTTGTTTTGGATAGCTGTTAAGGCTTCTTTGATTGGCACTTGGGTGAAGAGGGATATGACATCGAAGCTAACGAGTAGGTCGCTGGCCTGTAAGTTTTCTTTCTTTATGATCTCTATGAACTGGAATGAGTTTTTTACGTGTGAGGTGATGGATTCTGCATGGGGCTGTAGTTGTTTGGCGAGAAATTTGGCTAGGTTTTGTAGAGGTGAGCCTATGGAGCTGACTATGGGTCTAAGTGGGGTTCCTTCTTTGTGTATCTTGGGGAGACCATAGAGCTTAGGGCATCTGGATGATTTCTCTCTGGGAATGATTCTTTGCTGGATCTCTTCGCTAATGGGGGAGGCTTTTATTTTGGATCTAGTGGTTTTTTTCAGGTAGGTGGTGGGATCTGTGTTTAGGGGTTTGTATGTTTTCTGAGGTTTTTGCGGGTGTTTGTATGTAGGTCTTTGGTTGTTCGGGTTTTCTCCCGCGTAGAATCTGAGGTGTCTTGGCGACGTTTCGACGAAGTCCCATTCATCATCTTCAGGCTGGTGCTTTCGGGTTCTTGCTCCTAGCACGAATGGGACTTCGTCGAAACGTCACCAAGACACCTCAGATTCTACGCGGGAGAAAACCCTAACAACCAAAGACCTTTATATATATGCATAAATATGGTTATTTATATATATATATAATTAGTTGACCAGCAAAGAGGATGATAGAAATCAAACAGAAAACAGGGCTAAAGATTATAGTTTCAACCCTTGATCTCATGTGCAACCAACTAACCACTCTAGTCCCCCACCTTTCCACAAGGCAGGTTGTTTACCAAGCTTGAAAGAAGCAACTCGCAAGTGGACTCTTATTTCTGATATTAAATACTGATTCTTAAGCACCTAACAAAAAAAAAGCTACCCAATGGGGGAAATTAAACACTATGTGATTGATGCTGCTTCTAGCAGGCCAAGCTGTGGATTCTGTGCCATCAACACACACAGGTGGGATCAGAGGAAGAAGGAAGAGGCACAGGGACAAAACAGTTCAATCACAGCTGGGCCACTGAGAATGTTGTGTCCTGAAAGCAATCCTTCTCTCTTTTCATTTATTTCATTCATTTATTTCTATGTAGAAAACTTTTACCACTGTCAGCTGTCTATGCATTTGACCTTTTTATAATCTGCTAGCTGTTTGAAAAGTTAACCTCTTTAGGGAATGATGTTTCCTGTGCTACTTGTGCAACATTTTTTTCTTTAAAGAAAAATATGTCTCAGAAATGTGTATTACACTCTTGTTTATATACACCGTACAATATATGTATTGTATGCAGTAGTCAAAGAGCAAAAATGCTGTCTAAGATTGCTCCATATAATGAAGAAGACTCGTTCACACATATAAGACAAAAGAGAAACTGACAAATAATAGAAAGATAACTGGATTATTTTTGAATGGCAAAATGACAGAGAGAGATGAAAGAATGAAAGATATAGAGACTCATAGGACTTTGGTCAAGGTCAAGCAAACAAGAGCTAAAGAAAGATAAAATCTGTCCACTCAAAGGATTAGAAAACAGAGTGTGGCTTACTTTGATAAGATAGCAAGGCCTGCTGCTGGTAAAAAAATAAATAAATAAAAATCAGTATCCGAGGCCACAACCACCAGCTGCTTCAGGTTCAGAAGAGGACTTACAAGTGCCAGCAAGGGTTATGCAAGGTACACAGTGGGGGTTTCATCAAGCAGCAACTGAGCTTGACTGGCACTGAAGGTCTTAAATGAAACCAACCAAAGGGTCCCTGCAAGTAGGAATTCATTTTATGGGCCAGAGGAAAGGAACCAGAGATTCGGGGGGGGGGGGAGAGAAGGAAGTGGGGAATATCCCAAAATTGCCAGCTCAGTAGCGAATAGAACAAACCAGGAATTATCATTGGGCATCTGATGTGCTGACCAAGGTGTTGCCCTGAAATTGTTTCTAGTTTCTTTGAAAGAATTTGTGCTAAAATGATGAGAAGCGGTGTTGGATGTTGCATGAGCCCTTTGTATCTATGTTGATCACTGGGGCAAATGGCAGGAGATAGACAAGGGGAGAGATCTTACATGCTATTCCTGAGTTCATTTCTCATTTTGTCTACTACTAGATTATGAATCTCTTTATTTAAGACATAACTCTTTCTTGTGCATCCTTCTCTTCAAAATGTAGCTTAGATAGCAATCTGAAAGGGTGCTTTTTCAAAAGGCAACTAGACTGACAGTACCTATCCATCCATCACCCGCCACAAATGATGAAGCTTCTTGAATGAGAAGTGAAACATTTTCTTTTCCTTCCTCAACAAAAAAACCCAGTTGCCTTTTGAAAAAGCACCTTTGAGATAACTATGACCTGCATGACTAGAATCTCCACAGACACTTAAATAGCAATGAAGCCTTTTTAAAACTTCATACATTTTAAAAATACATATAGCTTTTGCTTCAGATACAAAGAATGTTTGTTATATAGATGGGCAAAGCCCATATTCGGTATCCAAGTCAACTACATTGTGAACATGTTTTTTTAATGAGATGTTCTGCAAATTCATTATTCAATATTTTTTCAACACTTTACTTATATTTAGAAACATGTCACTTTAATAAGTTCTTCTGCTGAATTCAAATAATCAACACCAGTAGTGCAACTTTAATACAACGATATGACAATTCTTATTTGAACTTTGTATTTTTCAGTTTAAGTCTGCATTTGGCATGATGCTGACACAAACACAGATTGCTAAAAATGTTGATTTTATTGGTATATGAAATCTCAGGGTATTTTTATAGGCCCTCTGTTGGAGTTTTCATAAGTGATGATGAAACCATTTCTTAGCTTTTTTAATGATCCCTAGCTGGAATAGAAATTCAATTTAAATATCACTTCAGGTATTCCAGTTAGCATTCTGGATTAATATTTATATTAAATTGCATAAAATTTTAAAAGCATGTTTACTTAGTCCATGACTTAAGCATCTCTGCTAGCTAACAATTAGGTTCTATGGACAATTTTGTGGAGCTAATTTGACTAGAATATTTACTGGAATATAAATGTATTTTATATGGTAAATATATCTTTAAACTGCATTTGCCTTTTAAGAAGGAAGATATCCATTTTAAAAACTATAAATTTTTCATCTGCAAACATAGTAGGGCTAAAGCATATAAGACATTATCTGGAACTGCTATATTGGTCAAAATTTCTTTCCATGTTTTCTTTTATCAAAGAAGGTGCTGGTTAATTGTTGTGGATCTGTAACCTAAAACTTCAGGAGAGCACCAGATTGAAAGCTCACGAGTAGGTTGGGTTAACACAATACACTAAACCATAGTTTATTTTTATTTATTACTTTATTGATTGACTTATGCACGTTCCACTGTTATTATTTTTACAAATAATTCAAGGTGGTATACATATACAATATTCCTTCCCCCTCCTATTCTCCCTATAACTGTAACCGTGTGAGGTATGTTGAGCTGAGAGAGAGTGACTGGCCCAAGGCCACCCATTTGATTTTCATGCCTAAAGATTAGAACACATAGTCTCTTACTTGATTCAGCCACAGTAGTAAGCCTTAAACAGTGCTTTAAAAATCCTAACATATTAAGTCAAAAGCAACCAAAGTGTGATATTTATGGGATTTTTTTTAATCTAGTTGACAGCTCTTCTATTGGATGAAGATGTACTAAACTTATGTTGCTTTAGCTTTTCTGATGCCTTTTTTCCTGTGTAATTAATGCTAGACATTTAATTCAGTTTTACAGAAGGAATTGAAATACTGCTCCTTTGAAATTACTTTAAGTTTTCCTGTCTCAGAACAAACCTAAATGTCATCTTTCCAAATCACTTTCACATTACAGAAATATGTGCTAAGTAAATAAATTGTACTGACAGATCAATATACTGGAGGTGACTTATTGCTTTACATAAATTAGCTACACTAATAAACTTTCCGCCAGGAAATTAGACGGTTGGTCTCGGTGAAATGGTTATTTAAAACTATTTAAAACTATCTGCTAGCTATTTTCTATCCATTAATATCATGTTGCTGAAATCTATGAAGCATAAAACAAAAAGTTGGCAGAACTTGGATTATCCAAATTGTAGCCCATAGCTGTGACCTCAGAACATAGTTGTGTGTTTCAGTAAAGAATAAAACAGTTCAGGGAAAGATTGAATTGATTTTCACCATTATCCTTGTAGCATTCAGCATTTTCTTTCGCTTTGGGAAAATTCCATTCATTAGCATGTCCTGACATTCCTTTCTTGCTTACAAAGGCAGCATAAAATCATGGGGAATGCTGCTGAGGGAGGCCAGAACTTGAATGTGAACAACATACACGCTGAGACAAAAGAGATGATCAGGAAAATCAAACAGCCCAGGGCCGATCTGTTTTAAAATCATTTTAGGGTTTAAAAAGAAAAGAGATATGTAGTGCAGACTTTATCGACTTTTTCTTCAGATTGAATTATTCAATTCTATTGTTACCAATATGGTAAAATAAAATAAATGAATGAAAGCTATGTTATATATTTAAATAATAATGATCTTCATCATTTGGATTGCATTCCCAAGATTTTTCTCTTTATGTATTATAAATATAATAAATAAAGCCACTTCCTTGGCATGACCATCATCTTTAGCAGAAATAAAAGCCTGTTTGTAGGCTGCTCCTCTAACTTTCAATATTTTCTCTTTTATATATGATGCATATACAGTAGGATGAAAGAAAGAATCAGGCCTCTGAAATATCCTACCTATTAAGACTGTATGATTAAAGCTCAAGAGGCTTAGGCCAGATCATATATAAATGTTGGATATTTACTTGCAGCTATTAATAGCATGATTATTTGGGTTTCTTTGTCTGCTTGTTTTAAATACATGGGTATATTTTCTTACTCTTTTTGCTATATGAAACTTCTAATTCTAGATTTCACTATCAAACATTTTGGATGTCAGTCAAAAACCCTACACACAATGGCCTGTTTTCAAAATCTTACACAGAAACCATAGTATTATTGTATGGGTCATAGCCCTATAATTCCAAAATTTTGTTGTTTTAACTGTATGTAAATAATGAGATCCATTCGAGCAAGTGATTCCAATAATATGACTTTCAGAGCAGTTAGGAAGATCCCACTCTTTCCTTGTGGGCTGGGTGTTAAGGGCTTGCACAATTTTATTCATCCTTCCCTATTTATGCAGAGTAAAAGGACTCCATAACATTGCTTCTCTGCAGCTCAAATAAATTAATGTGATTAGATACGTATCATTTCACAACTCCAAAGAGAAATTTTAAAAGGCAGCAGTGGTATTTTTCTATCTGGATAGATAAGCTTTGGGTTCTGTTTGAACAAGCTTGATAAATAACATATAAAGATGGCTAAAGATGGATTTTTAGCAGGAAAGGCATGGAGATAGAAAGGGGAAAACTAGCAGGAAGAAAGTCTTATTAGAAAGGTAATTCACATCTAGGAGGCAGACTGAATGCCATGTGATGTGTCAGTTTCTATAGTGACTGCTCTCTTTCATTTGAAAGCTCAGCAAGCACTTACAAAAAAGCTAAAGCAGGGCGGTGGGATTCCCCTTCCCCTTCCCCACCACATTACATAGGCAGATTTGCTGCTCTTGAATTGAAAGCATAAAAGAGCTTTTGTTACATATCAAAAAGGAAGGCTATTTTCAGCAGCAGCACAATGGAGAATAAACATTAGAGACTAGAAAATGTCTGCACCAGGCTCCTTTTCCTTCTTTTCACCTATGTACCAGAGTCCTCAGTAATGGCACTCAGACATAGTGTGTAAGGAGAATAGGAGTTGTAGTTAGTAAGGCACCAGATTAGTAATGCATTCTCATTCAAATATTATCTTCCATTAAAGCTCCATATTGCAAGTAACATGTAAGACTGCTAAAGCAATGTTTTAATGGCTCACATGAAGACTGCATTGACTCTACCACATATAATCCCTGGTACCCAAGGATAAACAAGAATCCCACTCATCCAAAAAACAAAAAACAAATAACAATGTGCCTTTTTACTGATTTTATCATTCTGTTGATTCAGGACCAACTCTGTATCTACTGTAACTTCAAGATCCTTTTCATAGAATACTTGGTATACAATTACCAAGCCAAAAGCCAGTTTGGTGTAGTGATTAAGGCACCAGACTAGGAAGCAGGAAACTGTGAGTTCTAGGCCTCCTTGAGGCATGAAAGCTGGCTGGGTGACCTTAGGCCAGTCATTCTCTCTCAGCCCTAGGAAGGGGGCAATGGCAAACCACTTCTGAAATCTTGCCAAGAAAGCTGCAGAGACTTATCCAGGCAGTTGCCAAGAGTCAATATTGTCTCAAAGGCGTGCACACACCCTCCCTCACCAAGCTATATCTCTCCCATCCTATTCTGTTCTCTTTTATTTTCTCCCCACATATAGGATTTTATATTTCTCCCTGTTATATATCATCTCATTTGATCTGGCCCACCGTTCAAGTCTATCTGGAACTTTTTAAAATTTATGCTTCTCCATTGGTTAGCTATTCCTCATAGTTTTGTGTCATCTGCAGATCTGATACTCAAGCCCTTCCATCAGGTCATTAATAAAATCATTAATAAAAATATTGAACAGCATGAAGCCTAGAACAGTGTTTCTCAACCTTGACAATTTTAAGGCATGTGGACTTCAACTCCCAGAATTCCACAGCCAGCAATGCTGGCTGTGGAATTCTGGGAGTTGAAGTCCACATGTCTTAAAATTGTCAAGGTTGAGAAACACTGGCCTAGAATAAAGCACTGAGGCACTTAATACTGCACTCCATTCCTATGTAGAGTCATTTATGGATTAATGCATCCAATTATGAATCCACCTGTTCTATCTAGTTCATATTTTACCATTTTATTAATTATGCTAACATGAAATACTTTGTCAAATGCTTTATCAAGATACATTATATCCATAGCACTTCCCCAATCTATTAAATTAGTAATTTTATCCAAAAAAAGGAGATACATTTAGTCTGACATAACTCTTTTGTGACAAGCATGTTCTGGTTCTTGTTAATTACTGTATTCTAAATGCTCACAAATATTATGTTTAATAATTTTCTCAAGGATTTTGCCCAGTATAGATATCAAGTTGGCAAGTCTGCCATTTCCCAACTTTACGTTTTTCCTTTTCTTTTTGAAAACAGGAAGATTTCTTCTCCTCTAGTATTCTGAGATTTTGTCATCCTTTGAGAGTTCTCCATGATTGCAGTTACCAGTTCTGTGATCACCTCCACTAATCTGTCAGTAATCTAGGATGTAATGTATCTGGCCTTGACTGTGAATTCATTTAAATTAGAAGGATTTTTTTAGCCCCTCCTTTGTCTATCCCAGTGGTTCTCAACCTTTTTCAGGTTGAGACCCCACTTGCCCCGCCCATACGTGCCGCGACCCCGACCCGGGCACGCGCGCGTGGGCCGATCCGCGCTTGTGCGGGGTGCACGCACCGAAAAAAAATAAAAAAAAACAAAACAAAAACAAAAAAAACCCAACAAAACAAAATGGCGGACCGCGACGGGCGGATCCGCGCATGCACGGCACGTGCGTGATGGGCTGATCTGTGCATGCGCGGCGCGCGCGCCAAAAAAAATAAAAAAAATCAAAAAATTTCAAAAAAAACACCCAAAATGGCGGACCGCGACGGGCAGATCCATGCATGCGTGGCACGCGCACGTGATGGGCTGATCCGTGCATGCACGGCACACGCATGCCAAAAAAAATTAAAAAATTTAAAAAAAAATAAAAAAAACAAAACAAAATGGCGGACCGTGGTGTCCGGCGACCCCCGCGAAACGGTCATTCGACCCCAAATGGGGTCGCGACCCATAGGTTGAGAACCACTGGTCTATCCTGAGCTGCAGTTCCCTTCTTTATATTAGAGGCACAATGATAGCCGGCTAGGGCAGAGAGAAGAGAGACATAAACTCTGAGTGAAAACATTCTGTCTTCTTGCCAAAGTCCATTACGAATTCACTCCTCATTATGTACAACTGTCTTGTCTCTGCTTTTGCCTTCCCTTTTAAAGATGTCCAAGGTGTCCATCTTTCCAGCTCTGTTTACAAATCTTGGTAGATTCTCTCCTGATCTTTTTGTTGTGTTTTTCTAATCAAACTGTAAATTAAATTATTTTGCAGAATAACATAGGTGTTTTTTTAATAAGGCTGTCACATTGTAAATTTTTGCATTATAAGAATCTAAACTGGTTTAAAATGAGAAAGTCTGGAAAGATCACTCTAAGACACGTCACTTTTTCACCTAATAATTGCATTTTCATTTGCTATAACCTTGTAGAGTCATTAAAAAAAACCAGCCGGTTATGTTATATTATTTATTGATTAAACTTATATGCTGCCCATCTTGCTTAGAGGAGGCTCTAGGTGGCTGACAATCAATAAAAACAACATGATAAAACATTAAAGCGATACATTTTTACATTAAAATTGATTTAAAAATTGACAAAGATAAGATAAGGTAACCTTTATTGTCATTTTTTCTGTGAGCACACTGGTACACTTAAAAATGAAATTCTGATGCCGGCTCTCAAAAGAAAGTATATATCTACCCATACCCAGTGCTTTTTCTGTAAAAAAAAAAAAAAAAAAAGTGCCGGAACTCACACACATCATACAACCCAAAGGCAGGGGTTCTCAACCTTGGCAACTTTAAGACTTGTGGACTTCAACTCCCAGAATTCCTCAGCCAGCAAAGCTGGCTGAGGAATTCTGGGAGTTGAAGTCCACAAGTCTTAAAGTTGCCAAGGTTGAGAACCCCTGCTATAAGATTTACCTTTGTAATTGAAAAAAAAAAATCCTTCAATTTTTAGTATATCTAAAAGACTAGGATTTTGTTTAAGGTAAGTTAATACTATTAATGTTACCATGCACTGTGTGGCTTTAAATTACAATAAGGCATTTTATTATTCTTTTGGGACATTTACCACTGGCATATCCATTTAGTTTAATGAGTGGAAATGTCAGCTTTCTGTGTGGAATGAAATTGGCCCAATAAAACAAAATTTGATTGCTTGTAAAAGTAGTTGTCAAACAAGGTGGAAAAATTTACACTCGGAATTTAATATAGATATTAACTTGAAACAAATTAAAGTTGAAACTTTGTCAGTGAACAGATTACTTTTAATTTACCTTTAAGTTAAATCCAATTTAATAAATAGATCTGATTAAACCTCATACTGTAGGTCTACCTTTGCATCTGACCAATACATAATTAATATATATTATTAATAATAATAATATCTCCAAATCACATGACAATGGCATTATTCTTATTCTTCCCCTCTGCAGTTTGAATATAAAGTATAAAAGACTAAAAAGAAATTTTCATACACATCCAGCCTTTGAACTACCCAAGGAACTGAAACGGCAAAGTTTCGCTGTCCGCCTTTCTTTCCTCTCGCTTTACTCTCTTTTTAACCTCACACCCCACCTTCTGTAAGGGAAGACAAAAGGCTCACTCACCCCCTCGTGAAAGATGGCCTCCATGTTTATGTGTCTCCCACCACCACCATCGGCTTCCACACCACATGGTCCGACCCAGCCAATCAAGCCACGCTCTGGCTGTGGTGCTCCAGCACCTCATGGCTCCTTCTAGAGGAGGCAGACAGCACTGGAGGGGATCCTGCTTGCACCGTACTGCCAGAGGGGCATTTTCAAAAACAAATGAGGATAGGAAAGGAAACAATAGGAAAATAATGAAACTCTGGAAAATCCATCAAAAAAAAGGTGCCAGAACTCTGTTCCTGTGCATTCTATGACAAAAAAAGCCATGCCCATACCCATACATATACACATGCGATATACATACACATATATACCTACATATACCCATACATATATATATATATTCAGTGACAGTTTTGTTCCATATGGTATCAACCTTGTGAATTCTCAGGTTTCCTCTTTCCACTATGTGTGTGTGTATATGTATGTGTGCGTGCATGTGTGTGTGTATACATACATATATATATTAATCATTGTCTATTTTGAATGCATAGTGGAAAGAGGAAACTTGAGAATTCACAAGGTTGATACCATATGGAACATATGTGACTGAATCTGGATGTTCTGCTTTGGATACTACGAAGCCTCCTCCCAGAAGGAAACAAGGAAAACAGGTCATGAAGAGGATGTGTAGCATCCCAGACAATCCTGCAGATGGAAAGGAAGTGAGCAAGATGACTTAAAGATAACACTTATTCATAAAGCAATGTTAATAAAATGAATACTGAATTTACAACATTTTTCTCAAACAGCCCTCTTGATATGTTTGTAAAATTTGCATTAGAGGCAAAAAAGGGAAAGCCTTGCAATAAATGTTCTTTTAAAGCAGGGTTAGAGAGAATAATTTGTTTTGTAAACGTATTACCGGTAGGTATGAAAGAAAATAATTGATTATCTTGTTAAAATACTGTAGACCAGAGATGTCAAACTCGCAATGTCATGTGACCTGTCAAGATATATCGCAACTTTTTTTTCATTGCCGGCAATGGGGTGGGTGCGGTTTCGGCATGATGCATCCGGCCCGTGGGCCAGCAGTTTGACATCCCTGCTGTAGACCATATGATAACTTTGTAGTGTAGTATGTTTGTAGTCCTTAAGAATAATGATGCTGCCTGAGCATTTTTCCGGCAGCTGTTGTGAGTCAAATTTCCTGGCTTGCTCACTGCAATAATTCAGCCAGTGACTTCTTTCTAATAGTTTATAATGGACAACTTCCCCATTAAATGTATAGCAGAATATTGCCAGGGATTCATTTTTTATCTTCAAAGACAGAACTCAAAGAATGTTTCTAGCACACAAGCTGTTAAATGTATCTTTTACAAGGCAGAATTTACAGGTTACAATAAATGTGAATAAAAATGCAGATCACTTATTGAGAGACATAAAAATGAATCTCCTTCATTTGTAACAGCATGCATTTTAAAAACCATAAATTTTTCATCTGCAAACATGGTGCTTTGAATCACTACAGGCTCAGAGGAAATGTGAATGCCATCATGGCATGTGGGCATGCCTCAGGAATATACAGCATGCACCGTCTGTTCAAGGTGCAAGCCATCATTAAACAGACCTAATAACTAATATTAGTAAACACATCCCTAATTTTTCATATACATATTAAAAGAGGGGACAATGTGAGAGAAGGGATATTAAAATTCACTGTTCTCCATGCTGTCAGCATAAACAGCTCTAGCTAATTAGTGCATCTTTCAGGGACAACTATAAACATAAACTTATATGGACTGTTTGTTGAAAGGAGAAAAGACTGAATTGATGGTTTATGGGATTGGGGACTAAAAAGTGTTAAAAGGGAAGGGATGGGAATTCCAAAGCAAGAAGAAAAAAGGATGGGGCAACTACTTGTTAGAAAGAAGGGTGGAAGTCATAATTGTATATTTTTTTTTCCATTTTTTATTTCTTTTCCTTTTCTTGCTTTTATTCTGTTTAAAAATGTAATAAATAAATGAATACAGTATTATTTCAGAGCAAGCTAAGAATCTAAGATTAGTAAAGTTTATATTTTAAAAAAAGTCTTTAAATAAGAATTCAATTAGGCTGTGGCTGCTGCATCCCGAGCAAGTGATCATTTTTCAAGCTAATGCACATGCATTATTAGCAGAACTTCCAAGTACACAATGCAAGACCTTAGCAACACAGTTTAAAAGTGAAAGTAAAAGATTTAACAGGCTCTAAGTTATAAAAATGAAAGTCAAATGAAACAATCTATCAAAATGAATTCAATTACAATCTAAATAGAAAACAGTAAAGGAAATCCGATTTAACTGTCGTTTTTATTCAAAAATTAATTAATTTGCAAACAACCGTATATTTGAAAATATTGCATAGAAAAATGGTATCTTTAAAAATATTATAATATACTATTTAACATAATTATAATAAAATATTATAAATAAATAAATAAAATATTATAATGTGCATCTCATTCAACAAGGTGCTTCAATATAAAGATTTGCCTCTTCTGAGACTTGGCATATTTACAGTCACACATTCTGTCTTCCAATTCTTCTCAATCCATTTTAAAATGCACCTAAAATTATTTTGATTCCTTTCTGGTCAAGAATAGGAAATTGCCACACTTTCATGAATAAAGAATGCTGTGATAGAAAGAAAAAAATTAATTGGAGAGGAGTGATGGAGAAAAGCAGGTCAAATAATTGTGAATCTCTTGTCAACATAGAGTCTCCAGCAACTTCTCTGGATGCATTCTTGAACTCAATTCCAGCTTCAGCTAGGTGGAAGTTTGGGTTTTAGTCTGTGTGAGGTAGCTATGATTTGTCTTGACAGGCACTTCTTGCTGATTCACCTTGTCAAGTTGAAAAGGATATCCATTAATATTTCCTTCAGTTATTGCAAACTGGTGAGATGACTATGTCACTTCAATCTTAGAAGAGGTTGCTTTGCTTCATGAAGGAATTACAAAGAAGTGCTTCCTCCAGCCTTTGTTTCTTGAATTACTCTTTCACAAATCTGCATTGCCCTGTGGCCCATCTTCCAAAATTCCAAAATTCACACAAAATTCCATGAAAATGAAAAATGTTATCATAAAAATGAAAGATTCTGCAATGTTAAGGTCTGTAGTAGGAGGAAATACATGGAACCAGCTGTTCTTATCAAAACATCTTGCAACAAGTTTTACAGTATTAAAATGAGATCTTTCCAGGAACAAATGTCTACAATTAAAGCCCTATTGCAGGTGAGCCCTCAGCAACAACTGTGTTTCCCTGAAAATAGACCCCACCCCTCAAAAAAGACCTACCCTGATTTTTTTGGGGTGGGCCTAATATAAGCCCTATTCCCAAAATAAGCCCTAATTAGGACCCCACCCACTCTGTCCCACCTGGCTGCCACAATGGGGCAGGAGGCCACATGGCACATCATGCTGGTGCCACCACAATGAGGTAAGGCAGGTGGGGGAGAGGAGTGGAGCTGCCCTATGTGCCCCACACCCGCTTCCTTCAAGGCCCCCCCAGTCAGGCTATTCCTTTCACTCCCCTCCCAAGCCAGACTGCCATGCTACCATATGGAGAATGGACAGTGTAGGCCTGGTCCCCTCCGCCATTTTGGAGCCGGGGGCAAGTGATGGCGAAAGGCTCTGCTGCTATTGTGTGCCGCTGGAGGGGTTTTTTTCACACTTCGCCCCACAGATCACCTACCCAATGGCAGCCTCCTCCTCCTTCTCCTTTGCATTTCTCTCCTGATGCAAAGAATGGAGTTTGTGGGACTAAAAAAAGTTCAGTCAGACCTTCCAACTTCTCACAAAAAAAAAGATCTCACGAGAAGTTGGAAGGTCTGACTGAACTTTTTTTAGTCCCACAAACTTCATTTCCCTGCAGCAAGAGAGAAACTTGCCAGAGCTGGAAAGCAGGTTAGTGTTGAAATTTTTTGCTTTCGATAGGAGAAGCATCAGGAAACGGGGCTGCCATTTTGAGAATGAGGAAGGGAGATACGGGGTGATGCAGAGCGGCAAGCAAGTACTCTTCTCTGCACAGAGCCGCTCTGCTTCCTGTTCTCTGTTTTCTCGGTTGGTGGTAACAGAGAGCTGGCAGAGGGAAGTGGCAGGTGAGGCTTGTGCCATCCGGTCATGGCACAAGCCATGGGAGAGTTGGCAGAGGAGAAGGAGGAGGCGCTGCTACTGGACAGGTGATCTGTGGGACAAAGTGTGAAGAAAGCCCCTCCAGTGATGCACAGTGGTAGCAGAGCCTTTCACCATCATTCCCCCCGGCTCCAAAATGGCAGAGGGGAACCAGGCCCATCCTCGGTATGGTAGCATGGCAGTCCAGCTCAGGAGGGGAGTGAAAGGAAGCAAGGAATGACCTGGCTGGGGGGGGGGGCTAAAGGAAGCAGGTGCGTGGTGCGTGGGGCAGCTCCACCCCCTCCCCCACCTGCATCACCTCATTGTGATGGCAGCAACATGATGTGCCACACAGCCTCCTGCCGCAAGCGGCCACAGCAAAAGTGAGCCAGCAGCTATGCGGGGTCTTGCTGGATGGGACCACCACCGCAAGGCAAGGCAGATGTCACGAAAAATATAAGACACTACCTGAAAATAAGACCTAATGCTTCTTTTGGAAGCAAAAATATTATAAGACCGGGTCTTACTTTCGGGGAAACCGGATATATGTGTCCAAATGGTTGGAGGCTGTTCTTGATGAACTGGAAAGAGAATTCTTTTTATTCCCAAACTGGAAAACTCTGAAATATATCATTAATTTTTAATGTTGGTTTCCAACAGAAGAAAATGGAACAAGTGATGGATGTAGATGTGGATCTCTTCAGTTCTATTAATCTATGAAACATTATCTAGGTTTGCACACCTACTATAGTTTGGTCACTTGATTGCAGCACCAAGCGGTAACTGTGCATGTGTTGCTTCCTAATTACAAGTTTTGCTCTAAGCCAGTGTTTCTCAACCTTGACAATTTTAAGGCATGTGGACTTCAACTCCCAGAATTCCACAGCCAGCAATGCTGACTGTGGAATTCTGGGAGTTGAAGTCCACATGCCTTAAAATTGTCAAGGTTGAGAAACACTGCTCTAAGCAGTAGTTAAAGGTGGAGTAAATAGAAACCTAATGGAAGTTGTTTAAGTATAATCCTAGTATGTCATTAACACCGATTGGCTGAACTATTCTGGGTTAGAAGTAAAGTGATTAACCTGAGGTAAATCCTGCAAAAAAAAAAGTAACAGAAACAAAATATAACTCATTGGCAAGATAATTCAATCTCTTTGGTTAACTCAGTAATTCTGACCTTACAAGAGGACTGATCCTACTAACAGAGACCTGATAGTGTTGTCAGCATCAAAAGTAATCTGGATAAGCTGATCTGAACACGTAGACAGTGACTTTTCCTCTCCATTGCAAGAACTCTTTTTCTCCTCTGTATTCCCTTTGTTTTTGAATCCAAAAATACTGGTTTCTAATGTTCTTGTTGACAGCAGCAGATGTGCTGCAGAGATGTGACTTTTTATAGTGAATGCAATTCCAGTCTGAACCTGAAAACTGTATGATGTTTCTTCTGAACTGCTGTAAACTTTCAGATAAATATGTGAGGCAGAGTCCAAAATTAAGGGACAGAATATAGTCTTTCATTTTTGATAAACATAAATCTGTTTTAGCCTCAGATGTCAGCTCAGATTGTAATACGTTCAGCTTTTCATTTAGCTTTGAAAATGAGTTAGCTAAAGTAATTTTATTTATATTGAACATTTAGAAAAGATCTGCACTTTTGAAAAACACTTTCTTTGGTGGTTGAAAAGACAAAACAATGATGTGATGATATCTGTAACAACACAGAATTGAATTTTCAGTTGTTTAGTGGGAGATAGTATGGCGACTTATTTTCAACATTAATGAGATTGTTAATTATGTCCAAAGCTTAGTATATCTATTTCTTACAGTTTTGCAGCCAAAATTGGTGGGCAATTTTATCTCCAGGAGCTGTAGAAGTTTAAAGAAAAAAAAGGAAGGATTGTCTGAGGGACAAAGGTAATATAAAGTCTTCAATAAATTAAGGACCTCATTGTAATATAATAGAATACAGTGCCTAAAGAACTGTTATATTGTGCCCATGATACAAAACCTCTAATATATTACAATAATAATAAATAGACTGAATGTTTTTACTTATGTGATTTGGCTTGACATACCTACTTTCCTTCCCTGTAAAAAAGTTGTGTTAGATTTTAATTGCTATAATTTTTTTGCAATGCATCAGACACTGGGTTAAAAACATCTGGTATGGATTATGCATTCTCAAGCAATTTTGCAAAACTTACAGAAAAGGACAATTAAATCCTGTAAGATTGATTATAAGGGTAACTGATATATTTAAAGGAAACCCACATGACAAACAGGTTTTCTACCCAATTTAAGTGTAGCCCAGTAATAGGATCTCTTCCAGACTTTGGGATTATGACTAGAAGAGAGGAGAGTGAATCAGCAGCATCTTCATGTGTTTAAGACATTCTATGTCGCCTTTCACTAGGTAGCAGAAAATTCCCTCAGAATGGTTGTCTTACTTTCTTTTCTTTTTTCACTCTTGTTTTTATTCTATTTTGCTTTAGTCTGATGTAATTTATGGCTAGTATAGACTCCCTTAATATTTACCACTCTGCAAAAAAGGTATAGAAATAATTTCAATCAATCAACAGCTTTAAATTTGGTTTTGACATTGACTCCTACTATAGACGATGTATTGCTTCACTCACTTTAATTTCCAGATAGCAATTAGCTAGCTGACAGTTTTTTCCTTCTCATTTTTTGAGCTCATATAATGCCTTAGAGTTTGCTGCCAAGTGTGTGTTAAGCATTGCAGTGCTTGCTCTTTGTATTAGAGTTAGCAGTATTTGGAAAAGGATGAAAGCCAAGATGGATGCAGTTACTGCTAGTTAATGAAATGCTACATGCAAAATTCCCTATAGGAATTTTTCTGACTTCCTATAGGAAGTCAGAAAAGGACAGAAAGAAGAAATGAAACAAAACAAGCTAGCTAGTTGTTTTCTCTCTAGCTTGCCTTTGGGTATTTTGGAGGCAATTCATTGGTTCTTGAAGGTTGCAGGATGTTGGATGAGATCCAAAATGCATTTCTATCACTCAAGGATTGCATCAGGGCTTGCATGACATGTAGAATGATTCCATTTTGGGAGATTCCATTTCAGGAATTTTAAGAACTAAATAAGTACATCAAATGTGTGTGTGTGTGTGTGTGTGTGTGTGTGTGTGTACGTACACACACACACACACACACAGGCCTCATTTAGCAACTACAACTGGGACTTGCAATGTGGCTATTAAGTGAAGCTAAGTGAAAAATCATATGACCATGAATGTGTTTACCATCTTACTTTAGCTTTTCTTGCTTTAAAGACCTGCAAAGATCATAAATGCTGGCACTGGGTGCAAAGTTAGTTTTTCATCACCATTATAACTGCCAATAGTTGTTGCCTGAGGTGGTTGCTGAGAACTACTCGTAAAAGGTACTGCACTCATTTTTCCACTTTAAATGCTCCTTGCTGTAATGCAAGAAGGAGCCAGTTTGGTGCCACTCATCAGGGACCATAAAAAACCAAAATTCTGGAGACTGTATTTCCTGGACTACGTTGTCTGGATATTTTAGTCCATAATACTTTGCTCTACCTACACCTCCTATGAATGAGATTGTATATGGTATTGTATTACTGAGGCTTAGGTGGGTGAGGAAGAAAAAGCAACAGAGTCCTTCACTGTTGATACTGAGGCTACTGTTCTTGTATTGTTTCCCATTATGCATAGTGCCATCTCTTCCTGAACTGTTTGTTCTCATTTTTGGGCAAGCAATAAAGTTTCCCAGACTGATCATTCTGGAGGATTTCAATTTACCAGGAGAATATCAGAGGCAACTTGGGAGTTCAGGGACATTATGGACTTATCTCAGGCACCTTGGGTTTGATTCATGTGGATGGCCATGTATTTGTTGTTTTTTGTCACTGACACAACATAACCTGAGGCTATATATGTTGTTTCTCACAATCAGAACATTTCTGATTGCTATGGAGTTGACTAATTCCACTAACTTTACTGACTTTTGGTCCATGATAGGCATCTAATACAGGGCTTTTCAACCTTTTCACCCATTGTACCACTTTTAGGATATGGCAGTATCCGAGTACCACCAGTCACCTAGCAAGGTGTCAAAAACTTGATGACCAAAAAAAAAGGGACAAAGGTGATGGAGTACAGGTAGTCCTTGACTCACAACAGTTCGCTTAGTGACTGTTCAAAGTTACAATGGCACTGAAAAAAGTGCCCCCCAAACCACAGCCGAGCAAGACACCTGCCTGCCCACCCGGCAGTGCTGTCCAAGGTTTTCATTGTTCTGAACATTTCTGTTGAGGATTGGCAGCGGGGATGGGGTGGGGGGTGTTTGGTTTTTATTCCCCCCATCTGATGGGTGGTCGCAGCAGGTTTTGGTCACTTCACATGTCCCTGGGACACTGTGACAGTCATAAATATGAATCAGTTGCCAAGCATCTGAATGTAAATCACAAGACCCTGGAGATGCTGCAACATTCCAGGTGATTGGCGCTTCTTCTGGGCTCAGTAGAAGGGCCAGGATCAGGGCCGAGCTCCAGTTGGATCCTGGCACTGATCCTGGCACTTCCGCTGAGCCCTGACAGTCCCAAAGAAGTGCTGATCCTGGAGCTTCCGCTGAGGCCTAACAGTCCCAAAGAAGCCCTGATCCTGCCGCTTCCGCTGAACCCTGACAGCCCTGCAGCTCCAGCCATCTCTCAGTTAAACTTGTGTTGTGCTGCCACCGGTTCAGCTCATTCCCCTCTCCCACTACCACTTTTCTAGGATGGTTGCGTACCACCTGCCAGGTGCCAATGTACCACAGGTGGTACCCATACCACTGGTTGAGAAGCCTTGATCTAATAGACCCATTTGGTTTCCAGAGGGTACTTAAGGTTTTTCCTGAGACTATGATGGGCAGTTCTGACAAGAATTTGTTCACTTTTTAGAATGTGAAGGTAATAGCATCTTTAGTCAGGATTATAATGAGCAACCTCCCTCTGTTTGCTGATCCAAGGAAGATCCATGATTTATTAAGTAATTCAACAAATGAAGCAATATATGATTATAGGAGTGGTGGAGGGAGACAAGGAGTGATTTTGAACAACCATCAGACAGACTGGTTGAAGCCTGTTCCATGGTAATAAGAGCAGCAATATTTCTCTGAGATTATTTTATATGTAGCATATACTCTCCTCAGGAAACAATTGCTCAACTCAGAAATTCTGGAAAACTGTTACCCAAACTTCCATTCTTGAGGTTGATTATTGATAAAGGTGTGTGTGTGTGTGTGTGTGTGTGTGTGTGTGTGTGCAGTTATAGAGATTGCTGAAAGAAACAAATTATCTGGACCCTTTTCGGTCAGGATCAGATACAAGTACAGAATTTAGACCACATTGATCACTATGTGGGTGATCCTTCTGGTTCTGCTTGATCTCTCAGCAGGTTTCAATAATATTGATTGTATTGGCAGGACTGGAAGGCACTACTTTATGGTAGGAGGCTGCCTTAGGAGGCTGTTCCAGTCAGTGGCAGTGTGGGGAGTAGTTGAACCTCAGGGTCATCATGCCACAAGTACAATGCTATTTTTCTTTTATTTAATAGCTACATGAACCCAGAAGCAGGGCATCAGGTATCAAATTCAGTCCATGCACAACAGATACGGTCAATATTCTTTCCTGGTACATGGAAGCTAGTAGAGACTAGATAGGGACAGACAGGACTAGATTTTATTCCAGCAAGTTGGCATTCAGAAGATTTATGATTTCAATGATATTCTATTTCTATTCCTAAATAGGGGCTGCATTTACCCAGGGAAAGTTATGTTCAGTGTATCTGGAATTTTCCCTAATTGTTGATGCTGGTAAAGAAATGGAAAACTAGGCCCTGGTGAGGTACAATACAATGTTATGGTTGGCTAGTGATAGAACATTGCACAGGTCACTCTATGTTGCAAACTTGTCTTGTAGAAATGTTGCACTAAATGAAAAATCAGAATGGTTCATGCAAAATATTTTCAAGTAATATGTTTTGGAACAGCAAAAAAGGAGATAAGCTAAAATTTAATCTCTGTCTCTGACTCTGTCTCTCTGTCTCTCTCTTTCTCTCTCCCTTGCCCCCCTTCTCTGAATATGTATATTCAGACAACTTGATGAGAGTTGCAAATCTCTTAACAAGAAAAAATGATCCCAATTCCCATTTTACAGTCTAATAAACATGACACAAAAGGGGAAATTAATGAGTAGGGAATAAGAAAGTTACACTGGAGGAACAGTTTGGCCAACAACTGATCTCTCTTTTGTTATGATTTTTCTCTTGGAAGAGGTCAATGACTAAAAGGCCCTAGATTGCTTGCCTGATGGGTGAGGCCAACTCATGCTCTCCTTCAGATCAAAACAAGGGCAATACTCCAGGCTGAGGCAATAACTGTGACTTTCTTAGCTTCTGTCATTTGCCCTTTAAAAGAATTGTGAAATAACAAAAACAGGATAGCTAATTGGCACCTTTCCCCAGTGTGCAGAATCTAAAGAGAAATTTCTACTATACAATATCAAGGCCACACTGGAACAAGTTCAGCAGACAAAGCTGGAGCTATACACTTTCAGCACATTCTAAACCATCTTAAAAGAAGATGGCTGCTGTCATAAACAGAATAGGAAACCATTCATGGGCTTTTCAGAAAAAATGTTGAGGTCTTTTCTCACTTTCCACTGGATGGTAAATAATAAAACAAAAGCTAATAAAACAAAAGCAGAACACAGTAGCATACTGTATAAGAAAGAAGAAATGATGATGTTAACTCTATCTTTAACAGCGTGGAGTGCCTGAAAGTCATCTGGTATGCATTTATAACAAAATGTTATTTCTTTCTATTTTTATTCACTGTAAAAGAAAATATACTGAACAACATTTCAACTGGATTCAATAGGATTATTCAGACTATTTTTGAAAATATGTCCAAAGTACGTTTTGAATTATATACACAGAACCACATATATTTTTATGTTCCATACATTCACTTTTAGTTGGGCAATACAGGAATGTTTATTGAAATTTCCTTATTATTTATTTTGGGCTGGTGTTTAAAAGATAAATATTTAAGTATTTTCTAAAATATATAATTATTATTTTTAAAATGAATTCAGAATGAATGTCCAATATGAAAGAAACGCTGAAGAAGTAAGGTCATATAAAGATAATGAATGAGGATTAAATTGCAAAACAAATATGTGAAGTAAAAGTGAACTAGTCAAGAGAAAAAGGAAGAGGAAAATTGAGAAAATTGTGGTTGGATAGAACTGATGGAATCCCCCAAAAGAAAAAGATGTAATTTATGCAAGCAAAAGACAATGGATGGATATGATCAAAACAAAATTGGTTTGTAAGGATGGAAATGTACAAAGTATAGGGAATGGTGATACTCAGGACTAATATTTACCATATTTTTTTCTTATCACAATCTTTAATTTTCTTTGCTTACCTTTTCCCTCCTTTTCTGTGCTTTGTATAACATTTCTTTTCCCAAAAGAAAATAGCGTGGTATGTTTTTGTATAAACAGTCACAGATCTCTTGATTATATTTACATGGCACACATGGAACTGAAAATTTGTCAGTAACAACTTTTGCAATTTCTTTATGGTTCAGTGTATGATGCAAATTAAGAATTTACTCGAGTATACATGATTAATGTAATCATGGATAAACATGCTGTGAGATCACACTTTGATTATTGTTGCAAGAACTCTGGGTACAAAGTGTTGGAGGCCATCTATGTCTCTACAGAATAATCTATTTTTCTGGCTAATTTTTTAAGACTACTGAATAAAATTGAAAAGCCAAAGCACAATTTTAATTTGAAAATGTTGAATGAAGAAAATGCAGAAAAAGGAATTTGTATTGTAAGACTTATATGAACTGTACTGAAATGACCGCATGGACAAAAGAACTCTTTCAAGAAAGAAATGGTTGGCAAACTTGTTAAAAGCCATGTACAGGACTCAGCTATGAATGTTATACTCGTATATCTTTCTCCCCAGAGGAAAAAAATTATTGTGAGCAATTTTTAGCGGAATATAATAATTGGAAAAGGGTTAAAAGTTTCCCCTCTTATTTCAGCTCTTTCTGTGGAAATATCCCAAGAAAATTTGCAGTCAGTATTATGCTCACATTCTTATTAGTTGTGCTGGAATTGTGACTTAAAAAATCAAGAATATAATGTTGACAGAGTCTTGCTTCATCAGCACCCGTCAGGACTCAAATCCCTGCAGGGATCCATTACTAATTCTTGGAATCTGTTCTCCTTACAACTTTTCTTCTTTCAGGTTTCTGTCTCTTCTATCTGCCTGCTGTGACCAAAGTTAGCAGATGGAGCATGTTCCGCTCCTCCCTTCAGGGCTGCCGTGCAGATTAATTTCAGCGGGGGGGGGGGCAGGGAATGCAAATAGATGAAAACTGATGATAATGGAAGGATGATTGCATAGGTTTTTATCTGGGATTTAGTTGCAGATTTAACCACTGAAACTAAGTTTTAAATCACACTTGATGAAGTTTATGAAAATAGATTTCTTCATATCTTTGGAAAACTGGCCAGACTTATCAGAAGTAATGCAGAACAACTGCATTGTGTCCACCTAAGAGATGGTTAATTGCAATCCAGCTTCCAATTATTTCCATTCCAGCACAGTTATGTAAGCATGGTAAATGTTTCTGGACAGACTGAGTGAATGAGAGCACTCCATTTTGTAAAAGCAGTAAAAATATCCACTTCATCCTTTGCTGGAAAAGGGATTAAAGAAGTGGAGAGAAGGAATGATGTACACACAATTTTAGAAGTAAATAAAATCTGATATCAGAGAGCTGGTTGAGCTGTATCTGTGAACCATACATTAGTCTACTTCCAACAGATTAAAATTATTAAATTATACAAATTCAAGAACATATCTATTTACTCTGGCAAATTAGCTAAGAAATCCTGGAAATAATCAAGAACAGCACAAAGAGCAATTGGCTAAGTTTAAATATAATGACTTCATTTTAACAGATGGTTTTTCTAGAAAATTGTTAACAATACATATAGGCAGAAAAACCACCTTCAGCGGGAATAATTATTCTCAGGTGTACTTAGGAAGGTGAGAATGATCACAAAAGAGGCAACCTCTCTGTCAGACAGCTTTACACATTTGCAAATGGATGTTGGATGCAATATAGAAGGAGAAAATTGAGCAGTCAGAGAAGATTTTAAACATGGCAAGCTAGAGGTTAGCTGGGGTCTGTCACAGACAGATTTGCATTTTCCTATATGCCATTGTGCCTTCTTTTGTGACTACCTGTCTCAGAGGCCTTTATAAATAGACAGAAGACGGGGAAGTTCAAAGGTGTTAAGAATGTACTGTTGTAATAACTAGGAACATTTGTTGCAGGAGCAGTTGAAAACACTGGTGTTCCTGGTAGAATTTGCAGGTTTGAAATACCTAGTAATTGTCTAATATACACACACACTATGGCTTTTAGGAAAGATAATTTTACACATAAAAAAAAGGATTTAAATCAATGGATCACATTTTTATAAACTCCTAGCAAATATTTATTTTATGCAATATTTATTGTCTTATCTGATTATACAATACTGACATAATTTTGAGTGCAATAAAGCAAGCAACGTAAAAATCCATTTCTGGCCAAAAAATCCTTAGTAGCCAATGTACCTGAGATAAGCATTTGGCACGCAACTGTTTGTGAAGTTTGAAACTTCTGTTTTTTATTATATCCAACTGACTTTACAAAAGATTTAATTTTTTTTAGAAGACTTTATCACACATTTCTACTGTAGAATTCTCTGATACTATACAAGATTGTATACTGCTGATAATTTTTCATATATGACATTACTGTATTGTTTTTTAATACGGTTATGGTTGAGACTTCATAGCAAGTATAGTTGCTATGGTTTTATTAGAAAAATGCATTGAAACTATTAATGTAATATACAAAATATGTAATCATTAATCCTTCAACTACTTTAGGAGCTTTGCCAATCGTTTGTACGTGCAACGTACCTAGAAGCACTAGGTTGGGGAAATCAGGCACATACACTTAGATTAGAATAAGCCTCTTTAAGCTGAGATGGATTTATTTCTAACTGGATTACATGTCTTGAGGTACTGTAAATCATTAGTTAACAAATGGCCGTCATACATAGTAATGTATGATAGAGTTTGTGGGTGGATATATCTGTCCAGCTGAATTGTTCCTGACTGTCCTGGAGGCAGGTTTGCAGTTTGGGGGTGCTTGTAGATCCGTTACTGCCATCACAGCCTAGGTGACCTTGGTGGCATGGAGTGCTTTTCATCAGCTTTGGCAGATTTACCAGCTGCAAACTTATCTGGACAGAAACAGCCTTGCAACAGTTATTCATGCTCTGGTAGTTTCCTGGTTGGGTCATTATAATGTAATGTATGTGGGGCTGCCTTTGAAAGCAGTCCAGAAACTTCAGTTAGCTCAAAATAGAACAGCTAGACTGCTCACTAGGACTGGCTGATATGAACATATCTGCCATCTATATGGTTGTTGGTCTGTTTCCAGACCCATTCAATGTGCTGGTTTTGACCTTTAAAGACCTACATGGCTGTAGGCCAGCTTATCTGGAAGAGCACCTTCTCCCTTATGTACCTACCCAGACTTTAAAATATTCTAATGAGGCCTTCCTTCAGACTCCTCACCAAAGAAGATGAGGGGGGGGGCTGTGTAAGGGGAAGAGTGTTGTCTGTGATGGCACCCAGTTTATGTATTTTTTTCCCCAGAGAGACTTGATTACTTCATATTAGTATAATTTTGGTGTCAGGTGAAGACCTTATTATTTTTTCAGGCTTTTAAGTGGCTTTTAATTTGTACTGTTTTGGAGTTTAATTGACTGTCTTGCTGCTACCTATTCTGTGTGCTAGCAGACTAATTTTAGTTTGCATATTCTTTGATTTGATTGCATGTTTTTATTCAAAGTCTATCTTTAATGTGTTTTATTGTAAACCAGCCAACTCACTTTGGTTGTTGAGTTTTTAATAAATGAACAAACTATTATTTTATCGTTCAAAGTAGTGGTACTGTACAACTTTTCCAGTAGCCTAGGTTTTTTGCTTGTGTTCAGAAGGTGACATTCTTCATTAAAATGAAAGGACATTGTGAAAATTTGTCAAGTAGTTGCCTACACATTATAGTAAGTTACTATTTGGTAAATGGAATATATAAATGCATTAAAAAGCCAATTTTTCATTCCCTAGTCACACTGGACCAATTCTAGTAAGATTTAAAATGTTAAGTGTGCTCATAAAGTAATCTTACGATATGAAACTATAACTGCATTTAAAACAATGCTTATAAAACCAGGCTCTTAAGATATTTTTTTGTCAGTTCCCATTGGGAGGAAGAAACTGTGCAAACAACATCTGCTCCAGCATTTTGTGCAACTAAATTCCTAAATAGATGCAGGTAGAAGCCACCATTTAGAGTTATGGTAATATCCAACTGTCTGGGATTTTACCAGATATTTTATTCACAGAGATGGTTTACTAGCTGGTGGGTACTGCTGATATTTTTTAGATATTTTAGATTGAGCCATTCTGTTTATGGCTTGTCCTTATGAAGAATATGGAGAGAAATGTGGACATTATTGATGAATCTGCTTCTTTACTGTTTTTCTTCATTTATTGCATGGCAGTACGGGATAGGTACAGTATGAGAGATGCAGTTGGAGTCCAGCCGCTTTCAGGACCACTGACCATGATATCCCTTGAATGAGACTGACCTTGGGGATACTGTTTTGTAGTGATTATGGTTCTTCCTGTAGACTCAAGCTCAAAGCATGGTGTTAGGGGAGCTACAGTGTGGCACAATTTGGTTGCTGAGGTGATGCTTGCTCTGCATGCAATTGTGCTCCCTGCAGAAGAAGCAGGTTCACAATCTGGATGTGTTTCTTGTTCCCTGTCATTGAATTTGTAAGTGGTGGCTATGACAAGGAACATACATGCACAATGACCGGAACACCAACTCACCGTATGGAACCTTCCCAGCCAATTTGTTATAAAGTCTATAGGGGAAACCAGTTACACTTAACAACTTCATGATTCAGCATCTAACTTATTTTTCTTCAGAAACTGAGAGACAAAAACCAAATTTCTTGTGTTTCCTTTAAAAGAATTAGATTAATTTTCCGTAATGTTCAGACTGGATGATACTATAGAAATTATTAAACCAATGGCTGAAGGAATATTGTTTGCAGGCAGAAAACATTTTTAAGATGTTTACATAAATAAACATATTTCAGATTAATATGAATAAAATGATTACATTTAATATGAATCAAGTCTCTTTCTGAAGTCATTCACAAATGAATATACAGCGCTTAAAACAACAGAGGAAGAAGGAAAGGAAGAAAGCTTAATGTCAAAATGTCAATATCCACCCACAGCACCAACTTTGCTTTAGAATATTTTTTTAACTTCCTAATCAGCATTAACCAGTAGACAGAGGCCTTCCTGATGTGTCCTTTAGTACTTATTGTTGCTTTTATCTTTTATGTCTGTTGATGGATTCTTTCACAGCAAAGAAGGTATACATTTCTAATGTAAAGAAAATTAATCAGTGAGAGGAGATTACCAGGAAGTAAAGATATCTGGGGCAAATCCATGACAAATGATTCATTCCAAAGAGAAAAATATTTTTTTACAGGACAATGTTTAATGTTTTAGCATGTATATACTTTTTAAAGCTCATACGAGCAATTCTTGTTAAAATTAAGGAATAAGATTTTTTTTTTAAAGGTGAAAAAAAAGGTCTTGAAGAATGTATTTCTTGTATTTGACAGCTGTTCAGAAAGAGTATAAGCAAGTATTTTTCCCTCCAGGGCTGAATCCAACAGAGACTTTAGCTATCTCCATTAGGTTTTCTTCTGTGCTGATACTGTACATGTTGGCAAGCTCTCCTAGAATGGAACTACATACTGTAGTAGGTAATTGTATGCCGCTCCTCTCTGGAGACTCGGAGCGGCTAACAACATATGTATAAACAACAAATTACAATAAAAATCCCAAACAAAAAATATCTAAAAATACAATAAAACACCCACTCATATTCAATAGTCAACCACAGTCATCCCCAGGCCTGCCGGCAAAGATGAGTTTTAAGATTTTTTCGGAAGGCCAGGAGAGTCGGAGAAACGCGGACTTCAAGAGGCAGTTGGTTCCAGAGGGCGGGCGCCACAACAGAGAAAGTCCTCCCCCTAGGGCCCGCCAGATGACATTGTTTCGCTGACGGGACCCGGAGGAGGCCAACCCTGTGTGCTCTCACCGGTCGTAGGGAAATATGTGGCAGAAGGCGGTCCCGTAAATATCCTGGTCCCATGCCATGAAGGGCTTTATAGGTAATAACCAACACTTTGAATTGCGCTCGGAGACCAATAGGCAACCAATGCAGCATGCGGAGAGTTGGTGAAATGTGGGCACAGCACGGAAGGCCCACAACTGCTCGTGCAGCTGCATTTTGCACTAATTGTAGTCTCCGAACACTCTTCAAGGGTAGCCTTCAAGGGTATGCTAATGGCATCAGCATTACATTAAATGCCAGACATCTGAGTCTGAGTCACCTTTTAATTTTTCACGATGCCCAAATGTAGCACCAATTAATGATGCTATGAGAAATTTAAATTAGAACGTCCTTTGGTATTCCTATTCTTAGTATCCTATATATTCCTCCCCAATCTTAAGGCACCAAGATTACATTCCTGCCTCATTTTTACTTCTTACAACAAATAAATCAAAGCTTTCATAACTGAAATTGGATTTGAATCAGGGTTTTCCCAGTCTTTGTCCATCACTTTAACCACTACACCACATTGGATATCAATACAGTGGTGGACTCAACTAGTATAATAGTTTCTCAACAACAAATTCAGTATCTTTTATGCCAAAAGTAAAAATAGAGATCTGGTTCTCTTTCCTTTACACGATTTGGAAAATTCTACCAGGGCTTGAGGAATTCTTTCTGTTCCTTGTATCTAGGTGTACTGACTTAATCGTTTGCAGCTGTGTATCTTCTGTTAATGCAGATATTGAACAAAAAAGCATCTATAAAAAAGAAGCACAAGACTCATCTGTATATTGCAGTATACCATATGCAAGAAAGCATAAGTTCAGCCAATGCTTAAAGTCACATTGGACATAAATATCTGGTGCATGTATTAGAATTTTTCATCTTTATCTTAAGCTTTTATACTTAATGAGGAACGTGGGATGGAAAGCTTATTAATCTGAAGGAGACATGTGCAGCTTTCTGAAACTGAAATGAATAAAATGATGTAGATGTCATAGACTTAGACTTAGTCCCTGAAGACAGATATAATGAGAAAGATTAGGGAAGGAATTATACCCAGAGAAAAGTCCAGAAATATTTGCTTTATCAAACATTTCCATATGAGGGATTTGTACAAACTCCATTTCTGGCTTCCTAGACAACTTTTTGAATCTTGTGGTACAAGATGACCACTTCCCTTCAAATATGGTCAGGAGTAGAGAACTCTGTGCCTGCTAGATACATGTCTCAAGAACAAGGCATGGGTCTTTAATTTGCAATAATTGCCCCAAGAAGAAATCTATAGATGATTATGGATGCATAATATCTGCAAGAGAATTAAAGGTCTAAAATTAAAGATTCAGGCAGCTGCTTAATATGCTGATTGGATTTATCTTTACATGCAGCCAGCTTCTCTTGGCTTCTCTGTGCTGAGCTGACCGGGGTCCTGAATTTAGCTGCTTTCTCTGCTCATCCAGAGCGGGATTTCTGTTAATTTTTTAAAAACCTGTTAATCTTTTCCATTAAATCATTCATATGTAATTTAAATAAATGTGTGGTATTTCTGACTCATGTCCATACAGTTACTGGTGTCTTCTTAATGGCATATTTTTAAAGAGTACAAATAATGACAGCAACCATCTAAGTGCATTAGAATCAAACTATTAAAATCTTTTAATGCAAATTCAGTTTCATTCTGAACAATTTTTAATTAACTGTTTTTTTTTCTTAAAAAGCTTTTGAAAAAAATTCCATGGATTCACTGAGATGCTCATAATACATTTTTCTGCTTGGGCATGAATATTATATGCCCCAAATTATAAACTTAATTGAGGCACAAACAACCAAATTCTATTAAGCAGAGATTATTATTTTTGTCACTTAAACTTATTTAATATATCTGTATAATATTAAATATCTGTATAACTTATTTAATATATATATATATATATATAATATATAATATGTATAATATATATAATATGTATAATATATATAATATATGTAATATTTATACTATATATATAATTAAAATAGAAGACCAATTTGCATTCACTGCAGATTGCTTTTCATGTAAGTCTGCCTGTTTATGGTGTTACTTAAACTTTGCTTGTGAGCTTCTGGCTAGATGCAATCCCACAGATAAAAATTGTTGCAATTTATGAAGAAGATAATATTTGACAATAGCTTCTAATAGCATGAAATCTTTCCAGGCATACTTGCTTCATCATAGTCAATGTGAGCATGTATTCATAGAGTGGCTCTGCAGGATTAGTCTTTCCCAGCTACCTGCAGCATCTGAGTTTTGCATTGGTCCCGGAGTGCTCCTGTTTACTGAAAAAGCCAGAAGAATCATCCACAGACTGTTTTTGCTAGCATAAAGTGAGCATCCCATTTCTTCTGTGTTTGTAACTGCAATTTAAAACGAAAGGCAGTTATTCATTTTCTGAAAACAGAGCAATAATGAAATGGCACATTCAGTCTGGAACTACTATTCTATATTTATTTCCAAGGTCTTTTGACTATATGTAAAGTTGGGATTATTATTTTTTTGCATCTAACATCTTTGAAAAGTTTGTGGATAATAAAACCTCTCCAAACTGACACCATATTCTGATTGTAATATTTTTCTGAGAAGGCAGAGTGACGGTGTTACTGACAATTGTATCACTACAGATATGTTACTCAATTTTTGCAGTGGAAGAATTGCCTGAGTCAAAACTGACTGAGTCATTACTGGTATAAAAAAGTCATAAAGGGACTGCAAAAAATAAAAACAAGTGCAAAGATGACAAATAAAGAAACAAATAAGCCAGCGTGCATAAGCCATAGATAAACATTGGATGCTATATAAATATTGCCACTAGTGTTTTAAACTGACATGGTTAAAAGTGTTGCCAAATACAGCCAACAGTATATATGCATAGAAAATGCATAGTATATATGCATTTTCACAGAGAAAAATGGTTCATGTTTATTTCATTTTGAAAAAAATAAAATGCACAAAATTGCACATCAGCCCTATTAATTCATTTGAAACATTTATTTTAGGATTGCTTTCCATCAGTTCATTTTTTCCTTGATATACAGCTTGAAAAGAATAACAAATTTAATAATAGGAACAGTAAAGATCCTATTTCCAAGCATGTCATTTAAAAAGCCCAAAATTAAGAATTAGAATTAGAAAAGAATTAGAAAAATTAAGAATTTCTTTTTTTAAAGAAACCTCACTTGATTAAAATAGTCAAATATAGCCATTCAAACCTGTGGGTAAACAAACAGTATTCTTTTATACTGCATTCTTGGCTGAATATGATAATGCTTCTATGTATTTATTGTTTCTTTTTCTCGTTATATGCAGAATTAATAATTTCAAATATATCTAATAACTGAGCTGTCAGTAGTCATGGAATAATTGTATTTGAGCTAATTATTTCTGCCTCTTGGCAATTTTATTTATCAATAACGAACAGTAATAAATCATTGTTAACTCTAGAGTTGATTTTTTCTTTTGGGAAAGACATTTAACCTTTCAGATGCTGTTAGTGTCTTTATATAATTAGTGAAATATTTAGATCCTAATGGGCACTTTGGGTTTAGTCATCCATCATATAGATTCACCAGTAAAGATTTTTATGGAATATTTTGTAGTTTATCAAAGCAGAAGCCACCAAAAGTTGGTATTTCACAGATGAAAAGTGCACTTCAATGCTGATTCAATGGATATTACTCGTATTACTCTTCTTTTTATTGAAACATGCTTTATCAATTTAGTTGTTAATTTGTATATCAAACTTAATTTAGGATTTGCAGGACAGATGCCAAAGAATGAAAACACCAAGGAACATGTATGGACATAATAAACTTCAAAGAAAGTTTATTAAATATTTGTCTCTGATTTGTCACAGCACCAAGCAATTCCTCCTTAATCTGCCAGGTGAGCCCAAATGGCAAGGAGGTCTCCAGAATTCAATTCACAACAGTGTTGCTTTCATTAGGCAAATTTTAAAGTAAGGTGACCAACCGTCCTCTTTTAGGGAGGACAGTCCTCCTTTTGTAAGTTCTGTCCTCCCTCAAAAAGTGTCCTCCTACATCTCCTCCTTTTCGATATTTGAAGACTAATCTGCAGGGCTTTATTTTCCCTCATAGAACGCTCAGAACGGCGTTCCGGCACCTTTTTTTTAAATTTTTTTTTCAACTTTTGCATGAACTGTGCTACTCCCCCTATTGGCTTTCGAAAGCCAATAGGAATTGCTGCTGAGCGCAATTTTATTTACAATATTTTTTCTTCAATTTATTTGTGTCCTCCTTTTCATTGTAAAAAAGTTGGTCACCTTATTTAAAGTTCTGTATTCTCTTTCACTTCTTCCTCCCCAGAGTTGCTTAGTTTAAACATGAACAAAGGAGGGTCAGATATTAGTTAGGATTAACCATTGGGTGCCTGCTGTGATAAAAGAGGCAAATAAGTATCCGATTAGAGTCAGAGCAAAAAGTTAGCTATCTCACAACTTGCAAAAGTATACACATACACACAAAATCCAATAATAGCTATGTTTCAGCTAAAAGTAGTTGTAGTTTGTGATTCACAATCTCTTTCTGCCAGTTCATCTTATCTAACTCTCTCTTTGGCTCTCTGTTGTTTTAGAGAGTAGTTAAGGTTATGGGAATTACTATAGGGAGGAGAATCTGACAAATTCAAATGTTTGGTTTGTGTAAGTGTAAATGGTTTATGTATTTCTGTGTATTTTTCTAAAAATATGAAATATGAGTACAACAAATTTTGTATAATACATGTCTGTCATGAAAAAGATCTTGGCTCAGTGACAAAACACATATTTTAAATGCAAGAGGAAACCCAGCAGGAAAAACTTGTTTGAAAATCATATCAGTAAAGAGATGTGCCAATAAAATAGGCAAAACTACGGTATCACAGCCTTCTCAAATAGGTCTTCATTCTGAGAAGCCAGACCTTAGCAGCCTCACAGCTCCTGACTCTGAACTTAAGGTTCTAGTACTGTTTATACAGACTTGACTGCCCAGTCTCTCCATGTGGAGATCTAAAGGGCATAAAAGGTCAATGAGTGCGGTTTGAAAAAGACTTGTGGTCTAGTTGGGGAAAATCTGTTATCCCTGGGGGACCAGATTTTGCATTTGAAGTGATCTATGGCAGTTATGCTTACACTGCAAGTGGATAGGATAGGAGTTTTCAGAATGAACAGAATTATCTGAAAAAAGCAAAGTGCTGAACAATTCATAACTGCACAACCTTGCATTTTCTGGGTTAATTCCAAACCATGGCTTACTGTCTAGAATCTATGAACTTTGCTTTGGCTCAATACTATCTTATTACCATAGAATTTTATGTATCCTAAACCATTCAGACTGGACTATGACTCAGCTCTACTTAGCTTGGCAAGATCAAGAAAGCAAGAATGACAAAGACTTCAGCAAGATACTTTTAATGATGATCTTGGAAAAGAACTTTCCCAGCTTCATTTATGGTGAGTTCATTTATTTGGAGTCTCTTTGGATGATCTGAAAATGCTTCTCCCAAGATTTCCTACCATCTGATCTGAGTTGTCATTTATAAAATCCCAATGATTTTTACTTCTGTGTCTTAATTCTTAATGCCTAATTACCCTTAGATTTGTATTGCTACGTCCCCAAAATCTCTCACAATATTTTTGCCTAACAAATCTATCATAACTGACATTGGACTGTTCAACCCAGCATAGATAATTATCTAAATGACTTAGTAAAAGCTGTTTCTTATAATCTTGTATCAATGATCTATGAAGGGCTGCATTTCCTTGCTCACAGTTTAGTTAAATATGATATCTGAAATATCTGTTATAATAGCAGAAAAACTTATCCACTGCTAATTTCATATAACTTGAGATAGTTATTGAAAATGATACTGTATATTGTGATATCCTGAACCTTTCCTCATAATTTTTCTCATTAACTATTATATATACAGATATTAATATGTACAGTTGCATTGGTGAATATAATACAATAATACAATCCAGCATGTAGCTTTTACAAAACAAGCTGAATAAATTTCTCTCTTAAATAAGTTGTTGCATTTTAGACTTTGCTTAATGTAATAATCATCTTATTCAATGTTTCCTTAACCTTCCACATTATATCTGAAGGTTATTGATTTCTTCTATCTGAATAAGACTGGCACTTAAATTGTTTTGCCTTGAGGTTATATTTGTTGTTATTGCACTAATGGTATAAAAATGCAGATAATGTCACAGGTTTATTATTGAACCTAAGAAGATGAAATGGATTTGATAGAGAAGTTTGACCAATTTTCCAAAGCTGCCACTTTCTTCACATTGCCTATTGTTTGGGATCATTGTTTGCACATTTCACCAGCTTTCTTGATGAAAGTTAAACTGATACTAATGTTTTGAGTGGGGAAGATAGAAAAACAAACACATCTCACTGTTAAGGAAGGCGTTTAAATTCTACCTTAACACTGAAATATATAGTTCAATACTTCTTTACTTTAATGGCAGCAGTAGGAATTGCATTTACTTTGTACATATTACAAAGCCAATGATCAGCTCTGTAGCAGAAATTGGAGCTACCAGATCTGGGTTGCAAAAAATCTGTACAACTACTAGATGATAAAGCTTTCCATATTCAAATATTATTGCATTGGTTCTAGAAAGCCTGTAGATAAGTCTAGAAACTATCAAAAGAAAGTTTTTTCTTTAGCAACTTCCATTCATATATTGCCCTTTTGAACAGAGTAATTAAGAGTTGAATTCCATGGCTTTAGATTGCTGCATTTCTTCTGATGCCTTTGCACATTAAAATGGAAATAAAATGCTGATCATGCTAAGGATATGCATTAAGATTCTGCTGCATCCTGAGTCCCAAAATGAACTGAGTTAATTTTGAAAGCTTTTGTGGCTAAGCAATAATAGTGGGGGGAGGGGTTTGATTGCCCAGTTCTGAATCTATACTTCATCTAAGCATTATGAGTGCTCTGGTGTATAGAAATACTGATAAGGAAAAATAAACACCTAAATGGAGAGTGAGATCTGCATGTGGCCCATTGCAGAAAGACTGTCTGCATTGGAATGGGGTCTCAACAGGAGGCAAAAAGCTGTATTCCCTAGGTACCTGATGGAAAACAGGAAGAGACAATGTTATAAACCATTATGGTGACCAGCTGATAAATGTATATTAATGGACAGAAAAACTATAAATTTGAAGTACCTCTTTATAAAGTCACTAAGCCTGGGGTAAGTACTGAATCCCTGAAATTTCTTAACTGGAAATTGTATAATAATAACAAAATAATATTTCTTTTTGCAACCACATACATACATTAAATCAGGGGTTCTCAACCTTGGCAACTTCAAGACTTGTGGACTTCACAAAGCTGGCTGAGGAATTCTGGGAGTTGAAGTCCACAAGTCTTGAAGTTGCCAAGGTTGAGAACCCCTGCATTAAATGGAGACTGAGTCTGACACAACTATCTAAAATGAGCTACAGCTCATTTTAACAAAAACAATACAACAGCAATATGGATACCACATGTATAAATGCATATCAGGTTAGATGCTGGTTTTGATCCAGCATATAAGGAACTGAGAGTTGCTCTGTGTAGAGGTTCTATCATAAATGCCATTATTTTAAAGCAGTCAGCTTGGTAGCAGCTGTTCTAATCCTTTAGCTCTCTGTAGACAGTTCACATTCTGTTGATCTCCGAAATCTCATGCATCAGCAATATTTAATGGGCTGGAATGAAAGTTGATCAATGCAAGATATAAGTGCTGAAGCAAACTAAATCTAAACCAAATGCTCTATATGGATACATTTTAAAAAAAACCTAAAAGTTAACTGTGGCCTCCCTTTTACCCATTATTGCTTGTAAATTTGTCTGCTAAAAATAACTGAATTTATCAAGAAACATTTGCTGATATATAGGAATTGGGGCCTGCTTTGCAAAAATCTTAAATTCTTTTGGTATTGTGGAAGATTAGGATATTTGATTGAAGTAAGAAATATGAAGGTGCTGGGGGTTATGATGATGATATTATATATTAAAAGTGAGTTGTGTGCCATCAAGGCAACTTCATGTTACCAAGCTAGCCTGACTTTAGTAGTCCAACAACGTTCCAGTAATTTTCATTTCCTATTTTTACTTTCATAATGAGCAGTTCTAAGCCTTCTTTCATTTCAGCTTAAAAAATTAAGTTGTCTGAATATCACAAATTGTTACTATTTTGACCACAGATTTTTATTCCAGTTGTCAGAAGTTGCTTTCTGCCCATTGGTCCCTATGTAGCAACAACATAACATTTGTGCAGAGGTTAGAGCTATTAGCAGATAGAAGTTTGGTAATGTTTGCTAAAACTCACAGAAACACACATGCACATATTTAGGATTCCCAAGATTGTAGTCTTATGGCAGGGGTCTTCAAACTTGGCCCTTTTATGACTTGTAGAAGTCCACAAGTCATAAAAGGGCCAAGTTTGAAGACCCCTGTCTTATGGCCTTTGTAGGAAGATCAGGAAGATGACATGAATGGAATAAGAAAGACCCAAGTCCTCCTGGTCCTAGGAACAAAAAATTAAACTAGTCCCTTCCATTACTTACAACAGGGAATAAATTTTATTTGAAAAGGCTACATGTAATGCAGTATCGACATGTAATGCAGTGAACAAATTTGTCTCTGAATCTGCCCTGCCTAAATGAAACCAGCATATAACTGTTATGGGTATTAGTATAGGCATAGAAAGAACAGAGGTTTATTTATTTATTTATTTATTTTATTCGGATTTGTATGCCGCTCCTCTCCGAGGACTCGGAGCAGCTCACAGCATATATATAAAACAATTTCGACTAAATCCGAACAAAAAACATTAAAAATAAAACCCCATACATACTCATCAGTCACACCACAATCAACAATCATCCCCAGGCCTGCCGGCATAGGTAGGTTTTTAAATTCTTTCGGAAGGCCGGGAGAGTCGGGGAAACGCGGACTTCAGGAGGCAGTTGCTTCCAGAGGGTGGGTGCCACAACAGAGAAAGCCCTCCCCCTAGGGCCTGCCAGATGACATTGTTTTGCTGACGGGACCCGGAGGAGGCCGACCCTGTGCGCTCTCACCGGTCGTAGAGAAGTATGTGGCAGAAGGCGGTCCCGTAAGTATCCTGGTCCCATGCCAGGTTGCTAATTTATTTAAAAATGAAGGAAGAAATGGGAACAAAATTTACATTTTGTAAAGCATCTTAGCCAGAAACTCCTGAGTTTTAACCATAATGTTAGCAGAAAAATAATTATATTTTTATATTTAGAATTAACAATGACTGAAATAACAAAAAAAAAGGTTGTGTGAACTGCCTAAGATCACTATGTGAGATAAGTGGTCATTTACATTTTTAAAATAAACTGTGCATATAAAAGCAATGCACAAATACACAAGAAAGCATTGCTAATTATAGATGTACAGAGTGAAATAGAGCTTTGAAAACAGATCTAAGTCAGATTTTTTTTAACCTTGATGAATTGCTTTAATAATGCTGTGAATGAATTCCATTTTGGTCAAAATATGCTACATACTTTCTCTGGCTATCATGTTCTGCTCCTCTCCCCCTTTATAAACTATTCAGTTGTAGCTTGTGTGTAGTCTTCAAATCCCTCCCCCCCTTGTAAAAGCAATATGTAGATCATAATAGGATACAGTAATACTTGCGGATTTCTGGGCAAATGAGATTAGTTGCCTCTGACTCTGCTTATGGCCATCAGCTTGTCTCATTCCATCACTAATCTATAACCTTACTTTTGATCATTGCTTTCTAAATCAGTACCCTTTCTATAATTAAGTAGATGAATACCAAAATGGCTAGAAAATGGCAAAATACTTAGGAAAATTAGGTTGATCACCACTAATATAATGAGATAATTCCCCTAGGTTTTTTTGCGAAAATTAATTTCAGAAAAACAACATGCATTGGCATTTTAATTTTCACTTTTTAAAAAGTCATCTATTAGGTAAATTATTAGCAACTTGCATAACAAGGGAAATTTATTTTATTTATTTGTACTTATTTAAGAAAATTTATATGGCTGTCCAACTCACCCTCAGTAAATCCGGGTGGTTTACACAGATAAAATCCCAATACAAAAACAATACAAAAAAGCAAATTTAGTATCTGGTTTAACTATATATTAGAGGAGTATGTATCATTTGGAAAAACATAATAGTTTTATTTCAAATATGGAATAAGGCAAATACTTTCTTATACATTAAATGGGATGCTGGAAAATTCAGCTAAGCTGATACACAACAGAAAATGATTGCACTATACAAACTGAACTTAAATCGTGCAGTTATAATTAGGTATTTCAATTGATCTGACCATTCAGCATTGACAAATTATTAAAATTTTGATAAAATATTAGGAACCATATTTCTCATGAAGGTGATATGTTCCATTTAAGAGAAATAAACATTAATGGTTCTTAAAGCTATAGCATATATAATAGCAACATAGACATTTTATATATATGTATATGGCATTTTATTAAAAAGTGTGATTTTTAAAAAATATCAAGAATATCAAAATGAAAGCTATGGATAGAACCACATTAGATATTTCAGTTATTAGGTAACATCCGACCATTGCAGAAATAAATAGAATAGAATAGAATAGAATAGAATAGAATAGAATAGAATAGAATAGAATAGAATAGAATAGAATAGAATAGAATAGAATAGAATAGAATAGAATAGAATAGAATAGAATAGAATAGAATAGAGATGGAAGGGACCTTGGAGGTCTTTTATTCCAGCCCGTTGCTCGAGCAGGAGAACCTATACCATTTCAGACAAGTGACTGTCTATCCTCTTCTTAAAAATTTCCAGTTATGGAGCACCCACGATTTCTGAAGGCAAGCTGTTCCACTGGTTAATTGTCCCCACTGTCAGGAAGTTTCCCCTTAATTCCAGGTTGCTTCTCTCTTTGGTCAGTTTCCAACAATTGTTTCTTGTCCTGCCCTCTGGTGCTTTGGAGAATAGTTTGACACCCTCTTCTTTGTAGTAGCCCCTCAAATACTGGAATACTGCTGTCATGTTACCCCTGTTTCTACTTTTCTTTAGACTAGCCAAACCCAAGTCCTGCAGCTGTTCTTCATATGTTTTAATCTCCAGGCCTTTGATCATTTTAGTTGCTGTTCTCTGAACTTTTTCCAAGGTCTCAACAACTTTTTTGTAGTACAGTGACCAAAATTAGTTGCAGTATTCCAGGTGTGGTCTTACTAGGGTTTTATAAAGCGGTACTATTACTTCGCGTGATCTTGATTTTATACCTCTGTTTATACAATCCAGGATTGTATTAGCTTTTTCAGCTGCTGCTGCGCACAGCTGGCTCATAATCAAGTGATCACCCACTAGGACTCCAAGGTCCCTTTCACAGTTGCTCACCTGATCTGTACTTAAACCTTTGGTTTTTCCTGCCTAAATGTAAAACTTTGCTTTTCTCCACATTAAAACTCATTTTTTTTTGATAGGGCCCATTGTTCCAGTTTGTCAAGCTCTTTTTGGATTCTGAGCTTGTCTTCTAGGATGTTGGCTATTCCGGCCAGTTTACTGTCATCTGCAAATTTGATGAGTTCCCCTTCTATTCCCTCATCTATGCCATTACTGAAGATATTGAAAAGTACTGGACCTAAGACGTCTTGTGGTACCCCACTGCTTACTTCTCTCCATGTGGATGTAGTACCATTGAGGACTACTCGTGAGTGTGGTTTGTTAGCCAATTGCAGATCCATCTGATGATATTGTTGTCTATCCCACCTTTTTCTAGCTTACTAAGCAGTAGGTTGTGGTCTACTTTGTTAAATGCCTTACTGAAGTCTAAGTATACTGTGTCCACAGTGTTTCGCTGGTCTACTAATTTAGTCACTTTATCAAAGAATGAAATAAGATTGGTTTGGCATGATCTGTTTTTGACAAACCCGTGCTGGCTACTGGTTATAACTTTGTTTGCTTCTAGTTCTTCGCAGATCTGTTTTTTGATTATCTTTTTCAGGATGTTCCCATGTATTCATGTTAGAGTGATTGGTCTGTAGTTTCCTGGGTCTGTTTTTTTCCCCTTTCTTGAAGATGGGAACTACATCAGCCCTTTTCCAATCCTCAGGTACTTCCTGGTGCTCCAGGATTTTTGAAAGATATGGTACAATGGTTCTGAGATAACATCTGCCAACTCCTTCAGAAATCTGGGATGTAATCAAGGTCGGATAGGTGTTCTCTTATCATTTTCTTGCTTATTTTAATTTTTCTGTCTAGTTTGTCTTTTGCAGTAGTTTTTTTTTGTATGTTGGACTATCATTTCTTTTTGTGTGAAGACTGATGCAAAGAATGAGTTAAGCAGCTCTGCTTTCTCTATCTATCATTTTCAGTCCCAGTATGTCAGATTGTGGCACACATGTGAGTGTATATAATAGATTCTCCATTTCCCCAAACTTCAGAAAAACAGAAATAAATTGTGCTTCCATAGCAATTTCTGTCTATAATGACTTAAGTATAACATATTTTGTAAAGTAAGAAGAAGCTATTCTGTTTTGATGTTGGCTCTTTGCCCTTCTGGTATACCGCTTTCTGAGGAGTCATTGGCCCATCTTGGAGTGTGGTCTTGAAATTCAATCCTATCTGTCATTTCTCAGAACAGATCTTAACATCTGAAGCATTTGGAGCAGCTTCAAGTTTCCCAGTGCAAGTATGGGATTTTAAGTCCAATGCAAACACAAATACTGTAGAGTTTTTGTCAATTACAGGCTATGAATTAATTGGACACACTCAGTTTCTTTGCCATGAAGATGAGAAGTTTTGGATTTAATAACATTCTCTCATATATTAGCAAGAAACCTGACAAAATAGAAGTGCTGTGTACCTGAACCAAGCTATTACAAGTGTTTGTGTAGTAAGCTAACCTCTGTCCTTCAGAACTTAATTTAGTTAGCACCAGTGGTGGGATTCAGACAGTTCGCACCAGTTTGGCAGAATTGGTAGCTAATTTTTTGTTGCTCAGCCCCAGAATGGACTTCCGGAAGAGGCATCCACACAGAGAACCAGTTGTTTACATATTTGAATCCCACCACTGGTTAGCCCTTTTAATTGTAGTTTTTGATAAATGTGTTAGAGATGCCACTGAGGGGATGGACAATGAGCTGAAGATGCAGTGACGGCTTGCAAAACCTGTCATTCATGTTATCAGACAGACAAATAATCACACCCAATATTTATGCTTGCTTTTTACAATTCAGTCATTTCTAAGTATTTCAGTCCTCAAAAGGCTAGAGTTTAGTTTTGATCCTAGCATACCTGAACCTGAAAACCTTCCTAGATAGCTCTGTTCCATTGATTTTCAGAGACAGACTCAGATTGACATATTTGGCCACTTGGATCAGATGTTCTGGAGAATCTGGAGCAGTATATTTACATATCTCTTTGTGGTACAATTCAGCTGCTCTCACATAAAGAATTCCATTGACTACTATAATTAGGGACTGGCTGGTAAATCTTTACTGCAGGAATGCTTAATTTCTGGGAAGAAAAACACTGGCTGTTTAAACCAAAAGCTAAAGTTTATTATGATAGCAAAACCTAAGGGAATAACCCTGTTCATGTATAGAAAAAATAAGCAGTGAGGAAGTAAAAGTTGTGCTTGAAACTTGGAATCAAATTTCATTCCACCTTTACAAATACATTGCTCTGTTCCTAAAAAACAGCATGCCTTTTTTGTATGTGTGTGTGTGTGTATATGTATGTACTATATGTATGTATATATGTAGCAACAGTGGAAGACAGCATGATAGTATCTTGATATTCTCTAAGCTTGGTTTTTTGTTTTTGTTTTTTGCAAAAATGTCATTACCAAACTAGGTAACATTGTCATTGCTGGCTTTCTGTGTAGGGCAGCTTATCCTATCTGTCTTGATTAGGGTTGTTGTAGCTTGTGAACCTGCTTCTGATTGATCAAGCTGGCTTAATTAGCTGTAATGCTTCATCATAGATTATTGGTGGCCTATTGTGTTGGTGCTCTCTTATCTATCTGGGGATTGCTGGATGTGTGATGTGGATGTTCCCAGGCTGTTTGCTGCTTCCTTGGGCCTTTGTTTCTTTTGGAATGTTTGCAGATACATTCTATACATCTGTTAGCGGCTGATCCATCAGAATGACAGGCTTCTAGGAATTTTCTTACATGCTTGGAATAAGCTTGATCAAAAATGGTTACAATTTCCTTGTTGTGTTCATGATTAAATTTATCTATGTGTTGTGAAATTAAGAAATGTTCATCATGTCTTCAGACTGCTGCCAACTAGTGTCCAGGTATGTGTGCTGCTGAATCAAGACAGGTAGGGGAAAAGCTGCCACCCATAAAAAGCCAGCAACTCCCAGTCCCTTTTGTCAAAGCACTGATGATGGTGCCTAGATTGGTAACAAAACATTTGCAAGAAGCAAACAAAACACAGCAAAAGGGTACAACTTATTTAGGTCATATTAGCTAAAGGATTATAAAATAAGAAAATCAATATTTTTGGAAGGCTCTATATTGATAAAGTCTGGTTATGTATTTGCAATAGGAAATATTTATTTTCAACCAATTTATACAAATCCCAAGAATTCAGGTTAAAATACTAAATGAGGCATGTAGACACGAATAGAATTTGCTTATTGGCTAGTAAAAAAAACATGATTTCAATATGCAGATATGCAATTAGTTTCCAGACAAAGAAGTGGAAAACACTTTGTATAGATTTGGCAGATGGAAAACCAAATACAGTCTGCTAGTAGTATTTCTATAGGACCATATTAAGTCTCAAAAGGAAACTCCTAAAGCAAACCCAAGGGCATAATGAACAATTATTTATACCATGTAGGATGAACAGGTCTGAAAATCTAGATACAAAAGATTTCAGACCCTAAATCTCAAAGGTTATTCCAATTTACAATACTGTTATCCTCATCATTGTTGTCTCAGCCTTTTGAGATAGTCCAGATGCACAGCCAGATGAACAAATTCTACTTTATTTTAAGGTTATATTAACAGAATCTTGCAAGTCTGAAAATACATTTCTCGTCTGTTGCCTCTACAGCTCAAGAGACTAGGAAGAGTACCTTCCGAGACATTTACCACGCCCACATTCCTAGTGTGGGCTAAGCTGCCTTTTAACCAACTGTTCCCCAGCTGTGGTTCTTCCCCCTATTTCCCAAGGCCATTCTCTCATACCACTACATTCCTACATGCCATTATACCATTTTTCACATTCCATGTTTTAAATTTGGGCACAGAAATATACATATGAAAATGGAAGACCCACCTGTAGTAAAGAGAGAAAGAGTCTAGGAATGTCATTAATTTTAAAAAAAATATTTATCTGAAATTTCAGCAAAATAGATTTAGGTAAGGTTGATTTCCTGGTATTGCAACTATATTTTTATAGTATCATGGCAGTGCTGAATCCTTGCCATCCCCTTTCCCAGGTTGATTTGAAAACATAAACAAGCAGCTGGTGATTCTAAAGCAGTATATAGCTCCATAAAAATGGAAGCATAATCCCTAAAAAAAAAAGAAGAAAAAGCATAATGTAGATTCATCAAAAAGAAAAAACACAAAGAGGAAAAAAAGAACCCTGTAAATTCACAATGACACTGCTCTACTTATTCAACATCATCATTCATCCATTCACTGGCAGAAAGTTGCCTACCTTTATTTAAAAAGTGGGACTTCTGAAAGAGCTTTAGTTTCCTGACAGCTCAGAGGATCTTATGGTTAGCCCATTTTTAATGCTATCATTCCAAATATACCCTTTGAAATCCTGGCATGATGCTCTATTGTGGAAGAGAGGGACTGAGGTTTTTGGGAGAGATGAATGAAGATCACCCAGAGTGTATACCAAAAATATATAATCTTAGCAAGGCATCCAGCTAAAGCAAGCAGACATCTATATTGGCAGCAGCTGGAGACAGATAATAACTTTAGTGGTAAATGCATTTCATGTTGCATGGAGAAGGCAGTGACAAACCACTTCTGCATTTTGCAAAAAAAAAAAAAAAAGCAACAACCCCCAACAAAACAACCCTGATGAGCCCTCCAGCTCATATGGCCCTCAATATGCTACTGGGGAAAGGCTGAGGCTCTTTCAGGTTACTAATGGTGTTTATAATGCAACTAGATTAAAGCTTCTGGGACATCTAGTCATTCATGTTGCTATGTAGGAAAAGAAAATCTGAAGCTGTCAAGATAGATCACGGTAGAAACTTGGATTGTAAGAAGCACTAAAATGGTAAAGCTCTAATCAGTGAAAATTGTTAACATATAGTCAATTTATGCCATCTTAGGCATCCATGAACTGAGATGGATTGAAATTGAACACTTTCAGACAGAAGTTCATACTATTTGTTATTCATGACTTTAAATATAAGGAAGGATGGCCTGCCTTTCAGGGCCAGGAAGAATATAACAAAAACACTACTTGGTTATAATGTAATCAATGACCAAATGGCACCAATTAGACTTCACAGATAACTCTTTGATAGAATGATTAATCATGTTTTTGTTCCAAATAAATAAATGTCTGATGAGTTTGATGGTCAAGTTCAATCTCAATTGATAGAACATACAAATGATATGTGCTGTTTATAAGACACTGGAATGCCAAAGTTGGAAATAGTAAGAGGGAAAATACAGTTGGATTACATGGTTATTATGGTGTGTGGAAATGACCTTGGAAGATGAGAGAAAGAGATGTTGTCAAGGGAACGGTAATGGAAGAGAGGGCATAGACTGCAGCTACCTTGTAGGTAAAAAAAGAATGGAAGCTACCTAACTTATCAAGTTGAAAAGATGTGGTGTGAGATTTGTATTATCAGACTTGCAAGATTGACATCAGCCTTCCCAGGTAGGAAACAACCAGATGAGCTAATTCTATTTATTGTAAGGCTCACTAACAGAATCTTTCAAATTAAATAAACATTTTACACAATGACTGTTGAATACCATACTTTTTGCACTTGCTTTTAAACCGTATGCGTTTGCTTTCAACATGCAAATGTTAACTGCTCCTTCTTCATAATGCAATTCCAACAAAATATACATATTCCAATATACATATACAAATATACAAGTACACATACCACAGGTGTCAAACTCGCCGTGTCACGTGACATGTCACAACGTATTGTGACTTTTTCGCATTGCCAGAGCTGGGGTGGGCGTGGCCTCTGCATAATGCAACTGGCCCATGGGCTGGCAGTTTGACACCCCTGACATATACAAATACAAAGGTTGTGTGCCCAAGTAAATACTCTACCATATAATCTTGGGGATCATCACTTATAAAATCTGATTTTTATTAGTATCCTTACATATTAATAAAAATTGGATCTCCTTATATTTCCCTTGGTTAAAGTATTGTAAACCAGTATGTTCAATTTGTTTTTACAATCTCTCTCCCTTTTTTCAATTCTTTGCATATACTATACATCATTTGCAGAGGTATGTTTTCCCTACATTATTCTCAAATTTCAATATAAAAATTGTCATGTTACCAAGATATATACTCTAAATTTTAACTTTCCCAATACATACTTTGCAGGGCAAAACAACAGGATCCCACATAGCTACTTTCAGAATGCATTTTTACAAGTGACATTAAAAATGTGTGCTAGCTTCTTTCATGGTATCTGTGTTCAGTTCTCATTCTCATGGTAGAAACTCATTTAAAACTGATGGAGGGCTAGTTTCAAAGGGCACTTTTGCTTGACGTGATTGATTACTAATGATGACAAGCGGCTTCCTTATTTGATTATTTGGGATATGTCTGTCAAGTACAACACATTGTTATAAAGGAATGTATATTTATGCACTAGTAATATAATTTATCTCTCTATCCTAATATTTGTAAATAATTAGAGTGGCTTTTGTATCAAAATTGATAATTCTTATGAAAATATGTAACAACAACAATAATAATAGAAATCATCAAACAGAAGAGAGAATTGGTAAATTGTAGGTATTTCTGGATTATTAAAATATATTTTCTTGTAATATTGCATTCCACTAACATTTGTTCACCAATATTGAGAGCATTAGTCATTCAAATTTCCTAGTACTCTATTTTCAAGTTTGAAAGTTCTGATCTCAAAATAGTCTTTGGTGATAACAATTTCTTCTATTATTACCCGGCTGCTTGGATAATAATATCATTGGAGCTAAATATATGATTGTATCTTATTTCAAAGCTTTGAGATGTTACTGAAATTTTGTCAAATAAAAACACAAGAATGCCTCCCCTGCTTTTTTTTTTTTGTCATGCCACCTATTGCTAACTTAAAGGGATTTATTTAAGATGCTAAATTCCTGTGTTTGGCTAGATAAACATGACTTTTACCCAGATTTATGTTTCTTTCAGTCATGCATCTATCTCAGTATTTCATTATACTTGGAATAAAATAATTGTCATTTTGAGATACATTTTGCTTAAATGTGTTAAAAATTGGAAATTAAATTCAATAACACAATAAAGATAATACATTAATATTGCAATACTAGAACAATCTAATCTTGACAGTTTATGAAATTAATAGTTTTATTAATTTAAAATGGGAATGAGTAATGCATGGTGTTTCAGATGTTTCAGGCTACAACTGTCCAAAGATTGATGGAAATTATAGTTCAGCAATATCTGTTTTTCTGATTTAAAGCATACCAAAAGTTCAAATAAATGTATGTAACAGTAACTCATTTAATAGTGCAAAAACCCAGTAAATGCTAACATTATATTAATATTATGTAATTCATTCAGTTACTATTAAGAGGCAGGAGGATTAAAATAGTTGGCTCAAAACATACCAGTAACAAAGAGGAAAATGTATAAATAATTTCCCCTAGAGTCTGGTATGCCCTTTGATAATTCCAAATTATAAAGAAGATGTTAATTAAGAAATAATTGTAGTTAAAAAGAGTGAAATGTATTAATTTTCAATAAATGTAAATTGATTTATGTTGACAGTGAAATAATTGTTAGGCACAAAAGATCATATTCACACGTGAAAGTCCAATTAAACTGATTCTTTTTGCTAAACAGCTTATTCACAGGAATCTTCTGAACCAAGAGTTAGAACCTTCTTGGAATTAGATAAAGGGGATTGGACTTAGTCAACTTGTGGCTATATAGGGATTCTAGGCTGATTTCTCTTTTAACTCTGCCCCCATGTTTTTCCACTCCTTCTCCTATAATATCTTTGGTTAATAAGAAAACAAGTCTTCTTAACCTTGAGCTTGATTTTTGGTCATTTTAAGAGCATGTAAGTGTAGTTATTTACCAAGAAGTCAGAAATAGCCTGGGTATTTACTGACAGTTTCAATCAAGTCCTAATAAAGCATAATTTAGCTTTTTGAGATCAGCCTAATCTTTTCCTTTATTTTTTTAATGAGTTGACAAAACATATAATTTACTGTTGTTAGTAGCATAATATTTTCATTTCATTTATTTCATTTGGTAACTTGTAGAACCTTTTAAAAACATTTTAGCAGCAGATTTACAATTCTAAGCCCAAATAATGAGTTTATTTGCCTTTGATGCCATTACAGTAGTGCTATAAAATTATGACTTGTAATGTGGTGCATCAGCATGTGTTCCTCATCATGTTGATGTCTGAATGACAAGACATGCATCATGACATCACAACAGAAGTACTGTTCTTTTGTACTGTATTGCAGTGGTAGAATATGCACTGCAAAGTCATAGGTGCACATTTCATCACCTGCTCTCCACCTATTATATGGTGTTGCTGATCACATACTTGAAACCATTCCAGCAAGTGATACAGGTATTTAAACTTTTTTTTTAAACCTTTCAGTGCTTTCATTTTGTTGTTGTTGCATTTCAATTTTCTGGGTTTAGGGGAAAATATACTACCCTGTAAATGTTTAAATTTAAAATCAACAAAATTATGTCAATATTTCCCCCTGGAAACCAAGGATCCATATATCACTCTGTTAAGGCAATACTATCTACCTAGAATCTAACTTTAAAACCTTTTGAATGTAGTAGCAGAATATTTAAAATATATCCATGTATGTCCAGGGTATGCTACCGGTACTTATGATTGGTGCCGATAGCTTTTTATGGAGAATGATTAACTTCCAAGCTCAAGTCAAGAGGGTGATACTGATTTCTAAAATCCTGGGGCCAGGATATTTTAATTACTGATGCTTTATTTGGTTTAAGTACAGGTTTGAGTGCCTACTAGACAGAGGTATAATTTAAATATCTTTGGAAATAGCATCTCTAATCTAAGCTGCTGGTGGCTGCAAATTTTCTACTATAGCAGGTGATTTTTTAAAATTGCACCTTTATTTTTATAAATAAGGCAGCTAACATATCTAATACTTCTTCCTTCTGTTTTCCCCACAACAACCCACCCTGTGATGTTTTCTAGGCCAGGGGTCCCCAACCTCGGCAACTTTAAGACCTGTGGACTTCAATTCCTAGAATTCCCCAGCCAGCATAGCAATTCCCAGAATTCCCCAGCCAGCATAGATCATGTTGCATTCATTACAATAGCTTACTAAAATAAAAAAAAAGTGTTATGGAATGTCACAGAAAATGCTGGGAACTATTCCTAGGCCATATACAGATATATATTATTAAAAATAATCACAGATTATTTGAAACATCACATTTCCACTTGATTTCTCAAGGGCATAAATGATAGAATCAAAAGTCTTACCTGATCCAAAATCTACAAAACAAAACAAAATAATCCATCCTACCGAAAATGAAAGAGAATATGCTATTGAAATGGACATGTCCATAGCAGCAATTATGTTTTCTCAAAGAGCTTACTTTGAGAAACTTTTTCTTTAAATATGTATCAGGAAAAGTGCTTGTCAAAATAATAATAATAATAGATTTGGGTTTTTTGTTTTGTTTTTGATAAACACATCTTGGTGGTTGAGCAGCAGGTAGGCCTGGTTATTAATATGGAGGGAAGTCCACCTTTAAGGATCATGGGATTGAGAAGTATGGTGTATAACCAGGAAAACCTAATAGATTTATTCCTAAAAGTAATCAGAAGTTGAGCTATATTTGAAAGATACTTCCCTGAGCGCCGAGCTTGATTGTTTACTTGCAGACATAGGTTGTTTTATTCACATCATTGACACAAAATCTATTACCCGAATTATGGGATTTGCTATTACTTCCCAATAATATTTCATTTTAAATGAACTGTTAGAAAATTCTTGGCATAACTATCTAGGAAGAAAATTATCTTGGTGAAACTTTCTTTCCTATCTTAAGCAGTTGTCAGATTGATAGAAATGGAAAAGACATGACTCTTGTTATTTTGGAGAAAACAATATGAATTTTGCAGTAATTTATACTGCCTTTCCATTGTATAAGTTCTCCGAAAAACATCAGTTCTGAAAATTATCATATTTATATCCTTTATATAAAGGCAGCCCCTCAATAAATATAGACTAAAACTTAAAAAGCAGTGCAAACAATATGTGTGGTAAAAGAAGAACATAGCACTTAAAAACAACCAAGCAGAAATCACACACCTTACTAAGAGGCTTTTCATATCTTCATCTGATGTGAAAAATATAACAAAGATGGTTCGACAAAAGCATCTTTAGGAAAGCTGTGGCACCATCAACATGGCCTTCTTCATATTGATCAATATCCTCACCAGATCTGAACTTACTAGAAAGCCTTTATGGCCAATCAAATACAAATTAATCCTCTCTAACTGTTATTTCTGAAGAAATGTTATTTAGTGGCATCTGGTACTACCTGGAGAATAACACAGCACATATCACAGAGCAGTGTTTCTTAAAATATAGTCCTAGGATCCTCTCAGGGGTCCTCAAAATCAAAATTATTTACCAGCCTATGTTGAAAAATAATATAATATTAAAATCCCATCAAACAATTGTAAGAAGTGGTAGTTGCAACAAATGCATCATTTTAAATATTGATAAATATAATCCATACAAACAAAAGCTCTTTGCGATTCCTCCATAATTTTTAAAATTGAGAATTTGTCCTGAGAAAAAAGTTTAAGAAACACTGGCATACAGTCATCCATGTTGATCATCCATGAGGTATGTTTTATGCTTTTTTTAACTTGTTGTTTTTTCTGAAGGAAATCCCAGAGTAAGATATGCAAGACTCTAAAACAAATTTCCTGCAATAGTAACAAAAAAGGCACAGAAAGACAATAAGCAATCTATTAACAAGACACTTCAAAGTTAATATTTTAAAATGTTTGGGATAGAGCCTTTGACTTGATACTGAAAGGAAAGGAAAGTTGGGAACAATCTTATGCTTGGGAATGTACCATAATAAAGAAGATGTTTAAGTTATAAATATGTAATATATTAAAAGGATCTTATCTGCACAATACTATAAACTCCTGCCATGTGCTCTTATTATCAGTTATCATTCATGTATTTGTTAAAAGAAAAATCTTCATCAGGGTCCAGTCCAAGCTGGGAATAAACAAAATGGAGACTGCTTTAAAAAGAAGGTTGGAGTTTATTGAAGAGCAGAGCCAGACAGAAGCGTGGCTCTGGGAAAGCTAACCACATGTAGTAGGGAGTGGTGGGTTTTTATACCTGCTTGAGTTTTTGTTTGGAGTTGTTCCTGTGGCATGAACTTTGACCTGAGTCTGAGTGTGCCTTTCTGGTATTCTGATGGTGGTGGGTTAATCCTATTATGTCCCAAATGTCATATCCTGCTTCCCTGGGGCTGTGGCTAATGACTGTTGGATTTTTGGTGTGAGGGATTGTTGATTCTAGGGATCTTTGACTTTCTAATCCAAGCTTCCTGGCTCCAATCTTTCTGACAAGATTATCACATCTGCATTTCTGCAGACCTGGTTTCTGTTTGGGACAGAGAGACTTGGGGGGGGTTTCTGCCTTTAAGATCTTTTAGGGAAATATATTCTGTCTTTTTAATATTTCTTTCTCTGGATTCTTCCCACATATTCTTAGAGTTCATGGGATATAATGTAGTATTGTTGTTCTCGTGAGAGTTGTTTTCTTTGACATGCACATTGTAAAATGAGAAAGTCACATTTGTTGCAAGTTAAGAGTTACTATGCTATTGAACTTTCAGGTTACTAAAATGTAAAAACCATGTTGCTTTGCTTGCTTATTGAACTGTACAACCAGATTGCAAAAAGTATTCACTGGTATAAGCATGTACATGAAAAATATACATGAATTCAATAGCAGAGAGGGATGCTTTGTATTAGTGTTATTTGTGAGCTATTTGATTTATTGGCTTCACTTTTCTTTTTTGCTCTAGTCAGTATAAATCTGTTTGTTGCTTCTGTTGTCTGCTGTGGACAACAGAAAGTTTTCTACTCATCTCGTTTTCATCCTACAGCTACAACTGTCCTTAAAAAGTGGCTTTATCAACTAGCTTGGGGATACTGCCCTAAATGGAGTCTGTAGGATAGTTGTATGAAAGTTAATACACTTTGTTTTTCTATCATTTTTTATTTGTTTTTATTTTAATTTAAATGGTTTAAATGGTTTCTGCACATTCTTGAATATTATTATGTAGACTGCCCAAAGTCACTAAGCAGGATAGGCAGCTATACAAATGTGATTAAATAAATAAACTTATCTAATGTCATATATAGTAATTTTGAAAACCAAGGGCCAATCCATTGGCCGATCTTCTGTGGCTTGTAAAGGGGAAAATAATATCTTTGCCTTGTCTTTGGGGATTGTCACGGGCCAAATATTGCTTGGACTTTTCTTGGCTACTGGTGGCAAGTGTGTATTTAAATGTCCTCCGTGTGGCTGTGCCTCTTCCGCGGGACACACTATTCCTTATTTCTGCATTAAGGTGGTGAAGATGACCCGAAAGAATCAACAGGGAAAAAAAAAAAGTTCGGATGGGCTCGGGCAGTCCAAGCAGGCCCATCCTCATTTCTTGAGGTGCTTTTCTGGGCATCGCTGGCTCACCTCATCCTTCCTCCTTCCGGAGGCAGCGGTGGGAATGATTTGCTGCAAATGACATCAGCTGCCTGTTGGCAAAGCGGCGGCGGCGGCGGCGGCAGCAGCAGCAGCGCGTGGCTGTGCCGGGTCTACCCCCCCCCCGCCTGTTCCTCCTCAGCCGCCGCCGCCGCCGCCTCCGCCTCCCTCCGCCCTCTCGCCAGGTCCCAGCCCCGCACTGTCTCGGTATAAAAGCCCGCCGCCTCCTCGCCCTCCCTCACTCTCGCAGCTGCCTGGAGCGCGGTGGTGCCTCTCGGCGCACTTTCCCCCCCCCTTCTTCTTCTTCTTCTTCTTCTTCCCTGCAGAGGGAGGCGCCTTTGGAATTAAACCCTTTCGTCGCCTCCCCTCTTTCTCCGCCGCCGCCTGAGAGGAGAGTTTGGAAGGCGCTGCGAAGGAGGGAGGGAGGGAGGAGGAGGCGGCGGCGGCGGCGACGGGCTTGCCAGGATGGCGACGGTGGTGCTGGAGCCAGAGTCGGAGCCGTCTTGTAGCCTTCCCGGCGTGGTCCCCCCTTCGCCGAGCCTGTCGCACCGCTTTCTAGACAGCAAATTTTATCTGCTGGTCGTGGTGGGCGAGCTGGTCACAGAGGAGCATCTGAGAAGAGCCATAAGCAATATAGAGCGAGGTAAGGCGGCGGCGGCGGCGGCGGCGGCGGCGGCGGTGTGCCGCGTTCCTCCCGCCCGCTTTCTCCTCTCCCTTCTTCTCCTGCAGGGTTTTCGGGCAGAGGACTCCCATTTTTCCTTCCCTTTCCGAGCGTTGGCTGGAAAGGGAAGAAGTCGGGAGGCGCCCTACAGGTTGCCCAAAAGTCCCGGCGGCTGCCGCCGTCTCTTGCGGAGAGCGGGCGGGCGTTTCTCTGCGACGGCTTCTGCCGGCGACCTTGGTGCCCGCCGCCCCCTCCGTCCCCATCGGAACTTCTGTTCCTTGCCTGTTTATGGCGCAATTCTCGGGGAACCGTTGGGCTGATCTCCTAGTTCAGCCCAGTGGAGATCCGAAAAAGGAAAATCTGATGCAACCACTCCCTTCTTTCTCTCTCTCTCTCCCCCTTCCCCCTTTTCTCTGTGTGGATGCTTGTGCTAGGAGGGGTGAGGATTCTCTCTAGAACTGCAGTGCTACTGTTGCCAGCGGTGTCTTATTTAACCCCCCCCCGTCCCCTTCTCTCAGAGATACAGCCACACTTCTAGGCGTGCCTTCTGCACAGAGAAAGAAAGAAAAAAAAGCTGCAGGGAGGCACTGAAGGGTGTGGAGGCATCAGTTCCTCGCCTGATGAGAGGGAAGAATATGGCACCCTCGTAATTGATGGCTTTGTTTTTGTTTTTTGTACCATAGCTGACTTCAAACAACACCAAGGTTAAGACTTGGTGGTTAAGAGTTGATCACCTCCTCATTCTGAGGAAAACCTTGTTCTCTGGGGCTATCCCAATTCATCCATGTTTCCAGAGATGTAGGACAGGAAGCAGAAGCAAATGAGATCTGGGAGGGGGAATATGTCCAGGGAAATACCCTATGATTTTTACTACATACACACACACTTCCTGGAGATGTATAAGGATGCCTCTGCTTCTGAAACAGCAAATATGTGTGTCTGGAGTATTTTTTTGGCTTTCCGCAGAAAGATCTGCAGTTGACTTTGGCATTTTGCTGCACCAGGAGGCACAAGGAAGGTGCAGTTGATCTTGAGTTTGCTCTACTTTTTCCTTCTGTGAGTCATTCCTCCCCTCCCTATTGTCATCATTCACACACATCCCACCCACCCCCCACTCCAGCTCAGAGCACAGGTCGTTCCAGTCTTTTGCTTGCCAGCAACAGTGTCTCTCCTTTTTCTTTTTTCTTTTCCTCCCACCTCTCTATGCTGCTGCTAGAGAGTCTGCCCAGAGATACTGGCGGCGTGGTGGTGGGCGTGGTGCAGTCCGCACTGCGGTCCCTATGGCAGCCCATAGCTGACAAAGGGCGTTTATACAGTCAAGGAGAAAAAGAGAATTATATTTAGGATCCATTTGCACACTGTCGGCCTTTGCTCCCTGAAAATTGAGGAGAAAGGGCTTTAGAGAGTTCTGGGGCTGCAAAATATGTCACTTCTGAACACAAATACAGCAGCTTCTTTTGTTTCTAACTTTCGGCCATAAGTGATATGGAATTTCTTTTCCCCCCACGCTTTCATGGTGGTGATTTTGGAGAGGTTTTTTTCAAGACAAATAACATGCAGAAATTATAATTTCAGAATAAGGAGCAATTTATTTCTTATATCTTACTATTGCTTGGCTATAGATTATTACAGCTTCTTTCAAAAGCTGTAGTACTGTAAATTGAGGAAAGCAATTTTGCAATACAAGTCCAATAAAATGGTATGTATTTTGAGTATCAAAGTTGGCTATATTCATAAACTTTAGGTAAATTCTCTCTCTGACTCTTATTTTTTCTTTAGAAAAAGAAAGCAAAGGATTTCAGCCATTGTCAGAAACCCTTGGCTACATGTAGGTGTGGTTCATAATTACTTTGGGATTTTATTTGTTTTTTTAAAATTTTGCATTCTAGTGAATTTGCACTATATATTTATAGCTCTTTCTGTAATCATACCAAAAGTTGCTGGAAATAATCTTTGGTCATGTTCTTTCTAGCTACACCTAAAAGTTTTAGATTAAGTCTGAATTTGCTGCATTTTAATTAATAATTTAATAATATTGACATTTGATGTCAGTTTTTTCTTCAAGAAAAAGAAATAAAATTCCTGATTTTGATTTTTGCTTGTTTTGATTTTTCTTATTGCATAGTTCAATTGTAACATTCTTGATACTGCATTCTGAACACAAAATGATGACACTTATAAACATTCAGGGGATTTGCCCATGTCAGTGGTTTAAACCTTGATTAGAAAAGTATAGCGATTTCTTTGTTAAAATATACAGCAGCTTGATTAAAGGTCTAGTTGAACAAGGCTTTTGAATCAAGGCCTCTGTGGTTTCATGATTCTGCACTCTCAGTTTTGGCCCTTGGACACCACCCTGGAAGAGGCTCAATTAATATGAATCACTGCAGAGAAATCTGAGAAGCTCATCATCTATGGATGACGTAGTAAAAGATTATCTTGAATGAATTGAAAAATGTTTTTTTAAAATATTTTTTAAATGAGATTTAGAGGTGACAGCTATTTAATATTTTTAGAAAATCAACTACAGTATTTATTTCCATATATCGATTATTTTTTCCATTATTTTAAAACCTATGGAAAATCTTAACAATTCCCAGTCTGCCCAGATTGCTGATAAAGACCTGAGTTGACAGAAATGATTGACAGAACTAATTCTGTTTTTTTTCAGAAGGAAATAAAAGCAATTCTTTTCAATAGATGTTGATTAATCACTCATGTTTTTATATATATATATATATATATATATATATATATATATATATATATATATATATATATGTATATGTATATGTATATGTATATGTATATGTATATGTATATGTATATGTATATGTATATGTATATGTATATGTATATGTATATGTATATGTATATGTATATGTATATATGTTGTTTAAAATTGTTAACAAAGAAATAAGGGATTTCTGAGATAGCTATTTCGAGTTATATATATTACTTTTTAGTGTAAAATTCAGTGTGATGATTGGGTCTGAAATGCTGACTCACAGAGCTCTATTGTGTAGACTGATTTAACAGTGGACATTTAATAGGCTTCCATTTTTTATTTTAAACAATGCTTGCTTTTTGAGAACTTATGATGTATACTTTTTTAAAAAAAAATAATTCTTGCAAAAGCTAGTATTCTAAAAATAACTGAATTTAATTACCAAATGCTCAATAACATCTTCCTAACTTGGTGCCCCTCAAACATGGTAGCTAAGGATTGTAAGATCTGATTCAAAGCAATCTTTCTGAAATGTCCAGCTAAATCATTCATTTATCAGAATGAATGTACATATAATATACAAACTGAAAATATTTGAGTTCTGTCATATTCTTATGAATGATCCTCAATACATTATTCATATGTTTCTCATTCTGAAACATTTTTGTTAACTAGATCCCATAAAATATGAAAACTTACACCCTCTTGGTATACCTGGAGATGATATAAAATGTATTAAGAAATAAAAATAAGATACGAAACAGATAACAAACCTGGATATTTTAAAATAATAACTGTAGTAGGTCAGAATAATTTTCTTATAGAAAAATTATTAAGCAGATGTCCTCCAAATCATTTTCAAACTCTCTATACAATTTAGATCAGCCTGGTTTTATACTAGAGTATTGGAAGTCAATCTGTTCAAAACAGGAGAAAAAGGTTTAAAGATATGGTACCTGCATTGATGGTAAGAAATTTTCCAGACAGACTCATATGACCTAGAGATTCATGATGTAGGTGAGATTGGAATTTAGATAAGAACTTTCATCTTGAGTAAAAAAAAGCCATTAGTTGTCCATTAGTGGATGGGAAGATGCTCCAACAAAAAGCATTGCATGTCACAATAGACCATAAATTCTGACATTATATAGAGCAACATCCTACATTCCTAATCAAGACAGAAGTTGCTTTCTGTCCAGTCAGACCTTTTGTGGAAATTTGGCAGATATTTACTAATGATGTCATAGTTGAAATGGAGAAAAGGGAAGTAGGAATCACTCTTCTTTGAATTATTTTTTTTTGCCATTATTGAATTTCAAAGAGTTCCATTAAAAGCAGGATAAAAGCAAACACTGATTGATTTAACACAATAATACGGATTTCCTTTTGTGAATTTTCAAAAAGGCACACAGATCCTGAAAAGTGGTGGTTGTTTTCTCACCTCATTAAAATTCCTCTTGCTGGGGTCTTCTGAGGCTCCCCAAATCCTTTCCAAAATTAACACCAAAATTTATTTTAAGTGCAACATAAGGGAAAAAGTTAGAGAGCAATCATATACATTGTAATTTAATTTATTTAGACAATTTCAATCCAATGAGGTGAAATGCAATTTTTATCCTATCTTATCCAATTGGGAAGGCAGTCCCCAGATCCCACCACAGTCCATTTAAAGGCCAAATACAGTCCCACCAGAAAAATATTGTACAGCCCTATGCTTCTGGTATTACTGCACTGTTGTGATTAATGGTGGCTGCTTCCCGTTTAATTAGCTGACACCTGGCGTTCTGGTGGAGAGGTATAAATGTTACATACAGGTTTGTAGAAGAATTCACATTGTCTTATTGACCGAACCAATCAAACAGGTGGAGAGGGAAGAAGTAGTTGACCTTTAAAACTGATGCAATAATTAAGACTTGCTTCCAAACATTTAAAATGCATTTATTCTGTCTGTAAGCTTCTTTTTAAAAAAACAAACATAATTTTAAAGATTAGCTATGATTATTGTATGCATTTAATACTTTGAATCTGTGTCATGTAAATAAATAATAGTCTTTTAATTTATAATACCTTGCTATGAGTGTTTCAGTGTAACACATTTATTTATTTATTTATTTATTTATTAGACTTATAAGCCGCTCTACATTGAATTAAGTTTACTGCTATTTAAGTAAACTCAATTTTTTTAAGACTTTAAAAGGAAGCATCAATATATCATCTTGGCTGGACTCCCATATTTAGTTTCTCTTATGTCAGGGCTTGCTAGATGTATTAGTATATAGAAAATCTGTTCAGTAATATTGTGTGCTGGATGCAGCTGAAGTTGACACAGGCTAAACAGAGAGCCGAATAACTGTACCTTTGGGCTGAATGAAACAGGCAACAAAGTTTATGGCGTCATGTAAATGGCTATTTAATTTATTATATTATGGTTACAGGCAGATATGGGGAAAGAGCCTTTGGCCTTTTCTGCCTTATGCACCAAAATAACATGGCTGGCCTTGGGTATTATGCATCTTAACCGTACGCAGAAAGCAAAATAATATCTATATCCCATCACTCTCTTAATCCAGCCTACATCAAAAGGTAGTTGTTGTGGGGGGAAAAATTGAGGAGAAAAATCTATGTATATAGATCTGAGATCCTGGGAGAAGAAAGCGAGTTAGTGGAATCCAAGAATTTATACATTCCCAAATTAGACATCATGGCTAGATAGATCAGAAGTTGATGGTTTGTTAAAGGCTGTCATAAAGTTAACACTCATTGTACAGATGCAATAGAGAAAAATGAGGTAATTCAAGACAAATGTGAGGTTAAATGAGAAAAGAGCACTACAGGTAGTCCTCGACTTACAACAGTTCGTTTAGCGAGCAATCAAAGTTGCAACAGCATTGAAAAAAGTGACTTAGGACCATTCTTCACACTTATGACCATCACAGCATCCCCATGGTCATGTGATTTACTTTCAGATGCTTGATTCCTATCTATGATGGTTGCAGTGTCCCGCAGTCATGTGATCCCCTTTGGTGACCTTCTGAGAAGCAAGGTCAATGGAGAATCCAGATTCACTTAACAACCGTGTTACTAACATAACAATTGCAATGATTCACTTCAACAAATGTGGCAAGAAAAGTTGTAAAATGGGGCAAGACTCACTTAGCAACATAAATTTTGGGCTCAATTGTGGTCGTAATTTGAGGACTATCTGCATTCCCTAATGGGACAGTTTGTTCAGACCAGACAAAAGGGTTTTATAGAGCTGGCTCGTTCTATTGGTGCAAGTAGATGGGATCCTTTAAGAAAGCGGTCCCCAGCCTTTCTGGCTCCGGAGAGCAGCAGTGGTAGCGGCAGGCGGCAGGGGTTTTGCATGCGCAAATGGAGCTCCACACACTTGCCCTCTGTTTGCGTGGCTCTGGTTCCCAACGGGCCACATACCAGTAGCGGTCTGCAGGGTTTGGGGACCCCTGCTTTATGGAAATGGTGAGAGATGAAAAGGATTAGTGTCAGACAGGCCTCCTTCAAACAGAGATTAATAGTTATTGGTGGAAGGCCCTGAGTGATAGTAGTTCTGAAATATGGAAGGCTAGCTGTCAGAGCCCTGTGTGCTTCTTGTTTTTATGTGTTATAAAACAAGAAACGTGGGCATTTCGTTTGGAACTGTGCCTACTTAGTACAAAAAGGGTGAAGTTAACCAGGTAGGAGCATTTTGTGAAGAAGGTGGCAGGTAGCATTCTGATCAGTGGTGCTCTGCAACAGGCTATGTCTCCCGGGGTAGCTGTTTGGTAATTGGCCAGGATCACAACATGTTTTTGAAATCCCAAGTAAACATATATGCAGAAAAAATGTTGGCATATACTGTATGTATAAGCTGTGCACCTAAATCTGAGCAGCACACTGATGAGGGCCTATTCTGGCATACAGTCCTGGTCACTACTAGTAAAGTGCTTGTCCTGAGCTCAGAGAGATTCCCATATTTATCTGACCGCTACCATCACCCTCCAAAATTTATATCAGCAAAGCCTTTCTTCACTCAGCTGTTCTTTCACTCATTTTTATGTCATGAGAGATTTTTTTCATTTTTATTTCTTTGTGATGTTCATAGTTGTTGAAGTGAGGGATATTCTGTGATGTAATGACAGATTATTTTAATTCTGTTACTTTTGTGATGTGGTTGAGTGCTTCTGTAGAAAGAAGGAATCCTAGTTTACAAATACATACATGAATTCATAAATATTTAAAGCATAATAATTTGGAGAAAGTGTTTTTACAAGTAGCACAAAACAATTAGTTCAATATTTTTATTGCAAGTTGCAAATTGGTTAGCTACATCAGTCTTTTGTAAATACCACATTACCATCCTATAATCTTGCTCCCTAATAAAACGAATAAAAAATGCTACCCTTGCTCGGAATAAAATTCTAAATAAAGTCATTAACTAAAGAACTAAAGATATATTAGAGACTCTGGAGATAAAGGACTGACCCTGGTAAGGGGAATAAGAAAACTGATTTTAAAAACATTTAGAGTAGAGAATTGACAGGTATATTTAAAAAAATAAAATCTAAATATATCCATATATCCATATGTAAAGATAATCTGAGAGTGAGTACATTGTTGGACTAGGATTGGTGAGCTTACATTCAAATTTATATTTAAGCCATTGAATTGGTTTACTGTATTTATTTATTAAAAAGACTCATATAGTTGCCCATCTTATGCACTATAATGCTAGGTGGCTTACAAACAACAAAAAGAGTACAAAGCATACAAACCATCATAAAAACTCTAGGTTAGGGGTCCCAAACCCCTGGTCTGTGGACCAGTACTGGGCCGTGGCATGCCAGCAACCAGTCCATACAAGCAAGCAAAGCCCCATCTGCGAGATGCAGGCAGCATACAAAACTACACACTCTGGTCCACGGAAAAATCTCTTTCCAGGGAAGCGGTCCATGGTGCCCAAAAGATTGGGGACCTCTGCTTTAGGTGCCCCCACCAAAGTACACAGAGAGAGGGAGAGTCTATGACAATTTGTCATGGCCAACTTGCCACAGTCAACTCACTGCAGGACAAGAGTTACACTAATATTAAAGAAATAGTGGAATAGAATTATTGAAGAAAGGAAGCAAAAGGAGGGACAGAATGAAATGTGAATGGCAAAAATTAAAACATTTTTTAAATTTATTTTAAATAATTAAATAGAATGGTTAAAGAAAAAGTGCTAAAATTTCTACCTTGAGGTAAAGGGAAAAAGAAAGCTAAGAATAGTAATTAATATTTCTGTACTTATCCTTGACTACGTCTTTATTTTGTCTTAACATCTAGGTATCCGATCATGGGACACAAACCTCATTGAATGCAACTTGGATCAAGAACTTAAACTTTTTGTGTCTCGCCATTCAGCTCGATTCTCTCCTGATGTGAGAGGTGAGGGTTTTATTTTCTGTTATTGCCTGTGTTTGGTGGAGATCAGCTTAAAACACCTGTTGCACAATAGGTCATAGTCTCCATTAAGACAATAAGGTTGTAATCCTATATTCACATTCCGTAGAGCAAGTCAACTGAGATTTTATTTTGGATTAATATATCTAAGGCCAGAGTGTAAAATTGGTTGTCTCTCTTTTAAAGAAAGCTTTATAGAGGACAACAGACAAAGCCAATATGCAAGCTTGATGTCATAGCCAGTGGCTATAATTCCAGACTTACTTACTGGAAAGTAAATGTTGATGAGATCAGTGAAAATCAATTCATAGGGAGTTTACTTAGTTGGGCTATAAGCATAGAAATAATCATGTGGTATATTGTTTTGAGCAAAAAGGATTCTGTTCTTAGTATAACTCAATTATACATTACTGTTTTCCAATAAAAGAATTATCTGATGTGAGTTGCTGCTATTTGGTGCTTTTTCCAAACCTGGAAGACTGAGAATGTCCATAGACATTTTGACAATGCAGTTTTCTGTATTAATAAAAGCTGAAGTAACAGGGCTGCTTTGATACAATTTCACTGTATCTTAGTATTACTATAAATAAATATTTATGTGGGATCAGAATAAGTTCTAATTCCTTTTAAATTACAAAAGCTGTTGAATCTTGGCTTTAAAAGAATTTCATGTATTGGTGGGAATGAAGATTATTATGATTATGCTACTTTCCTATCCCTAGTCTTTATTTTAAGTAATGTTTGTATGTCTGCTATATAGAGGGTTACATATTTGCCCAGATTAGATGCTCAAGTTCAACAAAATGCTTCCAACTCCTTGCACATATCTAACATGTCCAAAGTTTAATGTGCATATTATCTATTATAAAATTCTATTGAAACATATAGGGATCACACTTTCTTTTAGGAGGGATTAAGATAGGATTTTACCTGAAAAAAGTTTTCTTAGTGTAATCCAGCAGAATGAGTAATGGGTCTTCCTATTTTAGATCTGAGTGGGCAAACTTTAAGTAGCTGGAAGTCTCACTTAAAATTGAGGTTGATGAAGACAGCAGTCAAGGGAAGGTAATATAAAATGAGTAAGATTAGGATTATCTCTTTTTCATGAGTTTAAGGAAAGACTTTGCTAATCAATGGGAATTTATAGGTTTACACTATAATTTCCATGATTTTATGCCTGTGTGTTCACAAAATCAGGCAGAGCTTTAGGTTTTCATTTTGACCCCGAATCCCATTCACCGATAAGAATGTTTCAGTTTTTATTGTAAATAAAAATAAAAATAAATCTTTGGAATAACCTTCTCTCCCATTTATTAAAATCTTGGGAAAAGAGGGACTTTGCACAAGATATAGATGTTCAGTTATACTGTATATTAAATAATTGTTTACTAAATAACGTACTCGCTTTAATTAAAATCTTAAATCTACTGTTCAAATTATTGTAAAAAGGTAAACTAATGCAAGTCTCTACTGTTCAAATGCATAAAGTAAAATTAAGCACACAATAATTTTGAATAATAAAATTTAGAGTAAGAAATATGGAGGGGAGGATATTTAGACAGTAGTTGGATGACCTGAGGTTAGTCTAGATTATTCCAAGATTGGATTTTAAAACTACTTAATCCTGTGCTAGTTAAACAAAAAGTTATAGGAAGCAGTAATTTAAACACATATTGGCTTCCCTTTGCTATCATTAACCAAAGCCCACCCAGTGGTTAGGTGAGAACCACCCCAATCCAAACCCTTCCCAGCTTGGCCCCTCCCAGCCCCAAGCCTCAGTAAGGTGAGAGACTGCCTCCAGTTCTGCCCTTTTGGGCCATCCTGCACCCTGCCTTGTGGGATATCAAGTAGCCCTAAAACTGTATGGGTCTTGGGCTGTTTACCATGCTGGGGCTGTAAGAAGACATGAGATGCAGCACAGCGCAAAGCCACAGCTACTCCAGGCCAGCCTGGCCCAGTAGCACAGCACATAGAGGCTTCTTGGAACACTAGGGCTTAGGGGTCGCAAGAAATCCCTGGGCCACAAAGCCCAGCCCAGCCCATTTCAGCAATGTGGGGAAGGGAATTTCTTGGTATTATATAGCTCAGGCCACAGGAAACCACTGAGCTGCATTGCAGCATTAAGCCCAGCCCTAGCTGATCTCAATAGTGCAGTGCAAAGGGTTTTCTTGGTGCACTGCAGCTCTGGGACTGCAAGATGTTTGTAGAATGCAGCACAGCGTGGAACCTATCATAGTGTGAAGCCCAATCCCAGCCTGATTAAGTAGTGTGATGCAAATGGGCTTCTTGATGCACTACAATTCTGAGGCCACCAGAACATCTTGAGCTGCAGAATGAAACTCAGCTCCAACCCAGCCCAGCAGCATAGCACAAAGTCACAACTGCCCCAGCCCAATCCCAATTGCAGTTTGCCTCACCACTCTGCACTCTGAGGCCCTGCATGCCTGCATGCCTGCACTCCACTACCCCAGCTGACTTTTGCTCCCTGCTGTTGACAATGCATGTCCTCCCTGATCCATCACAAGGCAGCTGCTGGCCAGATGAGACCATCTTCCCTAGGTCTTGCAAGGAAACTGCCATGCACATCCTGGAGAAGAAAGCCTTGTGTCATCTGCAGCTACCTTGTGAAGGTCCAGGTCGGGCATGCTTGTTCAGAAGTGAGAGCAAGAAGATGGTGAAGATCATCAAGGATGGCAGAGATCACACAGTACAAGGGAACAAAAGTGCATAGATGGGAGGAAATGGGCAGGTGGGGGAAGTTGAAGTGCCCTGTGGTCATAAGTACGGGCAGGCTACCAAACACTTGAACCTTGAACCACAGGAACACTGCAGCTTCCTACAGTTGCTGAATGAATGTTCATAAGTCAAGAACTACAGGTGGTTACTATGGACTTAACTGTACATCTTTGTGTTTGGGTCAGTTAGTCAAATAACTCCTTCCCAAGTGTTTAGTTTAGATGGTTCTTTCCCCTATAAGCTTCAGTTCTATCATTAATATCCTGAATAGTTGTTCTACAGTATGTTTAATTTTCCTTCATGTGATCAATAAATTTCATTAACCTTCTCTGGTTTATGGCACTAGGTTTGATACACTTAAAAAGCATTTATATTATACTTAAGTGTCCATATGTGCCTGCCTGAATTTTAAGATTTTCCTTAAACATCTATTCTGAATAGACATTTTCCCAGTAGTCAGTCCCTTAATCTTGAGGTTGGAAGATCATTGTTTATTCAAAACTTTAAAACATTTCATATATTTCGTTTTTAAGTATTTTCTGTGTTCACTATAAACTTTATAGAAGAAGAGTACTACTATAAAGTCTATGGCAACCACAGATTGGAAGTCTGGTAGCACCCTTTCAAACTAGCAAATTATTAATCCTTCTTCTAATGTTAATCCTTCTTACAAACTTTATAGAGAATTTCTTTACAGAAAAATATACAAATGTTACAAAACAATAGTTTGAAGTGAAAGTATTTTTATGTTACAATATAGATTGTGTAAACATATAAATACACACTCAGAAAGGAGAGACAGAGAAGTCTCAAATCAAGTGACAGGTTTCACATCTATCCATTTTGAAAAAGTCCAGTACTCAATTCCATGATAGTTTTATAAACTTTGAAAGTTGCTCAATTTGGAAAAGAAATGCAACTCTGTAATACTTTGGGGAGAATAGATTAAAGTTTACAAGTTTTGGAAGCCTTCTATTAATCCCAGAATCTTACAAGGGCGCTGGATGTCTGTCCTGTTAACGTAGCTGAAATTTGAATGTTAATTTTTATACTTCTTATTCTTAGCAAGAAAGAAAATGGAGACAAAGAGGCAGAAGGTTAGTTTAATTTGGCTGACTCATGCAAATGGATCGATGCTTAGTTTCCCCATGGAGGAGTTGCTATTAGCAACTGTGCCATAGCATCACTCCCTTGATGCACAGTAACAATGAGGCTCAGAATGTAGCTATCTTAAAAGCCTGCAGAATTGTGTTTACTTCTATAAGAAGAAAAATCCAGACACAGTTACTCCAACCAGTAAAATTGCTTTTAATGTCAACCATTATCTTCTGAATGGGGGGGGGAGAGTTCTCAGTTCTTAATTCTGATCGTTAAATTTAAATTCTCAAATAGAAATACTTGCTTACTGAAAATTATGATACAAAAATATTTTTAAACAAATTATGAATGGTGCACTGTTACAAATATGCTTCATTTTCATTATCGAATGCTGTTTTTCCTAGTAATCTCCAAAATTCTGTACTTCAGCTACCAAATATTCCACCAAGTGTGAAGCTACTTTTATGTTTAATGATGTAAAAATTCTAAACAATAAATGATTCATAAATGCACATATTTTTAATCTAATTATATTTTAAAGTTAATATTTATAGTAGTTAATATTAAAAAGCATTCTTTAATCAGGATCGGTATCCTTCATTTTTGATGCTTTTTATGCAGCCATAGGGAAAGGAAGATAAACATGAAGAGCAGGAAAGGGAAAGGCACATTCTGTTAAACTTCCTTTTGCAATGCTACATCCTTAGTATTATTGTATTGTATAAAGTTAATTAAATACTGAATTACAAGATGTTACTGAAGTATTTTATATGGTATGAACTGTCTTCATTGGCTGTACCTCAACACCTGGAGAGAAAGTTAGTTGGTATTTGCATTAATTTTATTTTTGGGGGAAATCCATTTGTACATTCTGGCATTGGAGATTTCTACAACTTTTCTTTAATATTTTATAACAGAAGAATAAAACATAATCTCTAGGACAATAATAGAAATCACCCCCCCTTTTAATCTTTTTTATTTTGTTTTGGTTTTTTTTTTGACAGGGTGGCTTTCAAGTCTCTGTTGACTCAAGTAGTTTGCCATTGTCTCCTTCCCAGGGCTGAGAAAAAGTGATTGGCTCAAGGTCAACCAACTTTGTGACAAATCAGGACTAGAATTCATAATCTCTAGAGTTTCTAGCCTTATGCATTAATCACCACAGCAAACTTTGCTTTGTCTTTTGCTAATTTTCTGATAGGTAGAAGGATTATGTATCTGATACTTTGAACAGGATAACCACATTTCAAGTTGTGGTAGGAGAATATAGTGCTGTAAATGATAATGGTGTCCTATTGAAAAACAAAGGTGAAAGGAGATTCTAGTTCACTTTCAAATGGCCTTGTACAGAATAATATAAGGATAGAGGGAGAAAGTTAAGCTTGGACATCTTACTTGCTTGAAACTGAAAGGGAATAATATACGTGTAATATCCAAATACTTTAAAAAGAGAGTGAGAGAAAGCAGTGCAGTAAATACATTATTTTAAATCATCCCACATGGAAGAATCATGCCTAATTTGTTACAATGTTCTCTGTTGCTTTTGTTTGTAGAGTAAGGAAGTTTCTAATAATTTTCTATATTTTCTTGCTGAATTTAAAAGTTTTGAAAGTAGACTTGTTTTATTTACATTTTAGAAGTCTTCCTGTTAAATGCATTTTAAAAAAATTACCTGTCTGAAAGAGCTTACAATAAAAGCTCTTTAGGTACATTTCCTTCAGACACATTTGCACCAAGGCAAGACTATTGAAATATTAAGGTTGTCATTATCAGTTAGAAACTGCAGACATTAGATTAAATTTTAAAAGATTTAAATAATCCCTAATCAGTAATGAGGATTCCACAAATAAAGAATATACAAGTTCAAAATATTGTCTTCCTTGCCTATTAAAAATATAGAAGATTGGCAAGGGATTTTTTTTCCTTTGAGAATCAAAGCAGTCATCGATAACAAAACACCAAAATGTAAGCTTTGGTATTCATATATAATGCATAATTATGAATTGTCTCTTTGGGGTTATATCCCAGTATAGATTTTGGTTGTTCTATTTGTATTCATAGAAAGACCTGCTGGGAAGGGTTACTTTGCCTGTACCAATTCCCCCTCCCATTAAACCTATAATTACATCAAGAATTATAATTTGCTTTTGCCTTCTGCGGGATAATGTCATTGCATGTCAAGCTGGGGATTATAAAGCAGAAGAACACCCTGCTGATGCTGTCATTTTATGTTAAACAGGAGAATCTGATTTCCTTCACCTCATAAGATTCAGAGGGGTATGCCATTTACTGAAATTAATGGAAATATGTAGATTTCTCACCAATTATAAGCAATAGAAAAGAGAAAATATTTCTAAAAAATAATTAGAAATACCAACGTTTTATCTGTTAACTCTACAGTTCAAAGCACAGGCAACTCATGCTTCTAAATCAGTCACCAAATTTAGCTCTCTTCTGAATGAGTAGAATCTGAATAAAGCCTGAAATATCATACACTAACCAGGGAAATAAATAAAAGTAAAAATAAAAATTGTTTATTTCCATATATGAGCTCAAATTTAAAATAGTAACAAACTGCTGCTTGTTCTCTCCAAGAACAAGCTTCTCTTTTGCAAACGTATTGCTTCTTCCATCTCAGGTAAAAGTCACAAGCTGTTTTCCACTATTACCAACATATTTTTCAATAGGACTAAAAATTCTTTAATCTCAGGAGATCAAATAAAAGCACGTTATTTTCCTCTCTCCAGCATATGTGCACCAGAGGCCTTTCTGTTAATGAATTCATTTTGCTGAATTGTTCAAAAGCTGTTCCGCCTTAAGACAATTAGTCTCAATTTGGCTATCTTTGACAGGAAGCAATCTGCAGGTGCTACTGCTCAGTGCTGGGTGGGACTTAGTGTATTGCTTATTATTCTACTTCATTGGGTAGAATATTCATGGATTGACTTCCTGAATCTTGAATATGGAGTTCATTGCCTACATCTGACATCTCACACAATTATATCTTTCTTTTCTCTTAAGTTTTATTTCTTAATTGACAGCTAAAATTAGGCAAAGTAAAGAATGAAAATGAATCACATTTCTTTGTCTACCTTGCATTTTAATTGGCAGTAGTAAAGTGAAGTGAGGAAAAAAAGTCTTCACTTTGGTTTGTGTACTTATACATACATACCTAGCATTCTATTGCCTTTTGAAATAAGCAAGGCTATGCAGCACATGGGAAAGGAGTAAAAAAATAGTAACCCAAAGAAATATATAAAAGGAGGGAGTGCAAATTTAGCTAAAACTATTTTGCAAGTCACCATTCATTACACCTCTCCATATCTAGGCAGACATATAGTACCATATCTTTTTCAAGGATCTCATCAACCTCATCCAACTATAGTTTTTTCATAGTTCTCCTTCAACAATGAACTTTTCTTTCCTATTTTTTTCTATTTCAATCTATATTCCTTCTTCCTGTATAATCAAGCCACCTCAATCTATTTCTTATTTCTTTTGTACTGATCAATTACTTTACATCCACATTTGTTAAACACACATTAATTTTTGACCCAATACAGTTTTATGGGAATCTTCAAACAAAAGCTAAAGAGTCATCATCCCAAATACATTAGAACCTATATCAAACAGCAGATTGGACTGCATGCTCTCTGAAGTTGTGCAGTAACTTTCTCATGTACTCATGTACTGCCCAGCATAAAGTTTCAAGGCATTTCCCAAATTTTGGGTCATTGTCATCTTTGTTTTCTTTCAATTAGAATTCCATCAAATATGTTTCTAAGCAGGCTTAACAAACTAATCAAATAGCCTGTAGTTTTTGCTTCATTCTTGTTGCTTTTGCTTTTACATAACAACAGTTTTATTTTTTCTTTTATTTTTTTTCCTCTTCCTTTTCTCCATGTTTGTCTTTAACCATGATCCATTCCAGACTATTAAAAAAAATCACGGTTTTAGAAATGTATTAATTCCTTTGCCATGTGTAAGCATAATAGACATATGTTTAAATCAGGGTATTGGAAACAACCGGACCATTTCCTAAGCAGACGCTCATCAAAGAGTCATCAGTCTGTCATTGCTGGCTTATGCTACTCTTGTTATGATCTGTAATCCAGAGACGACTTTGCAAGCAAACCTACTATTGTTCATATCTCATCAATTAGAAAATAGATTTTGACCACATTCTACCAAATAGGAGTGCACTGATATCCTCTTGGGATGCTTGTACATGAAAACAAATTGTTTTTCAGTTTTTAATTTCCTTTCTAATAATATTTTGTCACTCAGAATATGAATACACTACAGCAGTTAAGTACATAATTATTGTGAACTGGTTGGGTTTTTCTGCTGCTATGATTTTATTATATGAGAAGAACACTGTTGATTTCTGGTTTACTCATAGCGTGCTCATTGGGATTCTCTCTGGAAGCCCATAAGCAGGGCTTGAAGTCCTTTTGGTGGTATTTCAGAGGCATATTATTTTTATTTGATTGTATTTCTTTAATTCAATCATCTTATTTAATCATCTTTCTTTAATGTGGTATAGTCCAGATGTATCAGGATTTCTTCTCCTGGCAGTTATGGTTCAATGCATCTGTGGATTTTTAGATTGAAGAAACTGACTTTATCCCTAATAAAGCTATTCACGTCTGTAGACAAAGCTGCAATTAACACAGTTCTTCTGTTCCAGGTTTATTAAAGAATGGATTACCGTGAGTTCTGCTGTTAATGGCAGGAGGAGAATAGCACTTGTTCACTTTTTTCCTCACCATTTGTCCTTGTATTCAATTGCACCTTCGAATACAGAGTAATCAGTTTATGTCTGATTAAAAACTCAAATCAGACCTTTATCAAAGAGAAAGCTTTCACAGGCTGAAAATTTGGCTTCCTTTTCTATATTTTCTGCAGCCTTATATTTTTGATATGGAGTTTTTTGAATTCTATATCTTGCTTCAAATGCTGCCCCTCTATAGGATTAATATTATCATTCTGTCCTGATTTCCTTTGACATGTCTGAATTACTTTTGCTTTTTAACCAGTATATGGCATTGGGGAAAACCTTTACAAATATTCACTAATGAAAGAAGAGTTATATAAGTGCATACACCATGCAGGCATACATGTACCAATCTATCTATCTGTATATATAGGTACATACACATAGCAGTTAACATTCCTATACATCATAAGTTTGAATTAATGGAAATTTAAGAGGCCTTGCCCAGGTATTGTATTCTATATGCCAGTGGTGGCGAACCTATGGCACGGGTGCCAGAGGCGACACTTGGAGCCCTCTCTGTGGGCACACATGCCATTGCCCCAGCTTTGCCTCCCCCCATGACCCCCTCCTGTCCAGCAGCCCCCCCGAAGGAGAGTCACCCTCGAGCGTGGCCCACATGGAGCAGTGCAGTCAAGGACATGGCAGCCAGGCAGCATAGACAAAACTTTGCCCTCACACCCCATCATGCAGTTGATGCTGCAGGATGTGGGCAGAGGGTGTGGCCACCCTAGCACTGCTGGGCTGCCTGGGCGATCTGCGGTGGGCCCTGGAGGCGGTGAGTGGTCCTGTGGGCAGGTGGGGTGGGGGATGGGGGGCAGAGCAGGGGCGAAGCAGGGAGGTGGAGCGGAACGGGGCCAGTTTTTGGGCACTCAGTCTCTAAAAGGTTCGCCATCACTGCTATGCAATGAATTTAATATTGTCTTTATTTTGGTTCTTAAATATAACGTGGACTCATAGCTTTGGTAAAACAAGTTAATGTTAGACTTGGATTCCTGGGAAGGCAGTTATTATCCTTACTTAATAATTAAGGTCACTGTGTGACATAAGAGTTTAGTAAAGGGTGATAGTTACAATAATCAAGTCATTCAGATTATGTTAGTTTGAGGTAATTTGGGGAATAATAAAGGGTGTCCTAGATGAACTCATCTTAAAATATATAGGACTTAAAAATATTTACAAACCCTAAATGACAAGTGAAGTACCAGTCATATGATGGCTTGCATGCATCATCTCCCATCAAAGTGAATGTCTTCTATGTCTGGAAGAAGGTAAATTATTGTAATCCTTAGACTTCTCTGTGGCGGCAGTTTACTTCTGTGGATAAGGAATTGATGATTGTAAATCATTCCAAAGGGCAGTCATCATAATAGAGAAACTACGCTTCCCCAGGCTTTAAAATACAAACATTATTTCATTGAGAGCATCCAGAGTATAGCCATTTTGATGGCTCTTTCCAGCTGGGCAAAAACTATGGGAGACAGGAGATCTTTGAAATAGCTGGCCCTAAGCATGTTTTATAAAGTTTTATAAATTATAAATAGCACCTTGAATAGCATATAGAAGCGTTCTGGGAACCAGTATAGCTTGGAAAGCAGATAGGCCATGTGGCCATGTCAAGGTGGGTCCACCACTGCTTGCATTGCTATGTTCTGGACAGTTGAAGCTGCTCATTCAGTCTTGGGCAGCCTCTGGGCACTGGGGAAGGACTTCAGCAGCCATACTTGGCTAGTCTAACATAAAACACTGATAATTATCAACAACAACAAAATACTTTTATGTATATAGACATATATATATATATGCTCAGACCCTTGTTGGTAAGAGTTGAACCTCTAAGTCAGGGGTCTTCAAACTTGGCCCTTGTATGACGTGGACTTTAACTCCCACAATTCCTCAGCCAGCTTGAAGTCCACAAGTCATAAAAGGGCCAAGTTTGAAGACCCCTGCTCTAAGTCATGTATGGAATGCAGGTTTTAACCTCACTGCAACAGTTTCTAGGTGTGTGGCACTCCACATCTAGCCTAGAAATGAATGAATGACAGTCATTTAGTTACTGTGAGATTAAGTAAAAAAAATTGCATTTACAAATATTGCCAAATTATGCTTACTTTTATCTCGTTTGAAAATCATGCTTGCTTCTGTCTAGATAGTATTTTTTTTTTTAAGTTACACTCCTGTGGTGAAACACCAGAAACTGGTATTTATTTACCTCCCCAGATCTTAAAGTTGTTTATTTTCTAGGTTTCTTTTTCAGGTTCACTGGATTGAAATGGGATCATGGGGTTGCAGGGGGAGTAGCTCCAAATTTTGAAAAATTCTTCTTTGGGGATAAAAAATAAGTATAGTGCCTATAACTGGTTTCATCTCTATTTGTTGACGTTTGAAATGCAGAACTTTTCTTGCAACCTATTTTACTACTACTAATTTCCTAGTATTTTTCTGGTTATAAACTGTACTAAATAAACAAAATCATCATTTAGATATAATAATTATATCTTTAAAAAGTTTGTGATGTGTTAAGAATGTTACAAATACTATAAATTGTTAAAGACATTAAATACGATTAGCAACAACTGCTCTCTTGAATTGTGCTCCGAGGCAGCTGGGCTGTCTGTGCTGACATTTCAGAATTGGTGATGTCGGCTCCCATTTGCTGCCTGCTAGTCAGAGGACTTTTCGTTACATTCATAATAGTCTGAGATCAGAGCTGAGCCTGTATTTTGCAGAACTGCAATGTACTAATTCCATATATGGATAATTTTAAACCTTTGTTTCAGTTCTGGATTTCTTTTTATAACTGTTACTATCTGTTTAGCCAAAATGCATGCAGTGTGTTCTGCAACAATAACAATGTTACAACAAAGCTTCTGTGTCAAAAACAAAAAAAGCATGACATTGCACTTACCCTTTTTTCCCCCATCTCCCCTCCCCCGCCCTTTTTTTTTGGCTTTCATCCTCTTGGCAGTCAAGCTGAGCAGCTTTGCAATTCATAGCTTCTTTCTAAGCATCTGAAATGTTTGTGCAAAGCAAAACTCACAGTGTAGTACAGGCTGCTGTCTGTTCGGATTTCAGTTTGGAAAAGAATTTGATGCTATTGAGCAGGCCCATGCTTCTTTGAAAATATGTGGCTTTTGTTGTTTTTGGAATCTGTTTGTCAGTCCTAAAATGAAAAACAGCAAGGTGTCTATATCATAACAGTTAATGTTATGCATCAACAAAACAGCAGAGATTCTGACCAAAGATTAAACTCCACTTTAATGCATTCATCTCTTGAAACTCTTGAGATGGACCAGCAACATTTGACTATTGTTGTCTTCCAACTATGTATCTTGGTTGCAGGTTAATTAGAAAAATTCAGTTTTCAGATTTTAGAGGTTGACTTAAATATAAATTATGTTGGATTATCCTGTAAAGCAGTGGTTCTCAACCTTTTTAATGCCGCGACCCCCAACCAGTCATAAGTCGAGGACCACCTGTATTTCCCTGCCCAGGAGCACCGTGCATGCGTGGTGCTGCCCCCTGCACCAACCGAGGCATAGCTAGCAAGGGGCAGCGACGGCACAGGGCGACCACCGGCTGGGCCACCAGCTGGCCCAGCCCAAGGGAGGTAAGGCACCCGCCAGGCCCCATGCGCACCAGCAACCCTTCCTGCACCCGCCGCTGCCCCGCTAGCCTTACCTTGGCCACTGCCCATTCGGGGCGGCAGCAGGCAGGCCCAGGCGCTCCTGGGTGGCCGCGGCAAGCGGCAGCAACGGTGCAGGGTGACCACCGGCTGGGCTACCAGCTAGCCCAGTCCAAGGGAGGTAAGGCACCCACCGGGCCCCACGTGCGCCAGCAACCCTCCCTGTGCCCGCTGGCCTCCCACCCCTGGCCCTCTTTTACTTACATTTTTAGTAGTTGCTCAGCAGGGAGGGATGGAAACTTCCAGACAGCTCACGTTCACTACAGACAACTTGCAGCACCATTTGCAGACTGGGACTTTTGGTGGGCTCAGCAGGGCAGAGACAGCCTGGACAATTCCTATTGGCTTTTGAAAGCCAATAGAATTAGACTCTATTCAAGAGAGTCTATTCTATTGGCTTTCAAAAGCCAATAGAATAAGAGGGAGTAGCACAGCTAAGGAAAAGGGGGGGGGAAATGGCGGACTGTGTTGTTTGACGACCCCCGTGAAATGGTCATTCGACCCCAAATGGGGTCGTGACCCACAGGTTGAGAACCGCTGCTGTAAAGGCATACATTTATTTTTAGACAAAATCTCTATGCAGATCTTTCAAATGACATGTGATTTGAAGAATATCAGATTCTGGCTCATCTTTAGTATTATAAAGTGAATGAAGGCCAGGATATTAGCACTATCTGATTAGGCAATGTAGAAGACCATATTTATCAGAGTCAACATAAGACAATCAGTATTTATTGCAATAATAATAAACTGTACCATCTTCTAGAGATGAATTTTTGTTCCTCAATAAGTCTGCTTATTCTTAGCAATTAAATGTACCTGGTCAAGCTATTATTTACTTTGATGTGTTACATTATCCATTTTCTTTTAAATTTCCCCTTCCACCACTGTACAATTGCTTTTTCCTACAACCAGAACTGAAATTCTAGACTTCTGCATGTATAAGTTGACTCTCTCTCTTTTAGTAAATAGCAATAATTCTTTGAACCCAACACAATGCACAAGGGGGTTTAACTCAGGATAAAGTGTTTCATATAAAGTATGGATCTTTAGGTTCCCCAGAATGCTTACGTTATAGCACTTATCTTGAAGGAAGATTTAATTTATATGATATGCATATAAATTGGAGTAGAAATATAATTATCTTACTGAGGAAACAGGAACAGCCCAAATTACTTGATCTTCATATTTCTTTTAACTTTGGGGAATGTTCAGAAATGCTTCTCATTACTAAAAACATTTGATATTTTATATTGAACATAGTCATATGGTTTTGTTAGTTTGCTTCATGTTGTTTTTCTTTGTCACCTTCAACTTAATTCAGCATCCTAAAGTGTAATATATTTGACTATGTTGCATTTCATGATGCCATGTTGTTTTGACAGGATGATGTCTACCTCTATAAAATCATTTGCGTTGCCACTGTTTATTTGAACATATGCATTCACCTTTTTCTTTGCAAGTCTCACTATTAATTCTGCCAAAGTGGTGCCGACATGATTTACATTTTTAGTTTTACAATAAATGAATGGCTCCAGATTTAGTGGGAATGTCTTAGTAATGCAGGAGTGGAATGCAGGGATAGTTTGGAGAAAAGTCAGTAAATTACAATGGAATTCTGACAAGACAGAGAATCTGTAGAGAGTAGCTTCCTGGTTTGGAAACTGGGGAGTTAATCTGATCTAAATGGGATTGTACTCCCTCATATAGAATGGTAGTCCTATTGTCACAACTGTAACTAGATATTTCATGAGGTAGTATCCAGCTAAGGAATGCTCTCTACTGTAAATCTGGAGGCAGCTGCTATAGCATGTTGAAAGCTTACTTCTTCCTCCAGGAAGGACTTCCTGCTAGGAATGTTGGCAAAATATTTTTTCTTTGCTTTCCTTTGCTTCCTCCCTCATTCTTTAAATATGTTTTATTGTATATTATATGTTTTAAAATACTATTTTAGTATGCACTTTATTGTTTTATCATAAATTCTTGACAGAGTTCATCTGTAAAGCAGTATATAAGTGTTAAAAAAATAAAACAAAAAGCCTTCCCAGGAGCAATTTCAGCCTTCCCTAAATGTTTTCTTAAGAATTCTTAAAATTGGAATACTCAATTAGATGATGATGATGATGATGATGATGATAATAATAATAATAATAATATTAATAATAGTGATAGTGATGGTGATGGTGATGGTGATGGTGATGGTGATGGTGATGATGTTGGAAGGGACCTTGCAGGAAACCCTATACCATTTCAGACAAATGGCTGTCCAGTCTCATCTTAAAAACATCCAGTATTGAAGCATTCACAGCTTCTGGAGGCAGGTTGTTCCACTGGTTAATCTATTAACTAATGGCAACATGACCTGAAATACAGTTTTATATTGTTTTAAAGAACATAAACATTTATCAGCAAAATTAGCATTCTGTCATCATTCATCTTTTTTATATATAAATTTTATTAATTTTTAAAAATTACAATCTTTAGAACTTAGTAAACAACATGTTGTCTGGGTTTACATATTTAACATTAGCTTCTTCAATATAGATCTATTCAGTACTGTACACTCCAGTATTTTTTTCTCTTGATCTTCCTTTCTTCCCCATATTTTTTCCCTTTTCCCCTCATTGAACATTTACAATTCTTAGTACTTTTGATGTTTACAAAATTAAATATAGACATCTTCATCATATTTTACTAATATTATAGAGATAACAATAATATCAATTCATAAATCAATATCCTGGTTTTGTAGTCTTATTAATGTTTGATTTCCATCAATATTTACAGTATCTTTATTAGTTAGGATTTTCTCAATATTAATTATGTTTACATAATTAAACAATTTTTTATTCATACCAATCCTCTTTTTTTCAAATTTCCCATATAAAAAGAAAGAAAAAATGCTATTTTAATTCTAAATCATATCTTCCATTATAAAAATCTAGTTATATCTAAGGATCATCTGTTCTTTTAATCATATTCCAACAGGTATATTAAACAGATAGTGCCCCCTTTGATAAATCAAATTTTCTGTTTTTTAAGTCTAACTCTTGTTTTCTTTCTTTGCCAAGTAGCTTTCCAAGCCAAGGCAATTAAATTGCCCAAAATTTTTCTTTCTATTTTTGTGCAAGCTGCTTGGCATAGGAAAGGCAATTTAGGTAGAGTATTTTGGGGGGGGAAACTCTGCCCATCCACATTCCCTAGACATTTCCCCTGCTCGCTCTATGTTCCATTTTCTCGAATCTTATTCCTTGTCCTCAGGTATATTTTGGAGAAGGAAGTAAGGGATCATTTGTATTTTCATTGTTATAGGTAGGTCTTGAAGTATTTTATTTGTATACAGCAGTCCATATTTCCCTTCTCCTATATCCTGCATCTGTAGATCCATTTCTTCTGCTTTGTCCTATGATTTTGGTTTATTTGTTCATATTTTGTAGTTGTTGTCTGAGAGCTTTCCATTTTCCATTTTCCACTCTTAAAACAAAGCGTTGATTTCTTATATTTCTAATATTTCACCTCAATAATTTTTTTCCAAGAGAAAATCTTAACAATTATCTCAGTTCTCAAATTTATCAAAACTCTAGTTTTGTATTTCTTTCACTTCAGTATTATGTATTTCTGTCCCCCATAACAAATTTAAAACACCGCTTCCATTCACATCCAGAGGATTTAGGCTTCTTGAGAGCCTTTCCCAGGAAATTCAGTTGTAAAATAGTAAAGAAAGGATCAATATTCTCACCCAGTCCAAACATGCTGTTTACAACTTGCTAATTAAAGCTTTTGTTCTTCGGTTGTCAGCAGCTAATGGCCAGCCGTAGAAGTGCAGCCGGTATTTCCCCTGCCAGTTTAGAGGGCTTTCCTTGGATCAAATAAGGCACCCGTCCTTCTTCATCGCCTCTTCGGGGCAACTTTAGGCCTTTTTTAGGGCCTCCAGCAGGGCAAAATCAGGCACGGAAGGCAAAGCCTTGCCTTCATGTGTCTGTCTCGCCACGACGTAAAACCGGAAGCCTCCATTTATCTCCTATTTCTGATTGATGATGATATTAAAAGCTTTCTTTTATTTAAGTCATTGAAAATCTCTCCAGCACTGACACCTTGTCATTCTGATGAGATGAAATTTATGAAACTAATTACACAGTGCATGTATAAATCGGCATATAGAAGGCTATATGTCTAAAATAGCACTTTAGCCATGCTGCAATCTAATCAAACTTGACATTCCCTAGGAAGATGAAAAGCCTGTGTTTTTTTCTGCTGTGCTCTTTGGGCTGAAAGGCTAGAAATGCTTCTGTAATAAATCTATATCCAATCATGGTAATGGAATATTTATACAAATAATTCAGGTTACAATTGTATGCACATTTCTTTTGAAGTAAGAGCCACCAAACTCAGTGTGATAGATGGAGTTCCAAATGACTGTTTTGATCCTCTAAATTAAGTATTGAGCTGGACAGTGACATATAGCTTGACCCAGACTAAACTTTTATCAAGCTGCAATGCTATTGCTTTTATGGCTTAAAAATAAGAAACAAAGACACAAATTACCATCAGTTTTAAACCAAAATGTAAATGTAAATCTTCTATTGATTCCCAAGAAATGGTACATTCCCACAAGTCATATGTGGATAAAAATGACTGGGAATAATTGCATATTGTAGATTTTATGAATTCTGAATAATTGAATTGATAGAAATTTATGGTGAATTCTCCTATCTCCCCTTTCTTGTTCCTCTTGTTGGGAAATAACTGCTCTTTTGAACACTCTGAAACAACAAAGAGCTGGTTTGGGCCAATTGGGAAACATCATTTTGGGCCTTTACCTCTGGAGGTGTTTCCATTTTATTGTGTTTCCTTCTGTTGGCAGAAAGGATGTCTGGATTGGTATAGTTGGTATACATAGGCAGAGATATTATCAAAGGCAGTCTCAGCTGCAGATAATATAAGGTAAAATGTGTGATCTTTGAAGACAAAGTCTCTTCAGGGACTAATTTTGCAAGCACTAGAATTATATTCCTATTGTACATTTGAATATATTTATTATACCTAGCAGGACTCTTCAACCTGTAAATCTTAATAACGCCCAGGCACTAAATTTCAGAGGAACACAATATTCTATTTTTAAGAGATTTTTTCCATATTAAAATGAATTAATAATTATAATTTGATTCCCCAGCAATTATTTCTATGCCAATCTTAGAACTTCTGAGATATTGGCATTTCAGTATAATCTTTTATTTTTAAAAATAATGTTGCCATTTTATCTATTTTTTTCTTTTTTTCAATATATGACTTCTCCTGTTCAGATTCATATAAAAAAGAACATTACTCAAATTGATTGATTGATTTAAAAGATTTGTATGACCAACCATCTTAAACATGTCTGGACAGCACTTATTAACAATAAAATCCAGTAACTATTAAATGTAACCCAAACCATTAAACTATCAAACGAAAACATTATTCAGATGATGATATAATTTCAGAAGTTGTATATTTGTATCTTCTGTCATTGTCTTAATCTTTCACCAGTGTATATAAAATTTTAAATAATATACTGTAGTAATACATTGTAGTTACAGATCTAGAGAACAATCCATAAATTAGGTGGTATTTTAAAGCTGCTTTTCTGACCTCATATATTTCAATCTATTGCCATTCTTGGTATCTGCTCATAACTATTTATACCAATCAGTTTGCTTTATTGAGTAAATATGTATTCAAATCCTTATTAAATGCATGTAAGAATGTGTGCGGCTGGGAAATTCTGTAATCAAAAAATCAAGATCCTGAAAACCATGCAAATGAGATGAAGCGACATTGAAAAGGAAATGGGAAAAAAGCCTCTGCATTGTTGTATCATGTTGTAGAAACAGAATCATAAGACAAAAGCGGGATCACTGGACAGTACCAAGAGTTATAAGGTGGTCAGTGTAAAGCCCTTAGATAGAAAAAAAACATAAGAAAAATAAGGGAAATTAAGAACAATGTGCCATTAACAAAGTTGTGGACCAAGATCAATAGACAAACAGAAGAAAAAGCAAGTCTCCTCCATAAAATATTGCTGTAGTCCTGGCAAGAAACCATTGGGGCCTGGACTTATAAATATCATCATCTACACATTTCCTGTCTTTCTAAGTGATGGATGGATAGATAACAATGCTCTTTATTTTTTATAATTGCTCTAATTGGATTTGAAATGGAAGAGAGACAGTAACAGAGGCAGGAATGAAGGCATCAGATAATTACCGGTAGTTGTGACTTGCTGTTCAGTTTTTCTTATCTTCCTCCTCCCTTTCTCCAGTTTAACACAGGCATACTTCAAAACATCAGGCAAAGAAAAACTGGTTATGTTTTACAGCATCATTTTTGTTTTCATTTTATCATCAAACTATTTATTTATTTGATATATGTTCATACTTCTTCCCTTGTGACAAAATTTATAAACAAAGTCGGGTTATAAATTTTTTAAAATTAAAATTAAAATTAACAATAAAATGCTAAAATAATCTTGATGGTAAAATCCTTCGGAACAAGGTGCATCTCATTGTGATTATCAAAATTTTGATAAAGGGAATACAGCTTATGCCAAATAGGCTAAATTTCAGGCTGAATCCACTTTCCTGTTGGGCTTGTTTGTATTTAATTTCACAGAGTACATTATTAAATATAGGCAGCATTACTTCCTTGGAACTGGATAATAAGGAATATGAGAGCCGAGTGTCATGGACATACTGATAATGCCCATTTCCAAAATCGCATATGACTTCTCTCAGTGGTTTTATGTACATAATGAACAGCATGGGAGGCAAGGTAGGAACCCTGTGGGGCACTGCAGATCAGTATCCAAGGTAACAAATAGTGTTACAGCACATCCTTCTGGAGAGCATGCAACCATTGTAAAAGAATGCACTCCCCCCCCCCAGGTATTTCACCACAGAAGTCTGCTCTAATTTAGTTAGAATGGAAGGAATTAATTATCAGTTCTATCAGATATAATTTAATATATAATTTAATTAATTCCTCAGCCGGCATGTTCTAGAATTAATTTAAAGTAGCTGAAGATGAAAAACACTGTTCTAGAGAAAGCTTTCTGAATCTAAAATCCTCTGCTTACTTGTTATAGATTATAGAATGCTAATTCATCAAGTTGGAGAATTCTGGGAGTTGAGTCCACACATCTTAAATTGATGTGTTTGAAAAACACTGATCTAGAGCAGTTCTCCATATGTGTTGGGACTAAAATTAGCTTTGCTAACTGTAAATAATTGAATTCCCAAAATATATGGAAGACGCTAAGTTGAAAATGTTTGTCTGAAGAATAAATAATTCTTTCTTTAGTATGGTGATGTTGCCTTGGATAACAGTGGCCGTTTATTCTACTGAACTGGTTCTGTTATTGGCTGGTATTGCTTCAAAAATCTTTTAACACAGAGATTCTATTATGACTGAACCTAATGGTATGTACTTTTGATACTATTCCCATTATATTCTTGCTGTTCCAAGCTAAGAAACCACTGCATTTCTCCCAACAGTGTTTCCTATTATTCAGGACAGTGAGTAAGGCTGAGACTTCCTTTGAATTTGTGGTATTTGTTTGTGAGCTGTTTCTGACAATTTCTTGAACCATCTTAAATTTTCAGGGCCAGCCACCATATATCATTAATAAAAGCTGAGCTGTTAGCCCTATTACATCCTTTTCAAGAACAATCTTTTTCAAACAAGCTTAATATGCAGACTTCACAGTATTCATGGTAGGAGATATTTTAGGATTGTATCAAGCAGTACGCATCCATTAGGCAGGGAAATAAGTTTAAACATATTAACAATGAAAAATCATTGATGCCAGAAAGTATTAATTGTTTTTAAATAAATTTGAATGAAGAATTGAAAGAATTAAGATTTTCTAAATGATTTAAATATTATGAAAAATATGTTTAGTTTTTTTAGAATATGCAAAATATGGCATAGAAAAATGTAATTTAACCAGACTGACTTGAAATTAATGTTTGAAATGTTTTTATAGAATCGCAATAGACAAAGGAGTCAGGATTAATTTATAACCTTATTTTAATATGTTAAATTGCTTCTTGAGACAGTTTGATTGAAAACAGGTATCACAACATGCAAATGATTACTCCTTAGTGTCCCTTAAACACCTCAGAAAATTACTGTATTAGAGTCTATAAAACTTCCAGAGGAAATCTTTCCAAAGATATTAAAATGCCAGAGAATCTTTTGGACCGTATGATATATTATTTATACTGCATAAAGCCAGTATTTTAATATGAGACAGCCAAGAAGGAAACTTACAGAAAAAAACAGGATGTGAAGAACAAAATTTTGCCTTAGAAAATATAATTTATAATTTTCATTTTTCAGAGAAATACCAGTTTAGCCACTTTTATCTGAATAGTTGATTAAGTTAAATTACATTCAACCTTTACTCAAAATCTCTAAGGCACACATAGTACTCCTTCTTCCAGTTTTCTCTATCAATAATCCTGTGTAATAAATTGTAAAAGATCATGACTGCCCCAAAGCCATCTAGTCAGTTTCTGTTATGTCTGGCCACTCTCAGCTCATTAAAATCCACATAAAGATGTCTTTAATAGTTTTTAATTAACACATTTCAAACGAAGTCATTTCAAAGCAAACTGCTGGCATTATTTTGGCTGGAACGGCCAACACTGATTTATTTACATTTAGGATAAATATGCTATCCTCCCACCTTCCAATTAAAACACTCTTTCTTTATCACATTGTCCAAGACCTCATTATTTTTCGGTAGGTTTCAAAAACACCAGAAAACTCAGTTTCAACTCACTGCGAAAGTTTCCATGCCAATCTCTAATTAACGTTGCTCGTGACAAAGGCTTAATTTCTCTCTCCTCCTCTAATACAGTTTCCGATACGTCACTTCCTTTTTCTACTTAACTGAACCCTCCTCCTATTAACCCTTCGAACTCTCGGATCCAGCCATACATTCTCCTGTTCCAAGTCTGATTCTGCACCTTGAGACTCCGATGCAGACTGCATCTCAATCTCCTCCCTGTCTGCCTCGGCTGCCGGGAGGGGAAAGCACCCAGAGGGGCCTGGCTCGGCTGCCGGGAGGGGCAAACACTCAGAGGGGCCTGGCTCGGCTGCCGGGAGGGGCAAATACTCAGAGGGGCCCGGCTCCCCCTCCTCATCCTCCGACACCTCCCCAGCTGGTCCAGAGACACCCACAACAGTTTCCATGGCTGAGGATTATTTGGATTTAGTGCAGTCTTAGTCCAAAGCTTAACTATTACACCATATTGATTCAATGCATTCATTATCCTTTTCTAATGTGTGTTATTTGCTTCAGTATATAAACAGGATTCATATATATATTATGCTAAGCCGACCACAATAGGTCTATTCACATAACTTTTTTTCCTGTTCAATCTGTCTGATTCTCAGAGACTATCATGTGTATATGTGTGTATGTGTGTATGCGTGTGTATATATATATCACACAAAGATCACCAGCAAGTTTCCATTATACTCTTATATGACATTCACAAATTCATTATATGAGTCTTTTTTGTTATGCATCAGGATGGGGACAGTAATAAAACAATAAGACTGAACAGAAAATCCAGGGGTTTTAACTCTGTGATAAACTGCAGAGTTTATGAAAGAAATAAATATAATTTGAATTCTAAACAGCATGATACATATTTCTTCATGGTTAAATCTGCGAATTGTTGAAATGATTCCCAATGATTTGAATATATTGATTACATATTTTTATTCAAAGAGTTGAAACAGAAGAAAAAGGAAAATAATATTATAGTAAATGGATCCATTTACTTGTGAATAATAGCTTAATCAACATTAAAAAAACAGCTTTGTAGATAGACTATGATAGATCATCTGAAAAAAATATTGATTATGCTGTCTTGATACAGATATTATGTAGCAGAAGTAAAAGATTTCCATTTAACTTAATATCCAGTAAGAGACAAAACTATGTAAGAATAAATCCACAAAATAGTACTACCGGTAAGGCATCTGATTATTTTCTCTTTAAGAAAATAGAAGACGAAAACAGAACAGAATGATGGAATGTGTAGAGAAAATGAATATATAATACTGGAATTAAGCAAAATTGAAGATGAATCCAGGTAGTTCTCAACCTACAACCACAGTTAGGATCAGGTCTTCCATCATTAAGTGTTATGGTCATTAAGTGAATCATCATGTGGCTGTGCCTGAATTTATGACCTTTTTTGCTATGGTCATTAAACAAATCTGACTTATCTCATTGACTTTGCTTGTTGGAAATAGCTGAGAAGATTGCAGATGGCAATCACATGACCCCAAGATGCTGCCACCATTGTAAGTTCATGCTAGTTGCCAAGTGCCTGAATTGCAATCACGTAACCATGGGGATGCTATGACAATCTTAAGTGTGAGGACTATTCATAAATCACTTTTATCCGCTCCATTGTAACTTTGGTCATTAAAAGAATTTCATTGATCAGCACTGAACATCCTGGCCCTTTTCCATCAATGAACTCACAACTTCAGCAGATTGTCTGAAAGCCCCTTCTTGCTACCACTACCTGAGGTAGCAGCAGATTTATTTCTTTAGCATATAGTGATGGTACGTTCACCAGGAGACGGCAGTATTAGTAGAGGGTAGCGGTTTGGCTGCCTAAGAGTGCTAGTCTATTCTATTCATGCTCATACACTATCCAGGGTGCACATGGAGGATGGTAACAGCAGAGCTGCAGAAGCAGGGCTTTTTTTCTCATAGAACGCCCAGAACGGAGTTCCGGCACCTTTTTTGGATGGAACCTTGTAGGGTAGGCAAGGCGGGTTGTATGATGTGTGTGAGTTCCGGCATCTTTTTTTTTTTTTTTTAAGAAAAAAAGCACTGTGCAGAAGTAAGGAATACCAAAGAGGATTAAAAATTCAGCATTTACCCTGTAGCAACCTTATTCTAAATGTTCTCCCAGCTCTTTCTGTGAGGATAGTGGGAAGTCCTGATCCAGTGCTATGGGTCAAACTATTTAATGAACATGCTACTATAGGCATACATCATTGCCACTTAATATCACTGCTGGCAATAATCTCTTTCCCTACTAATCTTCCACCTGGTGTGGTGCACACTGTCATTGAGAATTACGACATTGTGAGAAAGTGGAAAAGAAAATGACACCTCATTTAACTTTGCCTTGACATGTACTACAAAAGCATTTTTAATAACATACTTCCATTTAAATAACATTCCTTTTTTTGCTGCCCTCTGCTTAGAATTTAATATATATTTATCAGAAGTTAAGGTAGTAATGACCTATCTTAACTGGCTGAGACAGTTCACTGGCCCTTTTTCTCAAGCCACAGCCTCTTTTTTCTACAAAGAAAAGCTAATTTCCCTTGAGGCAGTATTATTGATTCAGGTGTGGTTTTGATACAAGAATAATGTGAATGTTATGAGCATCAATTGCTCATATTTGTGCATCAGTATTAAGGAAGATAAATCCATCTTAGGCATTTGTGAATTATAACTTGCTAAACTAAAAAGCTAGTATTAGCCCATTAAGGAAAACAAAACCTTTATTTTGCTTTTTAAAAACAGCCAAAGTCTACCATTGGATTAGTATTAAGTATTATCAGTATGCTGATAGTATCTCACTTTACATCCCTATTTCCGAGCCAAATTGGTGATGTCAGCAGGCTGTTGGGATCAGGAATTAAAACCAAGGAAAATGAAGCTGCTGTTTCCTCTCCAAGGTTCATGGTGGCTGGCTCTGGAGTTACCTCTTAAGGCAGACATGTCAAACTTGCGATGCGAGACATGTTGGGACTATTTTGCCATTGCTGGCAATGGGGTGGGCGCGGCTTGGGTATGATGAAACTAGCCGTGGGCCAGTTGTTTGACACCCCTGTCTTAAGGGGAAGACTGCCTTTGAGGGAGCAGGCTAATGACCTGGGTTTCCCTTATACTTATAGCTACTCCTGTATGGGTAGATTAAAAGTATGGCCAGGGTTCTTTATCCAAGAGTGGGTGGTATGCCAATTGTGGTTTTTCCTGGAATTTGAAGATTTTGCAAATGTATATTGCACTCTCATAATCACAAGTGTAGATTATTTCAATATGTTTTATATGGGGCTATCTCTGAAGAAGTTATACCCAGAAGTTAACAATTGGTGCAAAATGCTGTGTCCTTTCGTCTGGCAGGTATTAATCACCAGGCCAGTTAATCACTGCATTGGTTGTTAATAGGGTTCCAAGTACAATTAGAAGATCATTTTAACTCATAAAGGCTTGGTACCAAGGTAAATGCAGGACCAATTCTCCAACCAGAGTTGACCCATCCATTGATTAAATCAAATTAAAATTAAATCAAAACTTTATTATGGACATAGACCAGCGTACATTAAGCAAAAATGTAAGGCCTTTAAAGTGTCTATTCAAACTATAGAAGAAAAACAAAGTAGGAGTTTTTGATTTATATATGTACGTAATTGTGACCATTTTATATAATGGCTCTAGCAGTTACCTTGGAATTTCAGTTTTATTAAAACATAAATAGAAGCAGTGTGACAAGGTATAATATATACAACAGTTTTGAAGAAATATTTATCCCCATGGTAAATAATAGGGGCAAAAGGTCAGCTGTTTGTCTGTGGTTGATTAATGGCAGTAGTTTGACAGAAAATTAAATGTCACATAAAGCTGGCAAATGATGCAGCAAATCAATATTTAGTGATAAGAGCAGATACAATTGTTTTGGTACCCAACACCATTAGGTGCACACAACTTGATTTAAGACAACAGTTTACTTCAGAGACCTTCATAGAAAATGATTTGAATTTTCAAAAGACCCCACAAAGTATTTGAGTAGATAGGCAGTAATTAGAACAATTCTGAGTAGATTGTATTTTCATGAGACAGCTGATACCTCTTCTTGATAGCTAAGGTAAAATACAAACTATCCATTATTGAAAATTACCAGCAAGTATCAAACCAATCTTCAATCTTTTAAAACTTCAGATAAATAATTGGTTAATTTAGGTTTACAGATATTTATCATACACATAGCTGCTCTTTAAGTGCAACAGTTCTTTGTTCCTACAGATGTTCCAAATAGATACTGTAAAATTTTCACCACTGGCAAATAAGAATCAAAGTCTTGAAAAGTTAAAATTAAAATACCACCCCTTCCACCACCAAAATCAGTGTTTATATTTTGCATGTATTAATCAATTTGATTTTGTTTTCCTTTGCTTTGCGAATAAAATACTTAGTGTAATACCAGAAGGAAGACTTTCTTTTAAAATTGTTCCTAAATATTTTCTCAATTCAATTTTTGGATTTTGGAAAAAAGTTATAGCCTGCAATTCTTCTAAATGCATTTATTCAGTTCAGATGTTATTGAACTCAAAGACTTTTATTTCTGAAAACAATCAGTATGCTCAGGATTACATTACAAAAGCTTTATTTTGATAAATAAAATCTGTACGAGAAGCAAATTACAAAAGCAAATAGCTAGAAACACATATTAGAAATTGTTCTTACTTTTGTCAGAGAACCTTTAAATATATTGTTGGAAAGTATTCATTGTGTAATTTTCTAATCTGAATTGTTTTTAATATCCTACTGCTAATTAGTTTAATAAATGTATATAACTGCCTAACTCAACAACTCTGGGTGGCAAACAGAGTTGATAAAAAAGAAAAACAAATACATATACAAAAAATACACCATAGCTGAGAAAACCAACAATCATCTGTGTAGCCAGGAGACGGGAGGACATTGGATGACTTCACCCAGCAGCTTCATATATATTAAGGTGACCAACTTTTTTACAATAAAAAGGAGGACACAAATATATTGAAGAAAAAATATCATAAATAAAAGAAACATTTTATTCATTGCAACAATAATACAGACAACTTACATGTGCAAAGTTTGCCAGCCAAGTGTTTTGGCGCGTTCAGCAGCAATTCCTATTGGCTTTCGAAAGCCAATAGCGGGAGTAGACAGCTCATGCAAAAGTTGAAAAAGAAAACCATCAAAAAAAGGTGCCGGAACGCCATTCTGAACGTTCTATGAGGGGAAAAAGAAGCCCTGTAGATTAGTCTTCAAATATCGAAAAGGAGGACATGAAGGAGGACACTTTTTGAGGGAGGACAGAACTTACAAAAGGAGGACTGTCCTCCCTAAAGGAGGACGGTTGGTCACCTTACATACCGTATATAGTTAAATGGGGGGAGGGGGAGAGAAAGAACTGAGCCTGTGGCATTCCACAAAGTTGTGGCTGTGGGCTGGATCTTTGCTTTGCAACTGGAACCAACCCTAGAGGAAGAAGAATCAACACAACAGAGTGCTGCCCACCTCCAACCCTTGGAGCATGTCCAGGAAGATACCATACTTGATGGCATTGAGGGTGGCTGAAAAATGTCAAGGGCAAAGATTGAGGCATTATTCCCTTCCTTCTCTCAGCAGATGCCATCCAAGAGTGTGATCAGTGCCATCTTAATCCTATACACATGCTTGAATCCCAGCTGAAAGAGATCTAGATAATCCATTTCCTCCAGAGTCTTTTGAAGCTGCAGCAGAATCACTTCCTGTATAGTTTTCTCTAAAAAGGGAACATTGGAATTTGGATGAAAATTGTCCAGACTATTTGGGTCAAACAATGGCCCTTTTTGGAGGGGGGGGTGTACATTGCCTTCTCAAAAACCAGCAGAAATACATCATCCCACAAGGAACAAAAATAATAATAAACATAAATACAAAACAATTTTACTACAATTTTGTACAGCACTTCTTATCACACATCTAGTTAACTATAATAAAGATAAATATTGAATGAGGAAATGTTAACCTAAGATGTCTCTTCTACTTGTCTTTGTAAAGATCAGAATTCCCTTTTTAAAATATTCTTTACTACTTTTCCTTTTTTCTTCTTTCTGCATTTTTTTCTTGCTTTCCTTTCCATTGCTTTCTTTTGATTTTTGTTTTTGTCCTTTACTATTGCTAAAATATTTAATATACAGTATTTTTTTTAAAGAAAGGTAAATAACCAATTAAAACCAACAAGATATGGAAAGCATGCATAATATGTCTTCTGACATTTTTTCAAGATCCTTAATAAGAGCCCTGCTTTGGCAAACATGCTCGAGTGGAGGAGTTGGCAATTTTCGAAGAACTGCCCAACTCTGTCCTTAGTGGAGCTGTACCACAGGAGTCTTCCTTCCTTCCTTCCTTCCTTCCTTCCTTCCTTCCTTCCTTCCTTCCTTCCTTCCTTCCTTCCTTCCTTCCTTCCTTCCTTTCTGTAAAAATACATTTTAGTAAATGATGGCTGATAAAAAATATCCTGTAAATAGTATCAATAGTATCAATTTTTCATGAATTGATACAGCCCCTTTGAGTAAAAATTTAAAATCCCAAACATATGGTCCAGAGGCAATGGATAGAATGTTCTCCTCCCTGGGGAGTGGTCAGTTCAGGGATTAAAACACATATATTTTTGGTTCCTGCGTTTGTGAATGACTTCTTTAAATATTAACCTCAGCCATACAAATTTACTGAATTTATTTATCAGTCAGTAGGCAGCAGATTTGAGTTATATATTAGTTACACTTTTTTATTTTTAATTTGTTGTATTGAAGTTCACTGCATTTTACACATTGCTTTCTCTTTGCCATCTACTTTATTGTTTATTAATGTGAATCCTGCCTTGCAATGTGCATTTATATAATCATTTCTTTCATATACAGTAAATCAGGCTTGTATTTTTGTATTATCAGAGCTATACTAATAAATACTCAGATAAGACTATTATTGGAGATCAGCTATTATTTATATATCTCTTAGCTTGACAGTACTGCATTTGCGTCCAATTATATTAATCCATTTAATTATTTTCATGTATTGCTTCCCAGTACTTTGCTGATTTGTCTTATTTTAAACTGTAGTGAGATCTGAGGTTTTCATGAGATATGTAAAATGCTTATTCATTGGAGGCTAAGTTATTGGAAAACCTGGCCATTTGAGGAGGAGAGCATTAAGAGAAAAATAGTGCTTCCAGTCACATAGAAATGATTTCCCAGTTGATTCTTAAACAGAAGGCTGTGAAGTTGTGCTTTAGGTATCTCAGAAAAAGTGTTTTTGTTCATTATCTAAAATGACAATCTGGTTATACACACATTAGCCTTCCAAAGTTATAGAGATGAACACAACATTTGATAACATTTTAACTGTATGGCAATCTACATTGGATCTGAATCTATTCTAGCTTCAAACTAAGCCTGGAATTTTTGCTTGATGTATAAGGATAGAAGAGATTTGGACTTTCTTTAGAATTTAAAGGAGAACAATGACATCTCATCTTTCATTCTGAAAAAGTACAAAATTCCAGACTCATCTGGAATTGCATGTAATTTATAAATCAAACTTTTCCTTACTGTTAACAACCTACTCAAAGCAAATTTCCTGTTTGGATGAAAATGTTAAAACAAGGTATTTAGTTCTTAGTTACCATACTAAACATTTTTGTCAAAATTTGTTCTATTTTACTATTTTAAAAGCATCTGAGATTCCAATAAATCTTTAAAAGCAAAATTTTCCTTATTTTCAAGTGATAGCTCTTTATAGACTCTATTTTGCACACCTTACAGGAAATTTTCCATTTGACAGAAAGAAGTTGGGCTTCATAAGTATCTCCAAGCTAATCTGCAAACAGATACAGAAGATCTACCAGCCTGCTGTTATTTCGTTTTTGTCTTTGTTTTTCAAATGAAGATTTATTAGAAAGAATTGCTGACGTGACATATGTTAAGTGCTTCATGCTGCAATATCTGCAGTCAATGTATTATTCATGCCATAAAAGGGAAACTTAAGTGGAGTCCTATGCATTTCAGAACTAATTCCTCCGAATATAGTGGGATTTATTCTCATATAAGCATGTATTGAACTATATTCACAGGCCAATAGTTATTTTGAAAAGCAAGGCTTTATGAGAAATATTTTCAAATGTTGAATGTTGAACATCTCCCATAAATTATCAAATGTAATCCTTTTTTAAAAAAAATAATAATATCGCTCTTTCCCTTCTTTCATGGAACCGCTAGCAAACATTTCATAGACTCTTCATGTTCAATATGTGGTTAAAGTAAAGCAAATTATCATTATGTTCTATAATGGTGACGTGTTTTGACTAACCTATTGAACATTCCATAGACTTGTGATGAAAAACATGGCAATTTAATGTCAGTGTTAATAAAAGTTACTACTTTGAAAATAGTGTCAAAGTTATGGTGTCTTTATTTACCAATACCTGTACTTATTATTTCAGAGATAAACTTTATCTAAAATAAATAGTCTTATATACAAAACAAATGATGTATAGAGAACAGAGAAGATAAAATCAATAGCATTGTAAAGGATCCCTTGGCCATCTGACTTGCCATAAGAACACTCTGAACAAAAGAAATGTTTGACAAGGGTGCGAGGCATCTGTAGAATATTACACCAGAAGGAATTTTTTTTAACTAGACATCCCAGATCCAGGCTGCAAAAATCTGGATGCCAACAAAGAAATACACAAAACTGTTTTGCTTCCATTTTCTGATCAACTGGATTTTTTGCAGCCCAGATTTTGTAGCCCAAAAGGAGTTTATTTAATCAGTTGGGTGACAGATGTCAGAGATAGATGCTCCAAAACAGGGAGGAAAAGAGATCCATGTCCTATCAATATAGAACTAGATCAGTGGTTCTCAACCTTGGGGTCGCGACCCCATTTGGGGTCGCACGACCATTTCGTGGGGGTCCCTGGGCACCGCCGGCCGCCATTTTGTTTTTTTATTTTTATTAAAATTTTTTTAAAAAAAATTCCGGCGCGCGCGCGCAGACGCACACCCACCCGGATCGGGGTCGCGGCGCGCATGGGCGGGGCAAGTGGGGTCTCAACCTGAGAAAGGTTGAGAACCACTGAACTAGATCAACCCTCTTAACATATTGTTGAATAACATTTCACTATCCCAGAACTGGAAAAATTAGAGATAGCATAGTCTTCTTCAACCATGCCCTCTAGGTGTATTGAAACCCAAATACTCTTATCAGGCTAGTTAGCATATACTTTTACTTTCTAAATAGCACATGGCCTAACAGTAGAGAAAGACATCTATGTTTATTGCTGTCCTATTAGTTTATTATATATACTGTTTACACTAAAATACAGATATACACATATGTATGTGTGTATATGTTTGTTTGTTGGTATGTATGTATATCATAAGCCAATTTAATTTTCTTAATCTGTAGGCTAGGAATAGAATGTTTCCTTTATTGAAATTGAGAAAAATGGGTGAAACTATAAACTCTCTTTAACAAAGTTGAACTTAGTTTTGAATAAGAATCACATATACCTTATGGCTCCCATCCAGTTTGAAATAAAGCCCATAGGTTCAATAGAATTTATTTCTGAATGAATATATATGGTGCTTGTGAAAGGAAATGCTTTTAAAGAATTAAGTCTATATTCTATTTAAACATACATTATTTATTGTAGACTGTTTATTTTAGAGCATTTATAGGCTATCCCAATCTGATCGATTCTGGGTGGAGTACACGAGCAAATACATATTCCCTTTGTATCAATCATATTGGACATTCTGCTTTATCTCTTATACTCTTGGGATGTCTCTTTTAATGATGTGTTTGCCATCTGGAGTTTTTAATAAGGATTTCTATTGAGTGGATTAAAAAAAAAGGTCTGCCACCTGATTAATTGTTGGTATCATTGCAAATCAATATTTTAATCAATTGATGTAGCAGATCAATTAAACATTGTGATACTAGTGATTTTTTAAAAACAATATAGAAAGGACTTTGAGAAAAGAACTTTATAGGACAAGTTGGCATTTGAATAAACATAGATGACATATTGTTGGTTGTTACTAATACCAAAAGCTCAGTTGTATAATTTCACTAGTACAAGTTAATATTCTGAAGTACATTGAACTGAAAAAAATATCATTTTTTTAACTTGTCAGTTAAACAGTTTGCTCTCTGTATGCTTTTTTTTTGGTCAAGATTGATTAATTCTTTTTAATAAAATGTACTTCGGTGCTTTCCTGTGATGTTGGACTAATTGCCAGTTGGATACTTAAACAGTGGCTTTGCCTTCATAATCCCAGTCTAAATTGCTAATTAATCGCACTCCCTCTCTCAACAAAGAAGCACTCATCAAAATGATGCCAAGAAAAGGAAAGTTAGAAAAAGCTACGGCTGGCAGTTGCATTGAAAAATAAACACATTTCTGGTATTATGAAACTACAGTAAATGAATCAAAAGGTTTAAAAGGTTTTTAGGCTTTGTTACCTGATCACCATTCTTTCATAATACTAACATGTAGATTTTATTTTAAATGTTCTGCAAAAAAGCAGTTTGCTGAGAAGAATAAATGTCTAGGGAAAACATGAATATATAAAATGCAGGATTTAAAATTCATTTTTCTTTTCTTCCATATTCACAGGCCAGAAAATCCTTCACCATAGAAGTGAAGTTTTAGAAACTGTTGTGTTGATTAATCCTTCAGATGAAGCAGTCAGCACTGAGGTAAAATAAAATTTAAACAAATCATACCTATGCTAATATACTTTAATCAAAATTACATGTATGGCATAAAATAATTCAAAGCAACTAGACCAGAAATACTGATATTTGTATTTACATATTTTATCTATATCGCTCAAAATGAAATAGAATGCATGTCTACTGTTCAGTAAATTCCACTGAGTTTAGTGTGAATTACATTCAGGTATAGTAATAGTATATATTAATATAGTGGTTTAATTGTGTTATATTTTTGGTTGCAGGCTTATCTCTCATTTTTCATCCACACCTAGATGAAAATAAAACCTAAATATATGACTCAATGAGTAAATGGTATTTCATATTCTCTTCCATTTCCTTGGTGACATTGTATATATTCTTTTATAATTTATGAAGAAAAAGCAAATGATGTGAATATAATATAAAATAACATGCATGGCAGATTGGTGGGGGTATCCTGTTTCTCTCAGTGGTCAATCAAATGCTTGTGACAAATCTATAAATACTCAGAGAGACAGGTGACTTTTCCTATTGTTCCCACCTTTTCATTTAAAACATCTTGAAGACTAGTGCTCATCCATCTATTTGGTAAAGCTCTTCTACATGTTTTTCTGCTTAATTTAAGCAAATTTCTGATTATTACATTTTTTCTTAGGGTTTTCTATCAGTTTTCCAAATATCCAATATTCTGGTGATATTTTCCAACAAATATCAACTCAGCCAACGTATAATCTTCTGGATCCTTTTGGATCTTTTTTAAATTACTGTTTGATTGGATATTTTCTTCTCATTTTTCATGGAGATTATTTTCTGGAGGATGTTCTATATTTTTGTAAAATATTGCCAATTGTTATATTTAATTTGAGACCTCTTTAATCCTTGTATTTCTTTAACATATTTCTTTAACAATTTCTTTATCATCCAAAATTCTGATCTCTTTATTTGCAAGTTCCCATCTGATTTTAAGTCACTCAACAAACTGCTCACAATTCTTTTATATCTCACTGCTTTTTGTTCATTTCTTACCCTATAGTAATATTGTCCAAATGGGTTAAGTTACAATTCCCAGTTTCCTATAAATATTTGTTTGTGTTTTAAAACTTTTCTTTGGGTTTTTTTTGGGGGGGGTTAATGGGGCGTTGTTTTTATTTGTTGTTTTGTTAAAGTCAATTTTGATCTTATCTGAGGAAGTTTTTATTTTTTAAAAAACAAGTATTTTTATTTTTTACAGTAATATAATAGATATTCTTCATTATAAGTTAACAACATTCTCACAATGAATATTTGGCAAGAATTTTATCAATTTCTTACTTTTGCCAATTTCTGCATACCACTCTCTTAAATATATAAAATATAGGAGTAAAATGCAGAAGTCTTATATTAGTGTTTTCCTGGAAAAGCTGTTGACTTTGTAAAGTGTTCTGGCAGTCTTTTATCAGCAGGCACACGAAACAATAGAAGAAGAGAATTCTGTTTTTAATGGATCTAGTGCATTTAAAAGGGATGAAATTTAAGTGACATTCATGAGATAATCAAACCCTAATCTCATTGTTTAATGATAATGATAAACAGGAAAGGGACATAGCCCATTAAAAATAATGGTACATTTTTATATCCTAGCACAATTAGTTTTAAATCAGCATGGAATTTGCTTTTTTCTGCTTCCTTAAGCTTTTAGTGATCATCCCTGAACTCATTATAAAAGGTAATAATAATAATAATAATAATAATAATAATAATAATAAGAAGAAGAAGAAGAAGAAGAAGAAGAAGAAGAAGAAGAAGAAGAAGAAGAAGAAGAAGAAGAAGAAGAAGAAGAAGAAGAAGAAGAAGAAGAAGAAGAAGAAGAAGAAGAAGAAGAAGAAGAAGAAGAAGAAGAAGAAGAAGTTGGAAGGGGCCTTGGAGGTCATCGAGTCCAACCCCCTGCTCAGGCAGGAACCCTACACTATTTCGGACAAATGGCTGTCCAGTCTCTTCTTAAAAACTTTCAGTGTTGGAGCATTCACCGCTTTTGGAGGCAGGTTGTTCCATTGGTTAATTGTTCTAACTGTCAGGAAGTTTCTCCTTAGTTCTAAGTTACTTCTCTCCTTGATCAGTTTCCATCTGTTGCTTCTTGTCCTGCCTTCAGGGACCTTGGAGAATAGCTTGACTCCCTCTTCTTTGTGGCAGCCCCTGAGATATTGGAACACTGCTATCATGTCACCCCTCGTCCTTCTCTTTGTTAAACTAGGCATACTCAATTCCAGCAACCGTTCCTTGTATGTTTTAGCCTCCAGTCCCCTAATCATCTTTGTTGCTCTTCTCTGTACTCTTTCTAGAGCCATTGAATTCATTGAATCATATGTGCCTGAAATGAGGAACAAACAAGAAAACATGTGCTGTCCCAATGCAAACTCCATGGCATGTGAGGTGTTTGATGCTCTCTGAGCAGGGTTGTTTTCTTGCAGACGTTCCATTACCAAATTAGATAACATCACCAGTATTGAAGTAGCTCAACCTTGAGCTACAAATATTCTCTTCTTTCAGTCCAATGGCAAGTTCATTTTGCAGCATTTCCTGTGTGGAACTGCAGTGCAAGTAATTTTCCCATTGCTAGAATCACCCACTTCGTCCCACCTCCTGTGGTCTTCCTCTTCCGCTAGGTAATAAGGCACTGTAATCACAATTCCCTATCCTCCGGAGATGTTCTGCAGAACATCTTTAACAGGAAACTGCAGACAGAGAAGAAAATGAATGCTAGCTAATTGCCATCGTTAGTGCTACCACATTCCCCAGATGGAAGGGTGGCTAGTTAATTGTGTTAGGAAAGGAAAGATGAGGATTCTGAGATGCGTAAGATGCTGCTGATAGTTGTGGAGGCAAAGCCAATGTTCATATGGAGGGGCCTCTCTTTTCCATGCATGTTTACTTCAGAATATATATCCTATGAAAATAAATACCTTAACAATCTTTTTAAAACTTTCCTTTAATATTTCAGATTTAAAACACAAAATTCACTTTCAGACCTAATTATTAATACATATCTTGGATTCATTTGCCTTTGTAGTCATGATAACATATCTGCGGAAGTCTCTTCCCATGAAAGTGCACCTAGAATCTACTGTTATTCCATTTCAGGGCAAGGCAAATTCACATAACATGCCTATCAATTATGTGGTTTTCCTTGGCATTAACAAGAAAAAACCTGGATGACTTACCAGATGACAGCAAAGAAGTACAAAAAACTATTTTTGATTTCCTCTAATGGTCATCCAAATATTTACAATCTCGTAGCCCCAATATTGTGCAGACCAGATCCACTGCTTAGGATTATTGTGAATAACACCATAAATGTTTACTTTTCCAGACTTCCCAAACTTCTTAATTTTCACAGGTATCCTGTTTTTTTAACTTGATTGAATTAACATTATTGTTTTGATTTTAAATAGGAATCCCCTTCCATTTTCTAATGTATGTGGGATTTTTTTTTATTTTTACAAAACAATCGTCCTCCCTCTTTAAAACACAATCATTCCTCCTTTTTGGATAAATACGGTCCAAATAATTTATTTGAGACTATTAATATTACTTTTTTTCCTAATAAAAGCATGAAGTATAAAAGATGTTTCAAAGTCAAGTCCAAGGGTAATTTATAATTTATTTGAGATTATTAATATTATTTTTTCTCTAATAAAAGCGCATGAAGGATAAAAGATGTTTCAAAGTCATTATTTGTATCTTCTACCACAGGTGCGTTTAATGATAACAGATGCTGCACGACATAAACTTCTGGTACTAACTGGGCAGAACTTTGAAAATACAGGCGAACTCATTCTTCAGTCAGGTTCTTTCTCATTTCAGAATTTCATTGAGATCTTCACAGACCAAGAGGTTTGTTTCTTAATTGTTGCTACTCTATAATTCATTGGGACGAAAGTTTTGCTTGTACTTTTGATTGTACTGCAGATTTATTCATTTAATGTTTTGAAGAGGAGTAAAAAAAAACAGAAATAGATATCCATCATGCTATTCATTTTAAAAATACTGTGTAGACTGCAGGACAAGGAATAAAAGATAGTCAATTTTTATTTATGTAGGGCCCACAGAGTCGGCCTTCTCCAGGTCCCGTCAGCCAGACAGTGTCGCCTGGCGGGGCCTAGGGGAAGGGCCTTCTCTGTTGCGGCCCCGGCCGTCTGGAATCAACTCCCCCCGGAGATCCGTATCGCCCCCACCCTCTCCGCCTTTCGTAAACTCCTTAAGACACATCTCTGCCGACAGGCCTGGGGTGGTTGACATCTTGCCCCTAGCCAGTGTATGTTTGTGTGTACGTTTGCTGAATGAATGGTTTCTTAATTTAGGGGTTCTCTTTTTTATATATGTATTTTTATATATGTATTATGTAGTTTTTTTATATTGGATTTCTATTTATGCTGTGAGCCGCCCTGAGTTCCCGGAATAGGGCGGCATAGAAATTTAATAAATAATAATAATAATAATAAATCCAGAGTACATGGCTAATTCTCAGTTAACGAGAACACGTTTTGCAATCATTCAAACATATGACAGTGCTGAACTAGTGGTGGTTACAACTGGTTCTTAAACTGATTCCTCTGGTTGTTCAGCATTCCTGTGATTACGTGATCATGATCAGGGCACTTGGCAACCAGCTTGCACATGTGATGGTTACAGCATCCCACAGTCACATGACTGTGATTTGCAATCTTTCCTGCAGCTTCTCACAAGTGAGGTCAATGAGAAAGCAAGCAGGGAAGGTCTCAAGTTGCTCAAGTAAAATACCCCTGCCTGCAGAACCACATCCAGTCCTCCTTTGCTTGCACCACTCCTCGCTGGCCACCTGCACAACCTTGTACACCCTCCCCAAGTCTCACTGTGCTTGTGTGGCCACTTGAACATCCTTCCCCAATGTCATTGAACTTAACCCACTCTTCCCTTACTACTTGCATACCTTCCCGGCAGCAGCCATTTCAATCCCCACCATGCTTGCATTGTGCCTCCCTGCCACCTGCACACTCACTAAACCCAACTGTGCTCAAACTGCACCTCCTTTGTACACTCTCTCCCACTCTCTCTTAACCATCTTTCTCAAAAACAGAAAGCAGTGCATCAGGTGAAGGTTATTAAAAACAAGGTCACATGAAGGCTTCTGTGCATTATGAATATATATTCAAGTCAGAAGCCAAGTATATTTGTTTCTGAAACAAACCTAGACAAGGAACTAGAAGCGGGGTTTTTTAATCCAGATTTTTTACATCTGTATATGCTAGTATATCTGTCTCCTTCACAAATGTAATTCATATTTACTTTGCCCTTTAAATGTACGTAATGTTATTATCCAAGTCTGAAATAATAAAATTAAATCGGCTCAATCTTTCTAGGAAGTCAGCAAACACAGCTAAGATATTTCCATGGCTATAACCATGATGGAATATAAATACTTCTGAAATAAAAGCAACTTTTCTTAATATGGAAATGCTCTGGCACTAAGCCAGTATATGATTGCTATTTTTTTTTTGTGGATAATAGTGTATATCAGAGAAAAGAAGACTTTAGACTAGCATAATTACTTTGATTTGTACTAGAATACTGAAATCAATTACAGGGCCATAGTTCTGACTCAGGAGGTGCATCCACTTTCTACTGAGTCTCAATTTAATTTTGAGACATAAATATGAATTAAGTGTGTATTTCTGCTTGGGTTTTTCAATTTCAGATTGGAGAATTGTTGAGCACTACTCACCCTGCCAACAAAGCCAGCTTAACACTTTTCTGTCCCGAGGAAGGGGACTGGAAGAATTCAAACCTTGACAGACACAACCTTCAAGATTTCATCAACATTAAGCTGAATTCTTCTTCCATTTTGCCTGAAATGGAAGGGCTTTCTGAATTCACAGAATACTTGTCAGAGTCAGTGGAAGTACCATCACCATTTGATATCTTGGAGCCACCAACATCAGGAGGCTTTCTGAAACTTTCTAAGCCTTGTTGTTACATTTTCCCTGGTGGAAGAGGAGATTCAGCACTATTTGCCGTGAATGGATTCAACATGCTTATCAATGGAGGTTCAGAGAGAAAATCTTGTTTCTGGAAACTCATCAGACATTTGGACAGAGTAGATTCAATTTTGCTTACTCACATTGGAGATGATAATTTGCCAGGAATTAACAGCATGTTACAACGTAAGATAGCAGAATTAGAAGAGGAGCAGTCTCAAGGCTCTACTACCAATAGCGACTGGATGAAAAATCTAATTTCACCTGATTTGGGAGTTATATTTCTTAATGTTCCTGAAAGCCTAGGAAATCCTGATCCTAATTTGCAATTAAAAAGAAGTGTAGAAGAGGCTTGCTTTACATTGCAATACTTAAACAAGCTATCCATGAAACCAGAACCACTCTTTAGAAATATAGGAAACAACACTGAGCCCATTATCCTTTTTCAAAAAATGGGTGTAGGGAAACTGGAAATGTATGTGCTTAACCCAGTCAAAAACAGCAAAGAAATGCAATATTTCATGCAGCAGTGGACAGGTACGAACAAAGATAAAACTGATCTAGTGCTACCAAATGGTCAACAAATAGACATCCCAGTTTCCTACTTGACTTCGATCTCATCTTTGATTGTGTGGCATCCTGCAAACCCTGCTGAAAAAATTATCAGAGTTCTTTTCCCAGGGAACAGTACACAATATGGCATATTAGATGGCCTAGAGAAGCTCAAACATTTGGACTTCCTTAAACAACCAATAGTGACACAAAAAGACTTAAGTGGTAACCTGGCAAGTCCAGCAGTAAAGCAGACAAAACTGAAGCAGAGAACAGATAGTAAAGAAAGTCTCAAGCCAGTCACTAAAACGCTGTCTACAAAGACTGTCAGAAAAGAATCAAGAGAGGAGGCATCTGACACAGGGAAATCTAGCCCACCAGAAAAGGCTCAAAAAGTAGAAAATAAACCTGTCATAAAAAAGGATAAACCGGCAAAAAGTGAAAGTAGGCTCTCTGTGACTGAAAAAGATCTAACAGCAAAGGAGCAACAAATTGTGAAATCTGAAACTGTTGAAAAGCAAGCCACTGATGTGAAACCAAAAGTAATAAAGGAGAAGCATGTGAAAAAGGAAGTGAAAGTAAAATCTGAGGAAAAACAAGAGGAGAAAGAAAAGTCAAAGAAAGAGGTGCCCAAGAAGGAGGAAAAATCCCAGACTAAGAAAGAAGAAAAGCCTAAAAAGGATGATTTGAAGAAAGAAATAAAGAAAGAATCTAAAAAAGAGCCAAAGAAAGAAGCTGCTCCAAAAGAATCCAAAAAAGAAGAGAAAAAGGAAGTGAAAAAGGAAGAAAAGAGAGAAATCAAGAAGCTTCCTAAGGAGATGAAGAAAACCTCTGCTGCTTTGCCTGAATCAAAGAAGGTTCCAGCAAAGCCAAAACCACAGAAGAGGGAAGAACCCATCAAAAAAGAAAGTGGACTTGCTGGGAAACCCAAAGAAAAAGTTAAAAGCAAGCCAGTGAAGAAAGATCTCAAAGTGGCTGAAACATCAGCTGCAGCCACGGCTGTTTTGGGAGCTGGGGCTGCAACCGTAGCAGCTGCAAGCCTAGCAACCAATGGGAAAGAACTTGAAGTTGAGAGATCGCTTATGTCCTCACCAGAAGACTTAACGAAGGATTTTGAAGAACTAAAAGCGGAAGAAGTTGAAGTAGTGAAGGAAACAAAGCTTCAGGAAGATGAAGTTAATAATGAAAGCCAGCCAACTGACATAGAACAAAAGGAAGATTACACAGTTAAAAAAGAAAAAATTGAAGGTCCAACTTATTCTCCTGATGAAGATATCACCGCTGCAGAACCTGAGGGAGAATATGAACAAACTCCTGAAGAGCTGGAGTCTGTGGGAAAGGACAAGGTTGATGGCAGTGAAAAATTTGAGGAGGAAGGAGCAGGATTTGAAGAATCTTCTGAGGCAGGTGATTATGAAGAAAAGGCTGAGACTGAAGAGGCAGAAATACAAAGGGACAATGAGGAAGAAAAATTGCCAGCAAGTTTCAAAAAGCAAGAAGGCATAAAGGATATCATTGAAACAGGAGAGATTGAAAAAGAAATGATAGAAGCCCCTGAAAATGAAAAAATGAAAGGGTTAATGTATGGTAAAAATGCAGAATTTAGAATGGAATATGAAGACCATTATGAAGAAAATGTAGATGAAACAACAGTTGAAAAGGCAGAAACAGAAGACACTGAGGAAGAAATTGAAGAAGACAAAACCGAGGAGATCAAAGATGAAGAGGAAACTGAAAAAATACAAGCTGGAGAGGATTACGTCATGGCTGTAGTAGACAAAGCAGCTGAAGCTGCTGAAATGGATGATAAATATGGTTTGCCTATAACTACTCCAACTAAATTGTCAGAATCTCCATCTCCAGCAAAGGAACCAGCATCTTCAATCCATGATGAAACTCTACCTGGTGGATCAGAAAGTGAAGCAACTGTTTCAGATGAAGAAAATAGAGAAGACCAGCCTGAGGAATTCACTGCTACTTCAGGTTATACCCAGTCCACTATTGAAATATCCAGTGAGCCAACCCCAATGGATGGAATGTCAACTCCAAGAGATGTAATGAGTGATGAAACAAATAATGAAGAAAGTGAATCTCCTTCCCAAGAATATGTTAACATTACTAAGTATGAGTCAGCACTATATTCTCAAGATTTTGCTAGACCTAAAATTGCTCCTCTTCCTGATGCTTTTAATGGATTATCTGAAGGATCGAAAACAGATGCTACTGAAGGCAAAGACTATAATGTTTCAGCTTCTACCATTTCACCACCTTCTTCATTAGAGGAAGATAAATTTAATAAATCTTCCTTCCAGGATCTGTATCATTTTCGGGAAAATGAATTCAAAACTATTAATAAATTAGAAATTTCAGAAACTTGGGATGAGAAGATAGATGAAAGTCCAGCCCCACTATCACCAGTTGCTAAAACACCTCTTAGTGAACGTAGTGTGAACTTTTCCCTAACTCCCAATGAGATTAAAACATCAATTGAGCCTGTATCTCTCACAATACTGCCAGAAAAACATCATGAAACCCAGGAAGAGCAGTGCCCCAGCCCTGATGATAAAACATTAGAAGTGGTATCTCCTTCACAATCAGCTGCTGGAAGTGCTGGTCACACACCTTATTATCAGTCTCCCACTGATGAAAAGTCAAACCAACTTCCAACTGAGATTCCTGGAAAGACAACTGAAGTACCAATCAGTGTTGAAGTTAGTGATGCCAAAGACAATGTTGCAAAACACAGAATAAGCCCAATGGATGAACCAGTACCTGATTCTGAATCGCCTTTTGAGAAAGTGCTTTCACCTTTACGAAGTCCACCGCTTATTGGTACAGAATCTTCTTATGACACATTTTTAAGTGCTGAAATAAAATCTCTCAAAGAAACTGAAACCACCTTTGAAAAGAAAAGTGAAACACATGATTCTGTGTTGCAGAAGAGCTCAGTTTCTGAATTTGCTTCAACAAACATTTTCCAAGATCAGCAGGATGAAAAAGATTTGGAGCTGACACCTCCAAAATCAGACATTTTTCTAGAAAAGAAAAAGGATGATTTAGAAACTTCAGAGATTCAGTCTGCATTAGTTTTGGATGAGAGGAAGCTGGCAGAGGTTTCTCCTACTCAGGTGGATGTGAGTCATTTAGGCTATTTCAAAGAGGACACTAAAATGTCAATATCTGAAAGTACTCTGTCTGATAAATCTGCAACCCCTGTTGATGAAGTTGTAGCAGAAGATACTTATTCACATATTGAAGGAGTTGCATCTGTTTCTACAGCTTCTGTTGCTACTAGTTCATTCCCAGAACCAACCACTGATGATGTATCTCCTTCATTACATGCTGAGGTTGGATCTCCTCACTCTACTGAAGTTGATGATTCTCTTTCTGTGTCGGTTGTACAAACACCAACTACATTTCAAGAAACAGAAATGTCTCCATCGAAAGAAGATTGTCCAAGACCAATGTCTATTTCTCCACCAGACTTTTCTCCTAAAACAGCAAAGTCAAGGACTCCAATACTAGATCACAGATCTCCTGAACAATCAACTATGTCAGTAGAATTTGGACAAGATTCACCTGAACAGTCTTTGGCCATGGATTTTAGCAGACAGTCACCTGAGCAACCCATAGTAGGTGCTGCTGTGCACCATATATCTGAAAATGGTCCCACAGAAGTTGATTTTAGCCCTTCAGAGATGCAAGAATATGGATTTCCAAATAAAATATCGCCAGTGGAACAAGTATGTTTTAGCCACGACAAGGATATTTCAGAGATTATTTCAGTTTCTCAGATAGAGGCTTCGCCTTCACCTTCCACTTCCTCTGTTCATACACCATCACAGGCAAGTTCTCCCCTGCAGGAAGAAATTCTATCAGCTGTTACACAGCCTAGTGATATGCCAATACATTCTACATTTCCATCAGAAAAAATGCAAAGCTTAGGAGAGAAACTCTCACCAAAGTCTGATTTATCTTCATTGACACCACGGGAATCTTCTCCTTTATATTCACCTAGCTTTTCAGATTCACCACCCATAATGAAAGAAACAATGGCTGCTTCTCAGTCATCTCTATTATCGCTGCAAGTATCCCCAGACAAATTGTTTGGCTATCATACATCAATAGTTCAAGACCCTGAGACAAAACATGGTCAAGCGCTTCTAGTATCTAAGGATCAGGAAGATACAGAAGAAACATCCATATCACCAGAACCACTTATTTATTCTTATAAGGAAACTGGAAAAAGCACTAGGTCACCTGAGGCTGTTAGCTATTCCTATGAAAAAACAGAGGAAGTCATTGAATCCCCTGAAACCTTTGATTACAGCTATGCTGCAAAAGAAATCACCAGATCAATAGAGGCAGATAATTATTCCTATGAGAAAACAGAAAAAAGCACTAAGTCACCAGAAGCCCTTGATTATTCTTATGAAAAATCCACCAAACCATCAGAGTCTGTCCATTATTCTTTTGAGTCCACAGAGAAAGCTACCAAATCACCTGACATTTCAAGTTATCGCTATGAGAATGAAAAATACTTTGTTTCAGAAAAATCTGAAATCCGTCAAGATGTTGATTTATGTCTTGTCTCATCCTGTGAATACAAGCATCCCAAAACAGAACTGTCACCTTCTTTTATAAATCCTAATCCCTTAGAATGGTTTGCAAGTGAAGAACAACCTCAAGACCAAGAAAAGCTGTTAATTCAGTCAGGAGGTGCTCCCCCACCCTCTGGAGGAAAACAGCAAGCTCGCCTGTGTGGTGAAACTCCCCCAACTTCTGTTAGTGAATCTGCTCCATCACAGACCGACTCAGATGTACCCCCTGAAACAGAAGAGTGTCCTTCTATTACAGCAGATGCTAACATTGATTCAGAAGATGAATCTGAAACAATACCAACAGATAAAACAATTACGTATGAACACATTGATCCTCCCCCAGTCCCTGTTCAAGATCGCAGCCCTTCACCTAGGCACCCAGATGTCTCCATGGTAGATCCAGAGACATTGCCTATTGACCAGAACCTAGGGAAGCCTTTGAAAAAGGATCTGAAAGAAAAAACAAAAACAAAAAAGCAGGGGACTAAGACCAAATCTTCTTCTCCTGCCAAGAAGAGTGATAGCAAACCTAAGCAAGTGGCTTCTCCAAAACCTGCTGGCTTGAAGGAATCATTGGATAAAGTTTCCAGAACAGCTTCTCCAAAGAAGAAAGAGTCTGTGGAGAAAGCTGCCAAAAATATCTCTACTCCAGAGATAAAATCATCTCATAATGAAGAGAAAGATAAGGAAACTAAGAATGCGGCGAATTCTACAACATCAAAGTCAGCAAAAACTACAACCTCAGGTGAGACAAATTGTAAAGTTAATCTCATATATCAGCTCCCTTGAGCCTGTTGTCTTTAAGATGTACCAGATTGCAGCACTCAAATGTTGCATGTATTAATGTTTTAATAAATAATTTCTTGAATATTAAAAAAAAAATTCTCAGCCTTCATTGACAGCTCTGGTGGCTAAGAATTCTGAAAGTTGTAATTCCAACACAACTGGATTACTGTAACTAAATTACTAAAGAGAATGTAGAGATATTTTTCTGTAGCTGTATTTAAACCTGCTTGCTTTGAAAGCCATTATTTTACATGGGGACCATTGAAATAGTGTTAAGTCAGTTTATTTCAGACTTGTTAACCTGAATGATTTTGGTATGATTCAACTTGATAGAAAAACATTGAGTTTTTTAATGAAACATTTATGTTTGTCTACATGTGTTCCTAAACAATATTTCAAAATAGTGTGCTGCTGTGCAAGACAAAACAAAATTCCCACAGTAAACATTTTACCATGTGGACAATATGCTAGCATTTTTAAGAATCAATGGTATACATTCCAATCCAGTTCAATTTAAAATTGGAATGTAAAAAAAATATATTGCTGTGATTTTTCATGAAATCTTTTCTAAACGGGGAGGGGGGGGAAGAGAAGCAAAAACAAACTTAAACCCTTTTCATGAGAAACATTATAATTTGAAAGAAAAAAAGAGAATGTTTATTAAGAAGGTTCCCTAGTCAAATCAAAATATTTGTAGAGTGCAGAGTTCTTTCATGTTAAAAACAGGACTAGAAAGTCAGAATGAATTTTAGAACTTAAATATTCAGATCATTTAACATCCCTCACAACTCTTAGGATTTTTAAAAAAGGCATCAAAGTTTCCCATAATAGCTGATATATTATTCCTTCTTGGAAAATTGTGCTTCAAATTGGGATTAGATGGAACATAAATAAACATAATCTCTTCTTACAAGAAAATTTATGGAACTATCTTTTTGAACTTTGCCTAGGATAGCAAAAGTAAAAAAAAAAAACCTATTCAAATTGATGTGCCTATCCTTCTCTAACTGTTCATTTCAAAAAAAGTTGGATTTTAAAACCCATAATTCTTAGACAGAAAAAACTAGAAAGCAAGCTTCTCTTAATGTTGTGCTCCTGCATCTCTTATATTTCACATTCCTTGAAATATGTGACATTCAGAATCCATGTGGTATAGTACTTAAGGTATTGGACTATGAGCAGGGAAACTATGTTTGGGTGTATGGATGTACATACATATGTGTCAGTCTGTCCAGCTTGAGTTTATCATTAGTAGACAGTGTGTATTACCACAAATTGAGAAAGGTCTCTTTCTTTCTTTCTTTCTTTCTTTCTTTCTTTCTTTCTTTCTTTCTTTCTTTCTTTCCTTACTTACTTACTTACTTACTTACTTACTTACTTACTTACTTACTTATTTTAGGATCTGGAAATGGGAAACCAACAAAATCTATAGCTGTGCCTCCAGGACCTCCTATGTATTTGGACCTGGTCTATATTCCCAACCACAGCAATAGCAAGAATGTTGATATAGAATTTTTCAAGAGGGTGAGATCATCCTATTATGTTGTGAGTGGGAATGATCCTGCTGCTGAAGAACCAAGCAGGGCTGTCTTGGATTCTCTGTTGGAAGGCAAAGCTCAATGGGGAAGCAATATGCAGGTATGTTCTCCAGAATCTGTAAAGTAAAGGAAAACCCATTAAAAATAAGATGCTAAGAATAATCTTTTAATTAACTGAAATCAGTAACAAAACTTAAAGGGGAAGAGCTTACTTTTGTTTAAAATCACAAGATAAGAAAAGTGGTACATCTAAATCTTCAACAGTTGCCTTTTTACTAAGGAGAGTTGATTGCATAATTTATAATTGATTAATTGTGTATTCTATGTGCAAACTATGATCATAGAGATAGCACTTCCTGTGGCAAAATGAATATTTGTTTTTTCCCCATTCCCTAAAGTGGGATTCCTATAAAGAGTGAGAACTGCAAGATGGGTGGCAAATAAATTTGAAAAATAAAGAAAATAAATAATAAATAAATAAAATTTTGGATAGCTCCTCTTCCCTGATTCCTTTAGTGCTCAGTTTTCTACACCTCCAAACCCCCAAACTCTGATATTGAGAAGAATTTGAAAGGGTTGATGCTTAGAGCAGAACGGATCAATGAAAATCCAAATGCTCCTCAGCACTTTTCACTATAAGTCCCAGTGTTTGAAAATGGATCTAGGTAGATTCACTCCCATTGGAGGAAATGGAAAGACTTCTTTTCAGTTGAAGAACAGAATCAAGAAAACAAGGTAGTGAACATTATTTTCTACTCCCAGTTAGCCAATTCGTTGCTGGCAGGACTTTAGAAAGGAAAGCACCAGTAATATTTTTTTTAGTTAACTAAATATTTTAAAAAGAAATAAAAATAGATCTGTAAAAAAATAAAACTATAGAGAATGGAAGTGATCTCATTGAAATGTAAATCAACATCGAACCACTATAATATGAAGTTTAATCCAGGAATTTCTAGAGGAGTATAAGTAGATTACTGTATTCTATTGTTCACTACTTCTCTGGCTACTTCTCTGGCTTGTTTTGTTCACTACTTCTCTGGCTTGTTTTGATAGCCTAGAAGAATCTTAGCAATTGGGCCTATAGTTGTATAGTGCAGCAGGGTTGTTGTATGCCTTGCCATAAATTCCCTTCTCATTACTGTTTTTAAACAACTCTGTGGACACAACATCTTTCAGACAAAGAAATAGTCTTATTAAAAATAAATAACTTAAACAGAAAAACCTTCTTTTGAGAATTAAGAAAAAAAAAGTTGTGCTAATCTTTTCCATCCTGTATATTCTCTAACTGTGTTGAAATATAAACTTGTTTGGAAGTAACAGATGTAATCCAACACATCTGGAGGGCATCATGGTCTGGAGGAATAATGTTTAGGCCACTTTTCTCACATGAAAGAAATGAATTTATATTTTATCAAAATTTGTTTCTATGTGTGCGTAATTAATTTATTTCCACTGCTTAATGATATAAAACTAACTTCTAAGATCATATGCAAAAAATACTTCTTGCACTTTGTACATTTATATCTCTTTAGCTGGCCACTCATCTTGCCAGTGTGACTCTGGTTGGCTAACATGAATCAAAATGCAATATAAATACAATACATATGTTAAAAATCTATTTAGCTGCATCCCCAAATATAATGCTGTGTTTTAAAAGTGTAGAAAGTACATAAATAATAGATGCAGTATATTCTCATTAGTATTTCTCTGGATATAATAAGGTTAATGGTGCCCTAAAATATTGCTCTGCTTTTCAAAATCCATCTATTTACTACTAAAACACTCTTTCCCATGACCTTTAACTGGGCTAAACAATGCCTTCTAGAGCAAAAATTTCTGAGCCAAGGTACCTCAAATAGGCTAGCTTATGGCTCCAAAAACTGAGAGCCATAATTCCTATGGAATTGAAATTTAGCAGATTTTATAAAACATTTTATCATATAAACATTACCATAAAGCAATTTATGACATAATACAAAATGTCATACATTTCCTGTGCCAATGTTTGAGAGTGCTATATAGTTCAACACGGGCTATTTTCAAGGCAGATACACTTCTGAATGTATCCCAACTTTTCCAGTGAAGGCAGTACATTATAAACTCTGTCCCTGTTGAAGGCATTGAAGAATCTTGTAAGGAAATGTCTATGAAAGGATGGTCCAATGGGTCACGGGTTGTCTAGTAACAACTAATTGTCTTCCTGTGTCCAGTTCTGATGATCAAGCTTTCCCGACTGACCACTCTCCATATATGTTGGGATGGTCTGAGGATATTATGATTGTAATTCCAACACATCTAAAGGATGCCAGATTTGGTAAGATTTTGCACAGGTGTTTAACACATACTAGTTGGCTGGTAGTGCAGTCACAAGGCTTTACAAAACTCTCAGTCTGAGAATTTAATGTTTTAGAGAATTTCAGAATGCTCTGTTCCTTACTGATATGATGCTGCAGGGGAGGGATTCATTTCCAGAAATCGCTGAACCATCCCCCAGCAAGCAACTTTCCATTCCAAGATTGTGCACATACATAGACTGTCAATACTGTAGTGAGATTCCTGATCATTCTTCCTTTTGTAATTTCTTCTGTAATGTGCTTTTTGTATGACAGGTGACATTAATCCCAACGCATGATTCAGAAGTGATGAGGGAATGGTACCAAGAGACCCACGAGAAACAACAGGATCTTAACATCATGGTTTTGGCAAGCAGTAGCACTGTTGTTATGCAAGACGAATCTTTCCCTGCATGCAAGATTGAACTGTAAAAAAAAAAAAAAGCAATGCATTTCAACTTTAAACTTTGTTTCCAGAAATTCTTCAATTTGAAAATACTTTTTCTAAAAATATAATCCATTTAATTCAGCTGCTGAACTATATATACCTGCCAAATGCTATACTGTATCAGAGTGATGCAAGTCACTATTTTTTTTTCAGTCTTTGCTAATTGCTAAGGGAAATAACAGTATTCCCACCATAGGGTTCAAATTACTGCAAAACCTGCAGATTCAGGTTCATCTTCATTGAACACTTAGGAAACCATGCACTAGCAAACACTGCTGACTTCTGCCAGGCTGGGGGCATTTGCTCTTGGAAGAAACAGAGAGTAAAGGTGGAGAGAGAGGAGGGGAGGGGGAAGATGAGTTCGGTGGCATAGAGGAGAATAAAATAATTAATTCTGCATTAGTTACAAGCAGTCAGTGACTTCTCTCCCGCAGTCTAGCATCCTAGAGAAAGAAATATTTGGTTTTTTTTTTTCAGAGTAGGCATATTTAATTTAGTGACAGCTAGAACATTTAAACGAAACAGAATGTGATTTTGAAGGAACATTGCATTGGAAACACTTATTATTGGCAACTTCCCATTCAGTGTTTCATTGTCACATAACACAATTCTCTTAGACAAGATATGCAAGTAGTTTGAACCCCACTCAGTTTACCATGCAGACATATTGGTCTAAGGCATGCTCCCAGCAAAAATTCAGAGTTCTTTCAAATTTAACAAACTTGCATGCTAAAACACCCGGGTCACTGACAAGTTTACTGAAGCAAAATACCAAAGCAGTTGGGAGTACCTATGGTAGACAATTTGCCTTAGAAAGTGACTTGAATGTACAAAGATACTTGATGCACTTATTTTTTAATGCAAGATAGCAAGTTTATAAAACATCTGTGTAGGATTATAGTTACACCAGTACAGAACTATGCGTGTGCATGTGTGATATTGGAAACCTCTCTGATTGGTCAAACAGCTTGGTGCTATGAATTATGTATGTAAGTTGAACACTTCATTGGTGCCCCTGAACAGAAAATCTTGTTTGAAGTTATTTTTTTTCCTCTCTTTTTCCTGCTTCCTGGAAGCATGAAAGAAAAGGTGTCCAGTACCAGAAATTCAAAATAACAAAAATATATGGGATGTTACAAAAAAGGTTGTCTGCACATCTGTACAGTCTTTGAAGCTTTCCTTCATCTTACTGTTAACATTTGACTGTTAATTTAAAAGTGAATATGGGGACAAATGTACAGAATTTTTTAGCTGTGCAACTTTTAATAGATGAATTTTTAAACATGTTTTGTTTACAGGAAAATGCAGAAAAAAATTAGGTGAAGGCTAATTTTTTTAGTAGTTTTGTAAGACAACACGTAGTGTTATTTTGGGTTCTGGTGAGAATGAAGTACAATAAAGCAGTACCGTATTTATTGAACGTAGCTGACTGCCAAGGATTATCTTATGGGGAGCACACTAGCAATATCATTATGTGTTAGTGGTCAAAGAATTAAGGACTGAAAGGTTAGTTGACTTTCTTTTAAGCAGGCATCTTGGATTTGGAGCTATTCCGTGGCTTTATGCAATCTAAGGAGTCATTGGTGGTGGCACTATTTCACAGTACCAATAAACACAGCTAACAACTGGGGGCGTTGCATGAAACCATCCTTTGTGACATTACAAACAGCCCTTTGAGACACCTGTCAAACCCTCCAGTGTTAGTTGGGCAGCAGAGATCTTGACCTAATTTTTCCTAGGTATTCCTTTATCCTACACTGTCTTAAGTAAAATTAATTGAAGGATCCCTCCCCAAAGTAAAACCAGAACAGGGTATACTGTATATAATGTGATTCTGTGAAATCATAGAAACGTGCAAAAAGTAATCCTGGTCACAGATTTTAACTGTTGAAAACTTCAGCTTCCATGTTCTTCAAAACTTCTAGTTCCTAGAATTACAGGAAGGAGAGCAGTTGATCAGGATTTCTTACAATCAGATGGGATTTACTATTCCACATCTTTTCAAATTAGCACAGAAAAACAAAGTATGCAAAATTTATTCAGGTATGCATAATTTCTGCAGATTACAGGAATCAATTTTATGTGTGACTGAGTTTAGATTGTTTGGTCACACATTACTCCACTTGGCTTTTTAGCAGCAGCAGTTGAGTGGTGATGCTGGCATACCACACAGTATGCAATCACACTACTTTCTCCTTGCTACTACAGCACCTGCTAGGGTTGCAGGGGTCTCTGGTTCTTCCCTCATCTTCTCAAACATGCCACTATTCCATTTATTCAAACAAATTACATGTGCCTAGTCTAGTGCAAACTTACTTGCTTATTTTTTAATGTTCAAGACCACCTCTACCGGGAAGCCTACAATTTCAATATAAGACAGATGGAAACGAAAAAGAAAAATAAGAAAATGTGTGATAACAGAGGTCTGATAATAATATATCTTGTGCTGGTATAGTATTTTCATGACCAGAGTACGTGTTATCACTACCTGTAATAATACCTCCATTATACTTAATGTTTTACTTCACAGTTCTGTACAGAATTTTCACAATCTCATTCTCTCCGTAATAGGAATTTGTATTGTTTTATGCCAACCATGTTTTCAGAAAGTCTGATTTCATTAAGTAGTGGACAACTATAGCATTTTGTTTATTATATGTTATATAATTTATTTTAATTGTTACATTGTTTATTTTTATTTTATTTTGCTAATTTTTATATATTTTAATATTACTTTAGATCCTCTTTAATTTGGGCTGGGTAGCTCAATTAATGCTGTGAAATATTGTTTTTGTTTTGTGGATTTAAAAATTCTAATATTTTGTTTTTGTTTGACAATTCTAGTAATGCTACTTTATTTATTATTTTACCTTTATCCAAGAAACACTTATGTTCTTGTAGTGCTTTATTTTTCTTGGAACAGCGTAGATAGAAGCTCTGTGGGTTGGATCCCAAGTCTTAAATAAAAACTGGTATGATTGTGGAATGAAAAGCAAGGGAAAAATGTATTTTTGAAAGAAGCCGGATAGCTGAACTCATAATTGTGAATGCTGCGTTTGGGAAATGCAGCAGTGGGGGAAACATTGTCCTGGTACCCATTAAACAGAAATAACTACATGTTATTTGATATATTCCTGAATGTTATTCTCCCATACCTCATCCCCTTTCTTAGGCCAACAGTTGCTATTTCTAATACAATTCTACATAATCCACTAACCAAATGTTCGTCCACATTGGATGACCCAGGCCAATAGTACTTACAGAAGGTTAAAATGTAAGAGTTTACTGGGCAAAGATGTTACTCTACCACATTGTTAGCATAATGATTGTCCTTTATTTATCCACACTGGCCACCTTGAAAATATCTGGGCTTCTTAGCAGTGGCCATGCTGGCTGGGGAATTCTGGAGAAATTCATCTGGAGAGCTCCTTAATATGGAAAGATTGACTTAGATGACTTATTCTGAGCAGGTGCCAAGGGATTGCAATCAGCTTTGCCAACTTACAATGCAATATTCCATTTATTAATTATTGTTTCAAGATGAATTAATTTTATGACAAACAGATCCCACATTTTGCTGTTTTTAAGCAGAATTTAAAGGATTTTCTCAGCAGGAATATGTTTAATTTTCGTCTTGCCAAAAAGAAAAGGAAATGTGAACAGTAAGACAAAAACTGACTAGATCATGGAAGTTGTCAGTCTGTTTTGAACTGAACTTCTATGAAGATTATTTCTAGTTCATGCTCAATAGACAATATTAAATATATATTTAAATGTGCAAAGAGAAAATTACTTTGCTGTCTCCAAACATAGCAGATATGTACATCAATAGGCCTGTTGAAGCAATTGTCTGAAATCAGCATAACAGATAATTATGTATGCCATATCAGAAATCAACTCTGTTGTGTGCAATAGGACTTATTCCCAATAAACATATATAGGAATACCACCTTAATGGAGTTCAAATTTGGCCTTGACATTCCTTCACACTTTAAGCACGTTATTGATCCTCTTGTAATTATTTTACTGTAGAATCAGAAATGTAGTTAGATTGGGATTTTTGTATGTGTAAATTTCCCATTTCTATGCTTCCAAATGATTGAACTCTAATCTTTAATTTGGCAAATCTTGGTTTTTATGGGAATATATATTCTTTTATGACAGCTTTCCCTATCTTACAGTGGATTACAATTCCCAGTGTTGTCAGCCAGCATGCTAATTGCAAAGTTTGAGAATTTATAGTCCAATAACTCTTGGTTTTTTGGGGTGGAGGTACCAATTTGTATAGCTTTGCTCAAAGGTCTTATTTTGTATCACTTCTCAAAGGTCTCATTTGGCATCATTGATTCTAGCATTAGAATGCTTTTTAATAGTCTGTTTTCTGACAACTTCCTCCTGAGAGTTGAGGAAAATTTCAGGAATACTTCTGAAAGTACAGGGACATATAGTGGGCATGACATTGGCATTTGCCCTGCATATGAGTTGATGTGCCTTTAGAGCCAAGCCTATATTTTCTTTTTAAGTTTCTGACTAAAGCTATAGTAGTAGGCTATACAGTACTTAAACAATTGTTTTTGAACAAGCAGGCATAGGGTTTTGAATGGCAATCAGGATTGAATTTGAATGGCACTCAATTCTGGATTTCTGTTACTGTTGTTTTAGGAAGCTCCTCTAGACCAAACTAAATGGAACTAATAGTTGTGTTAATCACAGACCTACTCAGTTAGTTTAGTGACAGTCAATCTGAAGTACCATGAATACCGATATTGTGCTCTGTTACTCAGCACAGATTACTAGAAGCATGGTTCAATATTAATGAAATTAATAATTCAATATTAATTAATCAAACAAAAGTAGAGTGCTATATGCATTCCAGAAAATTTTACCGTTGGTAACATTCCCCTCATCGTGCTGTTATGATAGTACTTTCCCATTGAATAAAATTCAGTGACAGTTTAGTTGAGGTCACATTCAAACTTAAAACGGATCTTTTGCATGCCTTTACATTTTACTGTGGTGGGTCTAATTTCTGCAACTACTATGTTTTAATTGATCTTTCATTTTTCATTATTTGTGTTTAACCTCACATACAGTAGTGGATGAATCCAAATGTGTATACAAATATATTTAGCTGTCTTCAGTAGATTAAGCAGTTTAGGAACCTTGCAACACAGAACTAAGAAGCTGTTGGTTGAGGAAAACATTCCAAGATCTCCCAGCTTAGCTTCAAGGAGTTAATTCTGCATTTCCTATATCACAGGTCATTTTTCCACTAGCAAGCATCTTTTAGAATCATCCCAACATTGATGTGCCATGATTAACAATAAAGAGGACAAATTTTACATCACTGCAGTGATAAGTGGATGATGCTATGAAAACATTTTTTAAGACACTCACTAGTGGGGCAATGGCCATAGCCTTTTTCTCCATATATAAGTTCTAGCTCAGAGATAATTTTGTAGCCTAAAAATATTAGTACTGGGGAAATGTTATATTTACCAAAAAAATTGTAAGTGCTCCTTGATAGTAGAAGAAACCACAAAAATTGTCTAACTATTTATATACATTTGGAAACTGCATTGCTTGCCTTGTTAAGGATGTTTGCTTCTTTTTTTTAACAAAAATATTTGTTGTGATCTTATAAAAATAACAAAATAAAAAAGCAGCATCAAAACCTTGAACATTTGGGGGGGAATTGTTTCTCTGCACTAAATTAGTTTAGGAGCTCTAGTTGCCCAGAGCGACTGTTATATTCATACAAGACTGGGCTGTAATTACACCAGAAAAAGCACAGTTCTAAAAGTCCAGGATGCTTTCACATGATGGCCTGCAGCCATTTTGATTCTTCCAAACCATGGAGAGAAAATCTTGTTGTCGTGGCTGAGAAGCACCTCACTCCTCTCTCTTGTTCTGAATGGTCTTGTTTGTGTCAGTCTGCAGCTGTGTATGGTTTTATGTCTTATAATCCTTCATCACCTCTATCCTATCAAGTCATATCTAAAGTAGAAAATTAGTTTCCAGTGAAAGTAATATGTAGTGCTTTTATGATATTTGTGTGCAATATCCCCTCTTCCATTGAGGATATTTGATGTAAAGGAAATAAGCTCAGTTCCACAATAAAAAATTAAAATAGTTCAAGTGTTGTTGGGTTTTTTTCCTTTTATTTGTAAAGATGCAATTTCCATCTAAAAGAATCACAATCACGCTATTCCCTTTTTAAATATATAAATTTAAAATAAATATTTGTATTTATAGATGTTCTAGTCAATGGAACTATACTAGAATAAGTAAGAACTATATCATTATATCATTTTCATGAACAGATATGCCCCTTCCTATTCAATGGGGTGCTTATGAAGTGCAAATTTCTTTAGAACACATTTTTTACAAAGTAGCAAAAATTATTTATTTTAAGGATTTTCCCCGTAGGTTCCAACAACAGTACTGACATTGTATGTTGAATCTCAATTCAAAGACTTGTGTTTAAAGAAGGTCATCTGAAAGGCCACATGCCTCTTCTGGCAAAACATCCACTTCTGCTTAAGCTTCCTTGTAAATAGAATATCCTATCACATAGGAAAGGTTTTTTTGATTGACTAAACTTAAAGTTTAATATAAATAAATAGATTACATTTATATTCCGCCTTGTCTTTGAAAGACTAAGGTAATCAGCAGAGATCTTATTTTCATTTTGATCCATGACAACCCTATGAAACTTCTGAGAGGATGACCCTTAACTCTAAAAGTTCATGACTGAGAATGGCTTGAATGTTGGTCTCAATCCTAATCCAATATTTTAACAATTAACCCCACTGGTGCCACATCCCTGACTCAAGTTTTTTGAAATTAGGAGCTGAAGCAAGGGATGCTCAAAGATGAAAAGTCATTAATTGTGTAGTCTAAGGGCAGTAACTCAAGAGGACAAGGACTACTAATTTTTCAGATTTAAGAGAGCAAATCCATTATACACTAAATTCATCTTTTCTACTTAGCTATGACCCATAGACTGGATCTTGTTGTATTGTTCTCTATGAATAGGTTTACTAATGTTTATTTATTTACCAGCTGTAATGATATTATCCTGTGTCTGGGACAGCCAAGCACTAACAGTGATCTGAGACAAAAGGAAATCCTCTTCCAGTCAATCTTGATTCTTGGTGACTGCCTAAATTAGAGCCCACAGTTTTCTTGGCAAGGTTTTCAGACATGGTTTCTTGCCGGTGCCTCCTTTCTAGGGCTGAGAGAGAGTGACCTACCCAGGAATACTTAGCTGGCTTTGTGCTGAAGATGGAACTAGAACTTAGTCTCCTGGTTTCTAGCCTGGTACCTTAACTATTACTCTAAACTGGTTCTTTCATTGGCTTAAAGGCTACTTTTTAGCATGCTTGCATAATCATTTGAATGGGGGAAAAAGGAAAAACCAAAGAATGTGACAGAACTTTTTATAACACCAGTTTGGAGAGACAAGCAGCTAATTGGTGACATTCTCTGAATAAAAGACAGCAAAGGCAAATTGAATGGTTCTATAGAAAATAGGACTCTGTAAAACAGAAAAGATAGAAATAAAAACAGCAATAAATGATAAAGTTGGAATTCCAACAAAACTAGAATGACATTAGGAGTTGCTATGGTTCAGTCCATAAATCAGAATAACTAGACCTCAGTATCTGATTCAACAACTCCTCCCAAATGTTCCTGTCCTAGCTGCTTTTTAACATCAAATGCAATATCATTCTTAGAAAGTAACAAGAAACAGGTTCCTCCCTAGTGGAACCTTTCTCACTCTAGAAAGTTTCTCAAAGATTGCTTGGCACATAATGTAACGTAATATATTATATAGGTAGTTTTAGGTTAATGGCAATTGGAACCGAACTTGCCATTGCTAAATACCAGGGTCATAAAGTGCAACATCAGGTGAGTTAGTGCTTAGTGATGGCAATTCCTTTTCTTTCTTTCTTTTCAATCTTTTTATTAATTTTTTTCATCAATATATATTAATTTTTCCAACCAACAAGTTGTCTGGAGTTTGCTAAGCTAATACATGTTCAATTCCTAGTCCTTCATTCTTTTCTCTAACCAAGAATAAAATAAATTCCAAATTTGATAGTAGTCTGTATCTTGTCTTTCAGCCTCATAATCTGTCCATCTCTGCACATTCCAAAATCTTCCTGATTATTTCTTCCTCTGATGGCAATCCTTCATTCTTCCAATATTGTGCAAAAATTATTCTTGCTGCTGTAGTAATATGTAGGGTTAAATATAATTTCTGCTTATTAGTCTTTTCAGACATAATGCCTAGTAAAAAAAGTTCAGGTTTAAAATCCACTTGTTCATCCAATATTTTTTCTAACCACATATGTATATTTTTCCAATAAGCCTTTGCCTTCCCGCATGTCCACCAAATATGATAATACGTGCCTATATTATGTTTACATTTCCAACATCTATCTGACATATTTTTAAACATTTTTGCTAATCTTGCTGGTGGAAGGTGGATGGCAATTCCTTTTCTGTTGTGGCCTCCACCCTCTGGAATATTCTGATGGAGGTGAGGTCTCCCCCCCCCCCACCCAACATACTCCTGACCTTCCAGAAGATCCTGAAGATTTGGCTCTGCCACTTGGCTTATTATGTTTGGGAATATTTTGATTTGATAGAGAAGGTTTCCACTTCCAGCCCCTCCACGCCCCCCCCCCCGGTATTGGTTTTTAACTTTTATTTCATTCTTCTAATTTTAATTGTCCTGTAGTACTCTTTTACTTTTATCATATCATAAGCCACTCAGTCACTGTATATGTGAAATGGGGGCTATAAAAATTTAATAAATAAATAAGTTCTGATGGTTTTATTGCTGTCATCAAGAAACGACCATGAGGGATGATAAGCAAAGACCTCACATGATCACAACCTCTGACTTACTGCTGGCTTCTTCCCTTTCGCTTATGGGAAGCTGAGAGGAAAGATTACAAATCGTGTTCACAAGGATGCCATGACAACTGGAACTTCAACCACTGTTGAAAATACCACTCATTCAGGGCTGTCACAAGTTCAAATGGTCACTGAATGAATGGATATAAGCCAAGAGCTACCTGTATTATACTTAAAGTATAAGAATAGCTGTCCAAATTATTTATTTATTTATTTATTTGATTTGATTTGATTTGACTTCTATGCCGCCCTGTTCCGGAGAACTCAGGGCGGCTCACAACATAAATAGAAATCACCAGTTAAAATACATATATAAAAACCCCTAAGTTAAAAGAAAACCAATCATTCAACAAACATACACACAAACATACACTGGCCAGGGGCAAGATGTTAACTGCCCCAGGCCTGCCAGCAGAGGTGTTTTAAGCAGTTTACGAAAGGCGGAGAGGGTGGGGGCGATACGGATCTCCGGGGGGAGTTGGTTCCAGAGGGCCGGGGCCGCAACAGAGAAGGCTCTTCCCCTAGGCCCCGCCAGGCGACAGTCTGGCTGACGGGACCTGGAGAAGGCCGACTCTGTGGGCCCTAACCGGCCGCTGGGATTCATGGGGCAGCAGACGGTCCCGTAAGTAACCTGGTCCGATGCCATGTAGGGCTTTATAGGTCATAACCACCACTTTGAATTGGGTTCGGAGACCAATTGGCAGCCAATGCAGCTCGCGGAGTGATGCCGAAATGTGGGCATTTCTGGGCAAGCCCAACACTGCTCGCGCGGCTGCATTCTGCATTACCTGAAGTCTCCGAACGTTTTTCAAAGGTAGCCCCATGTAGAGAGCATTGCAGTAGTCGAGCCTCGAGGTGATAAGGGCATGAGTGACTGTGAGAAGAGACTCCCGGTTTAATTTGAACAATGAGGGCCTGTGTGGCATACACTAAACCATGAAACAAAGACGTAAAAACAAAATACAAAATGCCAACTAAAAACAAACATAAACCAATTAATCAGTGATCAGGAACTAAATCTATTGCATTCTTCCATATGTATTAGCTCCTGATGGCACGTTTAGTTTTATATTTAAAAATCAACTTTGGCAAGAAGATTGACATAACCAAATGAAGATTTATTTTATTGAGATTTTTACTATGTTGTATTATAAAAGTGTACAGTGCCGTCCTAGGTAGAGTCCAGGTCAGCCTCTTTTTCTCTTATTTGTTAGTAATAGGACTTGCAATCTGTCCTATTTCAAGGACTGAGAAGGGCTGACCCAGATTAATATTCACAGATCACAGCAGAATAGATTATTTCTTATTCTCTGAACTACCCTTTAACTCCCAAGTTGGAAAGCTGGGAAATTGTACTTTGATCTAGAAATAACAGAATACGCATGAATATATGTACACATTCAAATTACATTTATTTATTGTTTTCTCTGAATTCTAAACTATCAGCAATGCTTGTCAGTAACTATTATGAAAAATAGTACATGCTGACGATGAAAAAAGTTCTTCTGAATATACTATCCCACCCCAACATTTTAGAAAGGAACCATTTGATTAAATGACAGACTTTTGTTCTCAGACACAACAGAGGTAATATATACTTTCAGAAGAACAGTAATAATAATAGATTTTGGAGACGGGGATGACATATAGCCTGGATCGTGTAAAGATTTAATGTGTGGACAGCCAAGTCTGTACTGCAATAAAGTACTAGACTGGATGAGACTCTGCTTATTGCCAATACAATTTAAGGCGTAACGGAAGTCTATAAGCAAAAGCATCATGTGGCTGCATTTGCTTTTTTTCGGCTTTCCATCATTTCCTTAGCTTTTTCTTTCATTTCTTTCTCCCTTTCAATCAGCATTGTTTGCTCTTTATCCCACTCCTCAAGTTTCTCTTTGTATTTTGTAATGTCTTCCTCTTCAGATGCTGGTAGTTTCTCCTCAACAAGTTGAGTAGTCAGAGTTAACAGCTTCCTAGATTCCACCTTGCCAAGAGAGTGAAGTTTAGAATTCAGCTCCTGTCATGGTTGGCATAAGAGAGAAAGGAAAGGAAAGAAACAGTTAATCAGTTTCACTACTTCTACAATAAACTGCTTTCCTTCCTTTGGAACTGGAATTTGACATTCTACAAGTAGGCCTATTACAGCTGATTCACATTTATTCTTGGAAAATTGCCCTGGCCACAATAAATGAGCATTCAGCCTTTCCCAAAAGGAAAAACCAAACAAAGCCATGCAATGGTTTATAGTTCAGATATTGGGTAGATGTTTTAGCATTATGTAGTGGGGTATTGTGGTTGTTTTTGTTTGTTTAGTCTTTGTTTTTTTGCTGTAATCTGTCCTCCCAGATTCACACTGTTTGAATTGGGCAGCCCTATAAATCCAATAAATAAATAAATAAATATATACAATGACATACATAAGCTAGTTTTTTGTAAAAACATATTATTTAGTAATAATGAAGCAGAGACTAAATGTATTAGTTTTTACTTTGGTTAAGTGCTGGAGTAGGCTGAACTTCTAAAAGTATTAATAAAGCTTCCTTAACAAAAGTTCACTGCCCTGAAATTGACAATTGCTGGCCATTCCAATGTTTTAGAGTCCTCTGGTCCCATCCTTAGGCACCCTGCTGAGGCAAAGACTTAGGCCAAATTGCTTCAGCAACCTTACTGTTAGCAGATGGGAATAATTAAACTATTAATTGTATGATGAAGAGATCCCAGATTCTTTATGCCATTGAGCAGTAGATTCCTATATGGCCTTTTTCTAAAGATGTTTTCGAAGTTACGCTCAGCTCTGTGTAGGCTGAAAGGAGGGACCTTGGCCAGACCTCCTCCATCATCAAATAGATGGTGTAGTATTTCTTGCAACACACTACAGGGATTATTCATTAAAAAAATTCACTTAAGTGCCTTAAGATGCAGGATCATTTGTGGTTAGGGATATTTTATAGGACAGCTTGACAAGAAGGCAATTTAACTGCCTTAAAAGAGAAACACCCCAGAGAATGAGAAGAAAACTATCTCAGAAATATGAAACCAGCAATTTAAAAATTCTATGTGTTTCCCCCCCCCAAATAGTTACTTATAGTAAACGAATCTAAGGATTAGCTGGCATTGACTTATAAGGTCAAATAAGATGAATAGTAAACCAATCTTCTAAATTTCTTAGATCACAGCCTACTGAGTAAAAGACTCTTAATTCTCTGTTGAAATGTACTATTAATCATTTTCTATCATTCACTTAATACATGAAACTTTTATTCTGCCAGGAGTGCAAGATAATAGCTTAATCGTCAAAATATAACTGGTACTGAACCCTCAGCGATTCAGATGGACTGCAGACTGGTAGTTTATATTTCCTCTTCTGGAAGGTGAGGATGACATTTGATGTCCTCCCAGCTTCTGAAATTTTACTCCAAGAGTTCTCAAGTATTACTAAAATGACTCTGAAATTACCTCTGCTTAGTATCTTCAGTAATCTATCTTACCCTGGTTTAATTTAGTTTATTTCTCTTTTACCCTCTCCTTGCCTATCTTATACTGCAGTTTCCTTGCCTTTCTTATACTGCAGTTACTTCTGGTGGCATAATGATGACTACCTAAGACTTCATCTTCATTCTGAGGGAAGACAGTCACAAAAATGGAAGTCAATTAGTTTCTCATACCCAAGAACACTCATTGTTTTTATACCTCCTGCAAGCTTTAGCTCATTCTGAAATTTAGCAATTCTAACAGAGTTCCTACCATTTTGGAAGACCATCTCGCAGTCTTCTTCAGGTATGTCCCTCTCTTTCCATCCCCCCGCTTTTTCCTTTAATGTTTTAAAGAACTCTGCATGTATTCATGTTGGCCTTTTTAGATCATTCCTATTTTTCTTTCTTGTGGGGACTGTTTGAGACTGCACCTCTAATATACCATTTTGCAGAATTCCCCAATTGTTTCTTCCATCTTCTGACCAACAAAGTTCCCAGTAGGGAGGACAAGGTAAGTTAGATTCCCATCAGCTTATCAAGATCTCTGAAAACTAAACATTATTGTTACTGCATACATCTTTGAAAAATGGTTACCAGATGCAGAAAGGCATCATTTATTTCTTCTGTTTGCCTTGATGGTCTACACAAAATTCCCAAAGTGGTGTTATTTTCTCTCTCTCTTGTTATTCCTAGATTCTTTCAACATGCTCTGCTGAATTTCTGTTCAAGTACATTTTTCTTTTATGTACAATGTAGTATCCCTCCGTTCTTTCTCTTGGGTCTGTTCCTTCAGAATAAATAGCAGACTTCCATGGCTGTGTGCCAATCATGAATATCATCCCAACATGTTTCAGTGATACCCATCACATTATATTTGTCTTTCTTTTTCTGAACTAGGATATCTAGTTCTCCCTATTTATTTCAGATACTTCATGTATTAGTGCAAAAATATAGGCATTATGAGTCTGATCTATTTGCACGTCTCTTTTGGTATTGTTTAAAACTCATCCTAGTCTCCTCTTCTCCTTTGTGCTCTGCTTTTTTGGTCCCAATCTTTGAATGCATATTAGGTCTTGGACTTTTTCTACTCTCACCCTTTTGTTTTAATTTAATGCCCTAATGGCAAGCAATAATAATAGCTCTTAGACTTATATACTGCTCCATAGTGCTCTACAGAACTCTGAGTAGTTTACAATGTCAGCATATTGCCCCCAACAATCTGGGTCCTCATTTTACCAAGCTCGGAAGGATGGAAGGATGAGTCAACCTCAAGCCCATCAGTATCAAATTCCAAGCTGTGAGCAAAGTTAGCCTGCAACATTGCATTCTAACCACTGCGTCACCATGCGACCTAACAATGAGACAGGCAAGATGACTTCCTTCTCAGGTTTTGTTAAAGACTTATAAGGTATCACAGCTTTTGAAATATCAGCAAGGCACTGGACTAATTCTGACATACAGTAGTTCAACATTTATTTAATAAATTTATTTGCTGCCCATCACATCGCAAGGCGCCTCTGGGTGACCTGCAAAGTTAAAACCAATAAAACAATACAAATATATATATATAGCAAAAATTGTAAGTTATAGTAAAAAGATGAGGCGGGAAAGAACAGAGGAATACAGGGGGAAAGATGGGATCTGCTATTAATCCACTAACCACCTCTAGCGTCGCACTCCCCCATTGGGGCCCCAAACCATCTGGCCGAGCCAGGTTTTCAGGCCCTTACGGAAGGTGAGGGAGGTGGGGGCAGATATTTTGAGTCACTGATTAAGCATCCAGTATTTTATAATCTTTTCTGGTGACTTCTGAACCCTGGTGACTTCTGAATATTTAGACTTCAAATGAGCTCTCAAAGGGAGTCCTGAATCAAAATTTACAGTATAGAGTACAATATATCTAGCCTTTTCTTAGGAGGTGACAGTATACATACTGTAAGAGAAACAATACAGAAACTACTGTATGAGGAAATTAGATTGAGATGACATTTTTAAATCCTCTAGCAAACAGTGAACTTCAACTTGGGTCTTTATCTAACAGGTGTAGTCCAACATTCTAACTATTAAGCTATATCAGCTCTATGTAATCAATTACATAAAGATGTCATTCAATAACTCATCAAAGGAAGGGAGCTAATAAATGTAAAGCCTTCTGAAGGAGGGAAGCTAATAAATCTAAACCCTTCTGAGATGATGAGGATCTAAAAAGAATAAATATTATTTATTTATTTATTTTGACTTATATGCCGCCCTTCTCCCCAGACTCAGGGCGGCTCACAACAGAAATACAAGTACAAAATATATAAGTCATTTAAAATACCGGTAATACTACAATATAAAACTATACTCACTCATACAACATACACTTCCATCAATTACTTGTGTCAGGTCCATGGTTGCCATGGAAGCCATGAACTCCCGTGCCAACCCAGAGGACTCACCGAGTGACGGCACATAAAAGTCCCCCAAGACAATAAGTCTGGGGAACTCAACCGCCAACCCAGCTACCTCCTCGAGTAGTGTGGGCAGGGCTGTAGAAACGCAGCTGGGAGGCAGGTACGTAAGCAACAGACCCACCTGTACACCTAGGTCCAACCTCATAAGATACTGTGATATATATAGTTTCTATACCTGCTATGAAATCAGAATTACAGGAAAGTTTTCCAGCAGCTATATGATGCAAAGGACAGATATATGATTCTAGGAGTGACATTTTATTTTAATTATTAGGAGTTTCACTTATTTAAGGCACATGTATGAAAAATAAAAACAGATTCCTAGCAACCAGGTAATAAGAAAATGACACTGAACATGATTTTCTCCAGGCAGATTCCTGGCTGAAAGAATAAGAATGTAACTCAACATCGATACCTATCAATAGCCAAAAACCTGGTGCATTACTAGTGGGGTAATAATTAATGATGTCTTATTTCCTCAGGAGGGAAAAAAATCTAGAGGTGGAAGGAGACCGCATACCTTAAAACGGCTTAGGTATTCAGGCAGTCGAAGCAGCTCGTTTTCTTCTGGCGGTGTCTGCTTCGGTGCTTCTTCTGAATCCTTGGGGTCTTCTGGAGAAATATCGGGCTCAGGTGCCGGGTGCAAAATATCTCCCAGAACCTCAATCTTTGAAGCAAAAAAATAAAAATGCAGTGGATGACATAAAGTAACATAAAAAAAAGTGTCCTATGTGTGAATATCTTTTCATAGTTTGTGCATCTTCCTTAACATCTTGAGAACATAACATTAAAATTAAAAGCCAAACAAGTTAGGAACTAAATATCAACAGCAGAGTGGATTGAAAATAGGATGCAGTACCTTAATTTTTTGGTTTTGTTTTTAACAAATCTCTTGGTTTTAACTGCAGAAAAGAGCTTAACTTTATGGAAAGCATGTATTGTAAACTGAAAATATAAAACGACAATGCACAACAAACTATTTAAAGGCCAAAATAGTTTTAAGAGACTGAAAATATTAAGAATTTTTAAGTTGGGTTTTTTTTCATGTTTGCATGTTGGTTGAAGACTGATATTTGATGAAGCAGACCAGGCCTTTCTGAAATTACTATTGATTTTATTATTGACTCCAAATTAAATCACAGATGCTTTTTGCTGATAATGGTTTGAATATTTGTAACAATTACAAGAAGAGATTACAATGTATTATATTATATAATTTCTATCTGAATTCCTGTTTTGGAAAGAAAAGGCTTCGTATCAGGTTGTCTATGATTTTCAACAGAATCATGCACCTATACCCTTTCTTTGATAACAAGTAAACAAAAAGCCTGTCTGAATGGAAATCTGAGTGACTATGTATTATGAGTTTTGAATGTGTTTTCCAAAAGTTGATATTCATCAGCACTGCGTGAAAAGTTACTAGAATCAAGGAATAGGGAAGATCAGCTGCATTATCAATAACTGTCAGAAGCAGAAGCAGCAGTGAGGTAAGGGTGAAGAAAGCATTTTTCTGGGCTTCCTGGAATTTTTTTTTTCCAAGGTGAAGATTTATTTATTTATTAATCAATCAATTTTCTATACCACCCATGATTCTTACATGACTCTGATGAATTACGAATGAAATGGTAAAATCATATAAAAGCCATAGTTAAAAACAATTAACAAACAGAATTAAAACAGAGTTTAAAAGAACAATTAAAAAGATGAAAAAGCAGAGGGAGCACCTTCAACCCACCAACATGTTGAAAGCTTCTTTCAACATGTAAAGAACAAGAAAAAAGTGAAGCAAACGATTGGTCCATTAGTGGGTGAAAGTGGCAAGAAGGTGACAAGCAACAGGGAGAAAGCAGAACTATTTAACTCCTTTTTTGCATCTGTCTTTACACAAAGGGAAAAAACAGACCAACCTATCAAAAATAGTGCCATAAAAAACAAAATAGAAATACAAGTTAAGATAGACAAGAACATGGTAAGTGAACACCTGTCCAGCCTAGACGAGTTCAAATCACCAGGACCAGATGGATTACACCTCAAGGTTCTCAAGGAACTGGCAGTTGTGATCTCAGAACCACTGAACTATATTTTTCAAAGATCCTGGAGCACTGGGGAACTACCAGAGGACTGGAAAAGAGCTGATGTAGTTCCCATCTTCAAAAAAGGGAAAAAAAGGACCCAGGAAATTACAACCTATCAGCCTGACCTCAATACCTGGGAAAATTCTGGAAAAGATAATCAAACAACAAATCAGAGAACACCTACAGGCAAACAAAGTCATTACTAAAAGCCAACATGGGTTTGTTAAAAACAAATCATGCCAGACAAATCTTATTGCATTCTTTGACCAAGTGACAAAATTAGTGTACCAGAGGAATGCTGTGGATATAATTTACTCAGACTTCAGTAAGGCATTTGACAAAGTAGACCACAACCTATTACTTGATAAGATAGAAAAATGCGGGTTAGACAGCATCACCACTAGATGGATCCGTAGCTGGCTGACCGGCCGTACTCAGCGTGTGGTCCTCAATGGAACTGCATCTACATGGAGGGAAGTGTGTAGTGGGGTGCCGCAGGGCTCTGTTCTGGGCCCAGTGCTCTTCAACATCTTTATCAACGATCTGGATGAGGGGATAGATGGGGAACTCATCAAATTTGCAGACGACACCAAGCTGGCAGGAATAGCCAACACTCCAGAAGACAGGCTTAGGATACAGGAGGATCTGGACAGACTTGAACATTGGGCGCTATCTAACAAAATGAAATTCAATGGTGAAAAAAGTAAGGTTCTACATTTAGGCAAGAAAAAACAAATGCACAGGTATAGTATAGGGGGTACCATGCTCAATAGTAGTAATTGTGAGAGGGATCTCGGAGTCCTAGTGGACAATCATTTAAATATGAGCCAACAATGTGCTGCAGCTGCCAAAAAAGCCAACACAGTGCTAGGCTGCATTAACAGAGGGATAGAATCAAGATCACGTGAAGTATTAATACCACTTTACAATGCCTTGGTAAGGCCATACTTGGAATACTGCATCCAGTTTTGGTCACCACGATGTAAAAAAGATGTTGAGACTCTAGAAAGAGTATAGAGAAGAACAACAAAGATGATTAGGGGACTGAAGGCTAAAACATATAAGGAACGGTTGCTGGAACTGTCTAGTTTAATGAAGAGAAGGACGAGGGGGGACATGATAGCAGTGTTCCAATATCTCAGGGGCTGCCACAAAGAAGAGGGAGTCAAGCTATTTTCCAAAGTGCCTGAAGGCAGGACAAGAAGCAATGGATGGAAACTAACCAAAGAGAGAAGCAACCTAGAACTAAGGAGAAACTTCCTGACAGTTAGAACAATTAACCAGTGGAACAACCTGCCTCCAGAAGCAGTGAATGCTCCAACACTGGAAGTTTTTAAGAAGAAACTGGACAGCCATTTGTCCAAAATGGTATAGGGTTTCCTGCCTGAGCAGGGGGTTGGACTAGATGACCTCCAAGGTCTCTTCCAACTTTATCATCATCATCATTATCATCATCATCATCATCTCAAGGCTGTATGACAATCTTAGTCCCCCATTCCAGTTGATACAGTCATATTCAAGAAATACTTCAATACATATTCAAGCTATATAAAACAGTGCTGAGAATAGTAGCAACCCTGCTGCTGAGTCATAGATATACCAAGCCACATTTGCTTAAATGAGTTTTCACTTACTGCTTCCTGGCAAAGCTTCACATCTTCAGGAAGCAGAGCCACATCCTCCATTACTTTCAAGGCTCTGTTCAGATATCCCGGGGTCCACATGAGTGGCATTAGGTGGTAAACAGCTCGCAATCCTTTCTGCAGCTCCACTTTACCTGTGATTTAACAGCTTTTTACTCCCTTGCTTAAATGAGAAAACACAGCTAACCCTTGTGGCTAAAGAGATGTGGTGATGATTATAACACTAGAAACTATGTCAGCATTTTCTTTAAAAATGGACATGGAGTTCTAATAGGCTGCCAGAAAATTTTAACTGAGATTGTAGGATATGGAAAGGAATAGTTTAACATCTTCTTCTATGTAGGCATAACAACAAAATCTCCTCCTCTTATTATTACAGTTAGATTCAAAGTAGAAAGCAGATACTGTACTGTACATCAGGGGTCTCAAACAGCTCCACAGACCGGCAGCAGTGGTGGGGGCAGCTGTGGGGGGGGCACAACCTAGATTCAGGGCATGCGCAAATGAAGCTTTGTGCTCTCACGTGCTGCTTGTGCACCCTGGTTTCCAATCGGCTGTGGACCAGTACTAGTCTGCAGCCCGGGAGTTGGGGACCCAACAAAATTCCCAGAGGGATATTAAGAAATCCATCAGGCTTTGGCTTTCAGAATGCTTTTCTAGTCCTCTGCAATTCACTAAAAAGGGCCTTTAAACAATGTTGAAACAATATCTGTATAGTTCTTCTAGGAAAAGAGTGTCTGGTTTCAGTAAGTATTTCTTGGCCTAGTTGAGATTAAGTTCTATATTTTTATTTATTTGATTGATTGATTGATTGATTGATTGATATAGTTGCCCATCTCAACTAGTGACTCTGGGTGGTAAACAGATTTAAACTAAAGTAAAAACATTGGAACAATTAAAATACACGGAAATATTATAAACCAGATCACCAATATAAACCCCCTGCATGCATGTGGGGTCCCAGGCCAACCTGATCTCTAGAGTGAGAATGCTGCTTGATAGTGAGATGGACAGCATCATAAACGAATGAGTGTCTTTTATTCTTTATTCAGGTATATTCCATTAGATCTGGCATAATTGCAAAATGCACATACTGGTAGCACAACAAAAAATAGCTTTTGACCTTCAGAATGTTCAGGTGAATCTTTTTGTCTACAGAAGTCAAGTGATTTGCTAAAGCCAGTTCCTTTTTAAATTGTTCAGGGATGTATTCTAAAGATTTGAAAATGCTAATCAAAGAGATTTTTAAAAGGATAGCTGAAGTGGGACAAAAATGTGCTAATTGGTTTACAATTCTGATAATTGTATTTACCTGATACAATTCAGGTAAAATCAGGATCAGCCTCTCATTCTGATACGTCATTTTCACTCTTATTACAAGTGAGAAACCAATGCATGTAAAAGGGCAACTGTCTAACACTTTTTGATAAAGCCTCTGTCTCACCTGAAGGTAGTATGCCAATTAACAGCTATTCATAGGGGAGGGCAAGGGATTTTTAATGGACCCAATAAAGCCATTGTAAAATATAAAAGACATTGAAACAGAGGGAATTCTGACATCGTATGTTGAACTTTAATCAAAAGATAAATGACAAAAGGAATTGAAGGAATCAGGGACTACCTTAGAGGGAACATTCTCCCTTCTTTAAATGTTAATTTAAGGTCTCTAATACTAAATAATAATTAATTTTAGCGAAATAACTTCCCATACATACAAGGAGAATTTTTAAGAAAACAAAGAGGGCTACAAAGAGGACATTTCAAACGTATCTTTCTTTGAACAATCTGGTCCCAGTTCAAGATGGGTCTAGGCCAGGGGTAGGCAACCTTGGCTCTTTTATGGCTTGTGGACTTCAACTCCCAGAATTCCTCTGGGAGTTGAAGTCCACGAGTCATAAAAGAGCCAAGGCTGCCTACCCCTGGTCTAGGCCCTATTCAGCTTTAAACCAATAGCTAGTAATGTTCCTAGTAAGTTAACTTGGAGGATACAGCAAAGGAATCTATAATGCTACATAGAAAATCTTTAATTTTGGGGCTCCAATTAGAAAACAGCAAGGGACTTCACATATATAACTAAGGAATAATGCCTACTTGTTACCATTTATCTCCCTTCTCAGTTGAATGCTTCGTGGGAAGGTGGTTGAGAGGATGAGAGAAAGACAGATCCTACCTTTTGGGCTTTTCAAATATTCAGTGCAACTTTGACTAGCCAGGTGAATTTTTCATTATGTAGACTGAATGCCAATTATGCTTAACTTGACTTAGTTCTAATTTTGTATTGTGTCAAGTTATATTAGTGTTTAATTGAAGAAATTACATTTACTCCAAGCTAATCAATAAAGCAATACAGAAATATTTTTAATTAAATATTTGTTAAAACTTACCAAGGAGGGCAAGGCCATATAGCTGAGAACTAAATCCTACAGTGTTAGTCTGCTTGAGGCCCACTAACAACAGAGATGTTCCAAGATTTTTCTCTTCTTCCCACTGTAAACAGGAAATATTGCTTGAAAGAATGTGAAAGCAGAACAGGATTATACACCCTCCCAATTCTCTGCTTTATTGAACAAAATATCTCTCTATCTATACATGCTTCAGCAAGCGGAAGGGCTTTTGTTTAGGGCTCGCTGCACTCTAAACAGGCTTGGGCCTCCTTAATACCGTATTTGGGTAGGTAACCTTCAGGGCTGTAAACTAGACTCTAAAGCAGGGGTATCCAACCTTGGCAACTTTAAGACTTATGGACTTCAACTCCCAGAATTCCCCAGTCAGCATGGCTGGCTGGGGAATTCTGGGACGTGAAGTCCACAGCCTTAAAGTTGCCAAAGTTGGACACCGCTGCTCTAAAGTTCAAAAAAGAAATCATGGATGAACTCATGTCCAAGCACTTTTATATGGTTGCTAGGACAACGTATGGCATGTCCATAATGTAATGAGGAACTAACTACAACTTGAAAGCTTTTCTTTTCCTTCTTTTCCTTTCTTGCCTCCCTTTCTTGCCATACATATATCCTCTCTCACACAGAGACCGCAAACAGCAATGTGAAAACAGTGACAGGCACAAAACAGCATCTTCCTTCACTTGTGGATGTAAATACCGGTATACGACTTCTTAAAAATCTCAGATACAAATTGAGTTTCACTGAGTTTAGGAAAGAAGATAAAAGTGAATAGTATAGCCATGATATATTTCAGTTTTTTAAAACAAGACTATGAAGAAAAGGAGATGTTTGGGGAGAAGGAAGAGTAACCATGGGGTCAATCAAGGGCCATATACCAGCTGGCATAGCCTTGCAACTTAAATTACATCTAAAGACCTTAAGTCTCTTCAACTTGGCTTTCAATCATACTTTGGAAGTATGGACATGCAGCGTCTGAATCATATTATTCTATAGCCATAACCACAAACATTTCATTATGCAAGTAGCTTACCGTAAGTTCTGATTTGGTTGCCAAATATTTATACATGGTATAAAGAGAGAGAAGTTGGGTGGACACCTTAGTAAAATCTTCCTGTATCATTATCTCAGTCACTGTATCCATAGCATCTAAAAAGAATAAAAATGAGCATTAAAATGTTGCTTAAAATATATTACAATAATTATCTCACCAATGTATTTATAGAAATGAATATATCAAACTGTTTATTTCAGATTAATATGACATAAACAGGTAATTAAAAATCCCAGTGACATCATGGGAAAAAGATAAGCACTGTAAAAATTAACATCATTTCAAACTTGATATATGTACTTGACTGGATTCCCATATTAATACTTCTAATATTCAAATTAAATACTTATGTTAATACCATTTATCAGATTTATAAATTAAGGGGAAATATCTTGAGTTTTCTTTAGCTAAACTATCACTGCCATCTGATTTTGAAGTTTTTAATTTTCCTCCTCTTCAGCTTTATTCCTGGGCATACATCTTGATTTTTCCTTTACTAGAATCCAGGAGATCACATCCAAAATTCATTATAAACCGATCATGCAATTCTCCAAGAGAAGTTCCATTTACTCATTATTATACTGTTGCTAGCATGAAATACTGCAAGGTAGATTTGGAAGATACTGGGAGGAAAATTCAATTAAGTTCCCTATTCATATGATATTATGGTCTTCCCACAACCTGAAAAAAAGAAGGCTGCTTTGGTAGTATATCCTATTCAAATATCTTCTGACTTCACAGTTTGATCTAATTCTTTGGGTAATATTCAAAAAAGACAATTTCATTATTCTGGAAATGTAAAATGATGGGGAGACACTTAACGTATGAAATGGACTTGCACCACTATTATTCTGTTTTAATTTAATATCCCTAAGTTTGTTGCCCAAATTTTAATCACGTAATTGCAGGGATGCTGCAACAGTCATTAGGTGCGAAGATCAGTTGTAAGTTTTCAGTGTTGTTGTAAACTTTGAATGGTTACTAAACAAATGTTTGTATTTTGAGGACTACCTATATATCTTTTTTATGAGAAGAATTCATGGTCATTGCATTAATCTTGCCACCTGCTTTACTTCTATTATCCTGTTCCCTTTAAAAAACATATCTATTCCTGAAATCATAGCAAATTAGTTGTAAAGAAATAAACTCAAAAATGGGCATGTTCAGGAATAAAGAAATGCACAATACATATTAAGAGTGAAATATTTAATATATACATAATACCTAATGTTTAATAAATATGTGTTTCTTACTTTCATAGTTCTCATCTTTTATAAAAGAATCCAATAATAAATTGAAGGTAAAACTATCTGGAATTATTCCAAACTGTACCTGGAAAAAAAAAGAGCAGAGAACAACGTTGTGTTAATGCCATACTTCTAATAATTCTGAATAGTGGCTTGAATGTATGACATGACTGAGCAAATCTAAAAAGATATCTATCAGTATGCATTCTGCTTCGATTTTCGCTTTCATAGATGGACATGGGAACATAAGAAAGAATTTGCAGAGTAGCTCGGGCCTGAAGAAAACAGTTGTTCTACCCAATGGCTAGCACAGGCTTTGGATCAGTGTTTTTCAAACTTGGCAAAATTAAATTTTGTATATTTCAGCTCCCAGCATTCTGGGGTTGAAACCCACCCATCTTTAAAGTTACCAAGTTTGAAAAATGCTACTTCAGCTGAGGCAGCATTAATTGACTTGCTTCAGGAAATCCATGACAGCTTTCCCACCCACACATCCATTAAGCTAATAAAGAAGAGAGGCAGAACTATACATCCAGCAGCCCTTATGCTATGTTTTCTTTTCATCATCAGAGATTAGGGCACATAACCACCCAGCTACATTGAATGTACCCAGCCACTTTCTACTAGTGAACTTTTACAGGGAAACGAGTACTCTAATTTTTCATTAATCACAGGCATGAGTTCTCACAGGGACACATATTTTCCAACATGCACTATATATAAATGGCCTTTGCATTCCAAGCCAAGGACAGATAGTATTCACAAATTTCTGCCATTTCATTTTGTTTCCTGCCAAGCTATGGCACACCAGGAAAGAAGAACATGTTTTGTATCCTTTCATCCAAGCTTTTAAAACTTTTAGCAGTAAGAACCATTTCCTTTAACTCCACATTGACACTGAAGTATCCTGGTGCTGTTGATGCAGGAGACCTCAAAAATTTAACTTGAGTGCCAGACAAAAACATAAGAAAGTAAGTATTTCCAGGAATGTGACTCTCAGAGCACAGAAAAACGACTTAGATAGATATTTCTGCTTTTGTTCCAAACAGTTCTCAGCTAAATAGAAGTCATCCCTTTAAAAGCTTACTGTGGTGGGTATAGTCTGATTAAATAAACCAAGCTATATATTAAATCCCCTAATAAATTAATCACAATCTAGGCAAGAATGTTAAAGGTATTCACTGATGGATTTCAGAGAGAGAAGGGGGAGGGAGGGAGAGGGAGGGAGGGAGAGAGGGAGAAGTAGGCTTTTAATTACTCTTACTGAAATCAAGATAGCATTTCATTACATGGGCCAGATTATATCCATAATATGTAGAAAAGAAAGAGGACATAAAATGAAGAACTGCATCTGTCGAGGATTTCAGCATAATTAATCAATGCCCTTTCTAAAAACATACCATGACAGTAAAAAATAATTCTTACTTTAAATTTGAAAATAGCAAGGTAATCCTTCTATTTAGGAACCCAGATGCAGTCTGGAATATACAGTATTAACACATTCATTAACAGGATTAAATTATATATGTTCATTATTTCATTATTTCAGTAGTTGCAATCTAATTATTTGCAAAAGATACCCAGAATAGCAATATGTTCAATAACAATATTTTCTGATATCAAGATATATAGTTTGAGTGCTACAGAATGCGCACCCTTATTAAATGTTTTATATTAAAAAATTAATATGACTACAAACATAGCCTACAATAACTATTTATGAATCCTTATTAGAATATACTAATTATGTTTAAAAGATAAAGAGAAATGAAGTGAGGAATTATAGCGTTCAGTGTTCAAATGAGAGTGAAAGACCACATGTCACACTTCTCTAGTTCTAAAGTTATATTTAAATCAGAAATGATTATTTCGTATCAATTGGACACTTGCATATATTTTCAAAAAGAAATCAAAAGAAAGAACTAGATGGGTACAGCTCATTACTGTAGATGTGGTACTTAATATAATAAGTATAAGAAGTGGCCCTATGCTGGGGGTCACTCCTATTCAACTTTTTAGGTTGTTTCGTATATTAATACTGTTCTAAAGGAATTATTCTCTTTTGTAGGTATTCTGGATCTTTTGAATTAAATATTACTGGTTTGGAAAGAATCAAGTGGAAAATGGAAATAGAAACCATATGCATTTGTGGTTGTAAAAAGTTAGATTACAAGGACATCCATTTTCTCATCTATTATATAATGGTCTGAAGAACTTACTTTTTGCTCCCCTTGGACCAGAATTTTTATCACCAGGAATCCGAATACGAGGACTGCAAATCCCAAATTCTGGACTGCACATAATGTATATAAACATTTCCCTTTTTTTCCTTTTCCATTTTTTTATACATGCTAAGAAGACTGGTATAAAAAATTAATAATTTAATTGTGTAACATGTCAAGAATTTCCTATGTAACATTAGTTTTGATAAGTACATGAGCAAAATATGATTTTGTAAAGACATTTATTTTTCTCTGTTTTGCTACTTTCCTTTTTTTACATATAAAATAAAATATAATAAAATTTAAAAACCTTGTTTTGTAGAGTATACAAAGCTTTGTCCTGTGCATCAAACTTAAGGCACTTCCTAATCCAGCTGTGGATGATCCAGTCTCTTAAATAAAAGCAATTAGGACTATGACGAAACCTAAATGATGACAGAAACATCAAGAATTTTGGAAGTTAATGCTGAATTTGTGATCCCTATTGCCCATAACTGGTTCCGTTCAATACAGCCAATGCTTCTAATTTTTAAAGGCGTATACTTTTCAGTAAAATATTGAAACAGCTACTTTACTCAAAATGTAAGTCAACTGTATTTAAAACATTTAAATGAGGTTTTGCAAATTCCTAATTTTAAAGTTTTAATTACTTGGGGCCATTTCATACATACAATCCAATTGCTCCAGCTGTCAACTGGTAATCATAATCAATTCTGCCCATCAAGAAAATTACAGTATTTGAGAGATATGCAGTTTGAAACATCTTTTGTCACATTCTCATTTTACATTTTACATGAAGAACTGTTTAAATTCTAAAATTTAAATGAAAAGAATAATCAGATATAATGCAATAGAAAGTCATAATTAGCCACCAGAAAAAAAAAACATGTAAAAGCAAACTAGATTTAAAGCAGCTTTCTTTATCAGGGACTCACCAGAACCAACAATTATTCATATTAAAACACCCTCTGGAATTATTTTTTGAGATCAATTAAATTGAGAAATATGAAAATAATGTATCAAAAATAAAAGGGTCATTTTAACAAATAATTGTTATACCTTTATCTGAAAAGTTCCGTTTAATTTTATTATGTGCCAGTAGCCTTCTTAATTGCTTAATCCTCACTGGACAGTATTGAACAGCTGGGAATTGCTTTTATTCCCCATTGTGACAGACTGTGACAAGCAGGTGAAAGAGTTCAGCTGTGTCAGAAGAGGCAGCATTGCCCAGACATGGACAGCAAACAGCTCAAATGTTTAATTAGCTTGCACAAGTCAGCCTGGAAGCAATTTTTTGCAATGTTCAAGATTATGCTTTTACCATTGACTGGCAGAAAGAATATATTTCTGAAATTTGTTTTCTTAGCTTTTGAATTGTTCAGCTACATGGAACATCACAGCTATCAAAATACAAGAGACACACAGAGAGAATATTCTGCAAACATCCTAATGTGATAGATGATGTTGTTATGGTTTGCAGAAGGATCCACCCTGGAATAATTAGTTCTCTATAATGTATGATCATTAAAGGAAATTCTGCTTGACCAGAGGTCCTCTAGGGACTCTCTTCCTAAGTAGAGAAATCCTAGTAAGCTGTTCTGGAAGTGCAAAAAGCAGCTTTATCAACTGCACAAAGAGGTTGCTAAGAAGCTAGATTGCTAAGAATGTCAATTTTAATCTAACGTCAGGCAAAACCACCCAAAATGGAAGAAAGATAAATAAGCTGCCTCATCAAATATTATTGGATTAGCTGGTGAAAATGTCCCACAAAAACCAAGCTACTATGTTTTACCTATTGATTTCATAGCTGCAGAGATGTCATTTGGAGGTAATTGCTAGAGAGTTTTCCTGTTCTTGGAAGGATCTGCTGCCAATCTCCTATTTGCCTAGTTTGTGGTTTGCTACTTCTTCTTGTGGTTGCTGTTTCCATTGAACAAATTAATAGTGTGGAGAGCACTTGTTGAACTTTCCTATCAGTTGTCCAGATAGAAAACTGGGTGGCTCATACCCTGTTTCCCCGAAAATAAGACTGGGTCTTTTTTTTTTTTTTCCTCCAAAAGAGGCATCAGATCTTATTTTGGGAGATGTCTTACTTATCTACGGAACCGAAAGTCCCACCTAGGAGGTCCACTTCTTCTGGGCTGAAGGAGCAGCTTCATTCTGCAACTGCATTCCGGCCTGCATTTTGCAGTCAGACCTTTCCAGAAGGCCTCTGCAGCCGAGTACAGAGCTATGGATTCAATCCATAGTTTGGTCCTTGGCTGCAGAGGTCTTGCAGAACCGAGCTATGGATTGAATCCATAACTTGGTTCTTGGCTGCAGACCTTCTGGAAAGGCCTGTGACTGAGAAATGCAGGCCTGGCTGCAGAAGACGCCATAGAAGAAGTCAGCTGGTGAGGAGGCCTGGCTGCAAGGTAAGTGCGGGGTGCATGGGGCAAATCCCCTCCACCCTAGCTTGATTTTTAAGTGCGTGCCTTGCCCCAAAATTAGGGCTTATTTTTGGGGTGGGGCTTATATTAGGCCCAACCCCAAAAATCAAACTAGGGCTTATTTTCAAGGTAGGCCTTACTTTTAGAGAAACACAGTAGTATTTCCTACTCATTCACAGTATTTTGAGAACAGCAGAAATGAACACAATTGAGAGTCAGATTCAAAATAATTTGTGAGGGCTGGAGAGTAGAAAGTGAGTTAAAGTTGTACTTTGTTAAAGTGGCTTCAATTGTACATGGCAAAGTAAATGACCAATCTAAAATTCATATTCAGGATATGGAATGGCTACAAAACATTTCACCTAAATAACCAATGATCAATAAAAACACTGTTGAAGGCAATTCTAAAGTAAAAAGATGGTAACAGTTGCTCTGTAAAATAGATCCCAAGCATGAAATAAATGTTTTGGAATAGAAGCTCCAAATATGGATAGTCTCAAGCTGTTCCGGGTAAACCATTTGAAGCAAGCTCAAAGGGTAAAATCTCCTGGGATACAATCTAGAAAAATGAACTTTTTTCTCAGAGGAAGTCTTAATTTATTGCCAAAAGCGAACCAAAAGAAAAATACCACTGGCTGAACTGTTGAAATACCACAACATTTTAAGGCTACACAGCTATCTTACAATGAATACCAGTGGTTTGCAAACTTGGATTATAAAAAGGAAGTCTTGGTTTAAATCACACAAAAACATACAATTATCTTAAATGTTCTAATTCCTCTTCATGAACTCTCATGCTCTTATTACATTCCTAAAGGACATGATTTTATCATTTCCATAATCTTAAAGCTAGAAAAAGATGGTTAACTATCTAGAGTGTATCCCTATTCCCTGTGTCATAAGGTTTTCAGGGCAGACAACAGTTTAGAAAACAACTTGTAATGGCACGAAAGAAAATTCCTAACCATATCTTATGATTGTCTAACCCACTGACTGAAGCCTTTAAATCAGAACTGGGTAAAAATAAATTAGAATTTATTGACCAATCTCCAAATAGCTAATTCAGCCAGGATTTCTGAATTTTGGTTGTTCTAAAGCAGCAATAGAAATTTCACTCCTTTTACTTTTAATTATATTGCCACAATGGAAAGAAAACATTACTGATGGTGGGGCATTAGCCAGAAGGTCTAATATTCTTTCATCTTTGTTACTCAGAACTAATTTGTGACTTCAAATTTCTTTAATTCTAAGTATGTCCAGCTATGATGGTTCCACTGATTCTAGTAAAAGTCAGAATAAATCTATAAATCACAGCTTTTTTTTTGCCACTGTGCTAAGATCCATATAATCTATAAATGACAAGGCCCAGGAATCCCTGCATCTAAATGACAGAGGCTTTAGCCATATCCCTTTTTTACAGAACATCAGGATGAATGAAGAGTACCAATCCACAGATGCTAAAGTAGCCTGAAGCCAAACTGCAGCAGTATTTAACAGCAAGAAAGGCTCTTCCATCCGAATGAGCATGCTTTCCAGAACATTTATCAGATTATTATAGCCACCCTCCCTTTTCACTACTGTCAAGTGAATTTCATAGAATTGTCCCTTATGGCTGAAGGCTATATATATTACCAAGGGGAGAAGAGGTATGTTGTTCGGTGAATAGAGTGGTTGGGTACACAGCCAAGATGTTATGTTCTGTTGCCAAGAAAGGAAAGCTATGGCAACAAAATTGTTTCTGTGTGCATAGTTTCTTAAGTGACCGACTGTTCCTTCTTTTCAAATTAATTTTATAATACACAGACTCACTCAAAATCAAGTTATCAAGATCCATTTGGTTGATCTAATTGCTTGACATACTTCCACTTGAACTCTGATATTAAGAACAAAAAAGATTCTATATTTGTTTTCATTAGAGGACTGCTTAAAAATTGCTTGCAGGAAACATCAGTTATATACAATCAAACTGAATTATGATTTGATGTATCAGTTATCTAACTGGTATTGATTGATTTGCTAGTTACACATGATTAAAATATGAATAATTGAATCCTATTTATAAAGCAGAAATAATGTTATGATCCCAAAAGTCACTGAAGAACACATGCAGGGGATGGTAAATTCACACATAATAATCTCAGCTGGGTTGCAGGATCAGGTAAAGAAGAGAAACAGATGTCATAGCTAATTAAATTATTGGCATGCATACAACTGCATGTATGCAAGGGTCTGCATATGCAATGATTAAAAATGTATAACTTGTATATATGTAAAAATGTAAAACAAATCATTCACTATGGTGATTTATTTAAATTGTTGGACTATTCATAATTTCCTGTAAAAAAAAGCCGATCAGACCATGAAAAAGAGAACTGTTTCAAGCCTTTGTTTATCTTTTTGCTACTATATGGTTCCCTTCAACAAATCAGCATTTAAATAATGTAAGAGGTGTGCCTTTTACTGAATCACCACCTCTTAAGAGATTTTCAAGCAATATAATGTGAAAACAAAAAGTTGAATTCCTTTGAATATAACATTTAAATAATTATACTTCGTTGATTTTCATTATTTAACATTAAATATTAAATGTTTAATTATTTGAAATATTTATACAGCATATAATATTTTCATTGTGCATTACACTGTGCATTTCTCTGATAATTTTTTACAAATTATGTATCATAACACACTCAGTCATTTTGAAGCATTTGGCAAGGATTTTTTTTTCTTCTTGAAACAAATTTGTTTCACTACCTAATTAGACATAAAATCAGTTACAATTATAGAGAATTCTAATAAATAGCTGAGAGATTGAGTGTGATGAATACTGCTTTGTAATTCCAATCTTCCCACTAGCTGTCTGGATTAAGAGTATTCTTCTCAATTTGGCTCCACACAAGCAAAGCTGAGAGAAATCTGTTTATTTATCATAAAAGAAACTTTCCCTCAATTGGTGCTCTACAGATCTGTTGAAATACAGATTGAACTTTCCCAATTGATATAGACCAGGGGTGTCAAACTTGCAACGTCATGTGATGTGTCACGACGTATCGCAACTTTTTTCCCCATTGCCGGCAATGGGGTAGGCGCAGTTTCGGTATGACGCATCCGGCCCATTGGCCGGCAGTTTGATACCCCTGGTATAGATACTATGTTGCCTGGGGATGAAGAAAGATATAATTCAGGATTGGGCAAATTTAATCCAGCCTGAAATTGCACTTATTTTCCTTTCTATTTCTGGATTTGGAGGGTGGCCATGAAAATAGTGATGATAATAGAGGAGAAAGTGAAATATGTTTTTACCCTTTTTTATTTTGGATCTGGGGGAATCTTGAGGAAAGATTTGTCAAAATGCTTTCAAGTGTTTGTGAAAAAAATGTTGATTCTGAAAACTGCTATTTTACCCCCAAAAATTTGATGGCATGATCTGTGATCCTTGATGGTACCAGACTGACAAAAGTTCAATGATGAACTGGTATAACACATTGGGATAGGATCAAGCTGGAGTGGTCTGTTGTACATTATTGGGCCCAGATTACTAATAATATGTCTCTCAGGATGTGCAGTCTTCCCTAAAGAACCAATACTCAATTCAGGGTGAGTTTCTTTCAGCCTTACCAAAGAGACCAGTTAGGAAACATCGACCGATAGGCTAATTCTACTTTATTGTAAAGATACATTAATAGAATCTTGGAAGTCTGATTGTACAGTTCTCCCACCATCATCTTCACAGCCTGATAACTTAAAGGAAGGTCCTCTCTGAGCCTCTTGTTTTGCTCATTATGCAGCCGTATGCTATGCTCCCACTTACCTTACCATTCCCCAGGGAGCCTATCTTCACTTGGTCTCCCAAAGTCATTCCCACATATTACAATTTCTGAAACATTTTCTATTTTACCTTGATTTTATGTAAACAACATTTAGTAACTACTATGTTAGATATTTTGCACACACATTTGCATGCACACAAACGCAGAATCAGTTGAAAAAGTATTAAGTGTCTCTCTGTTCCCTTCCAAAACAGGATGTAATTAAACTGTCTCTCTACTCCTTGAATAGGGTATAATTAGGTTGTGTTCAGGGCCCCAAGTCAGGAGAAAGAAACATTCAATCTACAATAACTAGGAATATAGAATGTATCTTACGTTTATAAATCAAGGCAAAGGGTAAACATAGATTGAATGAAAAGGTAGCCTGTACTACATTTTATATGCTGAATGGGACAATCAGGAGCTTTCTCTGCGATTTTCTGCTATTTGTCCCCCTCTAATTTCTAATAATCTATTGTTGGAGACAGCAGATCAAGCATATTTTAATACTAACACCCAGCAAACCAATACATTACTTCTCAGAACCAGTAAACTGATTGCTATTTTTTAAATTCCTAATTCAGCAGTGCAGTACAATTAGATGACATCATACACATTACAGTGTAGCTTTTCAAACCCATATACAATGAGATCTAATACCTTCAGATAACTATATTTATAAAGCTCCCTACTTTTATGGAAGAGAACATTGGAAAGGTTGTGTATCCCAAGCAAGGCAAAATGTTATACAGCACAAGTAGTCCTTGACTTACAACAGTTCATTTAACGACTGTTCAAAGTTACAACTGAACTGAAAAAAGTGACATGACTGGTTCTTGTGCTTACAACTATCAGAGCATAGCCATGAAAATTTGGACACTAAGCAACTAACATGTATTTATGGCAGTTGCAGTATTCTAATGTCATTTGATCGCCATATGTGACCTTCCCTTTTGGCTTCTGACAAGCAAAGTCAATGGGAAAAGCCACTGAACAACATGATTCAGTTAATAACTGCAATGATTTGCTTAAGAGCATGGCAAAAAAAGGTCACAAAATTGAGCACAATTTACTTAACAACTGCCTTGCTTAACAAATTCTGATCCCAATTACAGTTGTAACTAGAGGACTACCTGTAACTGAATTTCAGACACCCATGAACTATTATATATATCCCACTTTTACTATTTTTATAAATAGTTATAAATAATTGAAGGTGGTCAATATACATAAAAATCTCTCCTATTTTCCTCACAACAATAATCATGTGGTGACTAGGACTGAGAGTGACTGGCCCAAACTCATCCAGCTGGGTTTTATGCCTAAAACAGGATTATAGCTCACAGTCTTCTGGTTTCTAGCCTAGTGTCTTAATCGCTAGATCAGGGGTTCCCAACCGGGGGTGCTCGCACCCCCTGGGGGTACAAGACGATATTCCAGGGGGTGCGAAAACTTTTCAAAATTATAGTATATATGCATAATTTGTTGCAGTTATTTCAAACTTTTGTAAGGGGTGTGAGAATATATCAGAAGCGTTCTAGGGGTGTGGGGTATAGAAAAGGTTGAGAGCCGCTGCAGTAGATCAAACTGGCTCTTTGAATGTGACTAAATAAATGATTAAAATAGGTATACAGTAATCACTTGCCACTAATAACTCTTTAGATGCTGAGAAAGGAAGACTGGAATATGAACATATGAAGGGTTTTTCCCCCAGTATCGGAAGCACTGAAATGCTTCTGTGGTGAAAAGATTTGCCAGTGATATCACTGTTGGCCATGGGATGTCCAGTTGGGGGCTCCCTTTGTGTCCCCATAAAATTGCCCACCGAAGTGGTACCCATTAATCTATTCACAATCGCTCACTTTCAAACTGCTGGGTCGGTAGAAGCTGGAGTGTGTGATGGGAGATTACCCTGCTCTGCGGCAGCAATGGGTCTCAAATATGAGCCTGCCAACCTGCAGCCCAGTGTTCTAACCTCATGAGCCACTGCACTTCATGAAGTACATCAGTTCTCCTCACCAACTGCTACAGAATTGGGTGACAACGCATGCCAGAGGATCCTTGAGGCGTTCTCCAACTGATAAAACAGATAGCATTCCCAGAATTTCTGCTATTACTGCTGTGTTTTTCATTGGCAGGAATACCTGGAAAATGCAAAACTGCAACTCCCTGTGGACTTTTGAAGGAAATATCAAAGGAACTACTTTCAGAGCGAACCCAATTTCAGTTTCATCTTCTCTAAGCATGACTTTCAATGGAAATGTTTCCAGAAAGAATGCCATCCGCGATTTAATTATATTTTCATCAGACTCTTGATTGGGAGGGGAAACAAAGGATGCCCCATACATACAATGTGACTAGAAGGAGAAGAAACTGTAAGGGTCAACAACTGAGGGGAAGGAAGACAAGAAAGACACTGTAAGGCAACGATAAAGAACACAGACAGAATAAAAAGGTAACTGGCAATGAGGAACAAAGTTTTGTAAAGTGGAAGCAAGTGGAGGCAAGAAAGATCTTGTTCTTTTTCACATTTAATCGTTTACGATACTAATTCAGAAAAGCTTTCTTCAATCCATAAACATTCATTAGACTTAATTTCCCACAATTCTTAGCAATAGGTTTACTGAGTTTTGAAAATTAGATCACACAATTGGAGGATGTCCAAGTTAGGGAATCTGACACAAAGAATGATCAAAAAGGGAAAAAAATGATGATCATTTCCTATTATTTAATTAGGAAAAAGATCTCAATATTCTACCAGTTGCATGATCCAAAGAAAACAATTATCCCTATCCACTAATGAGTTAAGAGGTGGAATCTTAAAAGAAAGTGAAAGCTAATAAACATATCACTGATCATTTCAGCAATTTTAAATTTAAGCAATAAATAAATATGGGAAACCTGAAATTAAGTACTAAAACAACTTGTTTTTTTAATGTTTGGTTACTAATTCTTAAACTGAAATACTTTATAAAATAAGGGGACAATACAGCAATTTACAAGACCTAAAAGTGTTATTTTTAGAAATAAATTCAGCTAATGATCAGGGAAATACTTCTTTTCAATATTACACCAAAATTATGTTTCCTTTATATGGATCTTAAAAGTTTTGTTCAGTGCCACCATGTGGTAATTTTTTGTACTGGTATGCTCAAATACAATTGTTTATGAGGCATCAATTTCAACATTGCATACAGGAATACATGTTTACTACTTCTGATTTTAATATTTTCTTTGCATTCTCAAATGCTGCATGAATTAACTGAAATTAAAGAAGATGGAGAGACTATTTTTTTGAAATCTAATAAAACATTACAGATTGAGAACATACATGTGTTGTGTTCTGGTCTGGTCCAATCCCGAAGTATACGAGTGAGATGTATTCAAAGTGAAATATAAATCAGTAGAACAACTCCAGTTTATGCTCATTGTGAGTCTTTGCATAGTCATGCATATGTGAAGCATTTGGAGAAGTGATTTTTCAAAGCAGCTAGTGCAAACAAAATGCTCCTGTATGAAGCACTGAAGCAGCTATGTCAGAAAGCTATATGTGGCTTTTGGGAAGACTTTTCCAGCCTCCCCATGCACAATTGTTTTGCTAGTATTCTCGACAGCAACGTTGTCTATGCGCACACACAGTCTAGGCAATGGTTGAGGCAGCTGTGTTGAACCTTCCATGAATCCAGATCCTTACAGCTGTCTCCATGCTTTGAGGAGGGGCACTTTGTTCATGCCCACAGGCTTGGCTTTCTGTAGTTTTCCATAGTCCTAGTATATATACATTTACTTTTTGATAAAAAGCATTTTTGTTTGCTTCAGAGTCCAAAATGATTTGAGAAGAAACAAGAAAGCAAATATATATTCCAAACAACTAAAAATAAGCTGGTCTCTTGGAACAATTCAGATTTGCCTCCTCTTCCAAATGCAATTCAAAGCAGCACGTTAAAGGCTGAGCTTCAAAAATGCTAAAATTCTTTCTTCCATGCATATTTTTAGGTACAAAGCCTAATGATCAAATAGAATCTTGGCAGGCTTAGCTTAGAGGATTTGGAAGGATGTCACCGAGAAATCTCCTTTGTCTGCCAGTGCAAGCTCTAAGCGGTGGGAGAAAGCCTAGAGGCACTTACTGATCATGCATCTCCATCAAAGAAAATGGCCTCACAAAGCTGGTTGCTCCTTGAAGGTTCCTTTTTAATCATGCATAACCAAAGGAAGCTTTCCTTTTGTCACTTAGCCTATGTCAACCCTGCGTCCCATTTGTATGGCATGCCTGTACGTGCCTGTACTTCTTTTCAAACCTTTGTTTCTGCAACCCATGAGCTCTTACAATAAAGGACTCCCTACCGCTTGTTAACCTGGGTGACTCTAAACCATACAAAACATGAAAAGGAAACATATTCTGGATTTATTTAAAAATAATCCAGTTATACTTGGGGAACTAGGCCCCATATACATACCTTTTTTTTAAAAGGCATGTTAAATGGGATGCTTCAAACAGAGAGAAACAGAAAGCATTGTTTCCCTCCAGGAATCAGCTATGAAATCAGAGGCAGGAAAGAGGAAACAAGGAATCTCAAAACATTCTGTTCTTTTTTTTTTTTTAAGGGCAAATAAAAAGCAACTTTTTTCCTTCTCCTGCCTCATCATGATAGTCACTGACATTTTTTAATCAACATATCATAAAAGTTCAATAATAATTTACTCTTTGGGAAAAAGATGTTGAAACTGGTTAATTTAAAAAAAAACTACAAAAAGTATTATCTCCAGCCTGTATACAAACAGCACTATTTTCATTATATTTATTTCGATTCCATTTTTTTTTAAAAATTATCAAAACATAAAATACAAAGAAAAATGAAAATAGTGGAAAATTTCTTGAAGATGAAATGCTTTACAAAGGTAAAGTGAGAACTATTTAGGTTTAAACAAATCCATTGATAGTAAAAAAAAAAGATTTCCACTATTGATGCCATTTAATTGAAAATGGATTGGGGGAAAATGTAATACCCTAATATTAGAATGTGCACTATAATAGATCAAGGAAAGCACTAGAGAACAGTGGGGTGAACTGTTGCTATAGCAACCTGGTAAGAGATACTCCCAGCATGACCACAATATAGTAACTTTAAAGTAACATTCCAACTAAACCATTTTCTTAATATTATATCAAGCTTTTTCCTCCTTCTCTTTTCAACTCAATAGAAATTTGGAAAGATTTTATGTAAAATGAGATTATTGGGCACATTGTTTGTCCACCATCAGGATAACTCTCAGAAAACTGAACAGAATGGGTCCAAACTTGGTACTATATGGTGGATGAAAACAACAAAAGTGAGGTTGAAAATGAGCTGGATTTTCTCTTGGGCAGGTGGAGACAAACATTATAGGGAAAAAAATCCCCAACACATCCCTGATGGGAGAACTAACTGGGTAGGGTCTTGGAACACTGCCAGCTGCCCTTTTCTTAGCCCCCTCCCAACTTACTCCTGGTCCCATGGCCCAGAGCAGAGCATGTGCACTAACCCCATGCTTCCTAGGGCACAAATACATAAACATACAGATGCAACACAAGTGGAAGCGAGACATACACACAGACACAGACAAAATATGGAATTATAAATGCCTCCTAGGGCCACTGTTAGTAAAGGGGTTGGAAAAATTCCATAAGCCACAGTATGCAAGTTGTTGCTGTCTTATTGCTAACCCAATTATTCAGAATATTTAAATTCCTACTTTATAATATATAGTGTATGATATTGTAACATTAATAACACAATATCAACAATTACATAAGCCATGACAGAAATTTGTATTTCTGGTGCAGCTAAAAAATGTTTTATTTAATATCTAGAAGCCTTAAAAACAATCAAGATGGGTTATGGCAGGGGTCCCCAACCTCTGGCCCACTACCAGGCCATAGCTTATTCGGAATTGGGCTGTGTGAGTTGCTGACCGGAGCGGCAGCTCAACTTCTGTGAGCAGCAGGCGCTTGCACACATGCACGCCAGCATGCTGCTCATGCCAGCCCGCCATTTGCATAAGGGCTGCATGCATGCTCGTGTCAGCATGCCACTCACAGGTGCATGGCCGTGTAGCCCAGTTCCTCTCTCCCCCCCCCCACAAAGGTTGGGGAACACTGGGTTATGGTTTACCAGCCAGTTTATTGAGCCGTGCTTTTGTTAACCATTTCTTCACTATAATAAACATTTTGTGCTGCTACTCTTAAATATGAATGAGCACTTCTGCTCATAACCCAACTACCAGTAAACAAATGTAATGCTTACACCAACCTACAGAATCAAAGATTCATATTGCAAACATGTTATGAGGCATCAGTCAGCATATGTCACAAATGTTTAAAGACCTTTGAAAATTGGACAACAGTTTATGTAAAAATGCAAGAAGAGCAAGTGAAATCTCGAAACATGTTCTTAATATTTATACAAAGTATACATGCATATGGCATGATTTCCATCAATTCTAAATCACAATGGCTTTTTAAAAAAATATAAATTCACATTTTCTTAACCCACTTTGATATTTAATTCCATACCCTTCAAAAGATACTGAGTTCAAATGCTCTATTTTCACATGTGTAACAAATACATTTGCATCACTTACTTCTTTGTACTTTATCATTTAAGATTAGAACACATGGCAACGCTTATGAAATGCTTCAATATGCTGGGATGTTGATTCATTCCATTCCTTTTATTATTTACAGTTGAATTTGGCTGGCATCAGCCACTGTTTTGGGGATAAAATTGCATACCATCTAGAAAACTTTTTCATAAAGTTTTTCATAAATAAAAACAACTCTTTGGCACTGAAACAAAATAGGAAAAATTGCCATTGCCATTAATCCAAAATACAGCCAAGGTTTAAACCATGTTAGTGCAATTTTTCCCATCTTCCCTCCATTAATGTGAGGCAAGGCAACTGCTGCTGTACTTATCACTTCTAACCATTTGATAATCTAATTCTTCACTATGACAACCATATTCTCTAATGTATGCCTACCCCCCAGCATAGCACTAAAAGTAAAATGTCAGAAATATAATGGAGGGGATGAAATGTCAAGAAAACTCAATGACAGCCTTGTATTAAACACACATATTGTTGACAATTCATGGCATACTCTTTTACATTTCAAACACAGATTAAGAACACATGGACCCAGGCTTGTGATGTTTCATTTCCCACAAGGTGGGGGGGGGCACATGGGAGGAAGAAAGAACAGCTCTCTCTTGGAAACACAGCATAAATATGTTATCTAAATCAGCCTCTCTGATTAATGAGGCACCCAAGATGGCTACCATCAAGCTGTGCTGCAACTCAGTACTATAGTCACATTAACCACATTTCATGAATATGTAATTAATTTTAAAAGCCTTACTGTACTGAGCCATGTTTTTCTGCTTAGATTGTACCCAAGAGGTGTAGTGACTCTTAAGTATAAATCGTTGTACAATTAGCTCCATCTGCCTTTTTTGGTTATTAAAGCCACTGACATATTTTTTTTTCCTGTAGCTTAAGATGAAACACCACAGAGGGGTCCACTTTCACAATACAAAGAAAGAAAGCAGTCAGCCTATAAGAACATAATAGTGAATGAAAAAGAGAGTAGAAGAATACCTTTCTGAACACAAGGAGGAAGAAAATAGCTGCATTATTTGCATTATACTACAGGGAGAAGATGTCTGGATGGACAAAAACATATGAGTTTTAGAACAGAATAGATTAGAAAGGAGCTGGATTGAATGAAGTTAATCACTGGACCTGAGTCATGGGCCTTGACAGAAAGAATGGCAAGCATTTTGTTTTCCTTCACTGAGGTCCAAATAAATATTTTGAAATTAAAAGCACCAAGATTAATTTAGGTTCAGGAAGGGAATATCCAAAACCTTCAAATCAATTTGTTAAGATAATAGTTGGGGGCTCTTAAGGGTAAGAATAGGGATTGTTTCTTAGAACCCACCTGTTCCTATTCCCACTCTAAGCCTCCCCCCCCCAAAAAAAATATCCATGAGCACCATGCTTTCAGGTAATATGACAGAGTGACCAGATGGCTTTGCTTGGCCCTGTCCCGGAATGCAGTCCTCAGCCTTCCAAATGCTACTCAGTCCTGCAGAATGCTCAGCAGAATCTGACTATGAGGTAGTCTCCATTACTATTCCCATTTTTCAGGTTTTGGGCAGAGGAGGGGAATAAAAAAAGAATCATAGGAACTTAGGATTCAAAGAAACATCCATATTTCAGCTGACAACTTTTTGTTGAAGAACAGCAGGCCACAGTTAAATTCCATCATCGCCTACGAAAAATCAAAATCAAAATCCTCATACAGTATATCAGCCTCCAACACCATTCCCATTTATGGGCATTGCAATACAAAGAGCTTTTTTTTAACCGTCTTTCTTACACTTCATAATCATTTTTACTGAGCAGTCATAGACGTAGAAGTGAAAAATTGAATTTCATAAATGTACCGCATTATATAAATTACTTACTCTTCTAAGCAGGCACAGTACCAAAACATTGCATGTAATGGATAATAAGATATCCTTTGGGGGTTTCCTTGTAAACTTTTCCATAAACTTTTCCAACTTTTCCATTCCATTTTAAACGATTGGGCCAAATTATTTAATTTATTTTATATAATTTTACTTTTTGTATGTTGACGTTTTTAATTGGGCTGTACACCGCCCCGAGTCCTTCGGGAGGGGGGCGGTATAAAAATCGTAAAATAAAATATATATATATAAGACCATGTCTTGCTACAGCTATTTCATTTACCTGGTGCTTCTCAATATTGGCAACTTTAAGTTGTGTGGACTATCCCAGCCAGTATTCATTAATCTGATATGATTTTGTGTCCATCAGAACCATCCTATATCTCCTGTCAATTCACTTGCAGTAATGCAGGAGGATAACTACAAAATCCTAAATTACAGGCCTCACAAAGGGGAAAATAATAATAAAAGATTGACCTTTTAAAAAAAAAAAAGCATATGCACAGATCACTTGTATATTATTTTGGTGTCTGCATATATATTAAATTCACAGTCATCTCCCAGTACACGTTGCAGGCAGATTGCCAGAACTGTTTACCATACCATGGTGGCTGCCATCTGTAATTTTCAGCTACTGCTGACCTTTCTATAATTTCTAAACTCCATTTACCAGCTGTTACTACATAGGCAAGCTAGCTAATAACGAAGCAATAATTAAAAGTTTCTGATGCTGAGAAGATATGCAAATGGCAGTGGTCTCTGAGGACTTTAGTGCTGAATAGCTGATTACCCAGTCACTGTTGCACATCATAATCTTTTCCTAATGTTGAAATCTTGTTTTTATAGTAAATAAGTTTGCAAAGAGCCATATTTGAGAATGGAAAAATCAGGAATTCCCCCCAAAAAAAAGAGTATGGGAAACATATCACAGGGGTTTTTTGTTCTTTTTTTAATGAATTATGTTTTTAAAAAATGAACAAGCAAGCAAAAGAAGAAAAGAAGAAAAGCAAAAAAAGGGGGGGAGTGATACAGAAATATAGTATCTATGATAAAGAGAAACACTGGTCTCCTCAGGAGTAAGCCACAGTTCCTAACTGTAAGTGCCTGCACACTCAGTGCTTGCTACGGTAAACATGAAGAAAAGGCAAATGTAAGGGCTGGAAAGAAAAGGGAGATGACAGATACCAAAGGATGGCAAAGAGAAGCCTATGGAGGAAGTGTCTGCTGGAATTATCCTTATCAGGCCTGAATAAACAGACTCTCCCACCCTTTTATGCTCCTGGCTGTGATTTAGCTCATTTTCCAGACACACAATAGAATTGATTCCTCATATTGGACAACTTCAAGAAAAGGAAGGAGAAATTCAATACGCTTTTTCAAAATGATTTGAAGTGTCCACCATATTTTTCTCCAAAAAGCTTTAATTTATCTTGCTTATAGTTAAATCTTGATGTGCCGAGTGAAGAATGTTTACAAGTTCAAAATGATTGTATTAAGTTGAGTAGCATTCAACTTGAATTTTTCCTTTGTTTACATTTACAAATATATACTTAATAAAAAAAATTAAAAAGAAAAAAGAAAAGGAAGGAGCCAGAGACTTCCCAAGTAAGGAATCGCCTATATGCTCACAGCCCACTGTGAGACTGTGTCTGCAGCAAGAGGATAACAAACTGGAAATTGCAGCTGTCAGACCCATTTATTTCCTATTTACTTAGCTTGTGTGAAACCAACAGAAAGGTTGCAAATGGTGATTATGTGATGCTGCAATAATCATAATCGTGAGCTAGGCACCCAAATGCCTAGACTGTGATCACTTGACTATGGGGACACTGCAATGGCCAAAACTTTGGGGACAGGTAGTAAGTTCCTTTTTCAGCACCACAATAACTTTGAACAACAGCTGAAGAAGGGACATAAACTGATGACCGCCTGTACTTATATTCAAAACTGCCAGAAAAAAATAACCATACTGAATGCGTTCTGGACATTTAGTGGCAATGTCATAAAGCTGAACAATTCTTGAAGATAATTTCACTTCTAATGAAACAAGTATCAATGTTTCCTTTTTGCCAATTCTTAAGCATTACTAAGTCTTTTATTGCTGTAAAGTATACAGAGTGGGCTTTGCATATGATAGTAGCTGCTGGGATTCTTCATGCTTCATACTGAACGTTACATACAATTCCCTTTATTAGAAGAACTGCAGACTTACATACGGAATAGACGTCAATAGACATCAAGGCTGACACTGAATTAAATTAATAAAGACAGGCTTTCCCAGATTAGCTGGAAACTCTTAATTGTTCATTCTGATTGATAATTATTTCATTGGCTGATTTTGCTAATTACTGATTGATTGATTTTAATAATGGTTTTAAATTGCCAAATTGATATATGTTCATTTTTATATATGTACATCATATATGATATATGTATATCATTTTTATAAATCTCTTTTCTATTTTTGCTCCCTTATTTCTTTTTTCTTGGTTGCGCTTTAAAATCTCTAAAATAAACCAGAGAGAGCAAAAGAGAGAAAGAATGTAGGGATGTTTAATGCTCAGAGTTGTTTGAGATTAGAGCAGTTTATAAGCCCTGAAAAATATCTAAAGAGCATCCATGGATAAGAGTATATTTGAACCTGGGTCTCCCAAGATTTAGTCCAATACTTTAAACATATTTAAAATGTCATATTGGCTCTCTTAAAATTTGTCACATTCACACTCAACTTTGTTGTATCAAACTGAAACATCAGTTTTACTCCACATTTGACAAATATGACACAAGATACTTAGCAATAAATCATCCCAAAGATTGGAACAAACACTTGAAGGAACGTGACATTCCAAATGGACTGTTACATATAACAGTAGTAATAGTAATAATAAAGTTGGAAGGGACCTTGGAGGTCATCTAGTCCAAGTCCCTGCTCAGGCAGGAAAACCTATACCATTTCAGACAAATGGCTCTCCAGTCTCTTCTTAAAAACTTCCAGTGTTGGAGTAAACACCGCTTCTGGAGGCAGGTTGTTCCACTGATTAATTGTTCTAATTGTCAGGAAATTTCTCCTTAGTTCTAGGTTGCTCCTCTCTTTGGTTAGTTTCCATCCATTGCTTCTTGTCCTGCCTTCAGGTGCTTTGGAGAATAGCTTGACTCCCTCTTCTTTGTGACAACCCCTGAGATATTGGAGCACTGTTATCATGTCACCCCTCGTCCTTCTCTTCATTAAACTAGACATACCCTATTCCAGCAACCGTTCCTTATATGCTTTAGCCTCCAGTCCCATCTTTGTTGCTTTTCTCTGTACTCTTTCTAGAGTCTCAACATCTTTTTTACACTGTGGTGACCAAAACTGGATGCAATATTCTAAGTGTGGCCTTATCGAGGCATTGTAAAGTGGTATTAATACTTCATGTGATCTTGATTCTATCCCTCTGTTAATGCAGCCCAGCATTGTGTTGGCTTTTTTGGCAGCTGCAGCACACTGCTGGCTCATATTTAAGTGATTGTCCACTAGGACTCTGAGGTCCCTAGAAGGTCCCTCCTTCTTCCCATGCCATACTTGCTTGCCATCCTTCTCACTTGTCGCCCGGGAGTTAATGATGGGACCCCTCCTCCTCCTGGGACAGTTCCATCCTTGTAATCTATTCCCCCTGGGCAGGCTTGCTCCTGCTCCTGTTCAGTCATGACTGTTTAAATGCCACCTAGGCTCATTGTTGCTTTAGAGCAGAGGACCCCAACCCCCAGTCCATGGCCTGGTAGGGGAATCGGGCCGCACAAAAAACAGGCAAGCATGCAAAGCTGCATATGCACAAACAGCATATGCGCAAAACTGTCTCCTCTCCTGCCCCTGCCACTACTTCACAAAGCTGGAAAAGTTTGGAACCCTTCTTTCATTCTGAAATTACCACAATGAGAAGATCAAAATTATAGCAGCAAAATTATACTTGCTAACAGATAATTGATGAGTGCATGGTGAGTCCCTAGACATCAACGATATCCAGAAGCACGATCAGAAGTTAATTTTCAAGCAATGTGTGATTTAACTAATTGAAGCCAAAAACTGAGAACAAAGTGTGCAATGAAAATATAAAATTTTGTTATAAAACTAAAAAGGTTGCTTACTTGTACAGATAATATTCAGTTTGATCCACCTGCTCACGTGAAGAAATGTTATCTATAAACTAAGGGAAAAATAGTTTAGAGATGATCTTAGGTAAACCACCGACAGCAACTCAGATATGGCTGAACATAGTCAGATATAACTGCAATATAGAAAAAAAATCACTTTAAAGTGGCATAGAGATAAAAATATCACTGTAGCACTTTCACTTGATTTGCAATTGTTACCTTTACCTGAAAGAAGACTAAAAACCAGACTAAAGATTATTTTTATGTTTAATCTTCCTTTTTATGAGGAAATAGTCTTGAAATAAGGAACATGTTCCTTTTAAGTATATATGATGATAATTATTAATATCATTAGCCTTATTATTACTATATATAGTAACATAGTACTAACATGACAGTATTATTAGGAACAAATTCAGGAGCATCCAGAAATTGTTGATTTAAGCTTTAAAGGCAAACACTAAATGGAACAAATTGGTGCACAATAAAATTCTTTTGTACCAGTTTTCTGAACATTTTGTTCTATTTCCTCTCACAGGTGGTTTTCTGAAGTTTTTGTCCCCAGCAGTCAGTAGTCAATCTGCTACCATTGAAGATACCCAGATTTTATTATGCTGCTTATAAAAATGCCTTCACTTGGGGAAAAAAAGTTTTTACTTTTGCAGGATCCAATCTGAGCCAGTCATTGGAACCAGAGGTGCTATCTTCAGGGAACTTCTCTGTAGCAGAGTAGTGACTCACCCAGATTGGATCTTGCAACATTATCCTGGGACACGTATGTTGGCCTTCATTCATTTTTACTTTTGCTGGTATCTTCTGGTATGTAGCTTGGCACTTTTGACTGTAGGAAAAGGCAGAGCTGGATGGCGGAACTAGGAGAATCATCAGCCTAGAGTCATTACGGTCCCCAAAATTAAGTCCATCCCTCATGTATTCTATTGACCCTTATTAGGTGCCAATTTAGTATTAAACTTTTGTTGACTAGATTCTTGTATATAAACTTGAGCAATAAATCTTCTAAATTGCAACTTTATGGTCCTGATTCTTTGCGCCTAATACTGGCAACATAAAATATGGCACTCAAATAATGTAACTGCAATTGGAATAAAGAATGATTCTATATTCTTTTTTATTTAAAAAATATGGACTAAGACAGATTTTAAAAGTGTGAGAAATGGGTAGCAAAATCTCAACAGTCACTCAAATAACTTAGTCCCATGCCATGTAGAGCTCAATGGATAACAATTGGCATCTTGAATTGTACTCAGAAATATTAAACATTACACAAATATATTCTTAGTTACATGTCCCTGTGACCAGGAAAACTTATTTTTCATAAGTTTATCCTCTAGCGCAGGCATGTCAAACTCGCGACATCATGTAATGTCACGCAAAGTATCATAACTTTTTCCTCATTGCTGGCAATGGGGTGGGCAACACGCCCTTGTGACGCATCCGGCCCATGGGCCGGCAGTTTGACACTCCTGCTCTAGGGGGAAAAAAATCAGGAAAAAATTAGAAACTGTTTTAATTCATGTGACCCTTAAACACTAGCAATGCTTTGTACAATAATTTTACTTTATATATATATACACACACAAGGAAAGCCATGTCTGTATTATATGAGACAATAAGTCATATCAAGTCAAAGTGGATAACTCCCAAGGCCTTAAATAACTATCCTGGTATATGTAGAAAGCAATTGTATACATATAGCAATTCAACTAAAATACTAGTTTAAAATATCAAGATGTTATTTTATCTGGATTATTTTTGTTTTAATTTAATTTAATGTCATGTTCTTACCCGAGATAATGTTAAAGAGCTGACCGGTAGTTTTTTTTCATAGGTTCTGTCCATCAAATTGGCTAAATTAGCTGCAAGGGGGAAAAAGCATCTTTAGTTTTTACTCATTAAAGTTATTGGATGAAAAAGCAAGAAATGAAAACAAAATACGGTAATTCCAAAAATGGCCTTCTTTCACACTACATCTTTACAATGCAATAAGGTGTCATCTAGGCCTGAGAATAAACACAGCTGTACAACTCATGGGCCACAAAGCAACACTTGCTGCATCGCTTAGCTATTTGATGGCTAGTCGAGCAGCAGCAGCAGCACTGGAGTTGGTGATGTAGGTGAGGCCTGGAGGCATTTGGCAGTGTATCTGTTGGGGCTGGCAGTGCCAACATTTAGTAGCAGTGAATTTATTTAGTTTTTTTAAAAAAACAAAAAACAAATGCCAGTGGGCCCCACCAGGGTGCTTGGTCATTAAGCAAAGCAGTCACTTAGTAAAGCTATGTCTATGAGGTGAGTTGGACTGAGAGACAGTCACTGCCCAAAGTCACCCAGCCAGCTTTCATGGCTAATCTATCTCATGGTGTCCCGCTTGCCAGCATGGCAGCTGTTAATTTCAAACATTTGATTAAAACAAAACTCTTTAAGCACCTATAGCTATATATGACATTATATCTGTATTCTGATACAGTTAAACTTCCAGAAACTGTGTTGTAATATTCAAAGGTAACTGAAGACAGGCCAATTCCCATTGAAATAATAATTCAAGAGATGAAGGATCAGATAATCAACCATGCACAAATATCAAATTTATCCATCAACCTAATTAATATAAAAACAGCATTTCATTTTGTTTATTTTAAAGAAATCTAGCTAAAAAAGAAAAAAAATTAAAATCAGTGCAGCAATTCTGGAAAACTGCTTAATATTATTTAATAGTTCAACCTCCTCATGATGAATAAAACTCAGCATGGCATATTCTAGCCCTCTTAAATTATAGAATGTAATATGGAAATCTCATGAATCAACTAAAGAAAATCTTAACAAGCTCTAAATGGCATCCATTCAATAGTTAACTACTACCTCCTAAAATAATGAGATCTAAAATTGCCTATTGATTAAATTTACCTTAAAGCTGTCATGGAAGATTCCTGCTCTTACATTGGTGGCTCAAGGGACTAGTAACAGGAGATAAAGCTTTTCACTTCCCAAAAATTGCTGGTTCAAAGCTAGCTCCAGGCAGTGCCAGTCAATAAAGGCTTACTACATAATTGCTGCTGGCATACTCTTCAAAACAGATCAGTGCTGTTAGCGTATTTTTTAATGGAACCGTATCAGCATAAAACAGTTTGCAAGTAGTTTTTGTAAGGATGTCAATATTCAGTGAAAATGTAGGATAAAGTATGCATAAGTGTAACCGTATTTTAAGTCACTTTAGAGCAGAAAATTACTTTTGCTCCTGAAACAAATATTCATAAAAGTAATTTGAATTCATTAAAATTAATATGCCATACTTCTCAATGTATTTTGCTCAATCTTCTAAATATAAACCTTGGAAGATATAGCAGCTTTCCTGCTCTACAAGATTAAGAATATAAGGGCAGTCCTTGGTCTGAATGGCAAGGATTACGAAGTCCAGGATCTTGAACTTAAAAGACAGTGTAGTTTCCTCATTCAGCTGTTTCTCCACAACCTGCTGCATCTGATCTTTGAGCCAGCAAGATCCATTATGTACTAATGACTACTGACAGACTTACCCTTCACTAAACTGTTTTATCCCTTTTTAAAGCTATATTGGAAGTCATCATTATAAGCTATATTTATTGTAACTATGTGCCATGATAACCCTTTTCTTTGTTCTGAATTCATAATGAGAATAGCAAGGAAAAAAATTAACTGTTTGGTTTCTCAGCATCATCTATGATTGTATATTTGTCATCCTGGTAGAAATCCATTTTGATCTGGGTGGATGTAGTTATTCAAAAAATTTTTTATCCTTTCTGCTATTATTGTTGTAAATGTCTTATAATCTGTATTCAGTAAAGAAATCGGTCTATAATTTTGAATTTGTTGTAGGTCTGAGTCTTCCTTAGGAATGAGGGTGATGATTGCTTCAGTCCAAGTTGTCGGTATCTTCGCTTCCTCCAGCACCTCATTGTAAATCTCCAACATTATCCATTGTAGTGACTCTTGTGTATTTTTATAAAACTCAACCGGAATTCCATCTGGGCCTGGTGATTTGTTGTTGTTTTTTGTTTTCTCAATGCTGTTTCTAATTCTATTGCGGTTATTGGTCTATTCAACATTTCCTTTTGTTCTTCAGTGATTTTGCTCATTTTTTGCTGCCTCTATATATTGTTTGACTTTATCATCTGCTATATCTTCTTGATGGTATAGCTTTGAAAAGAAATTTTGTATTATTTTTTTTCTTCCCGTCTATATTGTACTGTTCCACTTTCGTCTTGTAGTTTATGTATTGTTCTTTTGTCTTTTTCTTTTTTTAATTTATAGGCCAACCATCGATCAGTTTTATTCGCATTTTCAAAGTAATTTTGTTTCGCCACCCTAATTTTCTGTGCCATTTCTTTTTGTGTTGTCAGGTTAATCTTGTGTTTTATAATATTCCATTTTTCTTTTATCTTTTTATTTTGTGGGTCCTTCTGTAGATCACCTTCTATTTTTTTAATTCTTCTTGTAATTTTTCTTGTTGAAGTCTCCTATCTTTGTTTTTCTTAGAGTTGTATGCAATTGTCAATCCCCGAACGTAAGCTTTTGTAGTATCCCACAAATTTTGTGTTGATGTCTCTTCCTTTTTATTTACCTAAAAAAATAATGTCAACTCCTTTTCTAACATCTGTATATTTTGTTTATCTTTACACAATCTTTGATTCATTGACCATCTTTTTCTCTGTTTCTGGCCTTTCCATTTTATTATTATTGGGTTGTGATCTGCCCAATCATTAAGCCCTATTTCAATTTCCTCCATCCCGTTTTGTACGTCTGTTGTTGCCCAGGCCATATCGATCCTAGACCAAGATTGATGCGGATACAAATAGAACGTATATTGTTTGTCTGGTTTGTGGTCGTGCCTCATCTTCATGGTGGGTGTCAGTTTGCTTCATTTGGAAACCCGCCCTTATTGACAAATGAGTCCATAACACAAAAAATGACACCAGACCTACACTCACGAAAACCACACAGGATGTCACCACCACACATCCACGCAAAAGCAAACCCAAACCCACAACGATGATGAGGCACGACCACAAACCAGAAGCCAGACCACAGCTGCATCATTAACCACCTTAAACCCCTCCAATCCATACATGAAGCAAACTGACACCCACCATGAAGATGAGGCACGACCATGAACGCGAAGCCAAACAGCTATGCAGCTCACCATCTCTAATCCCCCTGCAACTCAGACTAACCTGAGCACAACAAAAACCCCACCCAAACAGAACACTCCCCCAGCCAATCAGAGTACAGCCAACCCCCCATCCAATCAGAGCACAGCCAAGCCCCTAACCAATCAGAACACACCTCCACCCAATCAGAACGCAGCCGAGCTCCCAGCCAATCAGTTCAAACCCCCACTGGCAGTTAAAAGGAAGAAACAGCTACAATCACACATTGCTCCTAGAAGCACGAAGCTGAAAGCACCAGCCTGAAGATGACGAATGGGACTTGTTTATTTTATTTATTTATTTATCAAACTTATATGCTGCCCTTCTCCCAAGACTCAGGGCGGCTCACAACAAGAATACAAGTACAAAAATAACATAAGATAAAAACAATTAAAATTACTAATTCACCGTATAACAACTAAGTAGTTAATTTCACTCATACCACACACAGTCACAGTCAAAGGCCCAGGGGCAGAGTGCAGCTCACACGCCCCAAACCTGTCTGCATAAATGTGTTTTCAACAGTTTTCGGAAAGCTAGGAGGGAGGAAGCAGTACGGACCTCTGAGGGAAGCTGGTTCCAGAGGGCTGGGGCAGCAACAGAGAAGGCCCTAAACCTAGGCCCCGCCAGACGACATTTTCTAACAGACGGGAACATCGCCAAGACACTTCAAATTATAATTATATATATATATATCAAGTTTCAAATGTAAAATCTGCAAACCAATATACACATTGAAGAAATAGCCCTGCTGCAACCTGCCAAACCCATCTCAGTTCAGAATTATGAAGGAGGAAAAATCCAGTAGAACAGCCACACTGGAAGGATTTAAGATTATTACAGAATATTGCTTTCAGGAATCTGCTGTTCCTTATTCTCACCTTCCATTTGCAAATGTGACCTTTTGCTTATAATGTTGGCTCTAGGGACATCTCCATTACAGAGATGCAATAAGTATGTAAGTAATATGTTGAGATTGACTGGATTACAAACTGAGCAGTGCTGATCATTTTGAATGTAAGAGAGCAGAATAGCACATTTTTTTAAAAGACAATCAGAAATTTACAACTTTTGTCTCTGGACAACAGCACACCTCCATAGCTCATCTGAATAGCCTACACTGGGCAAATGCGCTATAAAAACCCAGCATTTTGGTAAACTCTTATAGTATTTTTTGAGACAGCTATAATGTATCAAAGTAGACGCTATATTCTTTCTCCTAAACCTGCAGTCTTTCTCCTAGGGATTAAATACCTGCTTTGCCACATGTTTATTATTATTTATTATAATTAATTATTTTATTATTTCAACTTGTATAAGAATCCATCCTTTAGTCTGCCCCAAAGGTTTCACTGTGCCTAACAGATCTAAACTCCTGGACAAAACTGAGTCATCCAAACACTGAGCCCTGTGAGTTTTGTTGCCTACCTGGCCTGAAGTAGAATCGGTAGAATTTCTAAGAATAGTCCTAGATTTAGGAGTCCTAGACTTTAATCTGTTATCTAACAATCTAAATCTATCTTCCAAGACTACAGGCTTTAGCTGTCCTTCTGACTCCCTGTATAGCCCAGCTGGAATTTTAGAATTTAAAGGCTAGATTGTAGACTGCCCCTCTATATTACTGGAAAGCATCCTCATTACTGGACTTTTCTCCTTCATACTAGTTTTTGTTGATAACTTAGTTTTCTTGTTTGATTTTCACACATAATTTTTTTTTTCTTGCAGAGAGCTAGTCCCTGCATTATACAGTCAGTCTGACTGGTCATTGTTGTAAAAATTGTAATTCTCTTGACTGAGAAATACTACCACTCACAAAGGCACAGTGCCATCTTGCGTTCAAGTAAAAGACACTGCACAACTGTGGTTTGCAAACTGATATCTAGCAAGCTAATTTATCTATCCTCAATCAATTGAATGTCCTAACTTTACTGCTTTTCCCTTAATATTTCAGCCTATTTTGCTTTCAGTACTATATTTTGGTACATTTATGAACTTTATGAAAGTTCAGCCACAATGAATTTGTTAGCCTCTAATGAAACAGCTACAGTCCTGTACACTACTGAACTGTAAACAGAAGCAGCATCTCTCTCTCTCCAGAACTGGAGCTGTTGAGATGATGGATGATGGAAAACTGCTGCTGCCTAGAAGAGACAATACCGCTTTCTGTAAATGTCCTCTCGGTATTGTGAAAAACAATTAACCTATTCCCAGTATCAGGAAGTTGCATGTTTCCCCAATCTTGAAAGAGACAGCCAAAGATATGGACCACAGATAAAAAGAAATGCAGAAAGACATGATAACATAAAATATTCAACATATATATTATTTAGAAAAGGGAAAGAAGCTGCCATGAATTCTTTTCTCCCATATGTACATCTCTTTGGTTTTTATCACAACTAAAACACTGCTGACCTAAATGAATATTATTAAAATTTGTTGCATACTGTACTGTCATCAATGCTTTCTTAAGTATTTACCCCCCCCCATTAAAAAAAGTCAAGCGGGCACTCTTGCTTTGAGAAATCGGCATCTGGAATAATAACAAATTTACAGTAAGTCTAGATCATAGTTCACCATTACGTTAGATCCTGTAAGCCCAAAATTTTAAAAAAACATTTATTTCCTTACCCAGGCTGTGCTCTTCCTTTTTTCTTTGTTCCCATATTGTACTGTCCACGTATGCTGCTGAAAGAATATACCTTTTACCTAATAAAAGAGGTCAAAGAAAGTCTTTAGAAGATTTCCACATTGAAAAATGTATTAGTCATTCTATTTGTATGCATTATATTCATTATGTTAAATGCACCAGGTTGCTATGGTAGCAATTATTATTTTAGGAATCATTTAACTTTTATCATTCTTTGGGATTCAGTTTCTATAAAAATTGGAACCCTGATAGAGACTCTGTCAACTGTATTTATAGCTTTAAAATATCTCACAACTTAACCATAAATTATTATTTTAGGAATCATTTAACTTTTATCATTCTTTGGGATTCAGAGTCTATAAAAATTGGAACCCTGATAGAGACTCTGTCAACTGTATTTATAGCTTTAAAATATCTCACAACTTCACCATAAATTATACTTCTATAAAATCCAATAGATTTTATCCAATAAATATTATGATTTATAGTATTAAGGTGGTTCAAGCATGAACACAACACAGGAGAAGGTTGAGAGTGCAGTGCCAATACAAGTTGAGAAAGAAATTCCATAAATACTAAAATACTAAATACAAATACTAAAAAGGCCCTACAAATCTCACAAATTGAACTTCTTGCAGCCAAAATTTGGTTCAGCTAAAGCAACCAAATCATTTGAAAATATAACAGAATTCGATTAGGCATGCAAACAATGCAGTTTACACTGGGCTCCTGGCAAAGCACTGCTAGCTTGTGGGGCAGCCTTAAACAAAGGCAGGACCCTAACATGTACCTTGGCCTACTACATTGCAAAGGAAAGACAAAGAAAGGCAGACGCGGTAAAAAAAATTACGGCATTCTGGAATTCCTTTCTACTAGGTTGGCATGCTAATCATACTATCTCTGACAGTATGGTCAGTGAATATAAACAGATTTATTGGGCCACAAAAGTACCTGACTGATTTCTCTCTTCGTTGCCACTCAGGATAAATTCAGCTTGCTGTGAATGGTTACAGGTGGTCCTCGACTTATGACCACAATTGAGCCCATTTCATTGCTAAGCAAGGTAATTGTTAAGTGAATTGTGCCTCATTTTACATTTTGTTTTTGCCACAGTTAAGTGAATCACTGCAGTTGATAAGTGAATCATGTGGTCATTGAATGAATCTGACTGGGAAGATTACAAACGGTAATTACATGACTCCAGGACAGTGCAATACATGTAAGTTGCCAAGGGCCCCAATTTTGATCACATGACCATGGGAATGCTGTGACAGTTGTTAAGTGTGAAAAATTGTCATAAGTTACTTTTCCAGTGCCATTGTACGTTTGAATAGTCACTAAACAAATGGTTATAAGTTGAGGACTACCTGTACTTAAGCAGTTCACATGTATTGGGCTGCATCTCATACATTTGGTAGTGAATGTAATTCACATGTATGTGAGGGGGGTTACTTTTTACCAGCATAACCTTGAACAGAAAAACAGCCAACATACCACCCAACTAGCTATAATAATAAGGTTCATATAAATTATAGGTCAGACCCCATAAATTTAAAATAAACTCAAATCTCAAAAATGTGGGCGGAAGGATAGAATATTCAATAGGTGATCCAAATCAAGTAAAATTAGTGCATAATATAATATCTTTGTTGGGAAAATATCCATATACAATATTGAGAAATACTAGATTAAGAAATCTTCTATGAAAAATGAGAAACAAAAATGTTTGTCAATGTCCTGACAATCTTTTCTATACGATGTGAAGAAACTTTGCCCTTCTTCTGTGGAATAATACAGGTTTTACTTTTAAACAGGGCAGAATTGCATCACTGACATTGTCACACAAAAGAGCCCTGTCTAAAACCTGCAGACCAGAAATGGACACTATCTCCTTTTGATGTACAGGTACACAATTTGTTTAGTGACCGTTCGAAGTTACAACGGCACTGAAAAAAGTGACTTATGACTGTTATTCATACTTATGACTGCTGCACGAGATCAACATTCAGATACTTGGCGACTCCTATTTTTGACATCTGCAGTTCCTAGAATCCTCTGATCAGCTTTTGTGACTTTCTGACAAGCAAAGTCAATGGGGAATTCAGATTCATTTAACAGCTGTGTAGCTAACTTAAGAACTGCAGTGATTCACTTAGCAACTGTGGGAATAAAGGAGCAAAACTCACTTAACAAATGTCTCACTTAAAAACAGAAATTTTGGGCTCAATTGTGGTCGTAAGTCAAGGATTATGTGTATACCTACCCGTGTTTCCCCTAAAGCAAGACAGGGTCACACTTTCTTTTTATCCCCAAAAGCCCCACTATGTCTTACTTTCGGGGTACGGCTTATATTGATTGGAAAACAATTGTCAGTTTTATTTTAAGTATTTTAAGTATATTAAGTATTTTAAGTATTTTAAGTATTTAAGTATTTTAAGCAGGAGGCGGAAGTGGGCAGGAGTAATATGTCTTACTTTCGTGGTACGGCTTATATTAGCCGACCCCCTGAAAACCCCGATACGTCTTACAATCGGGGGTGTCTTACTATCGGGGAAACACGGTAGCTCCTACTGCATCTGACTTTTGTTCAGATATTAACAATACTAATGAAACTAGCAGACTGTAAAACAAGGCACCACCTTGCAGTACCATCATTTTCCCAGAAAATCTTTGGGCCCATAGATGGCACACATTGTTAGAAACCAAAAAAATAAATTACTAAAATGATGGATTACAATGACAAAGAGGGAGCAGAATGTACTTTATAGGTTATATGGTTGTGGTGGGTTTTTTCCCCTGAACTGGCCAGATTCTTCACAACAGCCATTTTATGTGACAGTTTATATTGCACTCTCAATCTTTCAAATATGGCCACCTGCCGATAAGGGTTTCTACCTGTGGTGTAGAGCAGTATTTTTCAACTTTGGTATATTAAGACCTGTGGACATCAACTCCCAGAATTCCCTGGTGTAGAGAATGTTGAGGGAGAGAGATCAATGCTCTGTATACTCCTAACTCTTTTATTGTGAGAGCACTAAAAACTATTCAGCCCACTGAGCTGCTTGCAATCAATGTTCTTATCGAAATTGGTGAAAATTTCCCCAGATCATATTCTCTCTGTGAAAAAAATAAAACTAGTTCTGAACATTCTAAAGAATTACACTATGTTTCTTCAGTGTACGTGAAATAGGTCAATATATATTATATTGATAGGCTTAAAGGAAGCCAGATTTAAAAATAAAAGTATATGTAATTGGCTCAAAAACAATAACCCTATTTTTCAAGTTTCACTACATCCATGACATGAGTGGAGGAACAGCATAAGCTGCTCTTTTGTCCCAAAAGTTTAAGACACCAAAGTCAATCTTAAACCTTGATTACTTTCTTGACTGAAACATTTGGTTTATATCCTGAAAGAAAATATATTTTTTCATAATTTAAAGCTCTTAAAAAACCACATTTTAGTTTAACTTAATGTGAATTCAGCATTGTGATTTCTAAATCATGTCTTAAAGCAATGTTTGGACCAGACCACAACAACATATTCAACAAACTGTGATTAAAACAAATCATAAATTAGCATGGCATGGGCCTTTCTTCTTACTGACATTAATCTAGCATTTTCGTGTAATCTGACACACATTTGACTTTGATGGGGAGTGACATATATTCTATTGAAATAAGAAGGCTAGGCAACAATACGTGAGAGGCTAGGCAACAGTACGTGAGAAAAGCAAAATGCTAAGCTGGCCGTGGTCTTATTCTCATCAATTCCACGTGGATATTAAAGAGAAGAACACCTCCTGACGTGCAAATCTTTCTACGCAAAGATTCTTGGCAGGAATAAACATTCCTGAACTAGTCAGTCTAAATAAATGGTCTATAAAAATCGTCACTAGCTATCAAGTCACTGATTCAAAAAAATCAGTAAAACCCTCAACTGAAGGGAAAAAAAACCCTACAGAACTAAGAACGTAAGAAACGGACAGATTCTCGGAGGAAGACTCCCATCTTCCTCCCATCTGAAGCGACCCACCTGTCGCCGCCCAATTTTTCATCGTAGTCCCGTTCTGCAGTAACCCACGCTGAAACATGAACGCTGCCATTTTGGCGCGTACCGCATCTATGATCCAGGTGGGCGGAGCAGTAAGGGGAAGAAACGCCTTTGCTGCTGCGGTCCAGACCAGCTGCTTAAGGCTCTATGCCAGAGACGCGGAACTACGGCCTTTTTATAACTTGTGGACTTCAACTCCCAGAATTCCTGAGCCAGCATAGCTGACGGTCACATAGGTAAGCGAAAGCCTACGTGACAATAGAGTGTAGGGGAAAGAAGGGCAACACTTCTTGGGCGGTTCTTTAGCGCCTCTCTCCTTGTAGCGGTTCTTCGTATGTCCCGGCGGTAAGATGGCTTCGTTGGTGGTTGGATACTCAGGTCGATTCCTGCGAAAGACAGTCAAATATCCCGCGGCTGGCGGGCTGGTTGCGGACAGATTTGGCTGTTGGAACTGCTTTCAAGGAGGTACATTGGAACTGGTGTTAGGAAAAGAAAGGGGGTTGGAAATTCTAGGTCTCTCTTTAAAGAGTGATCGAATAAATGGAAAGGTTGCTTTGTACCTCTGGAATTTGTAATGTATAGTCATCAATAACAACCACTATTGTGAGCCGCCCAGAGTTATGTTTTAAAGTGTATATCCATGCAAATCTTACATGTCTGAGATGATATAGGTTCTCCTGCTTAAGCGGGGGGCTGGACTAGAAGACCTTCAAGGTCCCTTCCAGCTCTATTCTATTCTAAAGTAATGTTGCCTCCTTTGAAGGCGCGTGGGTGAACTCGTCCTGTGCCGGCAGGCGTGTTCTGTGACTGAAGCAAGTCAATCCGAGCCCCGAGGGGTGCGAGCCTCCAAATTGTGGCTTCGAAAGTCAGACACCGAGTTTGACATGGAGCTGCTAAGAACTTGATCCCCGATTTTGGGAGAGACATTTTTACCTTTGCAAAGGGGATCTTTGCTCACCCGAAAATAGGAATCACCAAATATTATTGTTATTGTTGTTATTTAATTCAGGCAAGCAAAAAGCATTTATTAAGGGGGGTGGGGAGTGAAGTCTTTTTAAGGTACAGAAACAAGGTACAGATGTTTTATATTTAAATAATGTGTTGTCAAAAGGTCAAGCAATACAAGAAACATTTTTTAACAGTATTAGCAATTATGTACTGTATGAATGGGAATGGGTGAATAAGAATAAAGGAAGGAATGTGTAAACGGATTCATACATTATATTGACCCAGTTCAGATTTAAATTGGATCCATTATTATAATGGGGTGGACAGTGTTTAAGGTCCAGGAGTCACGTCTAACTTTTTTTTAGCGAAGACTATACTTAGCAGACCAATACTGAGAAATTGATAAAACCATGTCACAAATGGATAAGAATTTTGTTTCCGTTTTTAAAAATATACTAAGCTTACTGAAGCAGTTGTACCATACCGAATGCCTATTTTATTTTTTTAAATGGTAAGAAATTATGCTAATGGTTTTCAGTAGTTATTAGACAACCTGTGACCTGTTGTGTCTTACTTTCAGAGATATTTTCTTACTTAAATAAACAGAAGGACCATGGATAGGCAAAAAGCAAGGGGAGCGGGAGTGACTTCTGACTTCCTGCCGGCTGCCCCATTGAGATCCTTGTGGGAAGCTGTCAGGGAGCATCAAGAAATCAGAAACATGAGTTTATATGATTGAGACTTGACACTTACTGTTTTTGAGGAATTGAAATTATTCACATTTATTTGGCAAAACCTGATTGAATGTTATTGTTATAATAGAAGTGATCATAATGAAAACATGTAAGTATTATTGTACAATGTTTATAATCATGGCACATCAGAATAATATTAATTGCATAAAGGAAAATGTCTCTGAGGTCTTGTGTCATTTTTCTAGTTGGAAATATGGTTATTTGATTAAGGTTAAAATTTAGGATAAATAAAACACTACTGTATTTTCTTGTTCCATTTTCAGCAAAACGTTACTTATTAACAGAAGATGTTCTACAGTTACGTAAATTTCAAGAAAAGAAATTGGAAAATGAATATAAAATATATGGACAAAAAGGTATTTACATCAAATTAATCATTCGCAAATTAAAATTGAGGAGCATAATTTTTATCTGTGATGTGCAAACTATGATTTTGCTAATCCACACAGTATGATAGCTAAGATACTGTCTCTTTAAGCATCTAACATCTTCCCTCCCTCCCCCCAGAAAATAGTATTTATATGCAGTGCAATGCTATACAGGTAATCCTCAACTTACAATAGTTCATTTAGTGACCATTCAAAGTTACAGTGGCCCTGAAAAAAGTAACTTATGACTCTTTTTCATACTTATGACCATTGCAGCATCCCTTGGTCATGTGATCCAAATTCAGATGCTTTGCAACTGACTCATATTTATGACAGTTGCAGTGTCCTGGGATCATGTGATCCCCTTTTGTGACCTTCAGACAAGCAAAGTCAATGGAGAAGCCAGATTCACTTAACAACCATGCTACTAAGTTAACTGCATTGATTCACTTAACAACTGTGGCAAGAAAGGTTATAAAATGGGCAATATTCATTTAACAAATAAATGTCTTGCTTAGCAACAGAAATTTTGGGCTCAATTATTGTCGTATGTTGAGATTACCTGTATTTTCTTGTTAAGAATAAATGTATTTATTTATTACTAAATTTATATGCCGCCCATCTCTCTATCCAAATAATCAACAAACTTTGGGAGATTTTTTATTTATCAGACTTATATATTTATTTATCAGACTTACATGCTGCCCTTCTCCGAAGACCCAATTTTTATTAGGTATGTGTTAAAGATACGCCCTATTCAAAAGTAATTCATAAAGTATGCTTCAAATATTGTGTGAACACCTCTCTGTTAAATATTAAAGCAGCTTTTGCAGAAGACAAAAGTGATTCATTAAAGTGATTCTTAAAGCATCTATTTCTCTTTCAGGGTTTGCATGGAACCTGAAAAAAGAAATATTTTTTTTAATGAGTAGCAGAAAAGCATTACAGTTAGTCCTCAACTTAGAACAGTACATTTAGTGACCGTTCAAAGTTACAACATCACTGAAAAAAGTGACTTATGATCATTTTTCACACTTACGAACTTTGCAGCATCCCCATGGTCATGTGATCATAATTCAGAAACTTGGCAGCTGACTCATATTTATGACCTTTGTAGTGTCCTGGGATCATGTGATCACCTTTTATGACTTTCTGACAAGCAAAGTCAGTGGGGAAGCCAGATTCACTTAACAACCTTGCTACTTACTTAACAATTACAGTGATTCACTTAACCGGATTTCCCACAGCACGCATTAAAATTTATATAGTTGTATATTTAAAGGCAGTTCTTTTTAAAGCCCATGGGTTTATATTTAAAGACTGCCCTGTTTTACAATAGTTAGAAGTTACAATGGGGTTGAAAAGGTAATTTCACAACTGATTCTTGCACTTAATGATTGTCTCAACATTTCCATTGTCACATGTTCAAAATGTGAATGCTTCGCAACCAGTGTGCATTTACGACCATCCCTCGGTTACGTGATCGTTATTTGCGATCTTTCCTGCTGCGTTCCAACAAGCAAAGTCAGTGAGGAATCCAGCAGTAAAACTCCAAATCATGGTCACTTGATGTCTTGCTTAATCACTTTTACGATTTAGTGATGGAGTTGCCTGTCCCAGTTAGTTGCTAAATGAGGACTACCTGTATTCATTTCTATCCCCAAGTGCTTCAGAAGTTGCAAAAATCCAGGTAAATCATTAAATGGCAGAAGTAGAAACTCAAAGTCCTTGTTTCCATCCAGAGGCATTTGGTAGCCCAGGTTTGGTAGCCCTCATTATGCTCAGGGAACAAAGTACAGAGCAATTTCCTGTTCTGGCGGACATGAGCTTCTGGCTCTTTCCGCTATTGTTATTGCTGAACTGGGCCAAATTCTGGAAATCAGAATATTTTCCTGGGTTAAGGAATGTGTCTGATCTGTAGGATGCCTTCCCCAAAAGGGGACTGTTCCAGCAAAACTAGGAAGTTACATCATCCTAGGTATAAACAAAAGCAAAGGTCAGCTTCATTTTATTCTACCAATTCTGCAGTATTGTAACCTTAATAGCTGATTATAAATACAATTGAATACAATATAAACAATTTACTTTTTTTTCAATTTCAGATGAGTTTTTCAGAACTGTTGAAAAAAAATTAGCAAATGATATCCTTATCCTCAAAACCGAATTAATAAATCTACTTTATCTATGTCAATCCAAAAATGAAATAGAATTAGTCAAAAGAGCCATATACAGGTAAGAGTCATTTAGTAATGTGTATATTCATTTGTATTATCTTTGATTGATTTCTGGTCATGTTACAATAAGGGAGTTTTATAATGAGACTATTCTTAATTATTTCACATTTGATTTTTTTTGGTCTTTTTCAAAGACTAAATATTGTACATTTAATTCTTATGGAAATAATGCAAACCACAACATAGTAAAAGGGAAAAAAATTTAGAATCTTTTACCAGCATTCAAAATTCATTTGATAGAAAGAGCTACTTTAGGGAGATTGTTATATAAACTCTTGTTGAATGGGAAGTAGCTTGTCATTATTTTTAGTTGAATGGTATTTGAATGATGTTGGTTTTCTGGAAACTCTAAACAAGTAACTATAACATTTCCAAGCATCTTGCTTCATATCTTGTGGAAGATTCATATTGAAGTATGAATATTCTCTATTGTGTCTGTCTGATCTTTAAGCTTAAATTATCATGATAACAAAAACTGTATTCTACTCAGGTATCACAAAGAGAACAGAAACAGAGCTTTTGGGGAGTTCAGATTTGGACCCATATTTATGAGGTTATGTTATGAACTAGACCTTGAAGCAGTTGCACTGGAACTCATCAAAGACCAGGTGAGATTCAGGTCTATGTTTATATTACCTTCCTGAAATCCTACTTACTCTTATTTCCTTGGTCTTGCCAGTTACATGGGACTCTACACTTGGAAGTAAGTCTTGCTTCACTGGCGATTACTCCAAGGTTTGAGCACAGTCTCCTCTAGTCCATGATTAAGATCCAAAGGAAGACATTCCATGGTCTGTGCATTTCCAAGAATTTTTCAAACAGTCCTGTAATAAATCACCCTTTAACCTTTGATAATTTATTTTCAGAAGTACTATAGTGATAAATGTATTTTGAGAATGATGACTCTCTCCTAAATAAACCTTTGCAGCTTGAGAGGAAGATCCTAAAATGTAAAGCCCTGAATTTTTATACAAGTTTTTCTCAAGCATTATGAATAGAGTGATTTCCTTTGAAGACAGCCAATACAGTTATATTTTCTGATTCTTTTTTTCCTTTTCAGACTCTAAATGGCTTCTTTGGAGATTACACATCATTCAATATATTAATGGACATGTTATTTGAAAAGGGCCATTATGAAGGTAAAGGAAAGATAATATTAATCACACTATAATATAATTGCCACTGAATAATTTGATCTAATAAATTTTACATGATTACTTTTCGATGTTGCAGAGCTATAACACCTCGTGTAAAAATAATTGTAGTTCTCTTAAGTCTGTGATCATTAGATGTTTGTTTTCATTCAGTGAATGTAATCTTTCACCAAATGAAAACATGGTACTTTTTTGGAGTTTTTTAAAATTTTACTTTTTCTTTTGGGAGCTTGGAAAATTTTAAATCTGGACCAAATTTTGTCTGACCACAACATTTCTTTTGCCATGGCACATGGCATTCTGTGTAAATATCTGTTAAAAAGAAAGAGTTTTCTAGACAATAAGACTTAATTCCAAACAACTTTGTATAGTACTTCAGCTTTATGACATTTAAAACTGAAATTACCACTGCACTTATTTCTAGATATTCACAGAACTCCAAAATGGAATCAAAATTCTTTTTGAAAAGAAACCCAAATCTCAATACATGTTTGCCATGAGGTTTTGCAAGATGTCTATCACTTTTAATGTTTTAAATTTGGGATTATATCTTTTAATTATTGTGGATTTTGTAATGCTCTGGTTCTCTGGGAATATTTTTAACTTGCAATTTTGTGACTCAGGTGCCAAAGACACCTTTTCTAATCACTTCATGATACAAGAGTTGCAAATAAAATTGTATCTGGACATCAGTGCTGAAGCCTAATATAGCATGCAATTTTATTCCAATTGTTATCTGTTATAAATAGTATAAATAGTAAATTTAAAACAATGATACATCAAATTTTTTGCTATCACATAGCATATTGTTTTACTATTATGATATATGATTTCCACTGAACTATTGCAATCTTAGAATTTAGGTATAAAATCATTTTTAATTGGCATCCCTAGCTTGGAGAACATGGGTTGCATTGTTCATAGCTTCATTCCTTGTCATCTATCACGTCCCTGCTCTACCTAATGTAATTTTTAATACATACTTTAATTGCATTGCAGTAATCTGTAGTATGATCTTGGCTTGCAAGAATGCATTTGAATCCAGTAGGCATTCTTGGAAAGTGATAAGCAGAAATATCCCAATGCTTCCTCTAGCAACGTACTTGTGTATTCAGAGATGGGGAAAAGATAACCATAGGAAGAACTTCACAAATTTGCCTCCTGCTAAATTGTTATTTTTTGACTGCCCCCACCCACCATGAAAAGCATTGTATAAATCAACTTCTTCCTATGGCAGAATTTTTGTGTGAGTGTGTATGACAGGCATTCATATGTCCCAAAAGAATATATTTGCCCAATACTGATAGAGGAGAATATTTGTAGCTCAGGTTGAAATGAGGGGTCCTTGGTGTTCTCTCAGCTTGGTTGTTTTGTTGCTAATGTTTCATTACTGAAAATAGGTAACATCATCTGATCATGTGATACCTACTTTTGGCAATGAACAAAACAACTAAGCTCAGAGAACACCAAGGAACCCTGAAAGAATCTAATGGTGTGTAATTGATTCCCCCAAGTTTTTTTTAATAAATAATTTATTTCAGTTGCAAATATTATTAATTAGCAGTTGGAATGTGTGATTATCTACAAATACTGAAGGAATGCTCAAAATTAAAATTATATTCCACAGATGCCCTGAATGTGCTATTAGAAATGGACAGGGAAAATGTCAGATTCAGCCAAGACACCTACTTGCTTGCATTTGCAATATGCTACAAACTGGTAATAATATATATTGTTTAATATGATTTTGTGTCTACGTTTCTCTTTAATTTAGTTTTCCTTAGTCTTTATGGAGATTCTCAGTCATTCAGGTCATGGCTGTCCCAAAAGTGCTTTTCAAAGAGGCAACTGGACTTCCTTGTTTTTCTTTAAAGACATTTTGCTTCTTATCCAAGAAGCTTCTTCAGTTCTTAAGCTGAAGAAGCTTCTTGGATGAGAAGTGAAACATCTTCAAAGAAAAACAAGAAAGTCTAGTTGCCTCTTTGAAAAGCACTTTTGGGAGTTCCTGAGTCTTTATTTTACTTATGACAAAACCCATGGTAAAAACAATATCATTAAATGACTGCATTCTTTTTCTCTCTGTCTTGGGGCTTTGTCAACCAGCAGCAGACACTAAGATTTCCCTGGCATTAAACAGGTGGTGTTTTATAGCTACTGAAGTGGAAAGTTACATATTTTGCATATAGTCATAGTTGAATCAGGAATATATAATATATAAATTTGACAAATAAAAATATGATTTTTTTTTAAATTAAAAGTTAAGGGAAATGTATTTAAAATAATTATAGCATTTGCTATTTTGACATAAGATCATAATAATCTTGTTGCCTCCGGTTATGACTTAAGAAATCCAGTGTTTCATGACACATATGCCAGCGAGAATCATTCAGAGTTCACAAGGAGGATAATATTTGTGATCTACTATTGCTCTATAGCAGCTATACCTGGGATTAGAGAGGTAATGCACAACCATTAAGATAAGGAGCCATTGACAGCCTGATCCTTCTTCCATTTATCTGTAGTCTCTATTTAAATTGCCACGTGAGCTGTGAATAGCATAGTATGGCTACCCATTGTGTAAAGAACATAATAGCCATCACTAGTTGCATAAATGACTGTGGTACACAAAAGCAGATCTTTTCAGTAATACAAAATACTGCAGTAGGCTTTGTAAAAGATATACCAAAATAAGTGTGAATCACAGTCATTTGGTAGGTGTTTGTGCTTTGACTAATATAAAAAACTGTCCACAGTGAGTATCTTATTAATAAATTAAGCTTGTTTTCTATGAGGAAAAGTACATACAGTATGCTTCTTTCTCCATCTGGAACTCTTCTTCCTTCAAGAAAAATAGAACCTTCAACTGTACAAAGAGGGGAAATTTGATAGCTTGGAAACAATATGTCTATGTGGAGAGGAGATATACTTCTTCCTTTGCCTGTGTCTGACACAGAGGCTTGCATGGTCTTCCATTAGGGAAGTACTAAATATTAGCTTTCCTGATGTGTTCACAAATTAATCACATTGGAGTATCCATTGAGCTCCAGTTTTCATGGGAGTTTATAAATAGCCTGTTTACAATTCTGTTTTGTTTTTACCATTAGTGGATTTTAAGAGAAGTTCTGAGCACTTTTCATAGGCCAAGAATTTAGAATTCAGTAAAGTTGTAACATCTCTGAATTGTAGTCTGCCCTGCAATTATACATATACTAAAAATCTTGCATCCTGCAGAACAGCCCAGCGTCTTGGAAAATTGTTAATACATTACTTGAAGATAAGCATCTCTATGGGCATGAGCTTTCAAGAAGAACACAATATTTTATAGTGGCACTTGGTCTAAAACAGGTAAAGGATTATTTATTTCTGTCATCAGTGCAGTTTGATGTTCTGTATCCTTTGGTGTGTGTTTGTACAATAACCTCAGGGCAGTGGCTTATGCTTAAAAAGGGATTAACAGTAAAGAACTAAGAAAATAAACGGTAAGAATCCAGAGGACAAATTCTCTGGAATATATAAAATATAAATATCTTACAAGAACTTAACCAAATCCTACCCTCAAGGCCTAGAGGACAGACAGGTTTTCAGCAAACCTTCTGAACATCAGGGTGGAGGGCATATGGGTCTCAACAGGGGTGCTGTTCCAGACTGACACTAACTAGAGAAGTTATGCTTCCTAGGTCCCAATAGCTGACATTGTTTAATTGAAGGGACTCAATACGCGCTTATTCTCCTCATTCTTACCAGATGCGTAGAAATAATTGGAGATAGGCTGTCTCTCTAGCCAGGCCCTATGTCATGAAGGGCTTTTTAGGAAGTAACCAGTACCTTGAATTGCACTCAGAAACCAACTGTTAACTAAGTTTGTGGAGTATTGGAGTCACGTGGGCACATTGTAGCATGCCCGTTCTGAACCAGCTGTAGCTTCCACATGGACTTCAAGGGCAGCCCTGTGTAGAGTGCATTGCAGTAGTGTAGTTATAAGATGATTAGGATATCAGTGATTGTCTCAGAGTCTTTCTAATCTAAAACAGATGATTCTGTCCAAAGGCTCTACCGGCCACAGCCTCCGCCTACTCTTTAAGTTTAAGACAACCCTCAGATTGTATGTCAATCTTGAATGGGAAAATGCTTCCCCATCTGAGAATAAAGATGGAAAATCCTCAAAAGCCAGGGGGCCCAAATATTGCCAGTTTTGAGGTGGGCTCAGAGTGAGCTGAACAGCATATAACAGTGATGAATAATAAAGTCATCCCCTGGACATTGTTGAATTCCAACTCACAGCAGTTTTAGTCAATATGGCTAACTCTGGCAAAAGATGGGAGTTCACCAACTGGAGATTCAACATATTGCTCACTGAAGGGTAGAAGGGCATAGAGCAGGTTAACACATTTAAATTGCGTGGGAGAGGGATTCCATTTGAAAGGTATTTGAAAGTTTTGGTTGGAAGTCAACAGGTTGTCCCAACATGATAGAATATGGATAAGTAAGGATACATGGGAAGCAGCATATGACCTACAAAATTTCACTTTCTCTAAGTTGAGATTAGTATTTTTTAAAGTCAGTGTTTTTCCATCAGCACTATTCCAAGACAGATAAAATACCCATAGTGGAGCACATTTATCCATGGTGATAAAGAGGTTGAAACAATCTTACACCTATTATTATATTGATATTTTATAGCGACATAAGATCTATTTATATATCACCTCTAATAGAAATGTCCCTAGCTAGAGTATACACATTTCATCTGAATTATCTTCTCCAGGATTTGAAATCCACTATTTCCTGTCCAGTAGTGAAATTTTATGTTGCTGCAATGAAAATAAGGCAACAGCAATTAAAGAAATGATTGGTTTAAGAAGTTTTCACATTTATCCCTAATATTACTTTTAGGTAGTTATTTTTAATGAGTTGCTTCAGGATATTTACATTACAGTTTTTAAATTTTTTAAATTTATCATTACTTGGTCAGTTAATATATTAATACAGTAATAGAGGTGTGAATGTTATATCATGTGATTTGTCTTATGTGCTGTATTAATTTGCTTTATATTGTTATTCTTTTAAATGTGCTGGTCATTGACTAAATAAATAAATACTACTACTTCTGAGTTAGAATAATGTGTATATGATAGGTCTATTTATTACTGAGAGGTTATGAGAGCCAATTGTTAGGATTTAAATAAAATTTTAGGCAATATTTTTAAAGAATGACTATTATTTTTGTTTCCTTCTACAGAATGATTTTTTGAAGGCCCAGTACTATTTTTCACAGTTGCAGCCTACAGAAAGTATAATATATGATAATCTAAAGGTAAATACACTTAATCTGTGTGTTCTACGTTCTGATAATATTTTTAAGACAAAGGATGTCCCTTGTCTTAAACAACATATTGCAATTTAATCTGCTCTATTCCAGCCCTAATTAAAATCATCTAAGAACATAAGAAGAGCCATGCTGAATCAGGCCAAAGCCTATCGAGTCCAGCATTCTGTGTCACACAGTGGCCCACCAATTGTACATGGGGATCTTGAGCAGAAAGAGAAGGCAAAACCCTCCCTTTCCCTTGACCCCCAACAAATGGTACTCAAGGGAATCCTGCCTGCCTCAACCAACATAGAGGCGGCACATGGACATCCGTTTTAATAACCACCGATGCACTTGGCATCCATGAATCTATCTAACCCTGCCTTGAAGCTGTCAAGGCTGACAGCTGTCACGACCCTTCTGGAAGTGAATTCCATAAATCAACGACCCTCTGGGTGAAGAAATATTTCCCTTTATTTGTCCTCACTTTCTTAGCTATGAGCTTCAGGGAGTGCCCCCTTGTCCTGGTATTGTGTGATAGAGAAAAGAATTTTTCTCTATCTTATATTGTTTTCTATCTTATATTGTTTTCTGCCTTATATTCTCTGCCTTATATTGTTTTCTTTATGTCCTTTAATTTTCAAGTGCTTCGATTTGCTTTGTGGCAGATCAACACTGGAAAAATATAAGTAGTGACTCATTTACTGTTTGTCAATGCTATATTTAAATAACCAATGGTTAAATTATTCAAATATGCTGGCAAAACCTTTTCTGTGATTCGCATCAATGAAATGGTTCTAAGGAATCTTTTTAAAATCTTTTGTTAATAAAAATTTCCGTGGCAGCAAATGTAGGAGTAAATAACGTACAAGATGTTGAAAGAACAGTGAAAAGTGGGCAAGCAGAGATAATCTCAGTGAGGATATGGCGTTGAAAACAGGAGCAATTAGTATTCCATTTTTTTCTGTTTAATCATGTCTGATTCTCAGAGACGGCCTGGACAAGTCCCAGTAGTTTTCTTGGCAAGGTTACTCAGAGGTAGTTTGCCATTGCTTCCTTCCTAGGGCTGAGAGAAAGTGACTAGCCCAAGGTGGGGCTATCACTCAGTCTCCCAGTTTCTAGTAGTTTCGATGCCATAACTACTATGTCAAAATATCTTTGTTTAAAATTGAAGATACAGACATCTATATGGGAGTGGTAGAAAGAGGGGCAGATAGAGGAAGGGACAGCAGATAGAGAACAATCAGTGATCTAATGCTTATTTGGGAACAAAAACAATTTCTTCATGAGATATTCTTCCCCATTCCTCCCTCCTATTCAGACCAATTTTATTGGTTTGTTGTAATAACTTGGAGTTGGAGGGCAATGATTATTTCCATAGTAATAGCAAGAATGTTCCTAAGCAGCCCTTTGTAGCATAACATTCTCCACTATATTGGGCTGCAATGAAGAAGGTTGCTCTGAAGTTTCAATCCCAGCATGTTCTCTCCCTTAGTTGTGTCTATTATTGTGAGTAAAATAATTAAAGAGACAGACAGGTTCTGTATCACAAGTTTTATTGTAACTTTTATAACTTGCGTTTTATATTGAAAAATAGATAGCTGGAATTTGCCACCATTGATGATCAGCAATAGGTGTATCACATTGATAAGGGTACCACATTCCACAGCACTTTACGAACAGTACATTCTGTTGATGATCATCAGGGCTACTGGTACAAAGACTTTTGACCTGACTATTTGGAAGGTTTTTCTTCTGACACAATCCAGAATTTGTTAAAGCATTATTCTTTTGTGGTGTTTGTATTGAAGATTCTTCTTTTGGTTGCCTTTGGAAATCTAAAGACTCTTGTGCAAACACTGGAAAAAGCTTCAAAATTCGATACACATTTTGTGAGAAAACCTAACTTCTGTAAGGATGTGGTAAGTGAAAATTATTGGATAGAAGCAGGCTTTTATAGATAGAAGTATAGCTGATTTTTTTTTCCTTTCAGGCAGGAGGGGTTATGCATATATGTAGAGAGAGCCAACACTTTTATAGCCTTTTTCGCTGCATGCTGAAAGCACTATGAAATCTATTGCTAATTTATCTCTTGAGCTGTTTCTATAGCAGCTGAAATGTCACTCAAAATGCAGCTCAAAGGAATAAATTGGAAAGCATTTTATACTGGAATAAATGTACCCATGCTGTTGTGGATATCTCTGTTGTTTCTTCCACATCTTGCTGAAATTTTTTAGATTATTTGTACTACCATATACTTTATATGCTTTATATCAGCTGCAAGCATTACTTGTTTAATAGAACACACCCCTGTTCCTGATTTTTTTTAGCCCAAGGTAAATTACACTGTAAATAGTGAGAATCATTGCTCACTGAGTTTTTTATAAATAAATCAGAATCTGAAACAATTTGGCAATAATTATCTTGAAATAAACATTCATATAAACAGCCTCTTAACATATTGAAAGAGCTGGCTGAACTTGGTTACCTTTAGGAATATTTTTCTCATCTAATTAGTCTCTATTAACAAATAGTTTGGGAAACGTCTGACAATGCACAAATTTAAAACCTCTAGCTTGTGGCTTGTAACTGAACAAGATAAGCCTTGATGCACAGAGCTGCAGATTAATGTAACTTTCACAGGTGTGTACCTTCATAACAAATTGCTAGGAGGAATTGAATTAGGGCCTTTTTTCTGTACATTTGGTAAAAGTTTATCATGATTTGGCATAGAAAAGACAGTTCTATATTGATCATGGTTTGTTTGCTGTAATCTTACAGATAATTGCTGCCAGGGAAAAACTAGAACTCGATCCAGACCTCATTATTCAGTTTGAAGAAATTGTTACCAAGTTAAAAGTCTCAGGACAGATACATGAACTGACTCTGGATGACCTGCTGTGTGAGGTCCCACATCCCAAAGGGTACAAAATGCAGCTGTTGAAAGAAACAAAACGGAGTCAACGGACTTTACAGCCTCTCCAGTCTTTTCTGCTGTCTGATTGAGTGCCCTTTCCCCATCAGGAATTCTGTCCTAGAATACACATGTCTTTTTTTACAAGATTTTCATTTAGTGTGGTTTTTTTTTTTGAGAAATACTGATAATCACAAATTACATGAATGGTTTTGCTGGTATATTGCCAAGTAAATAATGTAAAAACCTAACATAACTTCATAACAGGCATTTTGCAGAAACAGTTAAAAGAATCTGCAGGGAAAATTAGAATTTGCCACGCTCGTGAAGGCTTTTCTTGATTTCATATTACCATGTTCCTTGGTTTTTATTGGAGAGAAAGTGATGTGGAGAAGATAGAAATGACTTTCCCTTGCTCTGTTCTTCTGAGCAATTCACTAAAGGGAAGAACCTCTGTTAGATAATGTTACATAGTGTTGGGCTAAAGAGATGCAAGTTCAGGTCCGCACTTAGCCTCAAAGTTCACTGGGCTTTTGGGGGCTATTAACATATCACATTCACCCATGGTCACTTAAGCATGATTGTGTTAATAACCAAATTAACTAGATTTATTCAATATGCCAAACTAACTACAGGAGCTAGATTTGTACAACTATTAAGTCAAAGTCAAATAAGGCCCATTTGGATTGAGTTCACCAAACTGGTCTGCTTAAATATAATTACTTTGTGAATTATTATTATTATTATGTTTTTATCTTACATTTATTTGTCTTTCTGTCTCAGTAGTGAACATACCTAATACTTCTTGTCTATTATTTTCCCCTTGATAACCACCTTGTGAGGTAGATGGGTCTGAGAGAGAGTGCCTGGCTCACAGTCATCCATGTGTAAGAGAGGCTTACAATTCAATCTGCTGGTTTCTAGAGTAGCACCTTTACCGCCACGGATAGTCCTTAACTTACAATCACAATTGGGACCAAATTTTACATTATAAATTGATATGGTTGTAAAGTAAGTCATTGCATGACCGAATCCAATTTTAAAATCATTTTACCGCTCATTAAGTTGCTGTTAAATGAATAAATTGGGTGTTAAGCAAATCTGCCTTCACCAATTAACTTTGCTTGTCAGTTAATCAATTAACTTTGCTTGTCAGAAGCCAGCTGGGAAGGTCACAAATCATGATCACATGAACACAAGACACTGCAACCATCGTAAATGCAAGCTGGTCGCTAAGTGCTCAAATTGTGATCACATGACCATGAGGGTGGTGTGGCATTCACAACTTTGAGGGTGGGTCTTAGGTTCACTTTTAGCAAGGCTGTCAGAGCTTCAAATTATCATTGAACAGTTATAAGTAAGTACTATCTGTATAGCAAACTCGCTCATGATATGGCAATATGCTGTAATACCTAATTTATGTTGTTTATGGTTCATTGTGTAGTGGGACACAGACCATTGGACTCATTCAGATAGCCATAAGTTAATTTTGGTATGGGGTTTCATATGCTTTTTAGCAAACCTTTTGGAAACTTCTGATACAAAGATCTGTAGAAAACTTGGGAACCCCTTACAAAATGCCTGTCCTCTCTGCTCTTCCCGCCACCTGTTCCTGAGCCTCCGATTTATAACAAATTCTTCCATAGTCCTGCCTGATTTCAATTTGTCTTGCTGACTTGGATTGAGAGTTCCTTAATTTTTTAGCATGTATACATTGTTATTTTCGTCACGGTATGTTTACCAAAATTCAGAATTGCCTCAGTACTACTTAGGAAACTTTTCATAATATCTTAGTAAGGAGTCATTTTCTATGAAAAGAGATCCTTAATACTTAATGGAGCAAGAGCTGCAAAAGCTATGCTGACAGAATGGTAGATATAAATATGATACAAAACATGGAAATATCCAGTGCTTTTTTTGTTTAAAAACAAAAAAAGGTGCCGGAACTCACATACGTCATACAACCTGCCTTGCCTACCCTACAAGGTTCCATCCAAAAAAGGTGCCGGAACTCCATTCTGGGCGTTCTATGATTAAAAAAAAGCCCTGGAAATATCCAAAAAAACCTGAAATCCTAACCACTCTGAGGTGGAAATAAGTATTCTTGAATTAAAAGCAGTTAGGGTCAGTCTGAACTGTATGTGTAATGTCTGTATCGGACACAAATCAACAAGATTTTGTTAATTTCCTTTAAATAGATTAGTATATAACAACAAAAACATTTCTAAGTACTATCTTCAAATAATGTTTTAAATGACTTTAGAAAAAGATAATGTAGGAACTGACTTTATTTTTAAATGTCTTGTCAAAACACTGAAACAGACAGTAGAGGGTGCAGTATTCATTATTTATAAAACAATCCATCTGATTTGAATGGTGAATGCAAATTATATTGGAGGAAATTTAAAAAATGTATACCTTTTGTGGTATAAAATTAGTTAAATATAAAATAAGAAATACACTGAGTTATATACCTGGGTTATATACATAACATGTATTATATACATAATATGTTTAGAGATAAAACATGACGGATACTCAGAAGAAATGCAATAAATAAATAAGCTTTGCTTTGCCCTGTGCTCATCAAGCATCTGCCAGCTATTTATACTGCTTAGGATATCAATGTTTCACTAGGCTCTTCTTTTTTTTCCAAGATAACAAAATTGTGACACTATTATACAAGAAATGCAAAAACATACTCAAGTTATTTGTTTGATTGACCATTTAACTCAGGGGTGTCAAACTCAATTTCATTGAGGGCCGCATCAGCATTGTGGTTGCCCTCGGGCCGGGTGGGTGTGGCCAGGGTGGATGGAGCATGGATGGAGTGGGTATGGCCTACTGGGGGGCATGGCCAGCTCTACATTGTTCGCATCAAGGGGGCCTGGGCAGGAGTGGGACAGATCTGAAGGTCTCTGGCAGAAGAGGGTGAAACCGGGGCAAGCACCAAGGCATGGTCCATTTCTTCATTCCTCACAAAGGGTGACACCTCCCCAGCATGCACCCAGGGGTGGGGCCGACACAACGGGCTGGTTCCTCGATGTTTCTAGACAGCCTTGTGGACCTAAGACTGAATGCGTTTCAGCATAGATGGCCACCACAAAATTGTACATTGGCTCCCAGCTGGCCAGGGCCAAGGCAGCGGGGGCCATTCACTGTTTCCAGGATGGCTTTGCGGGCCACATGAAACCACTTCGCGGGCCGCATCCGGCCCCTGGGCCTTGTGTTTGACATGTCTGATTTAACTTGTATACTTCTGAATCCTGTAGCAATCTTCATTGTTATACAGATAGTCCTCAACTTACAATTGGTCACTTAGCTACTATTCAAAGTTACAACAGACTTCCCCAAAGCTACTTACAACCAAGTTTTGAAATTATGGTCACTTGCAAAAAATTTGGGTGGATTCACTCTTTTGACCAACCACAGAGAAGCTGCAACAGTGTCCCCCTCACTTATTTCCCTCATCCCATATGACCTTGGACCTGCTTTCCCACTCTACTAGCTCCCTGCAGCCCTTGGGCCTGCTTCCCAACCCACAGAGTTCAATATCCTCCTCCCCACCCTCCATCACTGATCGTTCATTTACTTTCTGTACTGTACAGCCCCAGAGTTCACAATGAGAGCAGGCCACTCCACTCCTCGGCTTTCTTAGGTTGGATGGCTCCATCCAGGAAGTGGGCCCCATTTCTGGAGCAGCCACAATTCACAGAGCCATAGGCAAAGCAGCCTGCTCTCCTCTAATGCGAGCTCTGAAGATCTACAGAAGTTAAGTGAGAAATCGAGGGATGGGGAGGAGGGTGTGGGTTGCCACTTACCTTTTGTAGAGCTCTGGAAAGGGGAAAGACAACTAGGCTGCTCCACTCTTCAGCATCCCTGCAGGCTACATGGCATGGTTTGGCAATTTGGCTTCTCCAAAAATGATACCCTCATCCAGGACCATGCCACGCAACCTGCAGGGATGCCAAGCAGCAGAGTGGCCTACTATTCCCCAATATGAACTCCAGAGATCTACAAAAGGTGACTGGTGATGGGGGTAGGAGAGAATATGAGACCCAGAGAGGTGAGAAAGCAGGCCCAAGGTCTGCAGGGACCTTGAGGTTGAAAACGGGGGTGCTTCGGGGCCTTTGTATAGCTTAACACATTGTGGAAAGCAATATAAGTGTAATGTATACTGTAAACCATGATTAAGCAAGCTATTGTTTAGTGTGTTGTATGATCCCACTGAGTTTTCAATCTGTTTCCATAATCTTGAAATACCAATGTAAATAGTTTACAAAACTTACTATAGAGCTTTCAAGATTTCTTAGATACTGAATGTTGAGAAAGAACATACATGACTGCAAAATAACTAGTTTTCAGCTTGCCTCTTAATAGTGTCAAATAATAGTCTTTTTAAAGTAATAACAGAAATAGGTCTGCTTTGGCAGTAATTATCTCCAAAAGAGCATGCCTATTATTTCTTGGGACTTGAACCAACTATATAACTGTCTTGAATTACCTTGCAATGTGATAAGAAGCATTGGAGCATAATCTAAAAGCAGGATGGTAGAAAATAAACTAAGTTCTCGTATGACAACTCCCTGGCTAATTTGCAAGAGCTCAGCAAAGATTCCCCAATTCCTAACAGTTGAGTAATATCAAGAACAAAAAGGGTTTTCCTTCGTCCTCTATTTTCATCTAAATTAAATGAAGTATCTGTCCTGTATGTACAGGCTTGAGCATAGAGCTTCCCATTGCTGTGCTTGCTTTTGTCCATTAAGGCACATTTTATACATAGCCCTAGTAAATGGACCTGGTGATGCTAGTGAAAAGCAATGTAGCTCCATTGAGCCTAATAACAGGGCTGTTTCTGCCTTTTTTATATGATTTGTAACTGAATATAGCCTTTATGTTTATATGGTAGTCTCTTGTCCCTATTTTCATATTTTGTCACCTTGAACTTGTGGTTTTCACTCACAAAGTTCCTTTTTTCATTTATTGCTTTTAGGAGTTCATTTCAAGTAAGAGAAGTTGGCATCAGTAGTTGAAGGTAGTGTTTAAACTAAAGCTGGCAGAGAAATCAGTACAGGCAAATAAAATTCATAAATATTGCTGATTGAATGTACCCCCCATTCCTCCAAAATAGAACACCTTAAAAGAGACATTATTTTAATATTTATTTTAAAAACTGATTATTCAATTTGAACCAAAGGACATTATAATAATTATACAATTATAGTAATATTGTTCAGTTGCTTGTGTACAAAGCAGCAAAAGGTGATACCTCAATGAGTTGTCCCATTTGTCTTTTGAATTTTTCTCCCCCTTTTACCATTTTGGAATGATGTTCACTCTTCTGTCGCATCTGTCATTTATGTGGGCAGACAAACCTACTGCGGCAACCCAATGGCTTGTATATTTGTTCATAATACTAGCCCAGTACTGGGAAGCTAAAACAACTACTTCCTAGCATTGTTTAAAAAAAAACCCCAACTCTGCGTGGATGTTGTCATCAGGACTCAAGCTTGACCCAAGAGCATTTTTTACTCATGTACAAATGGAAATGCTTTATTGGAAGACAAAGGAAAGGGTAGAGGTAAACTGAAAAACTTCTAAAAATCTGTAAATACATCCCTGGTTTATCCAGGCATATCCATTTAAGGTTAAGAAATACCTTCTCTATTCAATACTAGCAAATTGTTGTCAATCACTGGAGACAATACTGAAGTAGATCAATGATATGAAATAGATTCTTAGATTATTCTGCCATTGCATGTCAGTCTTCCCCAAATTGCAAGAGATAATGGATCCAATACAGGTAGTCCTCAACTTACAACAGCTTAGTGACTGTTCAAAGTTACTACGGCACTGAAAAAAAGTGATTTATGACTGTTTTTCATACTTACGATCTTTGCATCATCCTCATGGTCACATGATAACAAGTTCAAACACTTGGCAACTGACTCATATTTAGAACTGTTGCAATGTACCAGGATCATGTGATCACCTTTTGCAAACTTCTGCCAAGCAAAGTCAACGGGGAAGCCAGATTCGCTTAACAAACATGATACTAACTTAACAACTGCAGTGATTCACTTAAAGGTCACAAAATGGGGTAAAACTCACTAAAAATTGTTTCACTTAGCAACAGAAATTTTGGGCTCAATTGTGGTCATAAGTCAATTGGAATTCTAAGAGCTGTCATCCAACATATTTGGATGGTTGGAAATGGTTGATTAAAGGAGTAGAGCAAATATATATAAACTTTACATAAACTTTTGCAGTTCTAAAAATAAGTGTGTTATGGGGAGGAAGAGAAATAAAGCAGCCCATTCTTTGGGAAGAATGCATTTATGTGTCAAGCTTTGATAGTTCTCATTTCAGTATGTCCAAAAAAGAGAGAACTGGAATAGAAAAGACTGATGCCTGTATAAAATCCTCTCTGCGGTTAAGCAGTTTCAGGGGAAATTTAGACCACAGAATCTATTTTGTTGTACTTTTACTTACTTTTAGAGAGGAACCTGGATTAGCAATGAAGATAGATTGTGGCTTTGAAGTCTCATGGGTTTTTCTGAAGATTGAAATAAGAATTATTCTTTTAATGTCAAAAAAGAAGGCACAAGAATATTTTGTAACCCCATTTCTTGACAACAGTACAGATGTAGTTTAGTATTGCCTTCTTCCAAGATTGGGGATAGGAGGAGTTGATTTTCTAGTCTAGTTTATAACCTTGGATGGGTTCCATCTAAATATTTAACAGCTCTTACATGGAGATCATCCAAGATTGGTTTGGTACTGTTGCTGCTTAGACAAATAGGGAAAAGCTTAGACATGAGAATCTAAGCCTAACTAGTATTTTTATTTATTTATTTATTTTGACTTATATGCCGCCCTTCTCCCCAGACTCAGGGCGGCTCACAGCAAAAATACAAGTACAAAAATATAAATCAATTAAAATAGTAATATACAATATAAAAACTATATAACTATTACCACTCATACAACATACAGTCCCAATCAAAGGTCCAGGGGCAGAGCGCAGCTCACACACCCCAAGCCTGTCTGCATAAATGTGTTTTTAAGAGTTTTCGGAAAGCTAGGAGGGAGGGAGCAGTACGAACCTCTGAGGGAAGTTGGTTCCAGAGGGCTGGGGCAGCAACAGAGAAGGCCCTAACCCTAGGTCCCGCCAGACGGCACTGTCTAACAGACGGGACCCGTAGGAGGCCAACCCTATGTGCCCTAACTGGTCGCTGGGATTCATGGGGCAGAAGACGGTCCTGCAAGTATCCTGGCCCATTGCCATATAGGGCTTTATAGGTCATAACCAACACTTTGAATTGTGTTCGGAGACCAATTGGTAGCCAGTGCAGCTCACGGAGGGCTGGACTGATATGAGCATGTCTTGGGAGACCCAAGACAGCTCGCGCGGCCGCATTCTGAACTACTTGCAGTCTCCGGACATTCTTCAGAGGTTGCCCCATGTAGAGAGCAT